>JAINUG010000046.1:0-1200000 GCA_029706075.1 Aldrovandia affinis
ACACTGCTAAACGGATTCAAGAGTGGTTTCATGAACACCAGGATGAAGTCAAACACCTTCCTTGGTCAAACTTTATGGGAAGTTCTGGAATGTAGAAGTAGATTTACACCACCTCCATCTCTCAAAGAACTGGATGATTTCCATTATTTTGTCTACCCCCTGTATATGACTTATAAATGGCATGTATAGCTTATTATACCTATGCAATGCCTGGCAATAGACTCTTAGGCTTAGAGTGAGTTAAAATGGCTGAGCCACTTTATGTACAAATGCAATTCAACAATAAGAACAATAAAGTTACTTTATTCTGCTGTAAATCCGGATCTTGAAGCAAATGACAGTGATTTGTCATTCAGTGACTGACATCATGGGCTCTAGTTTTGGGAGGACAGTAGCGAAAACCCACCTGGACGGTATTGTGATTGTAGTTTTGACCGCAAATTGAATATTTCTCCCCTCCGCCCAGTTTGGTAGTTTAGTGGTCAGCGATAAATGCGCTTGCGTCAATATGGGTTGGCAATGAGGGAGGGGAGTGTCAATAAAAACATTAGGCACTGTCCAAGTTTCTTGTGTGATCATTTGTTTGCGTCTTCTTCCACCCAGACAACCTCTTATCTTAAATGCAGGCCGTTATGTGCTAGGTTGGTGACATTAGTAATGCACACATATGAACAGATAAATAGGGTCACCAGATGTCCAGCAAGATAAAGCCACTTAATTGGGTGATGGACGAACAATTGACCAATATGGCTTGTATGCACCTCAGCATAGAGTGTGAAATTCTGCAGAAGAAATACATCACTCTTCTACAAGAAAGTCAATCAACTCATGTTTAATTGATGGCAATGGAACACTCATTCCAGAATATAATTTAAATACTTTATTGGATTCAGATCTGGTGACTCAGAAGGCCATAACGTATGGCTAAAGGCCGTGTCATTCTGCTCAAATCATTGGACGACTACTCGTGCTCTGTGGATGGACACCCATCTTGAAAGACACCCGTCTCTGCAGGAAATAAATTATTTCACTTGGAGTGAAGATGATCACTCAGTGCCATTGCATAATGATTAACCTTGCAATCTAAGGGTATGAGTGCACCCAAATAATTCCTCCTTTTTTCCAATTTTTAGGCAAGGCAAACTGATCATTTTGTCAGAATATACAGAGTGCTTCTCCCAGGAGGAGACTGATGTATGTAGCCCGAATGCTTCCTGTATGAACCTCTGTATAACTGTATATTTATCCTTGCTGATCCTTGTCCTCTCCCAATTTCTCCCAATCTCCCAAAATAATTGTGAATGGTCAGAATAAACAAGATAATCATTACGGAATGCACCAGTCTTGAGTCCCATGCAAATGCAATCTTTTTAACCAAAAGAACATTTATGTTATAGCGTGAACAGGGGTGTGGGGTTTCTATGCAACCAAGTTGAATAACGAAACACCACACAAGACAGTCAATGAAATATAACTGGGTTTATTGGGGATAAACTCACAATTAGGGAGAGGGGAGAAATAAGGCAAACAGTCCAATATCACAATCCGTATCCGTACATTGTCGTTGTCCGTAATCCACTGTCGTTAGTCCAAGCCAGGTTCTCATACAATTAATATTCGGTACAAATACGAGTTAAAGATACACTACCTGTTAGTCTGCACACATTAAACAGTAATAGTAATAATTTGCATTTTTGCTAATTGACACAAATTTAGTACTATAGCCTTGACATCCAGAAACAATTTCTTTCAACAGATTTCCTCTCTTCATTATTGACAATTTTCCTGTTGTATTGCTGATCACAATTATCTTTTAGAACTGCCATATAGCTTTGCAGCCATACAACTCCCATACAGTGGTTTTATGCACTTGTGTTACATGTTGCTAATATAATTTTTTTAGCATATAACATGTACTGTTCAAATACAGATAACAGGCCTAATTATTCATATTGCCCTTGTTGTCCCTAATGCATACTTGCTTTTATTGACCACTCAGTCACCCCTATTAAACAGGGATTGAGTGTTCAGTTAACATTCTGTAATATGCAGCAGAGAACTTTTCACAGAATAGCCAATAAAACCCAAGTTGAAATTGAAATTGTTAGCGTACACTCAAGAACACTCACCCACTTGGATGCATTCCTGAAATGAATTTGAAATGTCACATGTCCTCAGGCGTGGCATGGTCACACTGTGTTTTATAAAATGTCACTCCAGCCAATAAGCCGCTCGACTTTCTGCCCACACCCAACTAAAGCAGTCAGTCACATTTCAATGTGATGGGACAATTTGTAAAGCGTGGTGTCAAGAAAGCACCATCTCAGACATGTGCGTAATATCTGTTGGGGCAATGTGAAAACTGCCATGTTTGAGGTGGCTGACACAGTGAGAACTAATGCATTTCATAAGCTTATGGAGTGATCTGTCCTCTTCATCTCTTCTTGCCATGTTTGCCTTTGTTTCTAAACAAAAAAAGCCCAGAGGTGTGGAGTGAGCTACTGGCTTCTTTAGTATGCACAGCACATCTCAGCTGCTATACTGTGGGGAGCAAGCACTTTATCGCACAATCGTGCAACGACACAATAAAGACTCCACTACTCTGCCTCCAACCTCCTCTTCAGCAACCAAGACAGAGACCAAGAAGAAGAGAGGAGGCTGAATGAAAACACTCTCCCCCCCCCAAAAAAACCCTGTTATGCACAAGCCCCTTAACACCCAGCTTCTCTCTGCCGCGCTGCTTGTCATATTGTTACTGTCCAGCACCATCCGCATCATCCCGGCAAGTGAGAGGAGGAGACGGCTCCCGTTATAGCTGTCGAAGTAACAGCTTGCACCAAGGTAGGGAGCCCTTTTCATCATTGCTTTTGATTTGTTGAGCCCTGTGACAGCTCTGATCTTCACAGCGATTTGACTCATTTCTGCTTTGCCTTTGGTTAATGAGTGGCTTTCTGTGCTCCACACACGGATTGAAACCCGATATCTTAATTGATGACCTTCACAATGCCTCGAGTGCTTGTATGGGATTTCCCACCACTGGTTTGTGATTTGTACATTCCACGGATGTTGCACGTGTCCGTTTCATACGCTCGTATACAAATAGTTTGTTAAATAAATAAAATCTTAAATGTTAATCATGGGTATAGCACTGAAAGTTTTATGAAACAGACTTGTTAACTTTGTCGGTTTTTGTTCTACTCTAAAATAATATTCTGCAAAACTGAAAAACCAAATCATGAAATATTCCTAAGGGAACTGAGCTGTATATGATATTTTTAATGAAGTTCTTTCTGTATGTAATGATCCCCTGGCACCTTGTAATGGCTTTAGTAATGGCTAAAAAGGTAGTGTTCTGCTTTGGCTTGACTGCTTTGTTTTTATTGGATGATGAGAAATGATGGGGGATTCCTGATGGAGAAATCGTGTTCCTTTATTTGTCACGCTTAATGCCCTTGTAACAATTTATTTCAGTCTTGGTAAAAGTAATTTGACTTGTCACTTTCTATCAGTCAAAATATGTGGTGGTTTTAAAAGTCATAATCTTGTAACGATCCAAGGATTTTTGCTGTGCACCGTATTTACTGAAGGCAGTATCAATCAATATTAATGAAGCATTATTATTATTATTATGAATTCTTTTGAATAAATAGTAATTATTTATTCTACTTTAAATTTGTACTAACTTTTTTTTACGTGGAAGACCTTACTCATCTTAAAGCATCATAGAATGCTGTATCATAGGAATATGAGGGACCGCTGCAATCAAATGTGTTACCAAACTAGTCATGGCATAAAATAAAGTTTCAAAATGAATACAAGGAAAACAAGAAAAATGTCACATGCTTTATCCAATGTTTTTACCATATACATGCCATTTTATAAAAAATGTTACTTGTGGAAAATTAATTATGTTCTGAAGTTGTTTTGTCATTGTTACAAAGGACTATACTGGGAAGGGAGTTTGACCTGACCTAAAGGTTTTAGCAGTAGTTACGTAAGGTTATAAGTGACACACTGAATGGAACCTTGTTTCATGCATCGTAAGGGAGTGCTTTCAGATTTATCTTAAAACCTCCTTACTTCATATGCAATTTCAGTGGAAATTAATTTAAAAACAATATATATTAACTGTCTCAGCATATATACATTGGTATTATAAAAAATGGAATATGGTTTGTGATGGTGACTCAAACATTGGGGCTACAAAAACTTTGTTTCCTAGGTTGCATTTCATTTAAATGGAGTATGAAACTTAATTACATTGTGACTGTTACCCCCTCACCACTTTTAAAGTAATAAAAAGCTCTTCAGTATGCAGGGCTTTGCGGCCATGCAAAACCATAAGCAACACAATATGAGTTGTTCAGTTTTTTTAAGATCAAACTGAAATTATGATGTACATTATGCAGTAAGATGTTGGGTATAAAGCTATTATTTAAAAGCTGTATTGCTAAAACAAATAGAACAGGCAAGAATTTCCTCCCGCACATGTTGGATGGTCCTCTGTTCACGAAGGACTGTAAGGATGTTTGCCACCGCAGATCGACTCCTGTTGTAAACAGGAGCAAGCTGAGGACACATTTTGCCTTTAATTTTCTTCCTGGAAAGAACTTGACAGCTCTTTCTCCCCAGGGAATATTCCCAGTATGCCTTTTGATCAATATCTATCTGTGGAGTATACATTTTTGGAGCTTATTTTTCCGAACACATTTACCTGCTAGATAAGTGACTTGGATGATGTTCTTGTTAAAAAAAGGTAAATAAAAGACAACCAAAAAAGGCCCCAATGTTATTTACATATACATATGTTTACATATGTCCTCAGGGGATACTGATGCAACTTTGTAAATGATGATAAGAAACTTGTAATAAGCACAATAAATAAACTCTAGAATCTAGAGTCTAGAATAAAAATATATTTCTGGTGTGTAGAGTAAACTTTATGTTTAGTCTGTGAGTAGGTAACAAGATGTTCATTCCAAATAGCAGTGCATGAGTCAAATCTTTTGCCATTTCAACAGCAAAGTCCTGACGTCACTATGGCTTCTATTATGAATGGCTTTTATTTTTCAGTATTGTCAAAATGTAAGAACAGTATTGTCAAAATGTAAGAATTACAAAATGTAATTAAACGTAATTGAGTGCTGTAATGATACTGTAAGACATAGTTTTAAGTTGTCAATGCAAGTACTAGGTACACACCATGTCATTGGCCACACTGGAGATCTATAATATTACTTGTTAAACAAAGTATTTTTCCTAGCAATTGTATAAAATAATGCAATAATGCAATTTTCCCATTTGTATGAGCATACATTATACAAGGAGTGGAGAAATGAGAGAAACAAAGTATATTGTTTCCACCCTGGTGTTGTTCCTAAGCAATTAATATTGCAGAATTCTCAGGGTTGTGTACAAAAATGACGGTACAAGCTTAGTTGCTACCAAGGCTAGAAGATGACTCAGTGACTTTGAAAGAGGGGTCATTGTTGAGGCATGTTTGGCAGGAGCTTCAGTGATGAAGACAGCTCAACTTGCTGATGCTTTACAAGGAGCAATGTCTAAGGGAAAGACATCATCAACAACAAAGAGCAACTGTGGTCGATAGCGCACACTCCTGTATCATGATGTCTGTGTATTAGTTTGAGGTGCAACGCTAAACAGGCAAATGACAGTCTAAATCAATTGACTGCAAACTTCAATCTAGGGTGTGTCAAGGCAATTTATTGAAGAATGATTTGTCGAGAACTCTACAGAGCAGGATATCATAGTCGTATCGTGTTGGTGGCTCCACCTTTATGGGCACTACTTGCAGCTCATTACCCTTATTGTTTATTTTATACCTTCTTTGCTCGCATTTATCAAGGGTTTGAATAATTTTGTAGGGCACTCTACATAGGTAGTGAAAAAAATGTAAGCACTGGAAACATTGTTCCAATAATGAAGGGTTCTGGTAGTTTCATAATACTGTGGGGGGCATTTACCTGGCATGGATTGGGTGCACTCATACCCTAAGAAGGTCAATGTCAATTGTTACTTAATGGTGCAGGGCGATCATCTTCATCCTATGTTAAGTCATTTCCTTTCTGCAGACCCTGTGTAGAGACAGATAATGCCCCTATCCAGAGAGCACAAGTAGTCAGCCAGTGGTTACGGAGCATGAGGCTCCTTAGGTTTAAGGCTCAGTCATCTGAACCCAATTGAGCATTTCTGGGATATTCTGGAAAGGTGGCTGAGACAGCATTCCCCATGCCCATCAACTAATGCAGAGTGGACACTACATGATTTTACAGCCAATTCAGGTGTCCCAGATGAGTTTTCAAGGTCAGAGTGAAATCGTCTCGACCGTGATATTTTACTTGCATAGTGTGAGAGGGTCAATGAGCCCCAACAATTACTATTGCGTACTCCTGATCCGGTCTGCAATCATCTGGGGCATTCTGATAATTGCTCAAAATGTTAGATATTTTTATTATACTTACTGTGAGAGGTGCTATGAGGTGATTTGTAAACTTCCACTACCAACAGCCAATAAGCTTCCAGCAGCAGGAGAGAAAAATGTTGAAGAGGAAAGGCAGTGTTGACATGCATGTCTGTGGTTTTCACGCCACAAGAGTGGATAATACTTTCAAAGTGCTGTTGCTGGTAAATATGAAAATTGTGTGCCATGGCTTTTTGTGCTTCTATAGTGTTTGGCTATCTGTTGGCTGGTTTGAATTACAATTTATTCAGTTAAGTGAAAATCTACACTGCATAAGTCACTTCCTGTCACCTCGAGTACATGCTAAACCAATAGCTGCCAAAGCTAAAATATGCTAACTTTGTCACCATAGATTCATCAGATGGGTTGAGTTACAAGTGTGATTACATCCCACGCTCACCCGTACACAAAATGCTAGCTAGCTTTCTAGCTAGCAGTTTCTAGAATCAGCTAATTCAAGATGGAAGCAGTTTAAAACATAATGTTAGGGAAAGTTACCCAAAATAATTGGTAAATGGGCAAAGTAAGAGAGAAAATATAATAAGGAGTGGGGAAATAAGCCAGAACTGAGAGACTGGGGAACATAATGAGGGTGCGAGCATACATGCACAGGAAAGGAATTTGCTGTGACACATTTTCCAAGGATGCTGGCACTCTTCACAGCTGACATATACACAGCAGAAGCCGACAACTTTGTATAAATAGTTTAATTTCATTCTACTGTCTGGATAAGTGTGGATATTATAAAGTTTGAGAAAGGCAAACAGATAATTAGACCGAAACTGTCGAAAACCTTTAAATATTTCCGCTCCAGCATTGGCATAATGAATTTAAGGCCACATCTCATCCTGTTTCCCAATTTTTTAAGCGCGTATGAACATGCGGTCGAATAGTTTAGTTTTTTTGCTGAATGATGCTGCCCCTTAAGATGGATTTGGTTTTGAATGATTACAGTTCAAAAAAATAAAAAATAAAAATCAGAAACTGAATATAATGATGATACATATACACATTTAGGTTTCCAATAATTTCCCAAATCTCTGAATACAATCAGTTAAGCCATGACATCATAGTCTAATCTAATAGTTCAGTCCAATGACATAACCAAGTCAGCAACTATGATGCCCAAGCCAACAGTTGTGGTGAGCACCAGCTGAGCCACTCAGGGATCCCCTATAAAATTAATTATTGAAATGACCATATTATCACATTTTCTATAAACCCTGAAATTAACTTCTCATCCACCATTATATTACAGAATTTAAAAAAACTAATATAATTATGTATTTAGGTTTCTTCAAGTTGTGTTATGGTATTTTGAATAGATTATCTATTTTCTCTAGAGATGCCCTGCAATTGTCAGATATTTAAGTTACTACACTGTAATTATGGGGAAATTGTATAAAAGTCAGTGTGCCTTTAATTTAATTTTCAGATTCAAAAAAGTCAATCAATATTAAGACAGGGATGTTATTATGCATTGATTTATGAAATTAAAAATGCATAGTTGCACTGGTCCCATAGTTGCAGGTGGCGGGCTCATGGTGGGCTGGCGGGGGGAATCGAATCAATAGATTGGCCCCCAAATTGGGTTATTGCAAAACAGGGAATAAATTTGAGACAAAATGAAAAAAAAAGACTGGCCTTTCAAAAGGACCGTTCTTAAAGTTTACTTTGTGAATAAACTGCCCATATCTTGAACAGATGATGTTTAGCATGAGACACATTTGATGAAAATACTGTTATGCACTTTTTCCTGCTTATACAGTATATGGATTTGCTTAATAAGCACAAAATATATTTATTAAATACATGTATTTTCTAATTTTGTTGCGCATAGTACTCATTCATCTCTGAAAAATGTGGGGGGCTTAGCTCTTTGTTTAGGTAAATTAAGCAGTTCCGTCTACTGTGTAAGGCAGGAATAAACTGCTTAACGAACATAAAATATATTTTTCTTCAATACATTTTCCCATCCTTTTCCACACATGAATAGTACTCATATAAAGCTATGCAGAATCCTAGGGTTATAGCTATTCATTTTGGTACACAGGACACACTGAACCTGTTCTGGCTGCTCATGGTGGCCCAATTACCCTATTAAGACACTTTAAGTTGGTGTTTCCTTTATTTTGGCAGTTACCTGTATATATTGATACACACACATAAACTGTACATTACCTATTTTGCCAGTAGATAAAAACTGTTAGCCCACAGCAATGTAGAGGTGTCACTGCCTATTTGTAACATCAGAGTTGTGGCAGCTACGTGTGGGACCCCTCAGTCTCTGTAAACCCAGCAGCTATCAGGTTGTTAGACATCCACCCTTTTTGTCTCTGCTGATTGACACCTTTCATTTCTGAAAGCACTCATACTGCCGCCGTCCTCCTGGAGTTCCCGGGCTGATCCGGTGAGGCAAAAGCAAGAAGCGTTCCTTCCCTTAGTGCCAATTAAACAGTTGCGCTTGGTTTCCCATTTCACTTCGCAGTGTGGGGATCCAGATGTTGAACCTGGCATCAAATAAATATTTAGCCCATCATCACGTTCTGCACACAGACACAGATTATGTCACGCCGTCAGTCCAGAAAAAGACTCCGTGGGCCAGTCATTAGTACTTTCTCCGCGGGTGACTTGCAATAGCCACTTCCGAGGGGCGGTCTATCTTGGTTGGATGCTGATGATGGTATTGTCACATCATTCTCAGCTGTCCCATAACAGTTAGCCATCTGCTGTGCCTTGATGATAATCCATTTTCATGAGGGACTGCTTTTGGCAAGCAAACCTCGCGTTTTCAACACCAAAAATATTCTGTGTCAATTTTGTATGGTATAAGCTTTGCATATTCCAAACTTTTTTACTACCATCATTTTTAGTCTTATTAGTGACAGTTGAATAGAGCTCAGGGGAATATGATAGTCATGACTCTTCAATTTAAATTACATTCATCCCACAAGTACATGAGTTGAGGGCATATAAGGGCCTATTTGTTACAAAGCCATAAATACTTTGCAGTTTTAGCAGATACCAAATATTCAAAAAAGTAATTCAATTGAATTAACTTGAATGGTTCAAGAGTGGATAATAATTTTATGATAAAAAAATACTTCTGGACCCTTCCTATTCATTGCTTAATTGCAGGTTTTAAAACAGATCTTTATTTGCCATTGTGAAATGCTTTACATTTGAGGTGAGGGAATTATACTTCCTGATTTTTAAAGCACAATATATTACTATGGCCCCAGAATGCCCCATCTTTTTTCTTCCTTCTCCTCAGTACCTCCCAGCAGAGGTAAATCGACCATCATATGGTATGAGCAGATATAGGTCGCTCCATTCATCAAAATGTCACTGGTGATGCTGTGCTAAATTAGCCATGTGTTTTCTCCAGCAGACCTTTGCTAACAAAGCCACCTCTTGGCCAGTTAAAATTTGTTTGGGTCACTCCACGACAATGACCTTCAAGTACTAATTTTTTCTGACATATAATCATATAATTTTTACACCTATACAATTTTATATTGCTAATTTAAACAAGTGTTACATGCTGGGAGCGCCCTGGTTATCACATCAAGCAGCACAAGCACGAAGAGAGTTTTCACAAAATTAACTATTTATATTGGAATCTTAGTTTTTTTAACGATGTGTGTGTCTCATTTGCCTTCTAATGAGATTGATACTACACTAGGATGCACCATATATCTGTCTTGAAGACCTGGACACCACTGATCCTTAAGATGAAGAAACAGATAATGCAATTTTAAATTGGTTCCTCCCTTATTATAAGGAAACTGAGCTAACTGTATGAGGTACAGTTATCTTTTTTTGTGCCAGACTAAAACCACTAAAATCACACTTGGGTCCAACTCAAAGGGTTGTTTATACCGCTATGTAAATTATTAGTGAATTATATAGTGTAATATTTTTAGAAAAATTAATAAATGGATACTAAAACAGGCAGCAAAAAGATATTAACACTAGAACCTGTTTCCGTTTTCAATTGTGTGTAACTCTGTTTCAATCAAAAACTCAAGTCTTCCAGTCCTTGATTTTTCCTAAAATTGTGTTATTAAGCGCCTCCTAATGTAAGAAAGTTATAGAAAAAAGTTTCAGCCATTTATACCTATTACCGCCATGGGGTAAAATTTACCCACCATAGAAGGCAATTTAACGATATAAGGACATTTATTTTTGCGTGGTTCTTGTTTGTGCATTTTAGTCGCCATGCAATGCATGATATTTTCATTTGATCGGTTCCTGTCACTGTTATGCCTGCACTGTCAACTATGGGCATATGTACAGCACTTGCACAAGGTAGGCATTCACTCTCATTGTACCTATAGCTAGCTAGTTAGTTATCAATACCGTAACATAACTATTGTGACAGATATGTGTTATAATAGGCTACTGTATCTCACATCATTGTTTCAGTGCCAGTGGGTAATGTAGCCTAATGCTATTGGCATCTACTTGTCATCAAAGATTATGAAATGCAGTATATGGTTTTGGGTGGTTTTGAGTGTTTGCGCTAACTGTAAATAGGCCAATGATTTAGAGCGTAAAAGGCAAATTCATATTTTTTGTTCAGTTTGCCTAAGGTGTCTATTTCACTTAGGTTATTTCTATCCTGTCTATTGGCAATGCATTGTGTTGTAAATGTTTAATAACTCTTGTTTAGTTGTGATTTTTGTTTATTTACACATGACTGTTCTGTTTGTTGTTTTATTGTTTTGTATGTATTATATTGTAGGCTATTTAGCCTAAATTGCCTATATTTTGCCTATTTCATTCAGCTAGCCTACATGAACATTGTATCGATAGTGTTGTATCATTGTAACCATCGATGGCATTTATGAATAAATACAACTTTGTTGAATTGACTAACTTGTATTTCTTTGTGATTTTTGTTTATTCACACATGACTGTTCAACTGCACAACTAAAACACAACAGATGATTAAGCAGTGTTATTTCATGATTTAAGACAATCCCTTGTGAAACAAATGTGTTATTGCAGTGATGGTATACATTTTTAGCAATATCAATGCAAAATAGATGTGCGGGTAAATGTTACCCGTTGGCGGTTCTAGGTATACAACGAATCCTGGCGGTTCTAATGTTAACATTTACACTTTGCATTGTTCAAACCTGTAATAAATTAAAAACAACAAATTGCCGTGAACAGTGAACATTGCTTGGGCAAGGGGAGAAAATGACACCACTACATATCCAACAATTTGATCTTTCGAAGTAAATATACGATAAATCCTGGAGTATGATTTATGTCTGGCTGAAAAAACATGAGAAATCTCTAGCTGAAGGTTTAGTATAACCAAATATCGAAAACCAAAAAGTCGGGGGCATTTGAGCCCTCCAGTCCTTCTGTAATTCCAACAGCAGGAATATTGCACCTCCTATTCCTGCCCTCTATATCGGCCAGTTTTGCTTCCAACTGCTGTTGAGTCAAGTCACAGCGGCCGATGGCCCTTGACTTCCCCTCCACTATGGAATGTAACTCAGCTAGGTCCTTCCTGACAGGGTGAATGCTGTTTGTGAGAGAGGCTAGTTCTGTCTGGACAGCAGTAAGCCAGGCTTCCAAGATTTTTCCCATTTCCACCAGCCACTGGAGCCGTGGCTCAAAAAGTTGTTCTCCATGCAGGTCTCCACAATAGCTACTATGTCCACATGCGAGCCAGCCTTCTCTGCCTTAACGGGTGAGGCTATTTGGGAGGCAGTTTGTGGTTCAGTCATTGTTGAATTTGTCAGATTCAATTAATCTTTTCAATGAATTTACAGGTAAAGTGATGGTGAAAACAACCAAATATAGGGAAGTAAGGGTAAGAGCCCACAGCCTAGGCTTCCATCTTGTCTCTGTGATCACGTGACCCCTCCCCCTCAGTGACATCCTATATAGGTTATATCCTATAGATAAACAGAACAACAAAACTGAATCCCTTATCATTCCAGTCTTTAATGTTCTTCACTCCATTTCTGTATTATTACCCCAGAATATCAGATTAATTCTTGTCATTTTAATTTGAAAATGCATCTCTGTCACACAGCTCTTGTCTGGCTTGTCAAAGGCATCTGATTCGAGATATCCTCTGGCACAGTACATTTTGATATAGTAGCCATGTCCTCTTCTAAGGATACCATTTTGGAAATATCCCATGAATTTCACATTTGGGTCACGTGAATATTTGAGATCAAATGTGAATACTTGCAAAGTAAATGAGACAACGTGGTAGCATGCATGATTGTATGATAAATATTAGAAGATGTAATAACATGATATGCATATGACAAGACGTGTTTTTTTGACGTGATATTAATGTGATTTTTCCATAAGCGTAAAGATGATGCTGTACCACTACTGTAGTACTGTATGTAACCTTGGAGCATTTGCAGGATTCAAGGATTCAGTAGGGACACATTTCCTTGTTCAGGCCACAGTGAAGATGCTTACATTTTCTGAAAATGGCATTTGTGAGTATAGTCATCCATCGAAAATGTGTGTTTAGTTATTTGCCTGGGTTACATATGAGCTGTTGTACACTATAAAGAGATTGAGGGAGATCAAAATTATCTGTATTAGTCAGTGCCACACAGAGTCTCAGAAGGCATTTAATTCTTGCTTGGAATAAATGAATAGAAATCAAACTCGCTGACATAAGAAAGGCAGATTAGCGAGAGTCAGGCGAAATAAGTCACATTGTTCCAGTTCACTCTGGGGTTTTAAACAACCTTTAAAATGAATTCGGAGAGGGCTTTTAGCCTCGCCCAGAATTAAATAAACTAGTTCATCTTATGCTGCTGCATTGGGTTTTGGGGAAAATAAATATGAAAAAGTACTAATAAGTTTTCTTCTGTCCACAAGGAAATGTGTGCCTTAATTCCATGAAATAAACAAATGCCATTCAGTTATACAAGCATTGTTCTGTATAATGACAATGGTGCAATGTCATTTGCTGACTTGGCGGGTCATATTGACAGCAATGGGCTTTTGGCACATCCTGAACTGAACTGTCATGTGGCACAGACTTATCTAGCTGATATTGTTATGGGTGAAGTAATCTCAGGCCTCCCACATGTATTTACAGTGAGTTGATTACTACTAAATAAAAGAGGTGGCTTTGGTGACCGTGACAGGATGACCACAGAGCCAGACTGGGCTGATGGGGAATGTCAGCACAAACAGTAAGTGGCACAGAAAACACAGCACACAGGGCCACTGCACTGCCTTTGCTGCCTTCGAAAAACAGAGAGAGATCGCCTGAATTGTTTTCATAATGCTTGGCAGTGTCGCTATATCTTGCAGTCTAAGCTAAAATTGATCAATTTAACGGGAGCATTTTGGAAAGGGCTTTGGCTTAAACTTCATCTAAAAACAACTTGGTTGCAAAAGATGCCAGCACATACAAGTCCAGTTATTTCCCCACAAGGTTAATAGATTCAGCGGGAAGGGCCCTCCTCATTATGAAGGTAATGCTACAGTCAACAATATCCCTTAGTGAAATATAGTAGTTCAAGTAGGCGACCTAACCTGGAAACACCAATGTAAAGTTACTTAATAGAGTAATCAAATCAAATCAAATCAAGTTTATTTGTATAGCGCTTTTCACAATAGAATTGTCACAAGGGAGGAACCAGACTAAAAAGGGGGGGAGCCCATCCTCTTCTGGCCGGCACAGGGTATGTCCAAAAAAAGACCATGTCATGGTCAGTCCAAGGTGGTATTTATGGCCACCACAAACTGGCTTCTCTCGACCCAGTTTGAAATTTGCGATCAACTTATGTGCGGTTACTCACTTGTTTTGCCTTCAAATGAATGCACGGACATTACGATCTTGGAGTATGTGCTTCCACCCACTGTTGCCCTTTGCTAATTATGTCCCTCGGAGTTCCATGCTCACATTGCCTTAGATACCACTGCTAGTTGGCGCCTTAGAAACATTACCAAGTTGAGCTGTGATAGCCACTCCCACCAAATGCACCACACCAATCACCCCTCTTTCGAAGGCAGTGAGGTCTACTCTTGCAGACATGCTAGCCATAATTACAGGCAACCAGGCCTGTCCAGCCTTTATACATGACCCTATACACACTATAATTACATTCAGTACAATAAAGTTGTCCTTAGCATTCAAATACCAAAACATTTCAATAATGTTCATATTGGGGCCTCCAGTGTTATACCTGCTGCAATTGAATTTGTTTTTGACTGCTTTTAATTTACTGGGGGTGCATCATACAACCAATAGGTGGCAGTGTGCAGGAAAGTAGACAGGATACACTGCAGGACCATGACAGTGGCCTGCTTAAATACAAGCTAATGTTAGCCTATCTTTAGCAGTTCTTTCATAATACCTTAACATCGAGTCGAGTAATGTTATTTACAATTGATGATTTATGTGCACACAAAAGCTATATTTCTGTTATAGCGAGAGTTTATTACTAGGTATCTGACATAAGCAGCAATTGTTAAATCACTAAGTCACATTTTTGCACCGGCGACTTGCTGCCATCATGAAGTATAAACGATTACACACTATAAACAATTTGCCAGACTCATTAAATACTCTTTAAGGCAATGACATAGAGAGAAAAATGTAAATAACAATTACAAATATGTATATTAATTGTGAATTATGCTAATCGTCATGCCGTCTTCTAAGAGGTTACTTAAGGATACAATGACTCTGGTGGCCGAATCTATTCAAGGATCACAAAAATGGGCCTGAAATGACAGACACACACCCGATTACAAAGCACTGGTGGACAATATGCAGTGTCAAGCCTCTCATTAAACTGTAGGAGGGAGTGACTTATTTGAATTTCATGGACATGATTTAGGGTTGTTACATTATTCATGTGCACCTTTGGAACTACATAACTTTACAATTCCATAAATGAAACAGATGGATTTATTTAGTTGATTGATTCAACTAAACAAAACTTAGGGCAAGCATAACTTAAACCAGAGGAATATATTTGAATCTCACCGAAATTGGAATTACAATGTCTCAGGGAGTTTCCTGTTTTAAGACACACTGGGCATTTATAATATTATGCTATAATATTATAATATAATGCTTTTTGGCGTTAAAGCCCCAAAAGTTGCAACTTCTCCTCGTATGCTATTTTCATGTTCTAAAACTGAGCAAATGCTTCAGGTAAAGATTGTGTACTCGCATCCAGTGGCGTCATTTCAGCAAAAGCCAAGGTATGGCAAGGGACGGGGGGGGGGGGCTGCCTCCCCCCTTGGTGGATTTTTTTTGTCAAATCAGTTGTGCAATAGTCAATTTTGGTGAGTTGTTTCTGTACAATTTACTTATATGATATTTAGGTAACATTGATAAACAAAGGAGACAACTACAGTATGTAACTAGTAAACCTATTTTTTAATTCCAGTGGATCATAATGATATAGTGTTATACAAATCATTTTTTTGTGAAATGTAGTGATAAGTGCTACAGGACCTCATCAGCGTAAGGCACGTTAGCTAGCTAGCTTGTTAGCTTCACAATCGCGGGTGACGTTAAGTCCGGTTTTTCACTAAAATAACATATAGAACGTGTTTGTATTGACACAACATGACATGGACTTGTTCATGAATATGTTACATTTGAATCAACAGTATTATGGCGTTTATACAGTTTGTTTAACCCACCTGAATGAATGAGAATAACGGACAAGGTTTTAATGCTAACGTTAGTCTGTGGCTTGTTTATTCTGAGGAACTGTAACGTTACTAGCCAGAGCAGCAGCTCAACTACATCGCCATCTATAGGCTGGGTGGTGGGGTGTACTAAAAGTGAGGAGGAGCCGGGAGGATTTTGAGTTACCTTTGTGGAGCGGATAAAATCACATAAAATGACAAAACGTAGGCTATTTCAGATTGATTTAAAATAAAAAATGTGGCTAGAAGCCAAGGTATGGCGAGTGTCCCTGCTCCCATCAATCTGAGAAACAATGAACTATCTTTTAATTATTTTTTTTACCACAATTAAATATGTAAGTAATCCAAATGGTGCATTGTTTCCATAAAACTATTCAAACAAATACGATAAACAATGCATGTGACTGTTTTCACTGCACAAATGTTGATGCTGTGTTTAAAAAAAGTCTGGTACTGCAGCCTTTGCTTGACACAACCTCTCGTTCATACCTAGGCAGTGCCTTTCTCCCAGCATCCCTGAATTATATTTTGGTCTTCGTGTATAATACATAACTATTAGAAATAGAGGCTGAAATCATATCTATCTGAAGGTCATAGTAGTAGATACAAAAGTGTATTCCATAGAGCAGTAATAATGGTACAATGATAAATATGGTGTCATTCATATTTTAAATATTCGGATATGTGTACCCCAAGGCCTGATCTATTTCTTATTATACATTCTGTGCTGGGCAGTAATGTGTAATGTTTATTACTGTATTGTAAAGCAACAGTGTTGGCCAACAAATCCATGAAGGTGTTCTCAACGGAGTCATAAAGTGGAAGCTTAAGGGGATCTATGGGAATATCCAAGCACTGAAAAGTGCTCTTCTAAAATCCAATGTGCTTTGCAGTCTTTATCTGTGCTATGAGTGCAGTGAGTGCACGCCACTTCTCAAAATAAACTATTGTGAGCCAAATTAGCTCTGAAATGATGGTACACCTGTTATCAGGTAGATTGCCATGAACGCTCATTGATTATGTGCCATTTGTATCAAACAACTCTCTTACATGTTACAGTTAGAACAATGACTTATTGTGGCTGTTAGGCTATGAGCCATTATATATTATAAAAAATAAAAAAACTAGCAAATCTGTCACAGAAGTAGTGGTGTTGGTTATAAATATGATATCAAGGGTTTCCTCAGCAGAGCAGAGTTATCCACTGTTAATTTAAAGATTCAGGATATCACTTGGCAGGTATGAGATGCCAAAACACTGTATAGACTATTTAATATATTTTTCCTTTGCAGTTTCCTTTGATTTAACTATTTTTCTTAATCTCTATATATATTAATCTTTTTATTATTTAGCAGCAAAATTATGCCTTTTTATTTTAATTATTATTACATTAAAGATCAAGTTGTTACAGTACTGTTATTACATTAAAGGGCAAACACATTCCAAAATAAGCATTGGGCCCTGCCTGTAATGTCGACATTTGGATTAAAATGGGGACCAATTGTTTTGAAAAAAGGGAAGGACTGAAGTTTGGATGGAACATTAAATGACAACTGGCAGGAATGTTCTTGGAAAGAAAAATACCATTAGTATGGTGCTAACTATGATTGTTCTTACCTTGTATTAATGCACATCTTGTAAGTCGCTCTGGATAAGAGCGTCTGCTAAATGCTTAAAATGTTAAATGTAGCTGGCTAGCTAGCTATCACATCACAAGATGAGTACTGTGTGTACTGGAGAACTGTATATATATTTTCTTCTTTTGGTTTGCTCATAATGTTAGTAGGACATTATTTTGAGCTATACTGTGACAACTGAAGCCTTAATCTAGAAGAAATAGCCTAGTTCACTAATTCACATGCAGTGGTTAGCTAGATAGCTGTTTTTTAGTCACTGCATTTTAGAACATGCTTTTTGTTTGTTTGAGTTTAGTGACTATGGTAGGTTGAGCTGAAAGAGTTGCGGATGGTTTTCTGACTTAGCCAGGTGTTGCATTGGCTAGCGATGGACCTGTGACAGCTGGTGGTGCATGCAATTCCCATGGTGCATGCAAGCTGATCGTGCATGGCTAGCCAGCTATGAAAGGAGAACAGCAGCTAGCTAGCATTCAACAGGTAACAATATGCATGGCAATACTCGACAGAGGTAGCTAGTAGCTAGCCAACTATTTGAATGATTAACCTTGATCAATTCAAGACATGTCCAAGAGCAGCATAACCAGGTCAGCTAGCACCATCGTTACTTTTTTACATTCAATGATGACATTTTGTCCTGGCCATCATTATATGTGTGGTTTTACAAACTAATAGAGAGTATTAGTGTAGCTAATTCTAGCTTGTTTTCTGTTTGTCCCCTTCACTATCGTAGTTGCTGGTTGCCTCCTTTTGTTCTGGCTTAGTTTTTTAATTTATTTGTATCATTTCATGCATCCAGTAAATTATGATTTTAATCAAAAGTAAAACACCTACAACGTTGAGTCACCCTAAGGTAGATATATGTCAAAAAATGTTTCAGTGTTGTTAATATTTAGGTAGACTTGACAAAAAATTGTCTTAAAAGTTTTTTTAATTTTACCGGGGGTTTGGTTCAAGAAAACGGCTAAACAGGTTTGACAGTCAGGGAATATATTGTACAGGGCTATCCAATTAGATGTGCCAAATTTCAGCCAAATATGTGATGAAACAGCTAAGATAATGATAATAGAATGTTGTGGTTTTTAATGGGAGTCATTCTCAAAACCTTTAATAGGGTTTTGCCGGTAGGCAAATAATAAAATTAATATTGTCACATAAATTATTACACTTTAAAGAGAAAAGGAGAACCAATTATTTTGTTATTTTCACCTAATAACATATTTATGGGCTGATGTCACCTCAGCTAATAGCCACTATGTGCGTGTGAACGTGTGTGGTTGTGTTTATTTGTATTTTTGCATGTATTACAAAATTGAAACTCCTGCCTCCCGGGTGGTCTAGCGGTTACAACATTTGATGCTGGCCACTCCGACCAGGGTTCGATTCCACCGGATGCGCCAGTATCGACTCTGGCCGGGAGTGCCACTAGGAGGCGGCAATTGGCTGTCCACCCCAGGGAGGGGGGAGGGAAGCTGACATGAGTTTGCTGCGTATAGGAGTGGTTCTAGTGTACCGGAGTTACACTCACCGGCTCCGAGGAGGCGATACTTCACCTTTATCACTGCCAGTCTCAGGGCTACGGCAGCAAACTACGAGGGGGATTGACATGAAAAGAGAGGGTGCAATTGGCCACTAAATGGGATTAAAATGGGAGAAAATCAAAAACAAAATTAAAAAATTATAATAATAATGGAAACTCTTCTGGGGCTGTTTTTCTTGCATTCGTTTCATATAAAGAACACTATCTACTATCCAGTTCTCCCTTGTCTGTTGTTGTGCAGATTCCATTCCCTATTTTATATTTTTACAGACACTCAAAGAAACAACATTATGTGGTATACAAAGAACATTTCCTACTATCTTTACTGTGGATTTTTGTTGTATAAAATGCAATGACACCCTGTATGCTTTACTAACATTTTGTAGAACCCGTGTTATATCATGAATATCAGCACAGCTACAGTTAGTTCACTGTGAATCTGAGCAGGGAGAGCTAATTTGACTTTTCAACAGGTGTGACAGGATTTGCTTTACTCCAAATTCCTGCTTTGAAATCAAGGAAGAAACATTTTATTTTTGTCATCATCCAGACTCGTTAAAAGATTACTGTGGAGAGAGAGTGCCATTTTCCCTCTTTCTCAGAAAAAAGCACATGCAGGCCACTGCAGTTGTAGCTCCCCCTGCTGTGTTGTCAATGAATATTCCATCTCTACCACAACCAAGCCATCTGCAGAGCACCATTGCTGTATGTTTGGCAAAAGGGTTGTACAGTAAAATTGCCAGGCATTCAATTTTATAAGATTTTCCACTTCACAGTCTTGTGATATCCTTTATTTCACAGAAAACTGACTGCAATACCTCAATTCAATTTAAAAAAGCTTTCTTTATAGTTTTTTGTCTTTGCATTTTCATTAATTTCAGTCACTGCTGAACTAATAAAACAGGAACTGCTGAACTAATAAAACTCTTGTGTTACAAAGTTAAGGACTAAGGGAACTGAGAGTAGACTGAATACAGACCATATATTCATTCTGTAAAATTGAATCATTAGAGGGTGCAATTTCCACAATTGGCCACCACAAATATTATATTTTCTATAAAAAATTTTGGTTACCAATGTATTACTTCATGCAACTATTTTGTAGATGTTGGCTTCATAGAAATGTGTGGCATTGACAGAAATACCCAATTATACTATATCACTAACCTGATCACTGAATATTGAAATGAACAGTGTACTGGCTGCTTAGACAAAACCTTGACAGCCTCACCTGAATATTATGATGGCTCACCTTGGGGAAACAGGTGACCGTGTTAAAAAATGCTGACTAAAGCTCTTGTCTTGTGTGCGTATGTGAGTGTGTAAATGGCAGAAAGACAAATGTCCCAGAGGGTGGCCTTTTATTTTGAACTTTCTTGCCGGCTCTGTAAATTGCTCCCTCTCCAGGATGGAGGTCTCCATCTGATGACCTCCTCGGAGTGTCACTGCCTTGGGAGGAAGATGGATCCCCTCAATCAAGACAGCCCTTTGGTTTGGCCCCGGCATTGGCCCACTGCTGTTGGTACACACCAGGGAAATATTCTCAGCAAAGACTCTGAGCCATATTCATCACCCCCTTGTTGATTTGGAGAGTTCTCAAATCAGGTAACCCCATAGGTTAATTGGACAAAGTGTTTCGAGATGCTTTGGGTAATCTGACCAGATCCCGCTGAGGAGCTTGTGTTTTCATGATGATAAATATGCCTTACTGTGACTAATTAGCATCAGCTAATTAAAGAGAGCAGTAGTGAGCATGACCTAACACTCTTCTAGGTGTAATTGCACATTCATGGCTTGCTTATTAATTGTTTGCTCTTTTCATGCAGCACACTGTAATATGTAACGGAGGGTCATTAATAAACTGAGAGATGGCATAAGCTACCACAAGGGCTCAGGTAGATGCCAGGGCCTGGCAAAGAGTTACAAAATTAAATAATTTTACATATACATTATGAGCCCCATGCACGGTGGGTCATTCAGAGTATGACATTGAATTTCATACTTTTGGAACTGGAACTTCTTGGACTTTTAGAATGTATGATTTCAATTTGTTCACATCAGAATATTATCCTTCAAGGCTCAACATCAACATTATCCTTCAAGGTTGGATGCCTCTAATTGCCAGTCATATCAGTCTCTTGACAGTCAAGGGTCTAAGGCAGAATTGCAATGATAATTCTGAAATTAAATACGTGTATAAATGGAAAAATATAAACTGGCCAATTTTCAGATTTATTTTTCTATGAGCAGCAATTCAGCATTTTTAATTATGACTTAAATAATGTGATAATATCATGTCATAGTTTATTCTACCTTAAATATTTACAGAAAATGTGAAATCACAACAACATCTACTTAGATTTTTAAAGAAAATTAGGGCCAACTGTGGTTATTGTGCTCATACACGTATGTTTTTATGATATACATAGGGCAGTGACTCATAAGATCAATATAATCACCATATAAAATTTTGTAAAATATTTTCAAAGCATGTGTGGTTGAAAGTTAAAAGACATTCTAAGAATTTTCTGTGTATTTCAGTTTTCAATGTTGTACTATGTATTGCTGAGTCATACAAATACATACAAGGATAAGTTAATTCTTCTGTGGTAACATTAGTCAGAGTGTTGATCAAGCTTGATCTTTAATAATAGAAGGGCAGGGCTTTGAATATACCTTTAGCAGCCAGAGACTATGAAAAAGACAGTTCAATTTATTTATTTATTATTGGTTAATGACACAAATACTGATTTTATCTTACAATCAGAACTCAGTTTCTCAATAATTATTTATATAACATAAGAATGAAATTTCTACCCAAAATATCATAACAGTAGCATTGCAGCATGTGTGTGTGTGTGTGTGTGTGTGTGTGTGTGTGTGTGTGTTGTACTCTGAAAATAGTATACTAATGCCTCAGTCAGTGAAGTAGTGTTATAGAAAAATGTTGTTCTGTGATGCCCCTTTGTTATCTGAGAATTCAGTACCAAAGGTAGAATGAACAGGCTGCATTCCAAAATTTAAGAATATGTAATTAAACCCAAAACAAAGGAAGAAATGTACCTGTTAACATGAAATATACATTCTATGTTACATATGAATTGTAACATTTATTTGAACAATATTTGAACAAGCGCTGTCGCCTCACAGCAAGAAGGTCTCGGGTTCGAATCCAGGCCGGGGGCCTTTCTGTGCGGAGTTTGCATGTTCTCCCCGTGTCCGCGTGGGTTTCCTCCGGGTACTCCGGTTTCTTCCCACAGTCCAAAGACATGCACGTTAGGCTAATTGGAGAGTCTAAATTGCCCGTAGGTATGAGTGTGTGAGTGAATGGTGTGTGTGCCCTGCGATGGATTGGCGACCTGTCCAGGGTGTATTCCTGCCTCTCGCCCGGAACGCATGCTGGGATAGGCTCCAGCGCCCCCCCGCGACCCTGACCAGGAATAAGCGGCTTAGATAATGGATGGATGGATGGATGGAATATTTGAACATTTGGTTCTGCATACAAAATGTCATTGGTCACTGACACTCACCTGTAACCAGTGTGTGTGAATCGAGTGGGAATTCAGTTTCACGCAAATGTAACACTTTGAGAGTAATAAGATGTTCAAGAGTAGATTTTAAGTAATTATGGCACTGAAGAATAAAGTAGGTGCACTAAAGAAAATTTTTTGTCGAATTCCAGTATCCCGTGCAAGAATCACAAACGGGTGAGTCATCGGCCATCTGAGGAGCGGCCACTTGTCAGTTGCTCTGCATCAGTTGCTGCAGGCAGAGCTGGCGATTGCAGTGGATGGCATAGAAATGACTGAGCCTGTAATGTTTAATCATTTGTTTTCCAGTCAGCTGGAAAAGTGAAGCTTTTGTCCACAATATCCTGCCTTGGTCTGATTTGTTGGCAGTGTCTTTGGCCTGCTGCAATTACAGCTGCCAGAGTCAAAGGCATAACTTCACATTGCGTTAGCTTCATATGGTATCCAACTGTGAGCCCAATTACAGACGGCTTTTATTTTGTGAGTCGTATCACATAATTAGCACAAAACTTTTTGAATCAGTCAAAATAATTAATGACCCTCATTTATACTGGAGGAGACTCATTGTATCATGTGTTTATCCCAGACAGATGGTAGAAAAGTAGGCACACGTCTTTTGTGGATCTGCCCTTGAGGTATAAGCCACTGCATCTTGTTTGTTTAGATTTTTTTGCACGATTTTTTTTTGCTCCATAAGCACACAATCACTGACTTTTGCAATTAAAATGAACTTGTTGCAGTTCAAAGTCATCGTTTACTTGGTCCCTCTCCTTATCTTTGTATCTGCCTCTCAATCTAATACTCTCTCCCTCCTTTTCACTTTTTCTTCTCTTTCTCTCTCACTTTCTATGTTGCTTTCTCTCTCCCTTTCTCCATGACTTTTATCTTCATCAGCATCTGCCTCCCATTCTCCCTTTCTTTTTTTCTCTCACTCTGTTACATTCAGATTCCAATTTTGCTTAATTGGCAGGATTTCGCAATGTACATGTGACTGCCAAAATAAAGAAAACACCAACATAAAGTGCCGTAATAGGTCGTCGGCCCACCACGATTCACCAGAACAGCCTCAATGCATGTTAGCATAAATTATACAAGTATCTGGACCTCTATTAGAGGGATGCAATACCATTATTCCACGATAAATTCCATCATTTGGTGTTTTGTTGATGGTGGTGTAAAATGCTGTCTGAGACGCCACTCCAGAAGTATTCAGTTGGGTTGAGATCTGATGACTGAGACAGCCTTATCATATGGTTTACATTATTTTAATGTTCATTACACTGTAAACCATTCAGTGACCACTTATGCCCTCTGGATGGGAGCATTTTCATTCTGGAAGACACCACTCCCACCAGGATAAAGGTGTTCACTCAGAATGGTTTTGTATTGGCATTCAACTTGCACTCTATACCATTCCAGGAAAATGCACATCATAACAGAGTCAAATTTAGCCCTTCACCATGGGAAACAAGCACTCGGGCCTGTAGGTTTATTTTGGCGTGCGCCACATATGCACTTGTTCTCTTGTTGAGAACAGGATGAAGGATGACCCATCTGACCATATGACATTTTAACACTGCTCAGTAGACTGCTTGTGTTCTTTGCACCACGCTACTCTCAAACATACACTTTTAGGTGTAATTAGGGTTTTATACACTGCAACCATAGTATCCCTCTCTGTGGGATTTGTTGACAAAACGCCCCAGATTTATATTTGCATTCAACAGATTCAGAGTTGCTTCAGTCTGTTTTTCTTTGCATCTTGAACCAATGCACGGACATCACAGTCAAGCTATGCCCCTTTAACCACAGTTGCCCCAAGTTCCCTCAGACATCCATGCCAACATCACCTTAGCCACAGTTTATTTTTATTTTGAAACATGACCCTAAGCATGATGGGATGTTAATTGCTTAATTAACTCAGGAACCACCCCTGTGTGAAAGCACCTGCTTTCAATAAACTTTGTATCTCTCATTTACTGTAGTGTTTCCTTTATTTCGACAGTTACCTGTATATGGTGTATAGTGTGCCATTGTCTTTTGCCTGTGTGCCTTGTTTTTTCTCTTTCTCCCTCTCTCTCTTTCTTTACACTTGGGAGAGCCACGGGGCTGTCCCCAGCTCTGTTTACATCCACCTGGAGACGGAAGTGATTGTGTCTTTCTATCGGAAACTGTTTGACTAAGCAGACACAATAATGAGAGTCTGTGTTCATCTGTCACACAGCTCGCGATAATGTTTCCCCTCTGCAGCCTCTGCAGCCCTCCCGAGTGGCCCCTCTGACACTTTATCCCACTAGGGCGCAATCACACCTAAAGGAACACCATCTGTTTCAGGCGGAGGAAGCAACATCCCGATTAATATCAGCGCAATGGGAATTTCATGTTTCTCACCTCCACTACAATCACCTTTGCGAAAAGGAGGGCAAAAAACAAATAGAGAAGCAAATATTGAGAAAATGTTGAAGATGTGGGCAGTTCATTCAATGTAACTGTAAATATGTAAAACTTAAACTGTGAAAAAAACTGACAAGCTCAAAATACGGTGGGTTAGATCGCTACGCTATCCGCCGCCCTGTTGGGTGTTTACTTTCATAAGTTGAGCATATACATATCAAATTGAAAACAGTTCAGCATCAAAGAAGGCGGCACAAGCTAACTGCAATCCGTAACAAGTACATTAGTGTAAAGGCATTTGTGAGCCTTTGTGGAAGTCATCTTGATGAAAGGAGGGTATTTTCATCATGTATTGTTTTTAATAGCGGTTTGCTGGTCTGTACTGTCCTTTACCATGGATGTTAATATGAGGATGAGGTCTCTAGGTAAACACAGCTGAGCAGTATTGATGTCTGTCTGAAAACAACTGCAATTGAAGATTCCGTTCCACTCCAACCTTAGTGTGGCTACTTCATTTTTACCTGACCTTCGTTATTTTTCTTTTCTTTTCCTTTTTTTCCATTTGAGGTGAAGGACACATTTGTTTCGTGCTACATTATCTTCGTGCCATTTCGTGTCTCTATAGTGTTATGTGTTTTATCGTAGCCATCCATTATGAAGCAGCCTTTATTGATCACCGGAGCTTAGAGCATCATATTACACAAGGGAGAGAGTGAGAGACTGTAATGATTATAAAATACTGCAGCATGAAGGAGATGTTTTCTGTTTGACCGACTCTAACAGAGAAAAAATAAGCATTTTTCGACTGACATTTGTCATTGACATCTGACATTCAAAGGGTATTTAATATGTGACTACTATGGAAGTTACACTGGCAGTCAAAAGGAATGACCAAATAGAAATGGTAATTCTATGTATGGTAGTACTGTGTACTAAGATATGATTTTTGACCTGCTCAGTTTATTTGAAACCTTTCCTGGGATTAGTGAAGGACAGAATAAGGGCACTTGTCATGGTAGAGCAAATATAAAGGTATGGTTTTAAGAGAGAGGAATTGCAGTTTTTGTGTTGGCCACCATGGTCAGCCTTTCAGACCAAATTGCAAGCAAGGTACCTGAGTGGAACCTTGGAAATTATAAATTAAAAATATTTTTGGCTTAAAAAATTTTGATTATATGTACACTTTATTGATGGTATTTCAAATCTTTCCCGTTTTTCTCACAATTTGGTTGCCAATTATACCCTCTATTTATTTCAATTCACCCTCTCCCACGAGTCCGCCGGCCATCCTCTGGGTAACGAGCCAGTTTTTCTGGGCCGGCAGATCTACCTCCTCCGAGACGGAACCCGACCATGGACCCCTTTGCTGCTCCTCGATGAACTCATGCCGATCAGGGCTGACGACCAGGGCCGGTCTGGTAGAGACGCGGGTTTCAAACCGTGTCCCTGACAGGCAGTGCACACCAGACCAACCAAAGTGGTCCGCCCCCTTCTTTAACATTTTCATATCAGACACACTCTCACATGCAGTTTGACTTACTTATATCCATGAAAACCACATTAGCACTCTTAAAGCTGCTATTTTAATGCTATCCCCTCTGAAGCAACTGAGGTGTGTGCACTTCATTGATGCACTCTCTCATGGACCAGTGACTATTGCTGAGATTCAATCATCATTCATCCTTAACTTTGGCTCACAAATAAATATTACTAAAGTTTTTAATAAAGTGTAACTTTTTTTTGTTACACAAACATGTAACTAAACTGATCTTTCCAAACTGTAATGTGATGGAAAATAACTAACACATGGATTTATTTGTGAACCAAACTTATGGACAAATTTTGATTGTAGAGATCATTCTCTAGTGTAAATTGGTGTCCTGTTGCATCGCTGAACAGGTGCTACTATGTAATTTACCTGTTCTTATTTAGAAAATGGCTATACTGCATGCTGTATTGGCAGGTACAGCCCATCTGTGTCCAATATCTAAGATCATTCTGCAAGGCGGAATAAAATAATACAATCTGCTGATTGTGTCTGAATTGAACCAGACATTCTCCAGATGAGGCCTGCAATGACGGCTGCAGCATCAAAGCAATCCTTCCCCCGCCCAATCTTTGAACCCTCAAGTTAATAGACACTGTCAGTGTAACTGATTTCAGAATCCATCTTGGGTCTCCAGACTTTGTCATATTTGTCATTCTTTGTATTTGTGAGACAACTCAATTTTTCAAAAAAAATCAAGTATGACATCAGCCCTGCAGCAAACATTTGATATTTTTTTTATGGCAGTCAAATTTAGGACACAATTAAGTGAGGGGAAAACCTCTTTCAGCATCTGTACTACCCTTGGCTTGAGCCAAAAGCAAAGCTGTAATTAAACATTGTTTGTAAGTGAGTAAAATGTAACTATGACTCCTTAACTTAGTAAAAGTGCCCCTTCCTATCTATCACTATGATTACATTTACAGTTGCACTCAATGGACTGTGTTAAGCAGGACCAGGTTATCCGGTTGTTGCAAAGATCTGCAGAGCCATCCTAAGTCAAGTCTTTGTCTCCTCCCGCTTTTGTCTCTTGGCTATTTTAACAACCCTTTAAATATAAATCACAACCCACCTTTTGTGGATGCCTTAAATATGGTAAGAAGTACAGGCCCTTACAGACACACAAAGAAGAGCCTATACAATCAGACTGATTGAGTGCATTGCATCTATATGGCCTTGCAGTGGAACAAAGAGCACCCTCTGTTAGTGTGAATAAAGTATTAACTCACTGTACAAAGGATGTTGCTTGTATGACTGAATAAAAGTTTGCAACATTGCAAAATATGAACAGACATGAGTACAGATAAGACTGTCAGTTATCTGTCAGATAACAGTTACCAGTTATCTGTAACTGGTCATAGTTTTTTGGGGGTTAAGATAGCAAGTAGGCATAACAAGTCAATGACAAGAACAACTATTATGTATTTAAAAATATCAACTTATTTGGAGGATTACAAATTTTCTTTGTTTTCCCAATAATAACTTCAGATGCCTGAATCATATTTCAGAACAAAATAGATTAATCTGAGATGGGAATGGCAGAATTTAGGCCTGCTTCCGCAAACAGCTCAGTATGTTTACATAGACTGTGGATCCATTTCAGTGTTTTTGGATACTGCTTTGGCCGCTTATTTTGGCTAGTCTAACTGGATTCTGACTGGTTTGGAGGTCTTTCCGGATGCTTCTATATAAACTGAAAGCAGTTCACTCATCGGTAACTCATCGGTGCTGTCCTTGGGAAAGAATTCAAGCTGCAGGGGAAAATAACAGATAGGGTTGTAGAATTTGAAGACCATAGTCTGGAGGGGGAGAATGCAATCTCCTTTCTTCAATGCTATCTTTTTGTTTGGCTCCCCCTCCCTTGCTGAAAAACAGTAGACCGGGATTCATAGGGCTTATCGCATACAGTGATTTGTGAATCACACAGTGAATTGGATGAAAAAGTGAACAAATCTCAAACACTGATTTTCAAATGACCAAGATATACCAACAATCAAATCATTTTCGAGGTTTACAGGCAGCCTGACACCATTCTGATGCAAGGAAAGGCTTTTTTGTTCCCCCGATTGTTCCCCACCTACACCGCAGAGTACTGGAGAAAATTGTCACCATCTTTGAACTCCCTGCACTCGCTGTGCAGGCTTTGCTTCTCTGCCCTACCGAACTGAAGGTGTGCACGCTGTCAATTCTGAGCTGACATTTCCACCCGTCTGGATGATGCCAAGCTGTTCAAGAAGACACTGACATAAGCCACTGACAGAAGCCACTGACAGCCCGAGTGCATTTGGAGGAGTGTGATCTCGGTTTGTTTTGGACCAGTCTGACCAACTGATGCACACAAAATAAATATTCTGGATCTGTACCCTTCTGCATCTGTCACTAACACAGACTGATGTTATACTAATTCCATTTTCATGAATAAAAAGGGCACTTTTATAGATAGTATTCAATACAATTCAACTGCAGACATGACTTTGAGGCCACGGTAAATGCAATATAATTGTAATGTGTGGTTAGTGGGAAATAATATGATGTGGTATTAACAATTACCAGCAACTTTCCATAGTTTTAGTCAGATCTGTGCAATCTACCCAGCAATTTACCCTCTAAGCCTCTAACTGAGGCTTTTCCCTGGAGGTAAAACAACTTTCCTTTCAAAAGGATGGCAAGCTACACCAGAGAGGATTGAGCAACCCTTCCCCAGGAAAGCAGGTGTAATAACCATAAAGCCTTGAAACTGATTAATAAGGTGATGCAATACACCATACATGGATCTTCAACCATATAATGTACAGTAGTCATTTTATCTACTTGTCACATGGACAGTTGCAAGTATTGTAATGTTCATTCATCTGCACATGGCACTTGAGGTCTAAATCAATTCAGACCCTGAAAAGTGTACATTTGTCTTCCTTCATTTTGCATTCCATCTCCCCTTTGTCATTAATATTGTTGAAGTCAAAATTATTTCAACAAGAAATATTTTTCTATGGTTAGTGAGGCCTGTTTGAGCAGGCAGGGGAACATAAGCTTTTCCTGTACATTGAGAGGCAGTTGGGTAAAGATTGCAGACACTTTTACACATTGTTTTCACTTATTCAGTGGAAAAACTGTTTGTTTTCTGAGCATGTTACAAGACAGCTAGACTCAGAAGCATTACTATGATTCAGTTTCTGATACATCATTGTTTCAGTTTCCCTCCCTCGTGAAATAACTCATACGAGGATATCAGACATTTAAAACAAAATGTTTCAGTTAGCCAGTTGAGCATAAACCGTGTGGTACCTTTATAACATTCACAGACATAAATTAGATTAGACAAATTAATGCAGTTATATTTCTGACGAGGCAATTTCATCACAATATTTACATGGTGGCGGTTATGTGGTTGACGATAACTTTCCCTTTTTCCATGGAGTAGCTCGTGCCAGCTTTAAGTCCTCTTTGAAGCCATAAGACTGGGTGTGGAAGTGACAGGGGAAAAAATAAACATTGTTGTGCATTACTCTGATTAAAATGTCATGGTGGAATTTAAGTGATGTTGATGAGTGACTCTTCACCCCTCCCTGTAGAAGTCACATCAGCAGGATAACATCTCCGTGGTGACATGCTTGTCTGGTAATCCTGGTGTGGCTTAATTAGTGACAGTTCTGTCACATGGTCCCTTACTGAAATAGAGGACCATGCAGACATGCAAATTCCAAGTGTGCATATATTTGCTAGCCCTGTCACAGTATAGGAAATGAGTGGCAATGCTTCAAAACTGACAATTGGGCTGAGCGACAGTTGAAGTCAATTTGTAAAGGAATTACACGTTAGATGACAACTGAGCTTGTCTTGTATAATGTATGCTTTTTGGTCGTGAAATAAGTGTATTTTTTCTTTAGAAAACATTAACTTTTGGACTCTCTTTTTTAATGTAATATCTGTACCATGACACCTATTGGCATGATATACTGCAGAGATGGTTTTCTTGCTTTCAAAACAGCAAAGAATCATAGCTTAGACCTCACGGGTGTAAAACATATGGGTATCGGGACTCAAGACAAATAGTTTTTTAGGCAATTGACGTCAGCTAATAGAACCATGAGGGTTCATTTCAAGCAATCAAATGGTAACATGGAATTTTCAACCTTTTTTAACTAGGGGGAAAAAATGCTCTCCTAAGCATCAGTATCAGCATATAAAAATAAAATAAAAAACAAAGCCATATCAGTTGACCTCTACTTTGCATTACCTGCAAAGCATGGTCCCAAAAGCCACTTTATTTGACACTAATCCAGTGATACCAGCTTTGGAGAGCCAGAAGGTACTTTGCTGGATATGATTAAGCCAAATATGACAGATATTGATGACACTAAAGGAACATGATGTCACTGAATTTATTGCAATATATGTGCTTTGCCAGCTATGACCTATAACTGATTCATTCCTACAATATGTTTAAAAAAACTGCATTTCATTTTGTGTAGTATTTCAAGATTATGTTTATGTTAAGCTAAAACATCTAGGGCTGTGTGCACATCCATTATGCTGGTGCAAAGTAAACAGCTTTTAAACCAACAATTTATTTTCAAGAGCAATGAGCTTTCCTGGCTTCTGTGTATGCAATACTGTACGTGTATGTGCATATGCATGAATCCTATGTTCTTAATGTATGTGAACTTATACAGTGCCCTCCAGAATTATTGGCACCCTTGGTCAAAATTAGCAAAAATTACCTATGAAAAAATGTCTTTGTTGTTCATCAGCTTGATCTTACACTCAAAATATGAGAGAAATCTCAACTTTAATTGAAGTAAAATTATTCAAAGAAAAAAATCCTTATCAAAAATATTTGTTTCTTTTTCTCAGAAACACATGTATCACAATTACTGGAAATATTTGACATTTTTATGAACAAATCAAAATGAACTATATTTCCATTTATATATATAATTTTTTTAAGTTCACCTGAGTCTTTAGGAACTCTTAGGTGGTCATCCATGACTTCCTGTTTCACTGGGGTATAAATGTGAGGTGACACACATGCCAAACTCCCTTAGTCATTCATCAACATGGCGAAGATCAGAGAATACACAAATGAAATAAGACAAAAGGCCGTTGACCTTCATAAATCAGGCAATGGCTATAAAAAAGCAACACACCTGAAAATACCCATCTCCACTATTAGGCCACAATAATTAAGAAGTTTAAAACAACTGGAGCTGTGATGAACCTGCCTGGAAGGGGATACAAGTGTATTTTGCCCCCACGCACAGTGAGGAGGATGGTTTGAGAGGCATACATTTCTCCAAGGATTACAGTTGGAGAAGTTGGTTGCATCTTGGGTTCACCAAGTCTCCAAAACTACAATTAGACGCCACCTCCATGACAACAAGCTATATGGAAGGCTTGCCAGAAGAAAGCCTCTGCTGTCATCAAACCACAAACGTAAGCACCTGGAGTTTGCTAAATATCACTGGAACTTTGAGAGGAACCAGGTTCTATGGTCAGATGAGACTGAGCAATGAGCTTTTTGGCAACAAACACCAGAGGTGGGTTTGACGTAAAAAGAGGGATGATCATGCAGAAAATAACTTAATCCCCACTGTGAAGTATGGTGGTGGATCTGTGATGTTGTGGGGCTGTTTTACTTCCAAAGGCCCTGGGAACCTTGTGAGGATAAAAGGCAGCATGGACTCCATAAACTACCAGGAGATTATAGATAGAAATCTGGCTGCCTCTGTCAGAAGGCTAAAACTGGGTAGAGGTTGGATCCTCCAACAGGACAATGATCCAAAGCATAGCTCGGAATCCATACAAAAATGGTTCACTGACCACAGAATTGTTTGCGTTTGCAATGGCCATCCCAGTCCCTTGACCTGAACTTCATTGAAAACCTGTGGGGTGAGCTGGAGAGGAGAGTCCACAAGTGAGGACTAAGGACTCTGAAGGATCTGGAGACATTCTGTATGGAGGAATGGTCTCAGATCCCTTGCTATGTGTTCTCCCACCTAATCAAGTGTTATAGGAGAAGATGCTGGGGTGGGTGCACAAAGTACTAAATGCAGGGGTATTAATAATTATGACAAGATGTTTATTTCAGAAAAGTTTTTATTTTTTGATATGGATTTTTTTTCCTTTGAATAATTTGTCTTCAATTAAAGGTTACATTTCTCACATATTTTGAGTGTAAGATCAAGCTGATGAACAACAAAGACATTTTTTCATAGCCTTTTTTGCTCATGTTCACCAAGGGTGCCAATAATTCTGGAGGGCACTATGCATGTACATTCACCATATATTAATGAAGGAGATTTCCCCTCTACTCCAACAGTCCCTGAAGAGTAAGGGGTGATAAATCATCTGCGGTATGTCTTGACTAAATGGCATGAAAGCTCCCCCACCCATTTCTGCCTCATTTGATTTCAGGTTGAAGATTAAGGAGCTTTCAGAAAATAACAAAACCACTTTCCTTAGCTTTGGTCGTGTTTAAAAGCAGGGAATAAAAAAAACAAATAACATGAGTAGGAGTATATAATTAGTTATAGAGTAGCTGAAAGTGAAATCAGACACTTGAAAATTGACGTCTAAAGTATGCATCCTCACCACTGCAGCAGGAAACACATTAAGCAATGTCAGGTTTATATTTTGGTATAGATTCCAATAATTTAATTTGTGGAGATTCACCATTCCTTATGCATATTATGGAGGTACCACCATCTTCAGAACAGAGTAGCCTAGTCACTTTAAAATGTATCCAGTGAACAATTACCCCTATTGACTACACTTTGTTCATAGGTTTGTGGCTACTTATCTGAAATTTGACTCAAAAAAAGTCAATTTCTTTCCCACAGAACAAATGGAATTTCTATTAAACAAATCATATTCATCCATTTATTTACTGAAAAAAGCTTTCCTCTCACCATGGGCATACTATCGTGTCTCAACAGCTGTCTGTACCTGCACCCATTTGATACTGACCCTGAATTTAACCCATTTGGGTTAAATTGGGTTTGTCCTCCTTTATGACACATTGAGGGAATATAGACAAGACTGTGCTGATCCTAGAAACTTAAATCCTGCTTTCAAAATGAGTCCAACAAAGAATCTTGACTGAGTGTTCATGTATGTGTTCATGTTAATGTCCACATATTTTTCATATATGTTTTGTTATGGTCACGCACCGTTTGCCACACAACCCGGTTTGTAACAGAACAGCAGAATGCAGGGAATGGAGTCATTGTTCTGCGGATCGGATTTTCTTTTCTTTCTTTGTTACACACGGAGCGGGGAGAGGGAGAGCAAGAGAGAACACGCACGATACAAATTAAGAAAATAATCTTCGGCCGTGCCCCCTCACGGGTTCCAGCTAAAAACAATAAATTAAAATAACAAATTAAATAATAAGGACCTTTCGTTCAAAACACTATAACAAACACAACACTACACACAGACAATTGTGACTTTTCAGTTTCGCTTTCTAGTGTGTTCTCATTATTCTCTCTCACCAGCTTTCAGCTTCCGTGTTCCAGCCACCTACTAGAGCCACTTTTAAGCACACAGGTATGATTAGTTAATTCTCCACAGCTGTGTGCTCTAGCTGCCCTGCAAGTAGGCGTGGCCGGTAATCACCCTTATTCCCCCCGCCTGGACCGATACCTTCCACAGTTATCTAGATCAGGGGTCCCCAACCACCAGGCCCGGTATCAGTCAGTGAGGCATTTGGTACCGGGCTGCACAGAAATAATAAAAACGTTTTAATTTTTTATTTCTGCAGGGTGTTTTATTTTGAAAAATGACCACTTCCGTCTGTGCCTCTTTTCCGCACTTGGGTTTTTTATTCATGTGGAAAAAAATGAAACCACAAAAAGGTTGGTGACCGCTGATCTAGATGTGGCCTCTGGAAAATTTCCGCACAGTTGTAGAACTATTATAGTTTTCTATCAATTTTTGAAATAGCAAAAACTTATAAAAACTTAAATCTCACTGGGGTTTTTTTACTGCCATATCTCACTGCAATTTGCTCATTGTTCCAAAAAAATATTAAAATAAAATGAATTAAACCGATTATTGTCTGAGATTCTTTTGCGATGAAACATTTTGCAAAGTGTAAATCGGAACCGACTGTTTAAAACACATTTATTGGAAAAATATACAAAAACAATCAAGTACAGTTTATCATGTCTACATATAAATATAAAATTTGAACCCTTTTAGGAATAGGTGAACGTATTGTTTATTGGTTAAAGAAGTACCTTCATTAAATTGTCCAGGGGTTTGTGAATTTGTGTGGAGTAAATTTGCAGTAGGCTACATTTAATCTTTTGCAAACAGAAATGTGGAGCTGATAAACTGGAGGGAAGGCTGCTGTGGGACTCAACCAACCAACCACTACTGTCACACAGGCATTGAATGGTTAGCCTACTTACTGCTGGTAGTTCAGCTAGCTATATGTATATCAATAGTCACACCACTCAGCAGCAGATTCACTAAAAGTTTGCATACCTTTCATCTGAAAAAAGAGTAAACCAACACTTGAAGTTGTTACATGAAATTATGAACAAAGTGGATTGCAGTCCTTAGCAGATGCATGACAAAGTCCAAAGCAGATGCATGACAAAAAAATACAAGATTATACGCATGTTAAATTATTCTTCAATCTTGCACTGACTTGTCACCTTTAGTGATGGCCACACTGTTCTAAGGGCATGCCTTTGGCTGTTACACACATGGGTACTTTCAGCCTGAATTCAGCCTTGATTCAACAGGAAGATCATGCAATTTTACAAGGACTGGGGCACTTGAGCCTCTTGGCTGGATCAAGTGGTAACACAGTGTAATTCCTAAGCATGCCATGAAATGTTGAAGGCATAATGACTTTGAAAACAAGATTAAATATGTTCCATTTGAAGCATGCAGCTTACCATGGGAATAATATGAAATAAAGCAATTGAAGAGTGTTTCTCCAAAACTCACTCAGTCCACTTTGACCAATTTGAGAAAATCAACATTTTTGTTCCATGGGTAAATTGCAAGCGTAATCAATTAAGCTAAAAAAGCTTGTGGTTATTCAATGCACAGACATGAAAGACTGAAGCCAGCAAGCCATCCATTGCTAACATTCAGTAAGATACACCTGTTAAATAAATATATGTTTGTATGCACATTGTTTTTCTTATGTGAAAGTGTTTTATTCTTTCCATTTGCACTACAGAAAATGGAGTACATAAATGGACACCGAAGGCGATACTGTGAGCGATACCCTGGGTTTGGTAGCTGGTTTTGGCCAGACGGCTATCAGTTCGTCTGTACATGCAGTTTCTTCCAGTCTTGTCCAACATACAATTTAGTTTATTACTTTTTCTACACCCGACAGCCAGCAGAGAACTAAACAGGATTTTTATACGCAATGTGGATTCCCTGGGGTCTTGGGTGCCATTGACTGCACACATGTGCAGTTGTGCGCACCATCTGATCACGGTATCATTTATGTGAATTGGAAGGGGGTCCACTCCATTAATATCCAGGTAGTTTGCGATGCACACTCCAGGGTGACGCATGTAGGCCTACTGCATGACGAACATAAATGAAACAGGCCTAGTTGCAGTTGTGAGTTTGTTATTTATTGCTTTCCATTTAACAATTACATTAATTTAGAAGAAAATAAACGTTGTTTTTTAAGTTGGAAAGCCTACAAATAAGGAAAAGAAGAGATGGTAAAATAAAACACTTTCATTTAACAAAGGCAAGCAGTGTGGTGTAATGGTTAGGGAACTGGGCTTGTAACGTTATGGTTGCAGGTTCAATCCCCAGGTGGGACACTGCCGTTGTACCCTTGAGCAAGGTACTTAACCTGAATTGCTTCAGTTAATATCTAGTTGTATAAATGGATTGTAAAGAAATGTAAACTGTAAGTCGCTCTGGATAAGAGCGTCTGCTAAATGCCTATAATGTAACAATGTAGGTCTCAAAATATAAACTAAAATCATGAAAATAACAAATTAATGTGTGCCTTGTTTTCCCCCTCTGATTCGCGCACCAACTTTTCCACACCTCCAGCATGAGCAAATTGCTCTCCTCTTTTGAGAAGCGCTCCTGGCACAGCCGCACAAAACTGTCATCCATGTCAGGAAATTGCCAATTTGCTATAGCGTTAGCGCACTGGTATTTAAAGGGATAGAAAATAGGTGTTCTGATTGGCGATTATTATCCAAACCCCCACCACACCCACATGTCGTTTTTAAAAGTTAATCCAACCTCTTTTACAACTGCGCCGGAGGTGCGCTATCGTCCTAAGTCACAAAATTACCAAAATTGCATTAGGCATGCCCTAAAGCGCCACCGTCCTCACTTTGCGTCTGCGTTACCGACACCGTCCTGATTCACCAAATTAGGGCCCTATGTGTTACCTCTTTTAATCTACCTACCTTGCCTACCTTTAATATCTGTATGGTTTTGTAGAAGATTTGACCTTTCTTGCTCATAAAATGTTTCAGAAAGGATAGACATACTGCTGATATGCATGTGTCTTTTGTCTCTGGATAGCACGGAGGAACTTGAACGTGGACCTCTGTGTTACAGTGCAATACTGTTCAATTCGCACAGAAAATAGACATACGATCTCAGCTTTAAAATACTACACCAAAGGAAGCCCCACCTTTTAGTGTCACAGTTTGTGTTAAGCTGTCCACAATTGTGTGTGACCAATAATGATAAATCTTCCACAGGATTAAAAAAACAATGGCATCAAAGGTTTTGTCAATTAGAAGTGGATACTATAGTGCTCTATACTGTTGAGAACTTTAATTTGTTTGTTGACACTTTTTAATATATAGTTTTATTAACCATGTGACACGTTAATGAAGCTGAACATTGTATGACCTAGCTGTGATCATTATCTAACATAATTTTTATATATATATAAACATCTTGCTAAAAAACTATTGAAAGTACACGTGCTGGTGCTGGTAAAGAAAAGAGGTTGATGGATATGCTGAGGCAAGAGCAGAGCTCTCTGATTTATTCAAGCTCATATCCCCGTCAGACACCTTGTGATGGATGCCCCATTAGAGAAAGGTACAGTAACTCACTGACAGCTGTTAATCCCTCTCTCCTCTCAGTGGTCAGGTACTGCACTCGCTTGGCCTAATGAAATGCTTTTGGAAAGGCAATCTCAATGCCCTAAAAGCTTATGATGGGCTTTGTGAAATTCGCTGATGTAAATACCTGCTGCAGTGCTGCTATGATGTCACCCCCAGGATTAGTCGGATGTTCTAAAATAGCATATTGATCCGATGCTGTCCTGAATATAAGTGGAGCAATTAACGCACACTTATAGATACCAATTATGCTGTGCCCAATTGGGTTGGTGCAGTGCAAGGCGTGCATTAAAGAGCAGAACATGTAGAGCACACTGCTTTATCAATGGCGGTGAAGATCACCCATTTTATTGGCTCAATACCAAGTTTTCAGACTGCCTGGATATTAGAACCACAGGACGTCTTTGGATGTGACGCAAACTGCTAAATGCCTGAATACAGAGTAAAGCTCACTTTAGAGAGCCTTTCACTAATCAAATCTCCTCTCAAAGTCACCTTTCCTCTTCCTCAGCAACCTCTTCAAATACTTAAAGTGTCTGACAGTAGCATGGGCTAGATGTTTTGGCCCAAAAAAATAATAATTTGAAGAGAAATTAATGTAAAGTGACTGTTGCTGTCAGTGCAGATTTAAAGCTAGTTTTAAACAGCTGGTGCTTGCTTGGTTTTACCTCCTTCATAAATGTCACCTGACACAGTATTTCAAGGATTTCATTGTGTTCATACTTTTAGCTGACATTTAGGATTTATATCGCTCCTGTCTGCAGTTTGGGAGTACCTACTCTGGGCTGAACCATTCCCTGTATCTGACGTCAGCATATTATTCTCTTGAATGCAAGGGTCATAAGAAAAGTGTAACATGGATTATGCATATCAAGTATATTTCTATATTTTGTAGGCAATGCAACTTATTTAACACTAGGAGTGCCATGATATTTTTCAGGCGTTTGATGATTTTTAAATATGAAATATTCAAATGTTTAAAAAACTTTGTCATTGGGAAAAGTCCCTGACTGGAAAAGTCCCCTCAACACACGTTGTTTGAATTTTAATATAACAAAAGGAACGACTGTTTTAATTCAATACTACTCTTGTCACCGTCAAAGCTTTTTGAGAGCTGGTCCCTTTCTAAAACAAATAGGACATTCTCTCCCCCAAATATATGATAATGACACATTGGGACTCTCGTGTCCCACTTATTGTGTTATGTATCACAGAACCATTCATCTAATGGGGTAGAATGGGTGAGGGTGGGGAGGAAGACAATGCAATATGATTGTTTAATTATCCATTATCAATGTGAATGAAACTGGCTGTGCCAATATTGTGGGGTAATCTAATTACAATTTCTAAACATATGTAAGTCTGGAAATGGTAACAAGAACATCAGAAAGATTTCTGTTTGTACTGACTGCAAGTAGGGAACAGAGAGCAGTCATTTCTAAATGAAGAAATGAAAGGCACCTATTGCCTATTGGGCACAACCACGTGTTCAGTATTTTCAATGAATGACTCTTGGACTATTTTATGTTGACTTATTCATACATAATACATTCATACATAAAAAATCTTTACATTTATTCTTGCTTTACATTCATACATGTATATGCTGACAACAAGAGAGGAGAATCTTCCGTTTTCATCGCAATGAAATAGATTAATACATCGACTTTTTGCATTCTAAATGTTTATGCCGGCTACATTTTATAATGTTATAATGTTTTGCCTTTGAATTTAAATTAGCCTTTTTTCCCCAAGAATTGCCTGTCTTGTTGATTGTTGTCATATCACCATGCTTTCTGTAGTGAAAGCAAGTCTCTTAACTTTCTCCCTGCAAGCCATGGCGCTTGCTCTTCATTAGACATGACCACATTTCCAGGTCACTATGGAAAGGTATTAAAGAGAAAAAAGGCTAATGATCTGATTGATCATAATGAATCAAACCCTCTCCACACCCACCGGTGATTTATTCTTCTTAAACCAACCTCTTTTACAACTGCACCACAGGTGCGCTACTGTCATTTGTCATGCAACTACCAGAAAGGACAAAGACATGCCTTAATGCCCCTCCGTCCTGGATGAGCGCTACTGTCTGCGTATTGCAACTGTGTAGGCTTCAGGCAGAGAAGCAAGCTCTGAACTAGCTTCTTTGTCTGTTATAGTATACAGTAATTATTGCCTGGCGGAAGCAGATTGCTACAGTTTCAATTTCACCTGAAGTGCGTGCAGTCTTTTGTAACATCGTACTTGCTTAATCAAACCTTTTCTTTACAAAAAAATTTGTTTCAGATTTTTCCAGTTTTTCTCAAAATTTGGTAGCCAATTGCACCCTCTATATTTATTTCGATTAACCCTCCCCACATGGGTCGGTCGCTCGACTACTCGAGGCAAGCCGATTCTCCGTGGGCAGCGCCCTCCGCTTTTCCTCCAAAACGGAACTTGCCCACCCACCCACGTTCTGGAGACTCCCTTTCCGTGCTTCTCGGCAGACCCGAGCCGGCTCTCCCTCCCCCCTTCCCCTGAGGCGGACAGCTAAATGCCGAGCAGGGCCGGTCTGGTAGAGACACGGATTTCGAACTGCGTCCTTGACAGGCAGCGCACACCACACTGGACCAGCCAAAGTGTGGTGCGTTAGACTGCTACGCTATCCGCCGCCCTGTATAAAACCTTTTCTAAAACATATAGTCCTATCTTTTTGGGGGGTGATATTAATCTGACCTACACAATAAATTGCATGTGTTCTACATACTCCCCAAAACCTGTTACAGGATTATATACCATTATTTTCTCCTCTTTGCCAAGACACAGAGATATGATAACAGATATGACAAGGACAGAGAAGGAAAAACATACATAACTCTAATTGAGATTTTATCAGAATATGTGCATTATGTGCGCTATATTATGGTGAAACTCATGCACATCCATACTCCGATCACTATTTAAAAAAGGAGAGCAATTACTTTGACATTGTGTTCTTCCATAAATATCACTCATATCTGTATTTCTTGGCAGTTATTTGGCATTACATTTTCAAGTGGAGATATTTGCACACCTAGTACAGTAAACCACAGGTGCATGGAGAGGAGACATTGAATCTGTTGAACTATACTCCTGCACACTCTTAAGCCTTTTTAAAGATAACCCCCCTGGTGTTGTCATATGGAGTGCCATCAAAAAAACAGTCAATCAGGTTAACAATCAATTATTCAATGGTACAATTATTGCATTATTTAATGCTTCAATTAATTATAGCCTTAATTGTTAGTGACAATATGCATTCATACATTTTACTGAAAATATCATATCTGATGGCAAGTGTACATTCAGAGACTAACACATTGTTACAAGTGATTGGTCGTTGATGCAGTTATATATTGTCAAATAGTCATTTACCATTGAGTAATTGATTGTAACCTGATTGACAGGGTCCCAGAATGCTATAACAAAGGTCTGCTGACCTAAACATATTTTGTTCAAATAAAGTTTGGTCAATTTTGAAAGAGACAGTGTGGGGGAATTTTCTTCAACACGTTAAAAAAAAATCTGTCAGAACAAAACAAAACTATCTCAATCGGCTGAAACGTGTAAAACGGCAAGATCCAAGATGAGCTTACATGTCTTATCTCCTTGTTTGAGTTACATAATTATTTTGACCATTTAGTGAAAAGTAAATGCAGAATAAACACTTATTAAAGTGATAAAAGCTATTAAATTACATGTCTAAACATTGTAACATGATGTCTGTTTGAAATGGAACATAGACATATTACACATGAGAGGTAATCTGTTTTCCACAAGCACATTAGCAATGAAAAGTAAGGTTCCAAAGAAAGGAGACTGCTCAGATGTATGTGTGTGTGTGCGTGTGTTTGTTTTCCTCTATTAGCCTCTGCCTCATTAAGCCTCAGAAGGCCAAGAAAACATTCAATTGGTTTTTAATTTGACTGTCTCACCTTTAAGGTTATTTGGGCACTTAATAGAAATAATTAGGAACAGGAATGCTTCATCACATTGATACATGACAAAAGGGAGTTTATTTTGTTCAGGATCAACCAGAGGGGAAAGAGGCAAGAATCGGGTAGAGGTGGAGGGAAAGTCTTTAATGAGTTTGAGTGGGGAGCCATGGAAGCTCATGCAATGTACATTCACAGCTATCTTTGCTAATCTGAAGAGACCAGGCACGTCTCTTGTCTCCCCTGTATGTCACAACAAAAATATGCTTTTACACAGAAACCGAGAGTGAACTTAACTAATAATAACCACTGCCTAGCTGCACCGCTGCCTTCTCGCAGTCTTAATCAAAGAAGAGAGTGGCATTAACTGACATTAGACACTGTGTCAGCTCCGGTGTTACTTAGTTAGGGTTATTTAGTTTGGCTGGAATATTGTATGATAATAACGTTGTATATTTAAATATCACGGTATGTTGTCATACCGGTACACCCTCACACCCCTACATCATGTGTTGGAAGCCGTGTCAGTGCATAGCTCAAGATAATGGTCGAGGTGCTCGTTTGAACTTCCTGCCTTTTTCAGCTTTTGCAACTATTATTTCTCAGATAAAACTTCATTTTTGGGATTTAATATAATCTTCAGGTTCTATCAAAAACCTCACTCATCAAGTACCAATATTTATCAGAACCTAGCCTGTGCTCCAAAATGTAAAATTGATGTATTTTGATGTCATTCCAAACGTTCCAGAGTTCCAAATGACCTCTATTCTCGATGCATTTGTGTCTCAGAGGTTCAACTGTATATACAACTCTGAGTAGCCCTAACCTTACTTAACCCTGAGTTTGTGCTTATGCCCTCAGAAAGGAGGAACAGAGGTCAAGGTCAAAACTTAGAAACTCTTTTTTTCCAAGTTACATAAACCTACTAAACTAAGGTGTAATATCGGGCAGTGTACAATATTACTCTGGGTTAAAACTAAACTTAATAGACTGAGAAACTCTTGTGTACCATGTTCTATATATCTGCTTAACAAATTCTAAGTACAGTATCAGGTGGTGTGAAATAATACTTATAAGGGCTTGTGAAATGTTATGGGGATAAGTGCAATTATCTTTATTCATCATTTATTCATTGAGTGTGTGATGTGGTTACGTCGTATCTGTGACAGCGATCCGTTTTTGCTTCTAGTTTCTGTGTGTTTTTAAAGCATGTTCGCATGCAAGAAAAAATTATGTTCCAACAGACAACAGAGAATCTTTAATCCTTAATATATATATGTATTCCTATCTCAACGGTGCATATTCTGACCTGTGTGGAGTTCTCAGGCAGGCCCAAGGCCTCCTTCTTAACAAATGTAATTTATGTGAAAGTATGGATAAAATAGTATTACACTCACTTGAAAGCATTACTAAAAGGAACAAGGCAGCACATGGATTAGATTGATTGCTCCTTTGATACTGTTTTTTTTTACCCAGTCAAGCTGTTATTGCAGAACTGAGAAGTTCACCTTCAACCATATGAAGGTGCAGCCACAAAACAAACACTGAAAGATACTGACACATATCATTTGTCATTGTTCTGACAATCTGTCTGAAAAAAGGTGCTCGTGTTTGAAAAGTGTTTGAATTGGACAATGTTAGTGACGTTGGCAACGTGCGCATTCAGAGGAAATAAAACGGGGAGAAATTCTTATCCTATAAATAGTTTCATGCAAAAGTCAACATTAAAAGACTCAAATGCACATCTCTTAGCAACCTGAGGTAATCGCTTGAATAGGTTGCCTTGGGGATTTTTGGGGCAAAGTGTGGAAGACACATGAAATGAAAAAGCAGTGTCAAAGCTTGTGAAGGCAATGTGCAAAGTGTGTGTTCTCAGGAAGGAACACTCCCTGCAGAGACTGCTGAAAAGCTGTACTTCTCTGCAGTCCAACATCTCCTCCAGTTCAAACACTAAAAGAGTAATCTAAGAGATCTAAGATTAAGACCAATACCCCTTATACACAGAAACCCGGGTTCAACACGTTATTAAAAATACGGGCTTCAGACCATTTATACCTAACCGTGAACTGGTAATGTACCACGTTGGCATCATTTACACCAGACCCAGCTTTTGAAGTCACGTTCAAGAAACGTCACATGCGAATACTCACCTAGCTAGGGCTAGAGTGTCCCATTAGCAACTAGCTAACTGCTAATTACAACCACTGGGCAATTTGGAACACTCAGGCTAATTTATGTTCTGTCTCTAAGTTCCTTCAGTGTTCAGAGATACAAAAAAAATTAAAAAAACACAAGCACACCCAATATTTTTATTATTTTTATCCTTTCTTGCAGTTTGTTTTCTTGTACCATTTGTTCAGTCAGAGGAGGGCTCTCAAAGGTTTTCATAATCTAACGTGAGCTCGTAATTTGTTTGTGCAAATGCCAAATAGGAAACCTCAGTGCTGAAGCTGAAACAGCGATGTACCGTGTCGGACCCAGCTCTTGACCCAGGTTGAATTGCTGTGTCCGATAACCCGGGTTGACCATTGACACCAAAGCTGAACCCAGTGATGACCTATGTTACTATGTCAGTGCATAAGGTTATACGAGAGTAATTCGCTGAGCTAATTGCTATTTCTGTTCATTCAGCCTGCAGTAGTTAATTTAGCCTTGTTGTTTTTCACTGATACATAGCAGTAGGTAACCCGGGGCTTTGTACATTACTTAATAAATTAAGCCAAATACTTCATTAATTAGTGCTTAATTCCAGCCATTGTTTGGTTTTCACAGTGGAGCACTCTTATTGGTTCAATTAATTGATGGACCAATTTGCTTAATATTGCTGAAGCCTCACTCTGACTCAGAAATGAATGGTTGGTTGGCTACACTTTGTTCTCCCTAATATCATCAATATAGCCAGCCAGGGAGATAGGAAATTCTTACTTCGGGAGGTCCCACCTTGAAAATTGATACTCTTGAAATTGAAACAGGTTGTTGCCACACATCCACATCTGTGACCTTTCATTTAGACCACTGGTTTTACTAGATCACAAATAAGAGAAGATCCTTAAAATACAACAGGAATTGAAGAAAAGTAACATTGAACCAATGTAAATGGAGGCTGAGCTTATATATATATGCTCCACTCCCCCTTCAGACATCCCCCGCTGTGCTTTAATCACTCAATTACCCTTTGCTGTTTGGGGAAAAAGTAAACCAATCACTAATGCCTGGCTCCAGATTTGCTTGTGCAAATTGTTTTAGCGGAGAAATCGAGCCTTTAAAGTGTTGAAGGGGCAAAATAAACAGTATTTCTGAACTTTAATTAAGTCACTTTCCTGACAAATGGACTGATTGATTGATGGACCAGCAGGGCCTGGTCACAGGCAGAAATAATTAGAGCAAGCCAGTGGAAAGAAGCCATTAAATGCATATCAGTCCAGCATCCCCTCTGAAAAGAGCCACATTGTAAAACATCCATTAGCACACACTGAGATCCTGTTGATGTTTCAACTGCAAATCCAAAGAGTTTGTATGTCACATACCAAACAAATAAAATCCAGCTTGAAATGTATAATATATGAATAAATTGCAACATTTCTTCTCATATCGTCCCCTCAAAAGAATTAAAAACCCTTTTATAAACTTCAAATATTTCATAGCTTAGCATATTTCATAGCATAGCATTAGCTAGCTAACAAGAAAGCAAACTGTAGCTATTTTTAAAACACCATTAGCTGGGGAGCTAACAATAGCCAGTGAATATGAAAAAAATTACAGAGCAAACCAATAATAAACAGAGTAACCCACATAATGGGAGGAGAAGTCCAGAACTTGAGATTTTGATGCATTTTCAGACATCATGAAAACAAAAAATCAAAAACCATCTAGGAGATAGAATTTATGTGCTTTCCAAAAAAATTAAATGGTGGAGAATGAGACCCCGTGTCTCAATGAGATTACCTGTATAAATAAATGTTCAATAAAAAAATAAAAAATAAACAATATGGCAGACTTCTTAGATACTTGAGGAAAATATGCTCTTTGTGAGGAGAAGCTGCTATTTGGATAATTAAGGTCTCATCCAAAAGATGACATCTCCTACAGCACAGTATCCTCGTCACTGCACTGCATTAGAGTTTATTTGGTCCAGAGGGAAGACCGCCCCCCTACTGGTCCACGGAAACCACTTCCAGCAGCAACTTAGTTTTCCCAGGAGGTCTCCAAACCAAGCCCACATCTGCTTAGCTTCAGTCCACACCAGCTTATAAACTTATTGCCATATTATCAGGGAATGGCCTTGACATGGTCCTCTACAAACCTACCAAATTTGGTGAGTTTTTAACACAGCATCCCTGTGTACTCTATAGCCCATTTCCCAAAGTGATGGAAGAAAAATAAAAACCATAACAAAAACAATAGGGTACATATGCACATACAATGCATAGCCCCCTAATAATAATACATTCCAGCATTGTATGAACACTATGAATGATAATGCCCCCAGAAGTCAGCAAGAGGCATATTTCTTGCAGTTGTTATTGTTAGTGCCTATTGTTTTCCTTGTGTGAGAGGAAAACAGATGTTGATCTTTAGATATTAACAGTTGGGAAGTTGCAAGATTGAAATACTGTATCTCCGTTACAAGGTTTGATTTGTTATACTTTATGGTTAAGAAAGTAGGTTTTCAGATATTCAACAGAAAATAATGTGTATTCCAATTTTTCGTGTGCTAAAATGAAACATCCTGTGGGCATACCATCCCTAGGTGCAAGAAAGACGTGGGTTTGCTACGATATGGAAATGAGGAAGGCAATGTTGCTGCCTTTTCTTAGCAGCAAGTCTATCCATTTATATGTTTGTGTGCTATGCTATATCCGTAAAATAGCCATGGTTACCACTCAAATGTGTATGATAATAGACTGCAAGGTTGCATAATGATAGCATCATTAGTGCAGCAGAAATTGGCATTACTGATCTGATATCTGAGATGTAACTAAGTATGATTTCTACTCTGGAACACAATACAGTGGGTATAAAATGTTGGCATTTTCCACATTTTATTTTCTTACTTCATGGAATCACAATGGATTTAATTTGGATTACTTGCCACTGATCAACACAAACCCTAGAACCTTTTCTTAATTAATTACAAATAAAAACCACACAATAATTGATTACATAAGTATTCACCCCCCTAGAATGAATACTTGGTAGAAGCACCTTTAGCTTTAATTACAGCTGCTTTAATTACAGCTGTGAGTTTATTAAGTCTCTACCAGATTTAAACACCTGGACATTGCAATTTTCACCCATTATTCTTTACAAAATTGTTGAGCTCCATCAAGTTGGATGGGGACCGGTGATGAACAGAAATTTTCTAAATCTTTCCACAGATTCTGGTGGAAATCTGTCTCTACAGGTCTGGGCTTTGACTGGGTCACTCCAGGACATTTTTTTATTTTTTTATTTTTTAAACACTCCAATGTGGCTTTTGCTGTTTGCTTTGGGTCAGGGGACTGTATGCCAAATGGCACTTTGGCAAACCACTTGCTTTTTTTGCACAATTGGCCAAGTAGATTTTTGAAGTCATAGTATTCAATTTATTGAAAAATAGTCATTGAGGTCAGATCTAGGGAGACTTTTAATTGCTATTATTACTTTGTTGAATGGCTATATAAATTTGGGGCCTTTTTTGCTTGAGCTCTGACTACATGTTGGCTTTAAGTCAGTGACTTAATCTCATAACACTGCTCTTCCCCAATGACTGGCAACTCTCTGTCTCACTACAGTATGTCTGAACTGCTGCATGCTTTCCAGCTCATCAGCCATTCATAACAGTGGAATAAAACCAGCTTTTAAAGATCACCACCACTGAGGATGAGTTAGGCATATATTTACATAATGTGCTTTTGCATAGCTAAGATCAAGTATAATTCATTCTTGGTTGCCTTCCATTATAAATAAACAATAATATTTGCATACCATGTATGCATCTCGGCTATGTCTGAAAATTCTGTCAGAACCCAAGCTTGGTCCGTAATAGTGAGACTGAAACATGCATAGCAGGCAGATCTTTTTAATAGGGCATTGTACTGCCATTATGTATGATTAAATGTGATGCCATGGGTCTCATGAAAGATTACATGATTTTGGCATTTAGTTCATAATATATTCTGTTATCCTCTCTGAGAGAGGGACAATGTGTGTTGGTAGTGAGTTTTCATTTGTTCACGGTCCTTATTTGTCCTGTTCGCCTTAGCCTGATCGTGAGCTCATATCTGGATGTTCCTCTCCTCTCTTCAAACTAAGGGAATTCAATAGGCCATTAAAGGGCATTGCACAAATGCTATCTGTCCTGGTGTCCATTATCACTGAAAGGTTTTATTATCTCTCTGAAGGAACACCAGGACACCAAAAGTAGCTAGGATACAATGGCCCCAGCAATAAACATTGCCCCTCTTACACGTGGCCACATCATTCAAATGTCACTAAGTGTGAATGGCTGGCTTGAATTTACCCAGAGTTTGTAATAAAATAAAAAGAGCAATCTGTGACTTGCATTACGTAATCTTAGGCCATGTCAAAGATTTTTTCCCATTTCTTTCTCCCTAATTTGGAATCACCAATAAATAGCGTATCTTGAGTAGTTTTAATTTTGTTGACTAAAATGATGAAAAGACTTGTTGTCAACTGCCTGTTTTTTGATGACGAAGAAGAGAATGTGACAAAATGTCTTAATGGAATGAAGATGTTGCCTAAGTAATTGAAAATATTTAAAATGTATTTAGTTATTAAATAACTAAAAACATGACAAGACGAAAATGTCCTGGAAAATGTGTGGTTGCAATGTTGAAAAGGTTTGCAGAGGTACCTGAACCCTTGCCATCCTGACATCTCTGTAATAGTAAGTGGGGAATGAATGACTAAGTTTATGTTGTAATTTTGTTAAACTACAACTAGCATGTGAGAGGTGTTCTGAGCTAATATAGCTAAACAAACTAGCTATGTATAGCTAATAAACAAGCTAGCTTTGATGGCAGGTAACATTCGCTACAGTTTTTGAAAACAATGGTAACAATTGTAATGCTAATTGTGATACAAAGCAATCCTACCTAAATGAGAGTGTGTATAATCTTAAATCTTCTTAACTATCTGGCACAAGTGTAATTTTAAATTAGCCATCTATAGCTTCATGGAAAAATTAGCATTTCTTAGCCAGGAATGCAGGAATGCAGCAACATAGCCATAGACGATTGATTCTCCGTTGTAAATGTAGCTATGCGATCTTCCGCAAGAGACTCAAAACCCACCTTTTCAGACTCCACTACCACTGAATTCTGTACATCTAGCCTATTGTCATCACCACTGCCGACTTGCTCAACACTTCTTGTATATGTATCCCTGCCTTCTCATCAAAAAATATATTTAAAAAAATGTCTATCGCTGTATTACTGCACTGACCTTGTGCGAAAACTGTGATTGTTCCTACCATGTATTAATGCACATCTTGTAAGTTGCTCTGGATAAGAGCGTCTGCTAAATGCTTAAAATGTAAATGTAAAATGTAAGTAAACAGCATGGCAACTCAGTGGGATCATTCCACTGATGGGCATCTATAATGGAAAAGGATTCTGAAAAGTTGATTCAGAGCAATAATCGTTGATATCTGTCAATACAAATGCCAGCAGTGCTAAATGTTCTTTACAGAACACTGCTGCGGTCCAGCTGGAGCTGTCACTTGGCTGAGAGGAGAGAACAAATGGTGGGAGTATAGAGGATTTGACTGGCACACCTGTGTCTCTAAGCCTCCTTTGTGATCTTTAGTGCACTGTGAGCAGATGAGAGTTGCCGATTAAGACCTCCCAATAGCTTTGGTTCTCACCTCCCCATGATGCTACGTTGTAGATTATATCGCAGCAGGATTTTAATCTTCTCCACTTTAAAAAAAACAAAAAAACATACTAGGACTGTTTGAAATCTCATCTCATGACGTCTATATTGAACTACGGTATTATGGATGCCTCCTGATTGAAGATGCAAAATAAAAAAAGATGAAATGTGCACATCATCATGACTTCAAATCAATCCCCCCATCTAGATAAGATAGAGAAAATATGCACTGTCAAAGTACTGAGGGGTTTTCTGATAAAATAATAATTAAAACCTAGGAAGTTGGAAATACCAGCATTTATCAATCAAATGTGTTGGTCTATTGACTTGTTGTGTGTGTGTTACATCAAAATAGGGTTTTGTTATTGACAACTAAAACCAAAGAATTTGCATTTATATTAAAAAGGAAAAACACATATTAATGGTGAATGCTATCGGCTGAAGCTGCATATCGTACAACTTCTGGACCAGCAAGTAAGCTAAACAAAAGGTACACAAGGTGCAAGACCGGCCAACATGGACATGTTCAGTTCAAAGTACACAAAATACAATGGGACAGTGCCAATACGGGACTGACAACGGGTTATGTTTAATAGGGGAGTACCATTATAACTTGTAGGCAGGGCCGTTTTTGTGAGGGGGCAACTGGTGCGACTGCCCCAGGATGAATTCAAATAATAATGATTATTTCTGAAACAACGGGTCGGCTGTTATAAACAGTGGTTGTTAAGTAGTTGCTAGTTCTATGATGTCATTGCGTTAACAGCCTAATTTGCCACCTTGTGGAACACGTATTTCACGTCTTGTCTTGTTTTGGTTTTGTGAAATGTTTTAATGCTTTTAGCCAAGTGAAGTGTATATACTGTATGTATATGTACCATTTAGTAGATGCTTTATCCTAAGCAACTTACAGTTGAGAATGCATTCTTCAGTATATGATGTGGTCCCAATAGGAATCAAACCCACAACCTAAGCATTATCAATGCCATGCTCTACCTACTGAGCCACACAGAACCACAGTGGGACTTCTTGTGTATGTATGCCTTGATGGACAATATTTTCTGACACTTATCAGTTGTGAATCAGGAAATGCATATATTGTCCACAGAAGTATTATAGATGTTTCCGAAATCTTGTTTATTTCAGAAACAGTGAAAGGAAAATCCCAGAAGTGCATCACTCTCACTGTATCCAGGAGATATCTCCCACTCCGACATTTCAATAATGCGATGTATGAAATATGAGCGCTGCGCTTCTGGAATTCCCCTTGAGAGTACACACATGAGACTTCCTCTGCTTCCCGTTTAAACAAACAAGATTGAACAGAAGGTTAGGTAATAGAATGATTGAAGGTGGCTCAAAACGTTCTAATTACAGAATGTTGTCGTCATTTCAAGCTCAAATTAGATGTGCGGGTTAAATGGCTACAAAATAAACAACTTATTATTTTTCAGGTAATGGCTCAAGGTGTCTTTGAAATATATCATTATCTTTATGAAAGGCTTGATACAATTGAATCAATCATAATGAGATCCTCAGCAAGCAACAATACAGGGGCTCAAGCACTATGAGGTAATCGATTCCACATCATGGGACCTATTGGAGACATATTAAAATGTGGTGTGCAGTACAAATGTTCCATATTTTGTGCCAATATTCCCAATAGTTATCATTATTTGACCTCATTTGCATAATATGTATGCACAAATACAGACAACTTATTGGTTTGTGGTGGCAATTTTTTTTTACTTAAATATATAGTACAAGCAACATTTTTCTTGTCAATCCAGCAAACTGGATGGGTTTAAGTAACATGCATTTTAAAAAATGGTAGAAAATCCAATCCAATGCTGCACCTTGAGTGCTTGGACCCTTCAATTCAGGGTGCCTTTAATACGGTGTCTATGCCCCTTTGGTGTTTGCCACCCTAATAAATAATATGGTATAAGCTCAAATTAATTGTTTGTGCAGAATGTTTATATTATGGCAACTTCTTCCGAACAAAGGGGGACAAGATTGGTCAGTTATTTGGATTGTTTAAGAAATCTCTCCTGATGAGTCAACCATTAAGTTTTAACCATTACGTTTTAAACATTCCTAGTTAAAAAAGAGAGCATCTTTGGATGACATTTCATAATCCACATTATATCTTGGGCACCATCAGCAAATACAATTATGGCAGACTGGAGCAGGGGAATTCAGCAGTAAGCTCATTATTAGCATCTGGTGTAGAGGGGGAGCTTCATTATTTCAAGGTACCAAATGTTTTGCCTCTGATCAGCCAACGTTTCCTTTCAATTTAAATTGGATCATTTATCTGTGCCCCATCCCACTATTCCTCTCGCCATTTATTACTGGTTCACAGGATAGGCTTGGTGATTTGTTGCTGTTTGTCCTAGTAATTGCTACCAACTGTGTGGTTAGGACATGTTGAAGACAGAATTTTCACCCAAAATGTTCAGGATTTTCAAGTATCAACTTTCAGAGAAAAAACATTCAGCGAGTCAAGGGTGATGTTGAAAAGATATTTGGTGGAAAACATTTTTAAGGAGGTGAGGGTATTTTGAGAACTATTTTGGGGAGAATGTCAAAAGGATAATGGAATCACTGTGTCATGTCTGTTTCCCTAGGTCAGATTACTTTTTTTGTTTTGCTTGGAATTGCAGTGTGAAGGAATGGACCAACAACAAAGTTAATGGTTAATTTACAAAGTTTTCACAAATTTTCTTTTGTACTTTTTTATCTGATTTTTTGGTCTTTATTCCTCAATATGAAATGCCAAATCATAATTATAAACCTGTCCCATCGCAGCACCCACATACCGTAGGTGCCCAATCGACTATAAGGTATAAAAGTACCAGCTCAGCTGCTCTTTAAAATAATTTAATTGACTGGACAAAGATGGATAATTGTATTTTTCAGTATGACCTTCTAACTAGGGCCTAGAGAAAATCTTGAGCATGTGACCATCTTTGCCGTTAAGCTGAATTTCACCATTTATCCTCCAGATAAACCTGTAGGCACCCCGAGTTGAGCAATCATTTGGCAATCAGCACAGACATGTAACTAGTTATACAATTAGAGACTAATTATGAGACATTCACCATTTATTGGCACAAAACAATAAAATTATGTTGTTCAGGGTTAGTGTGGAGGAGGTAAAACAAGAAAAAAGTCACAAAACAGCACAAAAGACATGACGACGCAAAGGTGGTGGCAACATGGAGAGGAAGTATATCTGTGTCTACTGAAGCATACACATGTATATATATATATATATATAATGTGATACATCAACAAATACATCATGCGTTCAACAGACTCATATACGTGGATTCAATCACCATCTGTTCTTAACTTTGATTCACAATTAAATTCATGTTACTTTTATTTTAATAAATATAATGTTTCCCAGTTTAACATGGAAGGCCAAATGGTAGGTTACAAATTCTATTGATCTTTTTAAGTAAAGTAAATCAAATTACAATGATTCAATTTAGCTTTGAATTTTAAACCAATGGCCTTTTTCCTTTACTTAAATGTCTGACATTCAGAGCTGTCACATTTTTTATTTTCATGAACTTGCTGCTGTTTTATTTATCTATATACACAGTAAAGCAGGTTGCTCATTTAATATCAACATTTCCCACCCCTTCAAAGCAACCAATTTTATGTGATCTTGGTGTATTTTAAATTTATTGCAGCATTGTCTAATACGCTCCACTTCTGACGTGATAAATGTCAACGATCATAAAAATTGTGCTGTCACTCTTCTTATGCACCTGATTAAGTGGTAATTGAATGATTAAGGGAGAAGATTGTTGAAATGAATAGAATAATTGTTTGACACATTGCTTGAAATAGAGGCTCCATCAACCCCTTGACATGCATGCAAGATACCGACCCAAGATTTTAATCTCTACTTGCTACTTTTAAACACAGGAAAAAAACTAGGGTTAAATATGCAATATTTTCCTGTGGTGCTATGTGGCCTAATCAGAGTGGCCTAATTTATTCATATTTTTACATTTTTAAAGGTGGTGGTAACATGGAGAGTAAGTAAATCTGTGTCTATTGAGGCATATACAGGTAACTGCCAAAATAAAGGAAAAAAAAAACACAAAGTGTCTTAAAAGGGTATTGGGCCCCCATGAACCACCAGAACAGCTTCAATGCACCTTAACATAATTTCTACAAGTCTCTGGAACACTGTTGGAGGGATGCAACACCATAATTTGGTGTTTTGTTGGTGGCGGTGGAAAATGCAGGTGTCTCAGGTGCCGCTCCATCAGTGTTCATTTGGGTTGAGATCTGGTGACTGAGACAGCCATGGCATATGGTGAATTGTCCCTTACTGTGTGGAATTTTAATTTATATTGGTTTTAGCAGTTAGTTGCCCGTGATATAAACATGACCAGATGCACGCTGCATTCTGGGAACTCGAGGCGGAGGAGGAACAAAGAGCGATTGAGTAAACTCAGGTTTGATTAGATTAAAAGAAGTTAACTTTAACATGTACCTTTAACAAAACTGAGAATGCAGCATTTTCAATGTATCCTTTGGAATAAACATTGAAACAGAAGAGGGCTCATGTTGTTAGGAGATGTTAGATTTCTGTGGCTCCAATCGGTACTAATAGAATGGGTGATCCACTTTATGGCCACAAGTACGCCATAAAATACTCAGTGGAAGCCAGTAGTCCTAATAGACACAATCTTATTTCAAAAAGTGAAATGAAGATAAAAGGTTATCTTCGGTTCACCCTGTATGGTTACTTGCAGTGTGAGTAATCTTTACTGTTACATTGCTTTATGACGACGGGCACATAATGGCTCCTTTGTCATATTTCTGTGGGAGTTGGTGGAAGATCAAGCGTCTAGCACATTCTCACATTCTGTAATTGAAAAAATAAAATCCTTTAATAAATAGTTGGAGTAAGCAAAGCGGCACTGAAATTTCACACTGGGTGTCAAGGCAAATCTGATTGGGTTTAATTATGGGTGTGATGTGGGTGATGATGGATGCCCTCATTACTAATCACAATGTGTTTTCCAACCAGAGCTGCGCCATGGCAGTTATCCAAAATCCCCCCCCCCACGCTCCTATCACCCAGGGGCACCAGGTCGAAGTACTTTCGCCTAAATTAAATTACGTACTCACCAGGCAAAGACCCTCCCCTACCCCTCCCACTCTCAGCAGAACAAATAGAGAGGTAGGAAAATGTGATCCCATGAACACATGAGCTCTCTATAGCATGGAAGGGAGGGAATTAGTTGTCACAATCAATTCTTGAATTAAAAATTGTATTCTCTCCATTACAGGAAAACATATATTTATAAATGCATTGAAACATTCTATCCACACCCATATGATCTTGAATGTAAATTCACCACCAGAAAGATAATAATTTGGAACAAAACAGTATTATATTATATACGTAAACCAAGAAAAAAAACAGGATCATATTGCTTGCCGGCAATAAACAATTAACTGACACTTCATGAAAGACACCAACATCCTTTGGAGGGGGTTGCACAGCTTTAATGAAGCAAGGTTTGATGTCGGCCTATTCATATAAGTAAATACAATACATTTCAGCAGCCAGATTTTTTTCTCAGTGTGGCCACAGTATCCTCTTTCTTATTTGTTGTTTGGCATCTGTAGATTCTGAACTTCACAGTAAGACAAACAGCTGGCTCCCTGAATCCTTAATTTATTTTCTGGGTTTCTGATTTTCTGGGTTGCTTCGTCTTCTTAGAATCCTTTAAGTATGTAATGTATGTGTGTGACCATGCACAATCAAATGAAAATGTGATACAACAATGATTTTACTTCACAGGGATGCAATGCGGATATTTCAGCATGCTAAATCGTTTCCAGGACCTTTAAATTATCCTCTAATATATATATATATCTTTATGAAATGCAGCCATTGCTACTTCACATTGTCAAAAAATGCAGATACATTTTATTCTCCAGAATGCTTGAAAGAGAACAGCCCTGGGATTTTTATTTTTTGTTGTTTCTTTGTCATTTTATACTTTGGGAAACATCGGAACTAAAAGGCTAGCGCCAATACCCCCCCACCCCATCCCCCACCCCCTCCAAACACACACACACACACACACACACACACACTTGCACTCACACCTAAAAAAAAATGTCTACCATAATGAGGGGCTGGTGACAGTTTTATTGCCTGGCCCATCTGATCACTTGGGCATCTCATAGACAGATTTACAGGTTGAGACTGCTAAATGAGGCTGCCAGCGCCTGCAGGTTTGTTACGCATCACCCTGTTTCATACTCCTGCACAACAGATATCGTCTGAATTGGAAAACGTCTGCATATATCGCAGACAGACAAAGTCAAATTTCTAGCCAGCTGAAAACACTGCATGTGACCATGTGCAGATTTTTTGATACATTCGTGAAGGCATGGCCACGCAGTGATGAAAAATAATATTAATATTTCTCATGTAGGAATTAATGATGGATATGATGTCTCAAAACAATAATACATTTGAGCTTATCCAGAAGATTGCATGGGATGGGGTCATCTGAATGATGTGTTTATGTATGATTGCTTAAGTCATTTCAGATTGTGCTTCTTCAGCTGTTTGCATATGGGGTTTGTAATCCAAGGCATTGGTTGATGTGAATAGTCCAATACTTTCCGCTGGCTAAAACAATATATTTTTTAAAAGTATTCCAATGAAGCACTGCTCAAGTTTGTATTCCCTTTACATAAATAAACTTGAGCATTTTGCATTTTGAGGTGTCAGATTGAACATTTTACTGTACTATACAAATGAGTACCCCCTCAGTGCTCTACATAATTTGACACTAAAATGTATGTATGCCTCTGCTTTACATTACCTGATTTGTATTCAGCGTTCAAAGATATTGTGCATCCACAGGGACAGTGAAAATACATTGGTGTTGGAATAAATCCCACTATCGCTCTGTTTCTCAAGCATCCACACCGTATACTGTTGTATCTGTGTCCTGGACGCAATTTATGTATTTGCTTAGGATATGCCGTATTACACATTGATCTCTACGTGTATATTTAGCTTATCTATGCCAATTCAGATTAAGCATTTACTCAATGGAACCATGATAGCTTCCCCACCCCAGAATCAAAGAAACAAGCTCAGTGCCTTAACCACTATACCGCACTGCCACCCCAACATTATTGACGTTTGACATTCCAGCACCACTGTATCCAGCCAAAGCAGAAACACATCATTAATAAGGCAAAAGATCATCCCGATGCCCTTGGGGCTTTTTCATTGATACATCCATGCCCTTTTGTCTGCTGGGGCTGCTTTCATGGTATAAATCACTTGAGAGGCTGCAAAGACCATCTCAGTTTAGAATTATGATCACCCAAGATCAGAACAATAGACCCCAGACAATTAACTTTGTCCACAGCAACGTCTTCTCGGTTGCTTAACAACCCAGGACAAATCATGGCAACGCGACAAAAATAAATAAGAAGCACACACATGCAGTCATTTCACATTCTTAAAGATGAGCAAAACAGGCTAAAAGGCTGTATTAAATAAACAACACAAGTTATGAGATATATTGTATGCTAAAAAATATTATACTAATACAATTGTTCATTTAAAAAAAGTTTAACAAATAATATTTTTTGGATTTGTAAGAAATATTCAACCACCTAATAATGATTTAAATGAAAATGGAACAAAAATAAATCTGCAATAACAAGTCATCTTCTACAGTGTTTTATGAGATTGGTGAACATATTGGAGGGCGGGTGGATCTTTGACCATTCCTCCATGCAGAATCTTTCAGATCCTTCAGTCTGCACCTGTGGGCTGCCCTCTTCATATTTTAAATAGGATTCAAGTCTGGAGACTGAGGTGGCCATTGCAAAACAGTCATTTTGTGGTCAGTTTACCATTTCTTGGTTGATTTTGAGTTTCAATACCAAACTCTGATTGAAACTGGGTCAAATGGGACACAAATTCAGCTTTTTGGCCATGCGCAGAGGTGGGTTTTTGCATCGGAAGAAGGACGCTTATATTGAAAAGTACGTACCTATACCTATATTGAAATGTGGTGGTGAATCTTTGATGTTAGGTTTTGTTTTTGCCATCTGCTGGTCCTGGGGCTCTGACAAATGGGACATGCTAAAGCGAACACAGATTGTAACATTAGCACCTTCACACATTATGCTCCATGGCACAAAGTGCCTGGGTGTGACCAGCTTGACAAAGCTGCCGCTACTGTTTCTTGATGGAGCTGCATTGACAATCTCCACTGTTTTTATTTTCCCTCTATAAACCTCTGCATGAAGTTACTGTATGCAGGTGCAACCTGTCCCAAATTCAATATCTTGTGGCATGAGAGAGCACACCATTAACTTCTGTATTTTTAAAGAAAGCATGTTTAACATATCATTAATAGCATATTATTTACCACCTGGACAAATAAGCAGATCGCAGTGAAGGGCGTTTCGCAGAAGCGATGCGCAGTGCAGTGCTAATGAATGCCAGTCTCATACCGGCTTTATGAATAAGTGCTTAGTCTTAAGGATCTATTCCATACCACAATTAGCCTGATGTTTTTCAGTTCTTATTTTCTTGTTCTTAAATTATGGTCAGAAGTCCCACAAACTAATACAGAATGCTTTACGAGAAGCAAGCAAAACACCACAATTTTTCGATGACAAAAATAACAATCGAACACTCAAAGAACATAGAAAGTCGCAGCTTGAATTTAATGAGAGCCTTGGTCTGCACGGTCACTTTCTTCCCACTCAGAATGTGATGGATAAAACAGTCGCAAGGTGAGAGATACAGAATACCTTAATTTGTTCTACTTTGATAAGTTCATCAGCATTTCGATAAAGGATTGATGAGCCGTGTTCCTTTCTTATGGAGTTTTGGTTTTCTGAGAGTCCCCAAACGCAGGGCCCTCAGTAAACCCGAGTGTGCTTGCTGCGCGAAGCTGAACAAGCAGGAAGGTCCCTGAGAACAGGCTTTAATAAGCCACCGAGAGAGCAGCGGAGGATCATCCTGTTTTGTGAAAAAAAACACGCTGCCAGAATGCAGAAACTGGCACAATAACCAGCTTGTGTCCTTTTGTAGAGGGTTTAAATAACAAGCCTGGAGGCTTGTTATTTGGCAGGCTGCCATCTTGCCTTTGATCTCTGACTTGCAATTTTGGGAACATTGACTATTTTACAGACCGTTTGCAACGGGGGAGAGAAATAATTAAATTCAATGATAAATGAAGAGTAAAACATTATTAGTAAAAATGCATTTTGTGCTTGCAATGTGTGCCTGTTTATGTTTCAATTCACTCTTTGGTAGTTGAACATGTTTCAATATGTACCATGGATGATTTAATAGAAGTGCACATTGTACACATTGGAGGGGACCAAACCAAACAGTGGTCTGTGCATTTCCTACATTTCTGTAACTTTTGGGGAATAAAATAACATTCAGCAACTGTCATAAACCTTATAAACAACCCTTCAAATTTTTACCCTCAAACCATGAGAAAATTTTATGAATTGAGATTGGATTTCCTGAATTTCTGTAAATTCTGGGGGAATAAAATAACCTGACAACTCTTGTCACCGTGCTGCACAGGGTAAAAATATGTAGTGATTCACAAACATGGTGCAAAGAATCACATAGCTTGCCACAATATAACACCAGAACAACAGAATAAGAAGAGAGGCTACAACAAACACTATCTTTCTCCCATACATACACCCCTGAGACATAAACAGTTTTCAAACACCACTAATCATGTGACAGCTGCTAGTCAGGGTACAGTGAGAGTAGGTGGGATATCCACAAAACATTAAATCGTGTAACTCAAAATACACTGCATTTCTTAAATATCAACAAGTGTCCATTTTAAACATGTTTATGTACAATCCTGAGAGCATATACAGTACCAGTCAAAAGTTTTAGAACACCTCAATTTTTCCAGTTTTTATTGAAATTTGCCAGTTTAATGTTTCAATGTACGCTAAAATTAAAGCATATAACAAATAAACAATTGGAGATAAAAAAGAAATCATAGAATCGTTTTGTTAACTAAATTTCATCTAAATTTCTGACGCATTAAAGTAACCACCTTTTGCAGATATAACAGCCGAACACACTCGTGGCATTCTTTCTACAATGGAAATCAAATATTGTTTGGAAAGTTCTTCCCAACACTGTTGCAGAAGTTCCCACAAATGTTTGAGGGTTTGATTCCCCAGAGTCGGAAACAAATGTAGTAAAATAATTTTTTAAAAAATCATGTTCATTTTTATTAATACGATCAGAATTGGAACCGAATGTTATGGAATGTTTTTGGCCATGCACACTATGTTTTGCGTCAGTAGAAGGACGTTAATGTAAAAAAAAAATATATATACCTATGGTGAAATATGGTGGTGGATATTTGAGGTTATGGGCCCATATTGCATCTACTGGTCCTAGGGCTCTTGTTAAAGCCAATGGAATCATAAACCTCAGTAAATAGTAAGACATTTTGACCAAAAACCTGATTCCCTCTGCCATGAAGCTGGAACTTGGCTGAAAATTGATCTTTCAGCAAGACAATTATCCTAGCATACCTCAAACTCAACCAAGAAAGGATTAACTGACCACAAAATGACTATTTTGCTATCGCCATCTCGGTCACCAGACTTGATTAACCACGTGACTAGGTGACTTGTTCAGTTACTGGGAGATTGTTTTGGCATGCAGTTTCAAGCTACTTGCAGGTACATAGACCACCAACATTTCAAACAAAATGAACATGAATGACTATTCACAAGCGGCACGGTGGTGCAGTGGATAGCGCTGTCGCCTCACAGCAAGAAGGTCTCGGGTTCGAATCCAGGCCGGGGGCCTTTCTGTGCGGAGTTTGCATGTTCTCCCCGTGTCCGCGTGGGTTTCCTCCGGGTACTCCGGTTTCCTCCCACAGTCCAAAGACATGCACGTTAGGCTAATTGGAGAGTCTAAATTGCCCGTAGGTATGAGTGCGTGAGTGAATGGTGTGTGTGCCCTGCGATGGATTGGCGACCTGTCCAGGGTGTATTCCTGCCTCTCGCCCGGAACGCATGCTGGGATAGGCTCCAGCCCCCCCCGCGACCCTGACCAGGAATAAGCGGCTTAGATAATGGATGGATGGATGGACTATTCACAATTCAAATTCACATAACTGGAATAACAAAACTCAAAACCAAATTAAAATTAAACATGTTCCCTAACTTTTTCAGGAAACATCTGGTAAACAAAAACTGTTAACTTGGTCATTGTATCAGTGCCCCCTAGCTACTCCAGAAACCAACAGGTTACCAGTCCTTGCTAACTCCCTGACAGTATGCTGTGTGGCTTGTAATGTGGAAAAAGTAATTGAATCATGATACTGCCTCCTAGTGTTCTGCACATTGGATAAGGTGATATAACTCACAGTGAAGAGCTGTGCATTTCAGTCATTGGAAGTCTGGGCGATGCTGTGGCCAATTGTGCATCACCCTGTGGGACTCAAACCACTGTTGGCACCTGCATGGTCTGGATTTGGTTGTGGAGTGTGGGGCACATAACTAAACTGGGAACCAGTGCTTTAGCATCTGCCAACCAAGAGCTCTTGAAATTATAATTTTAAGAAACTAGTTGCTTAGCTAGAGTGTGAGATGTGTATCAGATGACAGTCTTCATATTAATCAATATTCTGAGCCAGTTAAAAGTTTTAAAGCGCATAGTTACTTTATTCTGGCAAATGAAGTTTATGTATGGCACTGATTATGGAAATACTGAAGTTCACCTGAAGTCAATGCTAAACTAATAATGGTGTCCAAATGAATGGCTTATCTATGTAAGACACTGTATTTAATGAAGAATTCCTACTGCGTTCCAGTCTGTGCCCACTGTGGACAGTTGGGTAGGCCCTGATGGTGGGTGTAAAGGAAAAGTTTGAGCGTTCAAGGTTTCACAGAGCCAAAGCCCCCATCTGTCGGTTCAAATCAAGCTTCCTCAGAAGAAATTCCAAGTCCCTGCATTAAATAAACAAATCTGTTGGCCATGCTGGTCCTCAAATATTGTTGAACATAAACCTTCCCAAATCACCTGTCGGGCAGAATGTTCCTCCTGCCTTGTGCACTGTTGAAGAAAAGTATTTTTTTCGTGGTAATTTTGTGAGAAAATTATGTTTTGCTAATTTTTGTTTTGTGCCCAGCTTTGTGTTATCAGTAACACACTTTCAGACACACTGATTTATTGTGTAAGCTTGTTTGGATTGGCATTTGAACCTATCAATCAAGTATCAGTGTCTACTTGAGTTAATGCTGACTGCTAATCTTACTTCTATATCTGCCTTTTTTCTTAATTGATCTACTTCTTTAGTGTGCCTGAATAGTATGACAAATCATGAGTGTTTTTATATTTTAGGCAATTTGATAATACTATAGACACATTAAGAGGACATTTGAGTTTAACATCTATTTCTGGATATGTAGTCTGCATGGGAAATTCAACCAATCACTAAGTAATTTTCATTTAAAATATAACTTAAAAAAAGGCAAAAAAGTAGCATATCCTTAAATCTGCTATCATTAGGCAAAGTGATATCTTAGGATGCAGTCCAGGGATCAGCTGCAATATAAACAAATTAAAATAACAACGCACACATGGATCCAGTTGATCACCAAAAATAAGGAATCACAGACATGTCCATGCGATTATGTTGCATGAGGCAATGCAAATATGTTCTTCTGTCATAAACAATTTTGATGCTTTGCTTTGTGCTGGCCAAGTTTGTTCCATTCTGAGTGCATGCAACGAAAAAGAACGCATTGCTCCCAACATCGCTCCAAAGCCTCAGTTCAACAGTTGTGGTGGGAGGCGTAGGGGGTGTCCTGGCACCAACATGTGCACCTCAGCCCCGCTTTATCTGATAAAAAGAGCACGCTGTCGCTGGCACTCTGTTTCCATGACAACCGCACACACGCCATTCAGGCTCCCGGGTAGCAGCAGCAAAGGGATTATTCCATGGCGCAAGCATACCCCCTCTGCACCATGGCGATGCCAGTATCCTGTCTCTCCAGCTTAAAGGTGGAAAAGGTGCCCTCTGGATTATCACCCCCATTGGTTGGCTTTAGGACCCTGGAGTGACTCTGTACTCAAAACCACTATTGCGTATGCCCTCCACCCGAATCGCAGTCATGACTGACAGTCCAGAACCACTGACAACGCTCATCTGAAAAGACTTCCATGAGGTGACAAGAGTTCAGAGTAGCTGTCAGGTATGTATCATGAGATAAAATAGTGGTGTTCTTCATTCATACCGAAGGAGACGTGTCTTTGAAGTTTCCATGTTAACATTCTCATACATGTCTGGGTAGGTTTTATTGTAGCCGTATGATCAAGCAAAGCCATCCTGTATTGTCATTTCACCACCCATGTACTTGTCAGAAGTTTTAATGTAGAGCGCATGTTATACAGGTACCGCAAGGTATAGAGGCATACCTCTAAAATCAGCATGTGTTTTTCATTGTTTGGTCATTTCAGACAGTTTTTCAACAAACAAACTTTTCAAAATGGTACAGCATACAAATGGTATGAGTTAATTGCCTATTAGGATGCAGATATTGCTTCAGCCAAAGGTTTCATCAAATGTTTTGATGATTTTTTCCAAAACATCAAATGTTTGTCTCGCACCTGTTCTAGGAAATAAGAACAAAGCAACACAGTTCAGCAGAGTTCCCCTTTCCATTCATTACACTTTTTCAAAGCACTATATCCCCAGCTCTGTATCCACTAAGCGCTGCAAATCCATGCTGTAATTGTGAGCAATCAATCAACGTTATCAAGACGTTGGTACTCCTGTTCAGCACCTTATTCTGCTGGCCTGTACATGGCTTCACTTCAAAGTAACATGTGACATTATGTTACACATTTCCACATATCTAGTAATAGGTCAAAATTGTTTCCTTTCCTCCTATTGGATAAGGAAATACAAAAACAAACATTTCTTCAAAGTAATGGAGCTATCAAACTCCATTTATTTCATATGTATCAGTTTTACTCCGATGGATCGTATGACAGATTTGCATTATCAGGCTGGATATTTAAAACAGGAAAATCAGTTCTTTCTATCTTTTTTTTAAACCAGCACACTAATATTTGTAGTATACGGTGACAAAAGAAGCCATTCTTAAATGATTTAAATGTGTGGCTGGCAAGGAAAGCTGGGGTTCAGTGAAACAGTACGGTGTTTCCTATGAGCATTACAAAATGGTTCATTACAAGTACATAGGGCATTATGAATGCTTTGTGGCATGTTTTACTTATACATGACATTACATGTAATGATGCTGTTATGTAATGATCAACAGACCCTATTTATGAATGCATACTGAGCTCTGCATTACAATCATGTGTATGCATTATGTCACAACCAGGGATAGATCTGACCCAAGAACCACAGACCTAAAAATGGCACACACATAATACGTTCATAAGCATTTATGAATGCATCATGGAGAGTTCAGAATGCATTCATAAATAGGCTCTGTTGATCATTACATGTAATGTACAAGTAAAACATGTCATAAAGCATTCATAATGCCCTATGTAATTGCAATGTACCATTTTAATGCTCATGAATACATTATGAATGCTTTATGTAGATAGAGTTAATGTAAAGCATTACCAACAGTACTGTAATCTTATTCTTCTACTTCGCGAAGTTGTCATGCTGAAAAATTATAACCTCCCATCAGTCACCACTGTATTTGTAAGCTGCAACCATTATGTGAGTGGACTGTTTTCCCCATATTGAACATGATATTTCCAAGTATGATTAAAGGAAATCCTTTTTTCTGCTGTGGAGACAGTTGATTACAAGCAAAACGGGGTAGGCAAGCACATCCTATTTAATTATAACTTTGCAACTGCGGACACATTTGCATTCATAGTGCTGCTGGATGGAAGTCCAATTTCATTACAAATGGGATTGCTTCATTATCCCAGCGGAGACTGTGAATGGAAATTGTCAGTTTTTGTACCCAGAATCAGTACAGATGAGTCAGGCCTGAAGACATTACTGGCTCTCTGCTGCGCGAGTTTAGATTTCAGCACTGAGGACATAAACAGTGATACTTTAGATCCCATCTTAAAGCTGGAGTTACCTGAATGATACCCATTGTTCTTTAGTGAGACGTTTATCAGAACCATGGACAGAAACACTAATATTGTACTCAGCTTTAAAGATATAGCCCTTTGCTCACAAAGCTAATGATACATATTTTAATTGGCTTCAACATTATTGTTCATTTGCTGTGAGATGTTAAGTAGTACAAATTTCTACTCGGAATAATTGCATTGCAATTGTCATACTAAACTAAAGTCTTGTTTTTTAAGAAATGAAGGAGAAAGAGGGAATTTTAAAGTAGGTTTTAAGTATATGTCTATACATGGTCTATTTGGCAATATCTGCTTTCCAACATTTCAAATCAGGCCTGTCCTCTGGAGTTCTGGTAAATATTCATTTCAGCCCATGGTGTATTTTCTTTTGTACAATTGTCATAACATTATAAGGTCATACTTCAGAGGAAAGCAATAAGCTTTTCATTTTCATCTGTGTTTCAGTGCGTATGAATCCGCATCATTGATGTGCTAATTCAAATGTTGATCGTTCTCGATGTCGTAATTCAAAAGTGAGCAAGTGTCATTTTTGTATGCTACATAGCCATAAAGTAAAAGTGGTGTGACACTTATTTAGGCCGAATAGGCCAATAATTTGCTGCTAATTGTTTATGTGTATATATGACCTTTTAAAAAAATTGTTTGCTATCTAATGTGTTATAAATCCTCCCGTACTGCATTACTTTCCTTTAATCTATTTTCTTCTCATTCTGTGGGTAATAAGTAAATAATGATGCTCCGTGAAATTGCTTATTTTATTGAAATATACTTTGAGGTAAAGAGTTTAAATATAGATCACAAAGCACAGGCAATTAAGAATTGGTGACAATATGAAGGATTATAATTCTAGCCTTTGGATATACAGACAAAAACCAACAAACACAATATCCGTGGGATGAGTGTCTGAAAAATAAGTAGAACACGATGGTCAAAATGAACATATGACCTGACAACACTCTATAACAGGAGCATAGTGTTTTGCGGTACAGTTTTTACAACAGTAGCATCCACTAATTGCATTTAATGACTGACAGCTTGTTTGACACCGTCACAAGTGTGTAAGTACATTTGACAAACATCCACACTGTGGATCACAAAAGGTTTATTTAATTATCTCTGCACTAGACATTTATGTTTCAGTATTTACTAGGGAAATAGTGAGAAAGTGGGGAGAAGGGCTTAAACTTGTTGGTGTGAGATGGCAATTAGCATACAAATTATGTTTGTCATTTCTGTTTATGGCAGGAGCACATGTCATTATTAGCTAAAATGAAAACCGACTCAACCTTCTGTTAAATAGTTACATTAATGATTGTCTTTGAATGGTTTTGAGTTTTGTTTGTGTCTGGTGCTTGTCTCTTTCTCTCTATCACTCACTCACTATCTCTCATGCTTTACATACATAGTTTATTCCTGTAATTGTGCAGTAGATGGCAAATTGTGGTATGTAAATTACTAAATAAAAATGCCTATGTAAAGCAAGAAAAAAAAAAAATACTCAAAATGGTCAACACAATTAACATTAGTGTCCCCAATTATTTTGTATGTAATGGCACACCCAATACAATTGTTGCAGTAATGTCACCGCAACATATTTGTACTTCATTCTGAAGCTCCTGGTCTCATATGAAGATGGATAGATGTAGAAGAAATGAACCTGTATGGAATTAGTTTCCCTTGCTGGCACCCCTTCTGTCAAAAGCAATGGGATTTGATTCTATTTCCGAGGGCAGTACAGGGCAGGATGGTGCCATTTCAGGACAAAGAAAAATTACTTTGAAACATACTCTTCTCAATAAAAAAACTCAGTTCACAAAGCTGCATATGTGCCATTTGTTTTCTGTCTTTTTATTGTGTATGTAGATATTAAGATATACATAGATATAATTATTTTCCTGTAAAAGGGCCACTCATTTACTAAGTCAAAGTTCTGCATCACCATCAGAGGCCCACTATTGATTAATCATTGGTTGTGTTGAAATTACCTCCATGAAGTTGGCACCCTAACCATCATAAAAATTCATAAATTATATGTCAAACATTGTGTGGTTATGGTTTTTTAGATATGAAAAATGTCAGTATAGTAATACCACACTACACTTCCCTGACAGTGTCTCATCACTCAGCTGCCAAATTTGGCATTCTGCATGTCCCAATCAATTTCTCCAAATGTTTTTGCATCTATAGTCAACTGTGGCTAACATATGGCTAATATATGTCAAAATGGCCCCTGTGTCAACTATCAGCACTATTGTGCACACCAATCCAAACATGTGAATCACTCAGGAGCTTACATTGATATATACACCGATCAGCCACAACATTAAAACCACTGACAGGTGAAGTGAATAACATTGATCATCTCGTTACAATGGCACCTGTCAAGGGGTGGGATATATTAGGCAGCAAGTGAACAGTCAGTTCTTGAAGTTGATGTGCTGGAAGCAGGAAAAATTGGGAATCGTAAGGATCTGAGCGACTTTTGAGTCTAGGGCCAAATTGTGATGGCTAGATGACTGAATCAGAGCATCTCCAAAACGACAGATCTTGTGGGGTGTTCCCGGTATGCAGTGGTTAGTACCTACCAAAAGAGGTCCAAGGAAGGACAACTGGTGAACCAGCAACAGGGTCATGGGCGCCCAAGGCTCATTGATGCGCGTGGGGAGCGAAGGCTAGCCCATCTGGTCCGATCCCACAGAAGAGCTACTGTAGCACAAATTGCTGAAAAAGTTAATGCTGGCTATGATAGAAAGGTGTCAGAACACACAGTGCAGCTTGCTGCGTATGGGGCTGCGTAGCCGCAGACCGGTCAGAGTGCCCATGCTGACCCCTGTCCACCCCCGAAAGCGCCTACAATGGGCACGTGAGCATCAGAACTGGATCATGGAACAATGGAAAAAGGTGGGCTGGTCTGATGAATCATGTTTTCTTTTACATCATGTGGATGGGCGGGTGTGTGTGCGTCATTTACCTGGGGAAGAGATGGCACTAGGATGCACTATGGGAAGAAGACAAGCCGGCGGAGGCAGTGTGATGCTCTGGGCAATGTTCTGCTGGGAAACCTTGGGTCCTGGCATTCATGTGGATGTTACTTTGACACGTACCACCTACATAAACATTGTTGCAGACCAAGTACACCCCTTCATGGCAACAGTATTCCCTGATGGCAGTGGCCTCTTTCAGCAGGATAATGCGCCCTGCCACACTGCAAAAATTGTTCAGGAATGGTTTGAGGAACATGACAAAGAGTTCAAGGTTTGACTTGGCCTCCAAATTCCCCAGATCTCAATCCGATCAAGCATCTGTGGGATGTGCTGGACCAACAAGCCCGATCCATAGAGGCATCACCTCGCAACTTACAGGACTTAAAGGATCTGCTGCTAACGTCTTGGTGCCAGATACCACAGGACACCTTCAGAGGTCTTGTGGAGTCCATGCGTCGACGGGTCAGAGATGTTTTGGTGTTTTATTAGGCAGGTGGTTTTAATGTTGTGGCTGATCGGTGCATATAAGAAGAAGAGGCCACAGGTGGAAATTAGTTCAAGGCAAATTCCACACAGATATTAGGACGTTTTTCTTTACACAGAGAGTTGTCTGCAGTATATTCGAGCAAACCATACTAAGAGCATATCTTTTTTTGGTCATTGTGGATGACCAATGCTAGAACATTTATGTTGGCCTGTCAGGTTGCAGACTACCTTAGGACCACAATTAAAAATGACATAAGGCCAAAACTCAATTGGGTCATGTTTACTTGGTACTGACATCAAATCAATTCTGAAGCACTGCATAGAGAGGGAGATCGAGATTAATGTAGAATGTCATACAAATGATCCAAAATGATCCTGCCCCAGTTTTGGTGAAGGCAAAAAAATCCCCCTGTTAATACTGTAATGCAACATGTTCTTTTTTTTTCTTACATTTACATTTTAGGCATTTAGCAGATGCATTTATACATGGTAAGATCAATCATGGTTAGTGCAAGAGATCAGTGTAGTAACACTGCAATAGACATCATTGTTGGCAGCTGCACACCATACTTGTAACACAGCGAAATAAAAGGTAGTGTTTTTTTAGTTTGAGTTTTTTACATTTTTAAACATGTAAACAGTGGTGATAGCAGTTAATTAATGTATACAATCAGTGGTAGTGGAGTCTGAAGAGGTGCGTTTTTAATCTCTTGTGGAAGATTACCAGTGATTCTGCGGTCCTGACTGAGTGTGGAAGATCATTCCACCACTGGGGGGTCAGGACAGAGAAGAGGCGAGACTGTGAGGAACGGCTGCTGGGCGTCCAAAGGGATAGAACAGTCAGTTTACCAGAGGAGGCAGAGTGGAGGGGTCTGGCTGGGGTGTAGGGTGTGATGACTGTCTGGAGGTAGGAGGGAGTGGTTCCTCTTGCGGCCTGATGTGCCAGTACCAGTGATTTAAATTTGATACGTGTTGCAATAGGAAGCCAGTGCAGAGTGGTGAGTAGTGGAGTGAATGTGTGAACTTGGTTTCTTCCAAGTGTGGGTAATTGTGTGAGGACAAAAAACACATTCACTGAGATTCTAATTCATCAGTCACAGATTTATAATACAGAAATGATTATAAAACTTGAATAAAAGCCATAAAGGCAAAACACATTTCTTACACTCATTGTTTTTTATTCATATTAATATCTATTGATATTAATAAATGGGAAATATGAAACTCTAAAACTTAATTTCAGTGTAGCATGATTTTTCACCACTTTGTAAGCAGTGGGCAGTGGGCCCCATTGAACCACGGCCCATGTTCAATTACACTGCTTGCACCCCATAAACTCTGGCTCTGGCCAAAAGTGCAACTTAACATACTAGAGAAATCATTTAATCTCTCAGTACATGTTAATAGCTCCACTTACACGTTCACCTTTTCTCTCTTGTAATTTTGTCTACGCATAGCTGATATATATATTTTTTGTTTGTTTCAGATTTTTCCCTGTTTTTCTCCCCAATTTGGAAGCCAATTGTACTTTATATTATATTTATTTCGATTAACTCTCCCACACGAACTTGCCGCCCGTCTCTACGGGGCAAGCTACTCTCCAAGGTCGGCGACGGAACTCACCAACCCCTTTTCTGGAGACACCCTTACGTGCTTCACAGTGGGTTTGTGCTGACCACCCTCCCCTCTCCTTCAGGAGCGGACAGCCAAATGCCGCTCCCGATCAGGGCTAACATCCAGGGCCATTCTGGCAGAGACAGGTTTCAAACTGCTCCCCTGATAGGCAGCTCACATTCATACAGGACCAGCCACTACGCTATCTGGGAAATTTCTTCATATAGCTTTCTTATCTTAGCTGTTTTGCTTATAAACACATCTTTTGTCCAGTACACTTGGATAAAAATCCCTTTCATCTTCCTCTAAATATTTTATGTCAGGTAGTGACAGCATGAATTCATTTTCTGTATTCATTGTTCATTTTATCTTTTGTGATCTATTGATGTGTTTTCCTCAAACTGTCTCCAGTTGTAGCATTTATAAAATATCACTCTAACACTTCCAAATCAGAAACTTATCAATAGTGTATCTATATACGTACACCACTTATATGTAAATTTCAGAAATATGTTTAGATGTTTGAGATTAAGATGCCAATATTTGGAATAAAGACATTTGCCATTCCCTATTGCAGTGCATTAAACATTATTGGCGATGCTGATCTTTGATAGTGATAGTTTTCACCTGATGAGAAGAAAATTAAGTGATGAACATTTTTGTTGAATGGTGAAGTAACCAATCAAATTAGAAAGGATAATGGTCTTTTTTGGTGTGCAGCATTACATTCAGCTACAAGATGATAAAATGTGAAATAAAAATCAGTAAAAGAGATGCCAAGATGACTGAATTGTGTATTATCTTCTATGAGGGTTTAGGCTTTTAATTCAGGGAATATCATAGTTATCATGTTGCATGGGCAGGCAAGATTCTGGGGTCAGATTTAGGTCAGGTTGCTCTTTAAATGAATTCATCAATGGCTATTTTTAAAATCCACTGTTGTGGAAACATAATCCATGTTCATCCATGTTTACCCATTGAATATTGCTAAGCCTGTTTTTTAACCTTGTAATTAAACATCAGTGTCTAGTGAACGGCTCTGATCATTGCCTAGTCCTGGGGTTGTGACACACTGTGAGGAGGCTTTGACTTTGTGGTTTTCTGCTGGCACCTTCACCATTCTGACTTTTATTTTCTTATACATCCTTTTTACCACCATGTTAGCTTCACTACACAAATGCTATACTGTAACCCCTACCTGCAATGCCACAATTATTGGTCTTTTCCAATATGTTTTGACTAATTAAATTGGTCAAAACATATTGAAAATGTAATGACAGTCATTCCATATTTTTATCATTGTAATCACATTCAGTAACAATAGTTCAATAGCAACATGCACATACATTTGTATGGGAAAACACAATTAATATGAAGTTCTTGGGTTATTTTTTTTGCAGGATTTGCCAGTTTTTTTAGTAAACTCACTCAGAGCTGGAGTATGTTTTTTCAGCTTAGCTATGAGTTGCAGAGGGTAGAGGGAATGGTGGATATCATTCAAATTAGCTCACCATTCCTGTCTGCGTGTCCTGTGCTTAGAGTGGCCATGCCATTCTCTAGGAGCACACCTCTGGATGTACATGCACTGATATACCCAAGCCATGACCATGATCTTTGACACTTTGTCATGTGCACAATAAGGTGCAAATGTCTGCATGAGTTGGTGAGTGGTGAGTGGCTGTATAGCCAAAGATGTGATGGTCATATTCTCTGTTTAGTTTTGTGCATGTTTTACAAATATACATTTAATAATGTTGGTACTTTGTGCATTTGGGATAATGTTCTTTCCGCCCTGGGTATTGTATTGGTAGGGTCCAGGTAGTTACCCCGCTTACATAGGGCAGTCCTTTTTGGTCATTTGGGGTGGTGAGTCCAACCATATAATAGTGTTGCGCCACTCTATCACCATGCGTCTTTGCTCAGGAGTTGTAATTTTAAAATAGAAGAAAATCACAAATCTAAGCTTGTGTGCTTTTGGACGACTGTGTTAATTTTGTATATAATTGTTTCGGGAATTCATTTGTGCATTAATAGTTTTTTGGTTGTGTTCACTGTAAATATTTTCACCATTACTCCACAACTACCTCTACTGTAATTAAACACTGCCTTCTCTGCCTTTCTTTCGCTTCCATTGACCATGTGTGTCCAGTACCTTATGGAAACTCTATACACAATTCCAGATTGTATCTCAGTACAATCAACTAGTCTCAGTACTTTCTCCACCACCTCGTAGACACAGCTGGACAATCAATCTGCTGTAGGCTGTATTCGCCATCTGCTGTTTGAAGGCATTAAGTCTTAAGTTGGCAATTCAATTGAGTTTGACTCCTTGTATCACTCTGTTGAAAGCTAGCAAGCTACCCTGTGGACACCTGTCTACTCTGTGTCTGTTTTACAATTAAACGTACAATAAAACAGATGATTACAAGGTTACTGCTGCCAAATCACGTCTGCCATCCCTCTCACTTAGCTGTATTGGTAGTTTCAAATTAGCTTCTTCCCACCTTCTACCATCCACATTCATCACTTTGCGTCTTGGTGGTTTCATATTTTGCTTGCTAGCAAGCTTATTTTTCCAAGGTTGCCCTGGATTTGTTCTGTTACGGTAGGTTATTAGTAAACTATACTCTTCCCTAAGCTGTATTCAAAATCTTTTCAGAATTTCCCAGCTTAAATCCACAATTGTGTTAGCCACCTAACTACAATTTGCCTGGCTGAAACAGCATCGCAGTATAGCTGGTAGGGTTTCAAAACAGTACTGCAACTCAATGAATTAGTCCTCTCTTACTCTCAGAGATTTTCAGCATCATAGAGATGCATTCATTCATTTAGCTGTGGGCACGCTCAGCATTGTAATTGAAAGACCACATTGTCCTGAGATGATAAGATGAACAAACAACAATTTGCATTAATTAATGTAGGAAGCATGGGGTGGCATTACTTTCTGTGAGTGCTGTGTGTCAAGTGCAGTTGTTGTAACTTCATTGTTGGAACATATTTTGTATGTAAATTGTGTGGTAGGCAGAATTGTTTGGTGTGGATTTTAGCAAGTGTGTACATGGAGTACATGATTTGTATATATGAGTAATTAACCTTTTTTAATATTGAAAAGGTTTTTGAGATAAAAATATGTAAATAAAATATGGACCACTGATAAATCATGCTCCTCAAAATCGCCATTAAAGTAGAAACCTTCTGCATGCTTTTAATTTATTGAAAAATATATTTCTTGGATGCTATTTTTTAATAAGAAATATCAGTATCACCATATATATATATATATATATATATATATATATATATGGCATTACAAGAGGCAGCCTGGAGAAATGGCTGTCTCTCCCTTTAACTCTTGTGAGCCACTAGAGCCATCAAGACTACAGTTCCCAGAAGCCTGCATCCACCACCTGGCCAGCAGCTGAATCGAATGAGACAATTGGGACTGCTGGCAGCTGACTCCAATTGTGAACTATAATAAAAGGACTGATGGTGCTGCATTAGAATGGTGGAAGAGAGGTTGGAGTGCAGGAAGCTGAGCTCATGCCCTAAGGTGGCGGCGGCGGCGGCGGCGGCGGCGGCGGCGGCGGCGGCGGCGGCGGCGGCGGCGTTGGCAAAGATTCTTTGAGGTGTAAAATTATTGATAAATACTTTATTTTTGTGTTTTGGAAGAATCACTTATTCAAATGAACATTGCCTACACCCTCTAAAAAAGGTCCTTGTGTGTCACCCATCCCCAGTGACAATATATATATATATATATATGTATATATCCTTTCAAGCTGTTTAGACATGAAATGAGCAGGCTTTACCAAGCAAAACATTCTTCATGGTACAGACCATGTTAAAATTGTGTCAAATGGACCATTCAACTAAAGCCTTCTTAGAATTTGCTGAGTGACTGAGGCTTGCCTTAGGCATGAAAAATAGCATCTAACCTTGTGACTAATTAAAGATGTCAAGTGATATGGAATTATGCTGAATTGATGATCAGAGAAACTCAAGAGGAAAATATTAAGGACATTTTGTTACATGCATAATAGTCAATCATGATATTTGATATTTGATTTGTTGTACGTCGCTCTGGATAAGAGCATCTGCCAAATGCCTGTAATGTAATGTAATAAGAAAGACAAATATTTCAACAGGATCAGAGGTTAAATGTTTTCATTGATATTATAAATGCACAAGAAACGCTGCATTCACCTTGACAGGTGAGTTTCTGTAGAGCAGGGACACATTTAAAAGGATGTGCTTTGAACTGCTTGCTTTGGGAAGAGCCATCTGCTTAATAAGGCACATAGTGCTGTTCAGAACACAAGAACCAGGGAAAGCACTTGATTGACTTTCCAAGCAAATATACTGCATATCTGTCAGGATCGTGTATGTGGTTTGCATATCCAGCATTCCAAAGTGTTCCTTTAAAAATATGGATTGTGGATGGACACTTTTTCAAAAAATGTAAAAATAGAATCTTCTTTACATATTTCTGTATGATAAACTACTGTACTAATATATTTTTGGAAGAACAGCTAATGTCTAATTCCCCCAAAATCCAACTCATTTTCCTTATCTTCTACAGGGCCCCAAGGACCTTGTGTCTGCTCTTTACACTTATAGCCTGTTAAGTGCTACATTTAGCCTCTCTATTGTTCACTGTGCTTAGAGCCAAGATGAAAATCACCCACCCATGTAAACAATTGACATTGAGAAAGGAACAAGATGTTGTCCAATGTGCAGAATCTCACAGCAGTGGCAGATGACCAAAGTATTTAACACTGCCCAAACACTTCTAAAGACACAATGACAGAAATTAAAATGTATCAGAGATGCATACAGTAATTAATATAGTTTGTTTGTCATTCCTTCTCACCATGGTTATGTTCAACTAACTGTTGGGCTGACCTCAACGTGTATCTGACCAGTCCAGTTCCTCTGAAAATCATGAAAGCGCTGTGTATGCATGCGACAACCGGGGGGTGCACAAGACTTCTGGGTGATTTGAACAAGTATGTATTTGATAACTGGGGGTGCACAAGACTTCTGGCCAATTTGAACAAAATTAAAATTAGTAATCATTTATACTTCATGATGGGAGCAAGTCTCGTTTTAGTGTCTTGGAGTTCTTAGAATAGTTTTTTTTAAGACACAGATGAAGATGCTGGATTGTTTTCGGAGGGTGATTCTGTACAAGAGGCATTATTTTATAGTGAAAACCCCAGATAGTATGGCCTGTGACTGGCTAAAAACATGTGACCAAATCGGTCACTTTGGAGAGGCTTTGGGACACCAAGGTCTGGGTCCTGTATTAGAAAAATAGGTTGCTTTCATATATTTTTCTTTCATCTAGTTTTTTATGGGAATTGTAGAACCCCTTGGGGTAGCACACACAGCAATTATTTTAACAGAATCTGTCTTTAGAGGGAAAAATCATCATATTAGTTGGGTGTAAATTGTTTTGTCTTTATATTAGGCCTACATTTTATGTACTTATAAAGTGTCTCATGAGCCTCATAGGTGACACATTTGTAGATGCTGACACTTGACTCCTCGTGGTACAACTGTCTCCACATCAAGCCCTCAAACGTGTCTGTGTACTTTTGAAGATAATAGGCTTGGTGTAGTAGTAGCGAAATACAGGCCCATTTCATGGTGTGACTTGTTTACAAAGTAGCAGAAAAACTATGATGCAATGGGTGCATAGGTTTTGTAGAAAGAAAGTAGTGAATATATGAGGGGTTGGTGTGGTACCATGGCATTTGTAATTACTTGAAAATAAATATGTAGAAGAAAAAAATAGAACCTGAAAGCATGGGTTATGGTGGCCATTTGTGTTTGTCCGCGGTCAGCGTCCATGTGCAGGGTCAGGCAGTTACACGGTTACCGCAACAGCTCTAATATTACACATTATTTATTTATTCATATTAGGTTTTGATGTAAAAGTTGCCAATGAATTAAACATACTTAGACATACTTATGGACCATATTATATCATTATAAACATTGGGACCAATTTTATATTCCGTGTTTTTTTTACTGTTCTTGCTTTAATTCTGTACTTTGTCAACCGTTACGGTCACTCAAAATGTTGTTTTATGTTTGGGATGATAATGATGCTCTTTAAGATTCACCAAATGTACGAGAACAAAGCAATGTAATTGGTATGCTTCCGTGGGTAAATCAAATCCTTAATGGGTGGTGGTTAAGTTTGAATTAAACTTAATTATGTTTTAGAGACCTGCTTACATTTTTTGATTTCCAAGAAATGACAGTGGACGGGTTCAATTTCATTCTGCTCCCAGTGGCCTACATAATGACAGATTTGATTATATTTCGTAAGCACTCATTTTCACTTTTGGTTAATGGATAATTAAGGCTTGAACTTTGTGTAATTGGGGTTAGTGCAACAAGTGTGTTTTGGATCGTATCTTTAAATTATCTGAAAAAAATTGCCTTGAGCGAGCATCTAGCAGGGACAAACTTGCGATAAAATAGATACAATAAAACTCCCCAGATGGGATAAAACCCAAACCCCTAACTCTACGAATTCATAGCCAAATGGATTTCCGGACAGGCTCATCAAGAGTTTGCCTTTGACGACCTCCACCAATAATTTATTTATTATGTTTATACTCACTTTTGGTTCCTTCACCTACAAGGAACTTTTGATATGATTATCTCAGATTTTCTACAAGATTTCACTACCGCCAAATCATTATGCGCGTGTTCAAACTCTCTGTAATTCAGTTTAATGTTAATTTTTAGAACAGAATAAATTGGACACAAACACTCTGTACATGAAGAAAACCTTTTCAAATACTGACTTCCCGCATGTACTCCACGGGAAACATATTTGATGCATCGTGTGTAGCGAATACTCCTTTATATTAATTATATTGCGTAGTCCAATGTGTACACTTAAGTAAACAGTGTGCCTTTGTCTTGAATAAGAGGTTCAGCATTATTGCGCTCCGACAAAGCTGTGCTCGATCAATGTGTATGCCTCTGGGCGGTATCTGTTTATCTTCTAATACACTGCAATACTGTGCTTGTTGTTGACATTACACCAAGAGCCTTAATGGCTGCTCATCGATTCAGAGCTCTTAGAAAATAAGTGTTAAGAAATGAAAAGGAAAAAAAATGTTGAATTGCCTTTTGTTGGGGGTTTAAAATGAGTAACATGCAATACCTCCTACAGAACGCAATCTTTCTGAATAGACTAAGATTTCTGGGGTCTGAAAATATCTCATCCTGTTTATTGAATCATTTTATTCTTATCTCTCAATGTGCTAAGTAAATTACAGCATTCATAGGGTTATTTACTGTTCCTCATTTCATAACCTTTGGCTTGTCCAGCTTGTGTGCGAATGTTGGAAACAATAAAATTTTTTTAATAAATAAATACATTTCTTGGGAGTACTATTTCCAAACTTCAAAATGTCTGCATTCAATTATATGGTAGAATGGGCCCTGGTGGTCAGAACATGCTTTCTTGATGTATGGTGTCTGTTTTTGATCATGCGCACTTTGAAATGTTTGCATTCTTCCTCCCTTGCTTTCTTCCCTGGCACTGTGTTTCCCTGATGGAGACTAAGGGGTTAGCAGTGACACAAATGTGACATCTCTCGGTCCAAAAGCTTTGCGAGACTTTGGTAATCCCCCAATTATAAATAGGACTAATTGGAATCCGGTGTCCTGTTTTTCCTCATCATTATTTCACAAAGCTGAGAGGAGCACATCTCGGGGAGATCGATGATGGATTATAGGCACCCATGGGGCTGCATAGAGAGGAGGGATTCTCCTGCTATTCCACCTCTGGATCTGTTGTCCAAAGAGCAAACTCATTAAACTTCAGAAAGAGTTGAGCTAAACAATGGCGGATGAAGGGTGAGAAGGGCAATGGAACCAAAATGTGTGTGTGGGGGGAGAGAGAGAGAGAGAGAGAGAGAGAGAGAGAGAGAGAGAGAGAGAGAGAGAGAGAGAGAGAGAGAGAGAGAGAGAGAGAGAGAGAGAGAGAGAGAGAGAGAGAGAGAGAGAGAGAGAGAGAGAGAGAGAGAGAGAGAGAGAGAGAGAGAGAGAGAGAGAGAGAGAGAGAGAGAGAGAGAGAGAGAGAGAGAGAGAGAGAGAGATGTTTAAAACTTTTATGGCTCCTTACAGGCTTGTTTTTTTTTACAGGAATCTCTCAAACGAGCTGTGTGTCAGTATGTACTGGGCCGCGTTAAAAACTTGCACCTCTGTGTGCCCTGTACAGCCCCCTTGATGCACATAAACCTTCGGTTCATTCCCAACAAGGGATCCTCCGTGACAAAGATAATTACTATAGATCTAGCTAGGACCTCATAAACATTTACACTGTTGACTTATAACAAATGATGACTGAATAACAAATGAGAACTGGTACTTCGCGTGCAGGATCTGTATGGACACAGGCAGTGCCGTGCATACACTTTTAGAAGGGCAGGTGCCCAGCTGAAGAATTTTTTTACAAAAATACAGAACACAAAAACGGATCCAATGCAATTTATTTATTTATGAACTGGGATGGCAGGTATGCCATCCACCAAGTTCCAGGTTGGCGGGGCGTACTCCATAGCTATACAGCACCGACAGTTTGACACGTTTCAGGAACTCGCACAGAAATAGCTACAGTGGCCAAAGAATCTCAGCCCTTATGAATCTTAACTTCTGTACCTTCTAATCTCATGTAAGCGCACAGAATTCAGATACAACTTCACACGGCCACACAATAAAGCCCCAAACTTGCATTAGTTTGCGTTTATCCCTTATCTTATTCTTCTTTGCCTTCCGCTTCTGCTTTTATTTCTTCATTGTCCTGCTGATTACATCAGCTTCATGCCCCAAATTATGAAGTCTAGCACAAAATAACAAGTAATGGATTGGAAGTTTGCAATGGAATTTAGCTTATGGAAATATCTGCCACACTGGAAATGCACACATAATATTTACAGTTTGCTAGCTAGCCATATAATGCAAGCTTGTTTCCCTCCCCACCTACAGAACTTAGCTAGCTTGGGAAGTGTGGCTTCCTACTAACGTTACTGTTTAAAAGAACAATGCTCACTTTAAATGAAATTATCATAAACGATGTGTTCAAGTTAATGTTCTGTGCCACTATATGACCGTATACCAGTTTTCACATAACTTCAGCATTTACAGCACACAGCAAATTCTGCATCCTCACTCCACACTGTCACACAGCGAGCACACATTCTATGATTACATTACCAGATCAATATACAGTATTATACATATTTGTCATAATACTGCCAGCGATGTGATGTTGTCCTTACCTCCTGAAACATTTTCTATCTGTTCATTTTTGAACAGCATCAAACACACTATTAAAAAACTCCTTGTTGTTGGAAGAGTTGTTAAATAACCATATTTAAATACATGTTTGTATTAAAATGGGCAGTATAGTTTTACCAAAGATAAAAGCCCCCCAAAAATATCACACTGTCTTATGTCTACCTCTCTGCATGTGGTCAATAATATGCTGCCCGAAAACAATAATATTGCTGCCTGAATCATTAAGCCTGTGCTGAATAATGATTATAAGATGTGCAGTCTTGGATTCAAGACTGAATTTGCAGTATTTTTTCTTTTCTTGTGTCCATATGTCCAGTTACATATGCATTAAATGTACATTTATTTAACATTTTTGGCAAATGTATTAGTTTCAAAATTATGTAGACAATGTTTGGGGACTTGGAAATGTAAAAAATGTCATAATAATACATATGGCATATAATATGTTTTTGGAAGGCAGGTATGTGTTGATGGGTTGATTAGAAATACCCCATAGATATTGCACTGAGAGTTAGGCACTTTTCATTTCCTACAGAAATAACCAAAATGAATGAATGCCCTTGCAAACATTCACTTTGGTACCATAAATGCAGCAAAGCACGATCAGAAAAGCAATGGACTTGATTTGAATTATAGGCCATCACACTGTCACCCAACCTCTGCCAGACAGTAAATGTGGGTGGGGAGGCCTGCTATTATACAATCTTTCAAGATCCAAAAATGGTGGTGGGGGTTAAATCCAACCACAGAGGCACAAGGTGAATACAACATGTGGCAGGCCAATATTTAGCTGTTTCTGTGAAAAAAGAGCAAAAGAGTTAGCAGTTGGCCTACTGCAAAGAGAGCACAGAGCGTGAAACAGAGCACGGAAGGCCAAAAGTCTGACCCCCCCTCCTGTACACTTGAACAATACACAGATTTATTTATCAAAACAGTTGTATCACAGTGTTATGGTATTTGTCATGAGATGTAATAATGCAGTCATGGCTGGTTATGACAGATGTTATGTTGTGCTTTTGACAGTGTTGGCTTTATGGCACTCATTATTATTCACACCCTTGATGAAGGTGAGCAACAAAAAATGCTGTTTAAAATATACAATACAGGTAATGAGCTATATTATATGCTCCAAAAATTGTGTACTAATACTTCTAAATATTTTTTAGAAGTCATATATTTTTCCCTCCCAAAAAGATGTCGCAATTATTCAAACCCTTCTGTTTTAGAGATTGGTGAACATATTGGTGATCTTTGACCATTCCTCAATAAAGAATCTTTCAAGATCCTTCAGACTGCTCTTGTGGAGTGCCCTCTTCAATTCAAACTACAAATTCTCTGGTTAAAGTCTGGAGGCGGCCATTACAAAAACCGTCATTTTGTGGTCAGTTAGCCATTTCCTGGTTTACTTCATGCTTGGAATGATTTTCTTGCTGAAAGATGCATTTGCAACCAGGTTTCAGCTTCCTGGCATAGGGAACCAGGTTTTTGACTAAAATGTCTTGTACATGCTGGAAATGTCTGGTACTTGCTGGAGTTTATGATTCCATTGACCTTAGTAAGACCCCTCAAGACTAGGACATGCAAAAACAACCCCCATGTCCTTCTGACACCAAACTCACTGCTGGTGTGCATGGCCAAAAAGCTTTTTTTTTGGCCAATTTCAATGCTGAACTCTGATAAAATGGTATTATGGTCAATACTGTCTAACATGGAATCCAGTGGTCTTAACTGTGACATATACAGAACTAAATACATAACAATGTTGGTAAATATCTCTTAATATATGGCTGGAAAATGTCTATAACAGTAGTGTCCAATCTTATTAAACTAATTCACTAATCATTGTCTACAATCAAGATCTAAATGAGTTGAATCAGGTGTTTTGGTGCTGGGCTACAACAAAAGCCTGCACTCACACTGGCCCTCCTCTAATATGATTGGACACCCTTGGTCTCAATCTAAGATTGCACTTGTTAAAAATAAAAATAATAATTTCAAAAGGAAAGGAGTATACAATCAGACATTGTTGCAATTTAATAAATGTTATTTAAAACAAATGTTTGCATAACCATATCTTAAAGACATTAACAAAACCTGAAAAAGGCAAACTAAATAAGCAGGGTAAAATATTTTGAATTTAACATACAAGAATGATATTGGCTGAATATTTATATGTATATAATATGAAATTATACATTTGGGATTGATCTTTCAATCTTTTTCCAAAGCCAGATCAAAGTCTTCATGGTTTGTGAGAGCCTCGGCAGGAACAAATAAAATGGCTCACTTTGTTTTCTATCACAGTACACTGACTGTAATATATGATATATACATATTTCAATAGAGGGAAAGGCACTGTTCATTTTTACTAAAACCTAGATGGCTACATTCAGCTGTATTTTGGATCAATCATTGTTAGGGTGATGGAATTAATAGTAAGAAGCTATTGCAATAATGTTATTAATGCAGTTATTGCCAGATATCACCATCATGCAACTGTTAAATGATGAGCCTAGATAGGCTGAATAGAATTGCTACAGTGCAATAAAAAAACACTATGATAAGGATACAAATGTTAGAACGCTCTTTAGACATGCAATCCTTCAATCGTTAAATGCACTCCTGTAAAAATGTATTCATCCTGATATCTTTAGTTATCACAAAGTCATTATACAGTCACCATCCCCACCGATGGCATGCTTTGACCAGGGTGGCAGCAGGTCTGGGGCCAAAATGTGTGTGTTGGTCCTTGCTCGGCTTGACAAAGCAGCACCTGGGCCAGGGAGGCTAGTTCCAGCACAAGTGTAAAATGGGTTTAAAAGCTCAAGTTCAAGTTTATTTGTCACATACACAATTATACAAGTACAACATGCAGTGAAATTCTTAGCTGCCATCTCCTATGTCTGTGCATACAGTGCTATATAATAGAAATAATAAAAATACAATAAAAATAGGACCCATGTATGGTTACTGGAGTTCACAGGAAGGGTAATGATGATGAACAGAACACTTGATATACTTCCATTAATAAATCTGGTTCATTGGTCATTCCATCAACAGATCAGTGAATTATAATAACATATGACTTCATCATTAAATAAAGTCAGTCTTATATTCAGATTATTTTATGTTAAGCACTACTGACTCTACTCAGGACAACTGGAGAAACCGTCTCCATGAGACAAGTGAGCCATTCCCAGTTGCCCTGCAGCGCCTCCCTCTGGGTAGCCTCGGGGCATTCCCCCACTCTGGCTGGACCGCTGCCACAAGGCACAGTAGCTCTCCTAGGAGCTCCGATGGGCAGGCTTCCAAGCCCTCCCATTTGATGCCCATTGAAGCGAAGGGCATCTCGTAAGGACTGGGGCTCCCCTGCTTCTTGGCCTTGGCAGCACTTCGCAGTGCTTCTTTGGGGGGGAATTTTTATTTTCTCCTGAAAAAAATAACTAACAGAGTCCTTTCCATTCAACCACCAAGGCCCTTGATTGCTCACATTCTCCACCATATGTAACACATTGCCAGGTGTGAGTGGACAGAAAAGAGACAAAAAAGGTAGTGGTTTGGCCCAGGGCCATTTATTCCACTGGTTGCGTCATATGAAAGCAAGAAAACAAACTCAAAACTTACACCTAAAAAAAAAAAAAAAAAAAAAAAAACAATAGCAAGAGATGCCCTACTAGCCACAACATTCTCCTCTCCCGAAAGGCACAGAAAATGGTCATTTTTATCACGGGCCTGAGGAAGGTAACGAGCAGCAGCTTGGTTGATTACAAATCAACTTCAGCTGTGTGTGCCTGTAGGTAAGGCCGCTGCTGTCTGAAGTCCTGCAGGTTTCCCAAGCTGTGGGAGGAACCAAGAGAACTTTATAGCAGCCAGAGGAGAAGCAGCACTTTCTACTCCTACCCAGCCCCTCCAGGCGTCACATTTGATATCAGGATTTTCATGTAGGCAGCCATACTCTACTTCTTTTCCATCACTGTGTATCCACTCTGTCACTGTGTATTCATTCAACCTGATAATTAGTAAGCATCCTAATTAGATGCACTTGCATAATTGTTAATTATCTATTCCTGGAGTTGAAAAAAATCTGCTCTGACTGCCAAACACAGGAGAACAACAGTAATGAAAGCACAGAAGTGGAGCACATGCTTTGATGTAAAAAGATTTTCATTAATATGGCAACTAATGTATTTGAAGTACATACTGTTTCCTGTTCATTAAAATGGGATTTACTTTGATGGCTGTGGATCATATGTATGCACAGACTGTACTCTTGTCAACATTTCCATGAAAAGGCGTAAGTTTTATTTGAAAATAGAAAATGAAACTTGTCAAATGAAGGACAAACTAAACAACAGAGCCTGTGTCGAGCTGTGTATTCATGCAAAACTCCATTGCCCTTGAAGATAGAATTATGTATTCCTATGCCATATATACTATATCCATGCACAATGCATATTACATTTAAATTAAAACATGCAATTGTGCTACCCCCTCCATAAAAAACTGCTTAGCTTCTGAAAATGTTAGTTGAACTCAGTCAGTTTGGGCAATATCAAGGGCAATATCATGGGTAATGGGCATATCACTGATTAAATAGATTTATACCACGCCTTGGATGAATACTTGATTCTGATTGGCTAACAGCCATGAGTAAATATATTATCTATATTCAATCCTTCTCACTTCTAAAACAAGTTCCATATTAATTTGCTCAAAGACACATGCTCATTAACAAGGATCAATGTTACTTTAGCCCTAGAACTTCCTCTTATTTGTACCATCAGGATTACAAATTCAAACGGACATAGTAGCAGGTCTGTCAAGTTACAAAATTCATGTTGAGATAATCGATCAGAAAGCCCGGGTAGGAGTTTGCTGAAGCAACAGGACCTGTTTGTGTAGATCAACAAATTGCAATAGCTTAGTGGAATTGTTTTCTAACATACCCAGAAATATATATTTCTAGTTAGCCAGCCAGCTAATATAACTTTTGCCAGCTTCTATTCTGCCTTTTTCAGTGAATTTGGCTACAGCGACTCCCACACCAATTTGGTTTGTGTGATATTTCTAACTTTAAACCATACATAGTGCTAGATAGCTAGCTAGAGAATGTTTCTAACACGTCACGTAAGTTATCTACTTGCTAACGTGTCTGTCTAATAACTAAGTACTTAGTACTCAAAACATCTGACTAGCTAGAAAGCTAGCTAACTAAAAATGTTTGCAAGAAACTATTTAATGCCTATTTAATTATATACGCTACTAGCCAGACATGTTAGCAAGCTATGTAATACATACATTGCATGGCAAGAAAAGTTTGCTAACGAGCTAGCACTACCAACTTGTTGTAGTCCCTCGGCTACGGTACAAGTCCCACAATATCTGATAGCAATTTGGCTTTATGCATCATTAGGTAACTAATATAGCTAGCTAGCTAATTAGCTCACTACAACAACATACTGTACTTTGGTAGTTTACAAGCTTGTTAAGTTAGGTCATTAATGTTAGCTAGATAGCTAATTTTAGCACATATTTTTGATCTTCCCCTTCATTGCTACATTGTGCTAATCTTGACTCAGGCTAACAGGCATTTTGCTATAATTTTGTCTGTGTTCTTGACATCAAGGATGTGACTGGAATATATGTCTGTTTCCAACACAGATTTACAAATATCTCTCATGTTTTATTTTGATTTCTGGCTGGTCTTTTTCAGCCCATTGCTGTCATCGACTGTGCACGTAATGTGTGCTTTCATCTCTTCCTGAAGCTGGGCAAATGAAGATCTATATTTCTTGACGGATTTACACATGCTAAAATATGATCATTTTTACTTGAGAACAGTTTTGAACTTGAAACTTGATTTATATGGGATTGTAAAGTTGGAGGCGGGTGAATAACTTTCTTTATAAAAAGCCCCCACCTCCTGACCAGGAACCCCAGGGCACCTAAGATTTCAGGCCAAACCTTTTCTTGTTTCCTGGATTTTCAGATCCTTATGAGCATAGGATTGAATCAAAGGTTCATAAGGTTGAATAAAACGTTTGAATGAAACCACAGTAAACTAAAGTTGTCAGAGTGAATTGCATTTGTACTTATGTGCATTAGATTGGATGGAGGGGATAGTTTATAGTTCATCGATTACATTTCTTTCTGCCTGATGGTTTTTCAGGGAGGAATTTTTCACAGCCCCGAAGTTGTCCAGGATTCTATGTCTCACACCTGCATGTTACGGCAGCTCTGGTTACAACACACTGATCACAATGACACCACAGGCATAAACACACATTTCATGTAGTCCAAAATGTCCAGAGTATGTCAGGACAAATATTTACAGCACATCTCTGTTTATTTGGCCATTAAAAGTCCCACAGGGTGTCTGTCAGAAACAAACAAATACTATGTGGTCACATTCCACTGTGCTTTTTATGGAGCCATCAGCCTGCAGCCGCCATTTATGTGTGCTGCTTGTCCCCAGTGGTGACAATGTGTTCTTATCCACCTGTTACACGTCTATAAGAGAGACACAGTCATTGAATAGGGCAGATCAGTGCTGCTTTCTTTGCATAGATAGTCTGAGGCAACAGTGTAAATGAATTATAGTTTTTAAATCATGGCTCCCGATTTAACAAATGGGACATTTAGCCTTTAGAGCCTTCTGACATATTGCTCAGGTGCCCTTACAGGGAGTGAGCATTAGCATGGAAAATAGTGATGAATTTGATTCTGCTTAGAGCACACACACTTACCCTGGCAGGGAATGAAAGGTCTGGGGTATATTAATTCAGTTCTGCATATCAGTGTTGAACTTTGGCACCAGGAGCCTTCTGCAATAAAGAAGAAAATCTTCCAGTGTTTATAGGCCTTTTTTGCATTGTTTTACATCTCTCCACTTTGTAAAACCTGTACAAATATGATTGTATAAGTACCAAAGATCCAGTGGGTCCATAACAAATGGAGCTTTGAAACCGTTCAACGAAAATCACATCACAGAAAATAAAACAATAGGCACAATGAAGCGAAGCACCAAATGTGTGCTTTTCAAGCATTATCATATAATGTTCATACAGTATGGCAAACAGTTTTTTGCTCATGTTGAGATTTGGGCTCAGGCATTGAGCCAGCCCCCATGCATCAATTTTATACCGTCAACAATATGTTAAAGATTCTAAGAGAGACCCTCCTTTAGGACCTTTGTCCTTTAGCTTGACATAAGGTAACCTTTTTCTGTTTTGATAACATAAGTAGTTTTGAAAGGAGCTCAGCTTTTTATGATTCACAATAGTCTCCATGGCTACCAGCACTGTTTCAGAAGTTCCCTCACACATACAATGCAAGAGTATGAAGGAGTGATGGTGATGTAGGATTATATTACATTGTTTGACAATGCTGGAGTTCACGTTAAAACCACAAAATTATATGCTCCTTTATTTTATGATTCTACAAAGTTGTTGGGTCAGGATCTGCATGAATATAATTAACTTTGCACATAATTTATCCACATCATATTTAGCTACAATCTTTAAGCCATTCTAATTTGCATTCAGTGGGTTTCGAAATGGGCATATATAGACAAATAGCGTGACAAACTGTGCCATGGGACTACAAAACTATTGCAGAATGGATTATAATGTGATTTTTTTCACTAATTAGTTTGCATGTGACACATGCCAAGACTATTATTCTTTGTCAGGATTGCTTCTTGTGGTTGTGGTTATTGTCATGGTTTCCAAATGAAAAATGAAACCCTATCTCCTCCTACAGCTTTAAATTTACAGGCACCAAACCTGGCCAAACTATTGTACTATATCCAGCTTGAATATTGGTTTAACGAAAAACTTAACTTAACTGTTCTGCACACACTCAGTATTGCACTCACTGTCTTAACCAATATGGCAGTTTGTATTGAAAATTGACTTTGTTCTATTCTGTTGCTAAATTAGCTAAACTATAGCAACGTATGCAGATGAAAAGCTGAAAGATGTTTCATACTAGTTAACGCTGGCTAACTCAGAATACACTGCCGTGGTTGTTTGCTTTAACTTGACACTATGCTTAAGAGAAGGCACAATATTTGAAGAATGGTCCCCCCACTAGTTTGCTAGTTTTCTCACATAAAAATATACATTTGTAAAAAATGCTGAGAATTTTTTTATTCTGTGGCAGTGGAGAACAGATGGGTCTAACACATCTCCCACACACCCACAAACACACATACTTCTCTGTCTTCTTCTATGATGTCAGGACAGCCAAATTGTTTCCCATCTTCCGCCACAGGCTGGAAACACCTCTTTAGACTGCACCTCGGACCTTAATCCCCCAAAATATATAATAATTGTTGCACTTAATGTTAAATTCATTGTAATTAGCATTGTTTTTTAAGTGATGTACTTGACGAATGATGAACATAGACATTGTAACATCAAGTGGTTGTTCATCTACTCGAGCTGAATGCACTTTCTGTAACACGCTTTGGATAAAAGCATCTGCTAAATGATTGTATTGTATTGTGTTGTATTGTATCATTGTATTTTGTTTTGGTGATACACAGGCGCTTCCCTTCCAGCATGTGCTTCTAGGTGTGACATTGCCTGGAGTAGGTGGAGGTGGATAGGGAGACCGGGAGAAGTTTTTATCTATTTAAAAAAAATGTTGTGATCATTTTTTATTATTTTAATTTTATTTTTATTATATATTATAGACCAATATATCACCAAATAGGCAATCAGTCATTTATCATTTCTACATCTGTGTATGTGTGTGCAAATTTTTCTGTTAAATATAGTCATTTTTCCCTCTACTCTATTCTTGAAAATTACTTGGTTTCTTCAATAGGATTGCAACCCTCAATCAATTATAAACAACTGATTGCCGAGTTGGTGGTGAATGCAGCTTATTTAAAATCATCACAAAAATGCTTCAGTTTTGTATAGAAACCCCCAAAAAAGCAGAAACTTTCAATAACTCGACAAACAAAATCTCACTTTGCTGCAACTTTCAGCAGCTACAACTTTCGGCAAATGGAAATGGAAAAAAACATGTTTTTGCCTGTGTGTCCTGCAATTGGCTACTACAAACAGATATTGCTATGGGTAAGTAGATCTAAACAGATTATGTTATTGATTGAAATAGATACTGACCAATGGGGAGAATGGATCGTTTTGAACCTAAAGCATTATTGATGATATAATCAGCAGGATAATTAAGGAGAAGAAGAGCAGACGAGGAAGAAGAAGATAAGATAAGTGCCAAACTCTCTGTACTGTATAGGTTTGAGGTGCCCCACCAACCTTTAATTTAGCGAACCTCTGTGCCTTAGCTGGGAAAATAGGAATCATTCTGTAGTCTGCCTCACAGTACTTCCAGAAGAGGCATCAGTGTTATAAGAGAGTTATTGATTAGATTTGTTAAAAAGGTCCTCGGTTCTCAGACTATGTCCCGACCTATTTGCCTGGTATGATGACAATGGTAAACAAAGGGCACAGTGCATTACTGTATAATCCAAGGGTAAAAAGAGTCTGCTTGGCTGTGATACAAAAAGTAATTAGGCTCATCTGCTGGGTTGGAAAACTCAGTGTGCCATTGTTCATTAGGATATCCAAGAGGGCTCACTTGACGATACCATAGGCTCTCTCTCTCTTGCTCCAAACAAAATGACATGAAAAAGTTTGAGACACTTTTCAGATAAAGCCTTTTTTAATTGGAACAATAGAAAATAATGTAATATTCGGGATAATAAGGCTGTTGAGACAAAGCCGAGATGTTTTGACATGATGAAGCCTTTTATTATCCTTTCATCAGATCTGAGAAAAATGGGCATAGCGTTTACTCAATGATTTTAAATCCTGATTACCGTTTTATTCGCTTTGTCCTTTTGTTTTTTTAATCTTGTTCTCTCTTATTATGCCCCTTTCATGAAGGGACAAGTGCTCTGAGAATGGATGCGTCTGGTTGGAAAGCTCGTACAGTAAGCGCCCACAGTGCACCATGCAGATGATGGCACTGCAAGGGAAAAGTAATTAACTACCCTCAGCAAAAACTTGAGAAAGACGTGTCATGTGTGCAGGAGTTTTTGAAGTCATAAATAAAAAATACCTCCCCATTGTCATTTATCACAGACTAAAACCCTTATCGTGGCACCAAAAAGTGATCTGTGCCTGTTCTCATAACACATTTTATAATTTAAAAGTGGAAAAAGCTAAACATGTGGGCTGGTAATGAAACTATTTATCTCTGAAATATACAGCCATTATAGTCTATCCAACACAACTATTTGACAAAGTTGGATTACAAAGTTTAAATATTCCTAGTACCATTGTCCAATATATTAAGTTTTAATATGAAACATGGGCATGGGGGGAGTGCATGTTTTAGAAAATATAACTACCATTATCAGCAGTATTTCTAATGCAACCATACAGCATGTGTGCACATTTTGATGTGATCATGGCAAATGAGTTTAAAAAGGGAGATTGTTTTCTTGTCTTATACAAATGGGAGTGAGAAAAGTGTTTTTATTTTGTATTAAATGTGTTTTCATTTATGCATGTGTGCATATGATTGTAGGTGTGTGTGTGTGTGTGTGTGTGAGAGAGAGAGAGAGAGAAAGAGAGAGAGAGAGAGAGAGAGAGAGAGAGAGTGTGTGTTTCGGTGTACTAGGTTGAAATTATGGCTTTTAAAACAACCATGGATGAAGATGCTGTTCTTGTACTTTAATTGATAATGCAGTCAGACAACAAACATTAGCCCCTTGTGGACAAGAGGTGGTTGTGCTCACATGCTAGAACTCCGCATTAACCTCAGAGCAGTATATCCCTCCAAGCTTGAAATCAGGTTCACAAAAATGAACAAAGTATTTCCAATACCACAAAAGGAACACCTTCATCTTAAAAAAAACAGCTTGGTCATTGATTTGACTTGTGAAGTGACATTTGTAAAGTGCCTGGGGACATGCAGTTGGTTCAATTTCCAGCTCCCCTAGACAAGGATTACGAGCAAAGTTTACTCTGGAGTAGAGAGAAGCGTATCAACAGAGCGTGTTTGCACACAGCCTTAAAAGAATAATTCACAGGCTTATGCAAACGGATGGTGGAAATGTTGACTGCTGCAGCAAAAGATCTAGAAACTAAGTACTCTCAGGACCTCGCAAGTCGTGGTGTACTATACACATTCATATCATGCAGATATCATCCATTCAAGTTTATTATTTGATACTCTCAATAATATTACTACAATTTCCTTCAAAGATTGTTTATTAAACTCTCAGTCTCATTAATATAATTCACATTGTATACTAAAATCGATATTGTGTCACATTCACAAACGTGATGTTACTTCCTCTGCATGCTTGAAAACAATTCAATCTGACAGTTTCTTCTTTAAATGTATACTCAATGTCACATAACTAGAAGTGAACCAACCTCTCATTATAACTATACTGTATCAATGGAACCAGCTTTCAACGCATGACTATACTGTATAATAACATAAAATACAATTCAATTTATTTGTATTTTTGCATTATTATTTTTTTCATTGTTTAGTTTTTCTATGTACAATTTTTAATTTTATACAGTAGCTAGCTGGTAATACATTAAAAGGCAATGCTATGACTTCCCAGAACCAGTGGAAACCACTGTACACCAATGATTGCATACTGCCCAACCAGATAAATTAGCTGGAAGACTCGGCTAACTGTGGTAGAACAGCATGTATGTTAATGGTTTACAGTAAAATGCACAACCTTTAGCATTAATACCTGTTAGGGGTGGGCAATATGACAATATATAAAGAACAATAAATATAAATAAATACCGGTACAATTCCATTCATGGATTGGTTTTGAAACGTATTGTGAACATCGCAGTATATCATACAAACACAGTACAGTATTGTCACAGATTAAGCTGTGCCATCAACTTTGGGTACTGCAGTTGTTCTTAACTGCTGCCAATAATAACATCTCTGTATGGAGAATGTGCCTGTTGCAGTTACTCTTTCTCTATTGTGACCAAAAACTATTATTGCTCACCATGTACTTTTGTTATCTGTTACCATTTCCATGTTAGCATACACTGTTTAGAGTAGGGGCTTTTTTTTAGAGCCATTCTACTGGCTAATGTTAGGAGTTTTATCAGGTGTTTGGTGATTTTTTAATTAAAATAAGTTTGCTGTTAGGAAACTCATATCACCCCCAGTCCCTGCCTTTCCTAAATATGTTTTTTTTCCAACACATTTACATTGTTTGAATTTAAATATTGACAAAAGGAATGACTATTGTAATTCAATATTACTCTTATAGTCAGGAATTATTTTGAGCCTTGGTGCCTCTCTAACACCAATAGGAAACTCTCTCCCCCAAACATATGACAGTGGAACATTGAAACTTGCATGTACCAACTATTGTGTTATGTATCACAGAACCATGAGAGGGAGAAGACAATGCAATAAAGATTGCGTAATTAGCCATTTTCAATGTAAATAAAACAGGGGGGCAATATTGTGGGGATAATCTAATTACAATTTCTAAACAGATGTAAGTTTGGAAATGGTACCAAGACCGAAATAAAGAAATAAACAGATATGAAAGAGCGCATGTCGCTGTGGGCACAACCAATGTGTTCAGTATTATCAACAACTGTCTCTTGAGCTATTTTATATCAAAATTTTTTGACTTATACTGTACATACATTGATTTGTTTTTAATTGCTTTACATTCATACAATTATGTGCTGAGAAAGAGAAAGGGGGGTTTGTTTTCATTGCACTGAAACATGGATATGCACACAGGATATTTATAGCCTACTGTAGTAATAGCCTACATAGTCTGATTGACCAACAAAACACATTGAACAAGTGTATTTTATTATTTATATTTAGTTATATTTTCATTTGTATGGGAGGTTATACACACATTTACTCCTGCCAATGTATTCCTAGCTTCATATTTTAATACTAATATCTGCAGATATTAAAGTGCTTCATATATACATAGATTAGCAGGTTTTTATTAGCACTGAAAGTGTGAGTTGGTGCAATGGTGAGACCAACCAAAAAAATCATGTTATTTAGTTAACAGGCGTATGACTTAATTCCTTTTTCAAGGTTATATGCAGGCATTGTCTTCGAAGTAAATGTCCTTCCTCACAAAATGCTATGGTACTATAAAAACAAGTTTTCACTCTCTTTCATTGATCCCAATAAAGCTAGAATGTTGTGTTATCAGTGTTGCTCAAAAAGTAGATGCCTTTATTTACACCAGCTGAATATGCATAATGCATAACAATGTATGTATATAAAAAGAAAGATGGTAAAGATCAGGCACGGCGTAGTCCACTAAAATGTGTTAACTGTCTAGCGTAATGCTAATTGGCACTTAAATTACAGGAAACTGGCCTCATTATCCTCGAAGGGAATGCATGCTATGTGCACGCTCTGTTCGTTCTTACCGCTGAAACAGTGCCCGCCAATGGAGGAGACACAACGTATTTTTAAAACGACCGAATTCATTCAGGTCAGGACATAGCTGAGATGTATTGCGTAATTTACAAATGTAATGTAAAGATATGGGTGCCCCAGTGACTCAAACTGTAAAGACACTCGCCCCTGAGCACAAGCTAAGTAGTTAGCTGAGTAGCGTGTATTGAATTCAGCCAGTATTCCTCATGCTACTGGTGAATTTGTTCTTCCCAGTGCTAGCTCCTTCCTACCGTGTGGTTTGAAGGGTGTAAAATGGTCACTGACTCACAGGGGACTGCATCAGCTACTTCAGCTACAATGCTCCTGCTGTGTGGGCGAGAGTGGACAAGCAGAATAAAATGTGGTTATGAATCAAGGATGAATCAGGCATGTAAGTTAAGGTTACGAGGAAAGACTTGAGGCACTTAACTTAGCAAAAGGAGACGAAGAGGGGATTATTGGTCAGGTTGAGTTCAGTTAGCAGAACAAGAGGGCACAGGTGGATATTAGTTAAAAGGACAGTTCCGAACTGATATCAGGAAGTTTTTTTAAATCAGTTTTCAGTGCGTGGAACAGCTGGGTCATGTAGTGGAGGCAGGAACACTTGGGGTATTCAAGTCCAGTCTCTGGACTGGTGGAAAAAAGACAAGCCTACATTATATGGGATGAATGGCCTGATTTCATCATTATGTATTCTTATGTTCTTATTAGGACATAAACAAGTACATTCAATTTTGTTTCAGATCTTTTCACTTGTAGGCGGCACGGTGGTGCAGTGGATAGCACTGTCGCCTCACAGCAAGAAGGTCTCGGGTTCGAATCCAGGCCGGGGGCCTTTCTGTGTGGAGTTTGCATGTTCTCCCCGTGTCCACGTGGGTTTCCTCCGGGTACTCCGGTTTCCTCCCACAGTCCAAAGACATGCACGTTAGGCTAATTGGAGAGTCTAAATTGCCCGCAGGTATGAGTGTGTGAGTGAATGGTGTGTGTGCCCTGCGATGGATTGGCGACCTGTCCAGGGTGTATTCCTGCCTCTCGCCCGGAACGCATGCTGGGATAGGCTCCAGCCCCCCCGCGACCCTGACCAGGAATAAGCGGCTTAGACAATGGATGGATGGATGGATCTTTTCACTTGCCTTTTTTTAAAAGAAGAAAAAATTAAAAAACACTGTTACATTGAACAGTCAGGGTGTGAGCAATGCAACCAGTCACGACTCCAGAGTTCCAAGGTGAGGACCTGGAGACAGAGACGGCCTTTGGATTTCACCCATGAAAATGATGAGTATTTATCTTCTGTGACAAGGTGGGCACTCGACCTCCGCGAGTTTCTATGCAAGGATATATTCATTGATTGTGCTCGGTTAGCCTCCTAGACTAGCCATTGATCAAAAGGTGATGGGAACACCAGGTGGCCCACATTCCCCTCCCTCCCCCCCGCCCCCAGCCCATGCCACAGAGCTTGTGGTCAGGTTCCTGGCAGTAGGGGAAGGCATGGATTGTGACCTGGGCAGACAAGAATTACTTCCACTAGACAGGCTGATTTGAAGTGATACTGAATTGACAGCTCCCTCAATGCTTCCACAAGTGAAAAACAGCCACTGCCCCTTCTCTGGCCCACAACAAAAGCGAAAGCAGAGACAAAGGGCTTGTCATTAAAGACAGCAGCACTTTTGTGAGCTACAGCATGGTTCTGTACTGAAAATTGTACAGCCAGGCCTCAGATTAACGAGATTTACACTCTGAAGATGACAGTAGATTAGTAACCAGAGTTCCCTCAGAATTTTGAAACAGGCCTTTTTTTTTTATAAAGAGGGTGGGAGGTGTTATATATTGTGGTGTCCCCAGGGGTTGGGCGACACACACAGACCTTGCAGAGGGCGTAGGCAAGTTCAAGAACCCAGAGGAGGCAGTATTCACAAACAAAATGATCATTTATTAAACTAATACTTGACAACACAAAACAAAGGGTGGGGTCTTCGGGGGAATACAAACACATAAAGTCCGCAATCCTTAGCTTGTCGTCAATGTCCAAAATCCAATCCAAAATCCAGGTCCAAGTCCACAATCCAGTCCGTAGTCAAACACAAAACACTCCAACACGCTCTCTCTAAATCCTGGCTGGTCAACGACTTCACAGGCTTCTCTTCCTCTCTCCTTCAACACACTCACCAACTCCTCACAAACACGTTCCTACTCCTCTCTGTGCGTGCGCGCGTGCGTGCGTGAGAGATGCGAATCAGCCCTTTAAATAGGCCTTGAAATGGCTTTCAGCTGGTCGTTAGCTCCATTGCCTTCACTCCGTTCAGGTGTGACTGTGGCCTGCTGGGAAATGTAGTGTTTTGGGCTGCCATGTGTTGGAGGCCAGGCAGCCATTTTCTTGTGCAGCCCCTTGGGCTGCCACAATATATAAAGACTTGGACTTGTGGAAAATGTGGAGACAGTTGAAGGTATTAAAACCAACTTAAAGGTTAAGTTAAGGGTTAAAGGGTTAAACCCCCCTAATGTATCTCCAGATAGCCATTGGTTTAACCCCAAATTGTGGAAGATGTTTATAAAATCAATATATGTATGTATGCGCACTGGTTTTTGTTTTGTTAAATATTACACTACAATAAAATGCAGCACACACACTGATACACATGCACATTAGTTTGGTATTGCTGTGTGATATGCTGTACAATTATGCACTCCATTTTATTGTAGTGAAAGCAAGTCTAATAACTTGCCATGGCGCTTGCACTTGCACAATATCAAAAGGCTGATGATCTGATTAGCTATCAATGATTGGCTTCAATGTTTTATTGAAAAGGCATGTTGGATTTATTATTTTGTGTGAATGTGTGAAGCTGTCTTTAAAGTTGGCATCAGGACATCCATAGAGGTCCAATACATGATGTGCTCTATTTGAAATCATATGTTTGCCAATATAGCTTTTATCTTTGCAACTGTAATATGAAAAATAGTTGATGACTATTAGGGATGTATATATGCTTTTGTAGTATCTATGAATGCCTCCTCAAAATTATCAATAAATCTTACTTTTTTTCTCAGGATCACCCCCTATCAAGTATGCTGGTATTGCAAGTGCAAATCATGGTTATGATATGATGACACAGCCCCCATTCCAGCCAGTTTGTTAAAAAAATATAATAATTTAAAAAAATGCAACCCCAGTGCAAATGTCACATACACATATTCATTAACTGCTTATCTTAAAGTACCAGTAATAATTTAACAGCAGTGCAAATAAATTGCCGACTGGCTCATATACATAGCAATGGTAATTTCTGAATTAAAAATAAAGTTGATTGTCTGAGGTATAAAAAAAAGTGCACCTTCAAGTGCACTGTACGTTTTGCACCGCGTGTAATGTATCGGTTGATCGCTCATGCTCATCCTAACAATAATGCATTATAAATAATAATCCTAACTAGTTATTGGCTATGGGAAATGAACAAAAAACAGCAGATGTGCTTCAAGTCATATTTTTACCAACCAATTGAGGCAGTTCCATGTTGTGTGAAGCAAACTGCAAGTCTGAAGGGGTCAGTCTTAATAAGCTGACAGAGGGTAGCATTACTCACCCCCTTAACACAGTGTTCAGCAGCATACTTTAAGGCAGTGAACAAACAATGTTACAAACAGCTCCCATTGGTCCCACTCTTACTCTGCCATCAGATGGAAAATAAATGACGTACAACAACCAAGACACTGGGGGATTTCCTTAATATTTATGAACACAAACTTGATTCATTTGATGATTAGCTACAGGTGACAGGTGGCCATTTATTTTGTCCCTTCAATATAGTATGTTTGATTATGTTCTCCTCCTCACATCAGCACGTCTTTATACATGACAAATGCAACAGAGCTTTTGTTCAGCATATTTCTTGCCATCTCAGAGAAGCATGAGGGATACATATAAAAAACATGTGGACATTGCAGGAAATCCAAGAGTATGGGTGTGGGGAGATTATAAGTGTTCTGATATGTATTATCTTCTAATTGTGAGGTGCTTTCCTTTAGTTTCTTTTTTTTAACATACATCTTTTAAAAACATGTTGTTGTATGTTGTTTATTTGTTGCTAAATTGTAAAATTACTCCAGTAAACATATCAACCCTATAGGCAATTTGTGTTTAAATGGTCATTTTTAAGGTTATTTCATGCAAGTAAATATTTGTTCGTAATGTGGGTTAATTCACATCTCTGTTAATCATTCAATTAGCACTTGATCAGGCGCATTAGAGGAATGGCAGCCCAATGTTTATGTCAGACCTGTGGTGCATTAGACAATAAATCAAAATCAATTAAAAACTCCATCAATAACATTTAAAATATTTTTTCTTTGAAGAGGCGGGAAATGTGGTAACCTGCCCTACAATGTTTTTCTTCTTACAATATCTTACAAAATATTAGAAACACTTTTGTTATTATCTTATTAACAATTATTGAAAATGTGTATCGTATCAAACTATTATATTATTATATATCCAATATAAGATGCAAACAAACAAGCTATTTGCAGCAGGGCCACATGTAAAAACAGGGGCAGCTGTGGATGTCATACTGGAAAAAGTCCAGTGCTCTCAGCTTTGAAGTCAAATGTAATCATTATCATTTACTGTATCATATTTCATGATGTGTGAAAACCTGACCATAAGAGGCATATCTCTGGGGATCCACACAATTGGTAACTACTGACAAGTGGATAAATTAAATCATGTAGGTTGTCTTTCCTATTATGCTTTTTTCACAGCTGTTTCCACTCACCCGTATCTGTCCGAGACTTTGTGATTTTGTGTCTTTAAACTAAGTGAAAGTTCACCCACCATGCACTACGCATCGAGTTTCTAGCAAATTCACTGTCTACAGAAAAACAAATTCACCAACAGATAGCTTGTTAGCGTCGTTGTCCGAAAACAATTGGAGTTTATGTAAGTAGCATGCTCAAAATCGCATAGCAATATTACCTGCCAGTCATTTTGAAGTCGCTCAGTCATGTGGTCCATTTGGAAGTTGAACATAGCTGATTTTATTTTGCAGACAAAATTACATAGTTTCAAAAAGTCACAAGAATAGAGTTGTGGTAGCTTGACTGAAATTGATGAAAGTACAGTAGTCCTAGTCCTAGCTTCTAACCTACTATTAACCTCTTCCTGTCAGTCCTCTAGTGGCATGGCACTAACAACCATGAGAATTATTATAATTCACAATTCATAATATTATTCATTGTGATTGTTCTTTAAAAAAAATTCTCAATGTCGTTGCCTTAAAATGTGTTTAATGAATCTGGGAAAGTCGTTGTTATGTTATGCCAATCCATACTTTTCATAAAAATGCAGGGCATTAACACCCCCCCCCCATTGTTTGTTGCACACAAATGCACGAGCAAAACTTAGTCTCGTATAAATTCTCCCATCACTGAAAGTTGTAAATCTTTGCTTTAGAAACTCTCGTTCCATTTCACCTAAAAGAAAATCACATTCAGATGTCTCAGGGATGTGTTCAATAACTCATATAAATTGTTTTGCCATATCCAGTGGCAGGCCCAGACCACTTTAACAGGGGTGGCACAGAGCCACACAGGGAGGGACATTCAAAATGTAATAAATTTGTAAAGATGTGATTGACAACCTCTTAACCTATCAAGAGCCAGATGAAGTAGGGGTGGCACCCAGGGTGGCCAACCAAATATCTGTGGGGGCAGGTGCCCCCCAGGCACCTCCCTGTGCATGCCCCTGGTCATATCTTCTTGCCGTGTTTATGTTCAACTCACTTCCTTGCTTTTGTTCAGACTTTTAAGTGCTCATGCTGATTTTGATGCTCAGGTCAGCCTAGCCAAATTGTAGTTTTTCCCACAGCTAACCCCATCCTTGTCTAGTACAAGCTTATCACCTCCTTGTTGAATCACAGTCATTTTTTTCCACAATGATATAAAGCAATGGCTGTTCTGTAATGGAGGCTGCATTTTCCTTACTGTGGTGTGCAAAGCCTCTTGCACGGATGCCACTGAATTGTGAAAGTACTCCCAGTACACAGCAATCTCCAATTGTGTCAGTGGCCTTAGACCAGGATATCCACAGTGATAAATATGTGAGGACAATACCCACAGCGCACTGAGCTGAATAAAAGATCTCTACGGGATCTCTCTTATTTGGGTTTCAGAAGGCTCCTATGTGATTAGCCACAGAATTTATTTAAAAAGTATAAAGGTAGAGAGCAGGGAACTAAACCTGCACACACTCGAGAAAACGTGCATACCTGCACGTAGGCAGCCATTGTGCTACCTCAGCTTAATGACTTTGATTAGTGAAGTGGCATGTACCTTGGGCTGTCAAATTATTGCCTTTTTCTCACAGTGGAGCCAATCAGTCAAGATGCTCTTGCAGCTCTTAAACAATCAAGGTGACAGGGGCAAGGAAGCAGGTGCTGCATTCACACTGCATAGTGCAGTACCAAAGCAGTCAAGACCCTGAATGGATGATCCATGGCTACCTGCTTGCAATCATTCAGATACATGTGATTACATGACTCATTAGGATCTGCTTTTAATTTTCTAGAATGGGAGTGGGCAATTCCGTAGCTGGAGGGCTGGCACAATTAGCTAATTAGCTGTATATACCAACACCGGTTAACTTGTAGATTAGACCACAGTCAAAAGTTTCATATGGGGACACAAGAATGGTCTTCAGCTGTCATTCATAATCTTGTAATTATTTAATGCTCTTACTGTGAGAAATCAAGGCCTTCAGTAGCAACCATAAAAAGATGGAGCAAAATGTTTTGCTTGCTGAACACCCCCCTGATCTCGTAAGTAATTGATTGTAATAATTAAATGATTAATAGGTGGTTCTGTGTGGCTCAGTAGGTAGAGCATGGCACTGACAAAGCTTAGGTTGTGGGTTCGATTCCCACTGGGACCACATATAATGAAAAATCGCTTTGGATAAAAGCGTTTGCTAAATGGCATATATATATATGAGCAGATACAGCCCTCCTTGCTCACCCCTGTTTTAGAAGCCCTACTTATTTCACAAATCAAGACTGTTTGAAAAAAATAAAGAGGCTTTGAATTGTAAGTCCTAAATACATGACTAACTGCACTAATTATAAGAGACAGCATACATTCACAGTCTGTAAAGCAAGTTGTAGAGAGTATTATCAGAAAGCACCTCATAATGTCAGGCCATGTGCTTCAAAATAATAAAATAAACTAATCCAATTAATTAAACTGAGGCAGAATTAAATTGCCTTCTTGAAGGAGTCCTTCATCTTCCTATGTTCATCAGATGTTAGTGTAAATGGTGAATATTACATTACATCTAACTGCTTGTTTTGCAGTAGCAAGCACATCATTGAGTCTCAATCTAGTGTAAGGATCCAATCAATTTGTTTGATCCAAGCAATTACAAACAGAAGGATCTATATGGTTTGACATATATGGTTTTTACCCTCTGTCCTTATCAACATGCATTTCATGTTGAAGTTCAATCTTACATGCAATTGCATGTTCTCAGGAAGAAAATACCCCTATTTTCTCAATTCACTTTATTCTTGTATACCATTCATTTTATATCTGCTGTACATATTATTGTGTGAATGGATGTCAGAATTAATCAGCCCTTTATATAACATACTCTGTCTCATAATTTAAAAATGTATTATTTATTCTTACTGCACAAATCATTGTGAAATTATTTCTATACAATTGAGAGAATATTTCCAGTTTACAGTTAAGCATCAATAAAGCAATGAAAACATACAAATGTTGAAGACGTCAAACACATTGCAGCTTAAATAACACATCTGTCACAATCTAATGTACTTGGTTTATCAAAAAGAAAATACTATTTGAGTTGTAATCTTTAAGGCTTGGCTGATTGTGTGTTTATTGAGGGCTTTGCTATTTGTGTGTTCATCTACAATTAGCAATTTCAATAAGCACTTATTGTGTTATGTATCACATAACCATTAGTCTAATGGGTGAGAATGGGCGAGGGGTGGGGAGAAGACAATGCAATATGATTGCGTAATTAGCCACTGTCAATGTGAATGAAACTGTGTGGGTCAATCTATTGAGGGGGGTAATCTAATTACAATTTCTAAACAGATGTAAGTTTGGAAATGGCACCAAGAGCATCATGAAGATTTATGTTTATAGGGAGGAGAGCAGCAATCTCTAAATGAAGAAATAAACAGATGCGCTAAGGCGCATATTGCCATGGGCACGACCAATGTGTTCAGTATTATCAACAAATGACTCTTGGACTGTTTTATAGGGACACTTCTATTGACTTATACATACACTTATTCATTAAATTGCTTTACATTTATTCTTGCTTTACATTCATACATTTATATGCTGAGAACAAGAGTGGAGAATCATTTCACCGGACTGCACACAGGATATTTATAGCCTACTATAGACTAATACATAGTCTATGATTGGCTTTTCTGCATTCACAATGTGTGTTCATGTATGCTCCATTTTATAGTGCTATTCATGTTTTGCATTTGTGTTTTAGACTTTTTACCCAATAATTAATTATTTTGCTAATCCATGTCATATCACTGTGTTTCCTGCATGGTTGCCTATTTTTTGTTATGAATAGAAGCTCAGTTCAGTTACATGTACTGTTTTCTATTTTAATCATAGAAATCTTATTATATTACTATATATTATAATATTCTTTTGTTTGTGGAAATAAGATGTTTTGGTATGCTAATGTTTCTTAAGACCTGCCTGAACAAATCCAAATCATTATTTTTGAGACAATATGGCACTAAAAGGAATTATTACTACTTTAAAATGTCAACGCCCAAAAGCCGTTGGTTGGCATCTTTTTGTATGCCTGGAAACCCAGTGCTTAAAAAAAAGGCACCTCAGAATTCAGGTCACACCTTTTCCGGTTTCCTGGATTTTCACTCCTTATATGCATAAAGCAGATCCTTATGAGGATACAGTTGGTTTGATTGAATCCAGACTAAAGTTGAAATAAAGGCACTTTTGTTTGCAGCTAGCTAGGCTAATCAGTCGATCAGCTATAGTTAGTTCTTAGAGAGAAAAATAGAAGAAAGCCACAGTGCATGTTGAAAATAGTTGAATAAAACTAGACTTACTTCAGTCAAGGGACTCTTGTAGATGGAAGGATTACATTAAAAGCCTAAATGGGCATATCCAGACAATAATAATCACGGATCTGTTTCAGTCCTTTAGCTTAGGTTAGTTCTTGTAAAGGGTAGAAATTTGTACTCTTTGATTATAATAGTTTTCTATGTTTTTGGTTGTTATAGCAATTGTTGTGGGTGACAAGGTTTTCTAGACAATTTTCTCGTAGTGGTGAGAGAGATCAGTAGCTTAATATATCATCATATCAGTCAATGGTGGGAGGAAGACTTTTTCAACACGGTTGTCATAACCGTGCTTCAGTGGGCTGCTGGTCATTGCCATTTTGGCTCAAAATAATGGCTCTATACATGTGAAGATGAGACGTGATGAACGTGATTTTCCTGTAGTATTTAATATAGATCCTTCTATGCAGTTGCAAGTACAATCAATACATTTTGCATATCCCTTTGATTTCTTGTTTCTTCTTGGTCCGCTACTAAAATATAGAAGAACATTTATTACCATGTAGAACATTTAGCAACATATTTTACTGCAGGCACTGTACATAGCCTTTTATAATGATAGTAGCTATGGGAGGAAATTGCAAATCTCAAAGTTTCAAGACTGCCAACTTTGTCAACATACAGTAAATGATGAGAAAATGTATATCAGTGCTTTCAAATAGCTCCTGTCCTCTTATAGTGACTGTGGACCTACGCTCTAAATTCTCTTGCTTTACTACTGCGAGCTGCCCAGCAACGTAATCTGGCTCAGGGACAGAATTTGTTCATTTAAACCTGCTTTGCAGTGTGAACGTGTCACAGTCATTGCTTATCCTCACTCTGCACACTGGTAGTCTTTTCTCTCATGTTAATATTTGAATAAAAATGTAATTGATTATTTTTCTTTTCTGTAATTCAAAATGCAAATCAACATCTGTTTCAGTTCCATAAGATTGATAAATCATGTTTCTTGGAGTTAAGGTTAGCCTGGTGTTTTAGGGAGCAGGAAATCACTGGTTTGATCCCCGCTTAGAGCAAGCTACTGTATCCTGCCATTTGCTACATTGGTGACAGAGTGGGATTGTGCTCATGGGGTCATTGGACAGGTGTGTCCACGGGATGGACTTAGTATTGTGAGAACACACACCTGAACGGAGGGGATAGTGTCACAAACATCTCTTGGAGTTGTGCTAGCGGATTGGGGAGCGGGAGATCACTGGTTTGATTCCCTCTTAGGGCAAGCTGCTTTATCCAGCCATTTGCAACACTGTTGCCAGATGCTGCAACCCCAGGTATCATCTGTTGACCTGCACATTTTGATCTTTCATTGCCTGGATCCAGGTTAGTCCTCTGATCAGTGTCCAGATCAAATTCCCTCCATAACAAAATAGGCAATCTAGTGCTCACTTCATGGCCAGGCACTCCTTCTCATTAGTATAGTACATGGGTTTCTCTGGAAAGGAGCTTACAGCTTCAGTAAAGCTCTCCTCTCCTTCCTTCCCCTGGGCCAGTACCACTCCTATGCCCACTCCAGACACATCCACTTGGACCAGAAACCTCTATTTGAAGTCTGCAGGACTGGAAAAGAGCACAGGTTATTCTTAAATTCATTAAATTCCCCTAGCCGGCATACAGCGTCTAATGGACAGAGTGTGGCAAGGACTTTTGTGCTGCCGATTTGGATGATGTGGTCATCTATAGTTACAGGTGGGATGACCATCTAAAGCATCTCTACAACAACCTATACCATCAATAGTGTGAGCCTAAATCAATTATTCAAAAACATTGTTATATTGAATGTGCACCTACATATACAGTATTGTACTTTGCATGGAGTCATTATCCTTTGCTTAAGATTTTCCTGATGCAAATAGACAAACTGTTCTAAACCAGCCACTACTATATGGTCAGGACTACAACTATTCCTGTTTTGCTCTTATGAGTCTCTATAGCACCTACACAATGAAGAATGGCCACATCCCACTGGACCATAGCTGTGGGCTCCCCTGCAGGAAATCCCAGCCTGCTTCCCAGCAAGCCCTTCCTAGATTGTCTGCTGCTTTCTGTTTATATCACCCCCTGCACTTGCCACTTACATTAAGGATAGCATCAAAATGATTGGCCTTGCAGACAGAGGAGAGCTGTACTTCTGTACTTGTGCATAATAATAATGGTCTGTTCTGAAGTGCCATGATAATGATAAGAGCTCCTGCAGGTTCAGCTGGTTTGGTAGCCCACCACCTCCCCACCGTCAATTAGGCAACCAAGCTGCCAATCAAGCTGGTAGCTTGTTCAATTCACTATCCAAATGTTCATGATCACAAATTTAAAACAATGAGTGTGTGCATTAGTGAACGTGTTAGATATTTCTTTCTTTCTTTCTTTCATTGTTTGCATGAGACTGCATGCTAGGTCAAATGTTTTTTTACTTTGAAAAATGTAGAATCACCATTTGTGCCTCTTGCATCACTGGTGTGTCACACTTACCCATGCACCTGAAGCATGGGCATTCTTCCTTTGCAATCACCTGTGGCTATTTTCCACACTACAGGTCACGCAGTACTACAGGAAAGATTTAACACTGATCAAAAGAGAGGCTTATCGCTTACTGACAACAGTGCAACAGTAACCAGAGGAACCCTACTCATCTGAAATATAAACTAATCCCTAAGCTTTTCATCCTCTAATGTTTTTTTACACTGAAATGAAAGGCTGTTTTGTTATTTAAATGTGAAAAATCAATGATTGTCACACTGTTTTTGTATGAAATAAAATTGAATGGATGTTATTTGAGATGCTTGGAAGCTCCAAACTTATCCAATCTTATGAAATAACTGTAATTATAATTACCTGTGGAAAAGCAGTAATAGGAAAATGTTGTTCAAGCCAAGCCAAGAGAAGGGAGGATTTGGTTCACTTTTGGTCCGTGGTGATTTATGAATTGATTGATTTATGCTAATCTTACAATTAATTTTTCTTCTGTTTCAGTTCTCCCTCCCCGTTTCCCCTATGCTAAGGAAAAGACTCCCGGGCATCTTGTTATTGAGGCATGTGCCAAGATTCTTGCTTCTGACACATGAACCTTATGTTCTAGCAATTGTGCAGCACAAGTGAAATTATGGGAAATAATTGCATAAGGCTTACAGCTGGAATTATTTATTGCTGTCTTTGGAATAGAAAGGACCCCCTGAGTGTCATTTAAATAATTTATGCATGAATTGCATGACCTTTCTGTACTTTCTAAAAAGGTTTCTCTCATCCAGAAAAACATCCAGTGTCCCTTACAAGTACCAGATACACTAGATTTGGAAAATGCTGTTAAATATAGAACTTAACCTAGTGGCACCTGCAAATTATTTGCATTTCAGATGCAAGGGGTTCATGGCTTATAATATGTAACCCTGACTGGTCAATTGACATCCTAACCAAGTCATGTCATGAGTTAGTATTAGGAAAAATTCCTGATTTATTTCAGCTATTTTTCTACAGTTTATATTTTCATAATTATTGTTAATGTGATCATCGCATACATGCTCAATAGGTGACATGTCTGGTGAGTATGCAGGCCATATACATTACCAGTTTAATGTGAAGAAAAAGACCACAAACACCCATTAACTATCCCAAATCTTCCTCTCCATTTTGACTGAGCTGGATATCCCAGAAAAAAACCCATAGAAGTTGACAGTTTTGCATGAAAGGAAAAAAGGCAATTTTCAAATAATTTTCTTTATCACTCTCCAAGATTGTACCTATTATCTTTAAAATCATAACCCCATGGATATATTGATAAATGGACAGAGGTTCTCCACAGACAAACCTATAGACTTTTATCACTCACAAATGTGACCAGTAGGATTAAATGGGTTAAGTAGTTTCCAAATAGTACCCAAGTTACATAACAAAATTTTTCCCTCTCCTGGGGTGGACAGCCAATCGCTGTCCCCAGACGGGACTCCCGGCCAGAGCCGATGCTGCAGTGGTCAACCTGCATTCCGGGCGAGGGCTGAAATGTCTACTGGTTTTTGGTGTGTGTCAGCAGTGATTAAAGTGATTAATTTAACTTATTGATTAGCTAAAGAGTCCACACACCTTGTTCCCAAGGCCTAAATTGGCTGCTGATTGAAAGGAAGCCAGAAAAACCTATAAATGCTCACGCCTTCCAGGACATGAGTTTGACACCCCTGTATTATGCCCTTTAATCAGGACCTCTCGGAATGTCTGTCTCCTCCTTGGAGATCTTGACTAAATGATCAGTTTGCTGAGCACAAATGCACGCTTTTTGAAGACAGACAGACAACTGAATTGGCTATGTCACTTAATGTCAACCCTTCACTACACCTACAGGACCCGCTGTGTTTGCTGGTTTTTGTTCCAACCATAATTGTGACCTCTGAATTGTAACTAGCTGATGTAACTAATTGTTCTTAATTAGACACTTTTAATTTCTAAGAAAGCATGATTTACTCTCTTAAGGCCATATTACATCAGAAATAGCTATGCATGCCATGAACAATATATGTTCCATATTCACAGTCTAGGACTTTAACTAAGTCATATAAACTAATGGTATAATTTTCTGTTATGTGCTTTGACACATAATTCCTTTAGAAGGAGGTTATCTTTATAATTGATTAAATTATAGACTGGCAGGTTAAATCAGTGGGCACAGGGGCGTAACTACAGTAGATGGAGGCAATGCAATGGGGCCCATGAACGCAGGCTCCCGCATGCATGCGTGCAGCCAGGCCCCACTATAGTGCTCTTTATTACTTAAGAAGAGTGCATTTAAACTGCGCATAATCAACAAATACCTAAATGCCATGTTCACCATTGGTAATACCTTACTTGCACATTAATGTTAATCATGACAATACATTTAAATAAATCCAAAAAATGTATTGAGTATTTTGTTAGGAAATTAGCAATTTGGTAGTCAAAAGTGGGTGGCATATATCTTAGTGATTCAAATTCTCTGATTTGAACACGTATGATTTATTATCATGTTTTTATTTATTACCGTGCCAACGGTAGACCTCAAATGGTTGGTCATCATGTCATGTCAAATACATACAAACACAAAAGCGGGGCACAAAAGCGTAAACAAAAAACAGAATACGTGAACAAAACAGCAAAGCTGCCAAAAATCGAACAGTCTTTCCAAAAATCACCAGATATCCAGAAGAATGAAGATGGGGCAGAAGCATTGCCAGCTAGGCCTACTAGCTTACCATTCTAGCGAGACACAACTGCTGTCATTCGATGCTTGCTTTAAAGAGAGCATTTCAATAGTGAAAACCATTCAAGAACAAGAAAATCTGTTCATTGTCAACAACAACAGCATCACTGCAAGCTTTGGAGAAGTTTTGCTACTGTTCTTAACCATTCCAGTGACTTTTGCATCTGCCAAAAGATCATTTTCGAAGCTCAAGTTAATCAACACTTATTTGAAGAGCTGATGGGGCAGGAGCGTCTCTCTGGACTGGGGATCTTATCATTCGAAAATGCCCGTGTGAGGCAGTTGGACCTAAAGGGAATTGTTGATGATTTTGCAAACGTTGAACGTTTTCTAGTCATTAATGTAGTCACGTTAGTTTTCTTTAAAAAAAAAAAACCTGCTCCATTTCTTATTAACTTTAATTCAGAGCAACAATGTATTTTATGTGTGTGATTTGGTGGTTGTTGATTGATTGCGTACCCGGCTGTCAATGCTACTGCACGCCACTGCTTACTCATCATTCATCTATAACTGAAATTGTTCATTATTTTGGCAAAGGGCAGGTTGTTGAATGTGTATGTTAGTCAGACAATCATAGTAGGCTTGGCTATAATGCAATGAGTAGACCAGGTTCAGTGAGGGCTTGCAACTGTCGGTTACAGCTCTTTAGGGGGGTGCATTTTCACGGCCACAGGACAGGTTGTTGTCGATAGGGGGCCTGGGTCAACCATCTTGCATTGGGGCCTGATGCTGCTTTGTTACGCCACTGAGTGGGCACCTAATTGTTTAAAGTGTGGTCACCTGATCACTAAAACTAAATTATTTGTGGAAAATGACAGAGCAACAGGCAACTAGCCAAACTTCCTCTGTGTTAAAATATGTTTAAGGAAGAAATTATGGTAGAACTTTTGATAACCTTATATTTTTTCAACAACCTTAACTGTTCAATAGATTGGCTGTAACAAAAACAAGCAGAGACACAGTGGGACTGAGATTGGGAACCCCTTGCTCAATATTACTGTACTACCCTGCACCGGTACTAAAAAGATCAAACATTTTTGTCAAAATAGAACCCTCTGACTGGAAACAAATGAACATAATTTACAGATCATATCTGTCAGTGCTCTTATATCTATTACAACATAAAATATGACTAACATTTTCCAGGAGTTTGCATGAAGGATAATTTAGAGTTACCCTCTCCTCGATGAACTCAAAACAAATTGTTGAGTGTCTTCACATATGAACTAGAAATGGCCAATGTGTCATGAATATAATCTTATTATGTGGTTCATTTCATAAGAATGTGTGAAACCAAATATGAGTCCCTGTTTATATCAACAGAATTTTTAAAATCCTACCAATTACTATAAAATGTTTTTATGAAGATCTGGGTTATTTGAAGCTGATGCGTTAGATTGCATATGGCTGGCTGAGATCCTCTGGGTCACAGGGCTGTCAGAAACGAATGTCCCATTAATCATTTAAATAATTCATAGCGATTAATCTGGACACACCGGCTTCATGGAGACCTTCATTTCTCGAAAGCATATGTGCTAGAATTTACATGACTAGTGGAAAAGCTCTAGTGCATAGTGAATTGGGGACCTATTCATTCCAAAGATCAAAGGGCAATGCACAGCCAGTAGCGTTAATCCAGAATGGTGGCTCATTAAAGCATGTCCAAGTCAATTCCAGTAGTTTTGTGACAAGAGACGGTAATCCACCTGCAATGCATTTGTAAAAGAGTTTGGTTTAATAATAATAAATTACCTGTGGGTGTGGTGAGGGTTTGGTTTCATTATGGCCAATTAGAACATGACCTTTTTTATGATTAATATGGCAATTTTGTCATTTCTGATGAAGAGGAAGTGCCATGGCTTGCAAAGAACAAGAGACTTTCACTACAATAAAATGGAGTACATAATTGGACATCGCCTGGATACACTAAACAAAACTAACACGCGTGTGTAGAAAAGGTGCGTGCGTGTGAGGTGCATGTGAGAAAGGCCCGTGTGAGCATTAAACTGCCAGATCCGCACAGATAAACAGATATTCACAAAGAAAATATTCCTCGAATTGGGGCACAGAGAAAGAAGAATACATTTATCCACAAGTTCAGATAATCTGTAGATATAAGAAAATTCTACACAATTTTGAGATGTAAAAACTATTAAAACTATCTATTCTAAAATGAAATTATTCAGCTAATTAATTGCTTGATAATAATCTAGGAATACAAACATGTTGAGAGTAATCAAGGAATGTAAATGGAAACAGGTTGAGAGTAGTCATTGCTTTAAACTTTTTTCAGCCTCCTTTATTTTAAGCCGCAGAATCGCTACTGGGTTCAGTGTAAATCAACAACGCATACCATTAATCTAACATAAAAACATAAATAAGTAGGCTATTGAGCTTTGAGAATAAAATAGACATGGTTAACAACGCTGGAATATGCTGATATACTGCCTAATGCAGGGATCAGTGTTTTCACTACCATCCTCACCAAACTAGAGCCCTTAATGTGTTATGCACTTGGATGGAAATGGTAACCTTTTATGGGAACCTTTCAGTGGGAAATGGGAACCTTTCAGACCTTTTGTGTGTACAGTAACACATGGGGTTGGATTCACTAAAAGGATTGTACAGACAAGCAAAAAACGTAACGTGGGATACACAAAACACTTGCAATGGGTCAAAACTGCAATTATCAACCATTATTATTATTACTTGGAGAAATATTACAAATAGACCCACATAAATCCATCTGCAATATTCTGTACACCGCATTAACACTAAGGAATACATTTGGTTTAATTTGAACCTCTATATCTCTATGGCCTTAAAATACTGTACATTAAAATGTCTGACCTAACACAGGTTGGTGATCATTCCCAAATATACAGCCATCTCTGAAGTACAAGTGAGGTCATGGCAGTACGTATAATAATCACAGACATTGTGGTGGCTGCTTCATAAAATATTCAAAAACTAAGGGCACTGTAGCCCTGCAGGGTTTGAATGAAGACTTTAATTAGGGGGCCATGCACCGCAGGTGTGTAGGCACCCCATTGCATTTGTTGGTTTTATTATTATTCCACAGGATCTCCAAAACCGCCTGGTTAGTTTTCACCAAACTTGGCACATTGACACATTGAAAATGGCCCAATGAGCAATGTTGGTTACTAGACCCCTCTCCTCACAAATAACTAATTTTGCTTTAGAGCCCATAAAGTCTGTATTGGATTTTCTGCCATTTAATTTTTTTAAATGCTTAAAAGACATCTCCTCCTAGACAATTTAATGTATCAAAATATAATGTTGAATAATTTGTTTATTGGTACATCCTACATCCATATTATATTATGAGAAAAGCTGCTAACATAGCCACTCTAAGCCAATAAACCTGGTGGCAGCTAATCACAAAAAAGGCTTAATAAAAAAAACATTGGCACGATAGAGCTCCATATATTAAAAAACAATTAAATACTTTTGCAAATATTTGAAACTTCCTGCAGTGACTAATAACCTCATTATGAACATGTATATGTTCCTTATGGGTCATCACCACCACTATATTGTGGCTATGAGTGCTTGACCCCTGTAATTGCAGTTAACATTTTACATTTTAAGCATTTAGCAGACACTAAATCCATGTCTTATCCAGAGCGACTTACAAGATGTGCATTAATACATGGTAAGAACAATCATAGTTCGCACAAGAGATCAGTGCAGTAATACAATGATTAGACATTGTTGTTGGCAGCTGCATACCATACCTGTAACACTGGGAAGGAAAAGGTTAGTTATTTTTATTTTTTTGAGGAGTAAGCAAGGATACATATACAAAAGTATTGAACAAGTAGGCAGCAGTGATGACAATTGGCTAGATGTACAGAATTCAGTGGTAGTGGAGTCTGAAAAGGTGGGTTCTGTGTCTCTTGCGGAAGATCGCAAGTGATTCCGCAGTCCTGACCGATTGCAGAAGGCCATTCCACCACCGAGGGGTCAGGACAGAGAAGAGGCAAGACCGCGAGGAGCAGCTGCCGGGCAATTGGAGGGATGGGACAGTCAGTTTGCTAGAGGAGGCGGAGTGGAGGAGTCTGGCTGGGGTGTAGGGTGTGATGAGTGTCTGGAGATAAGGGGGAGCACTTCCTCTAGCCACTTGATAAGCCAGCACCAGTGATTTTTTTTGTAATTGTTCAAATAGTTGTTAACCCTAAGAAATATTTTTGCTGTTATTTAACGTTCTTAATATTTTGTGACCTTCTCTTTTGTTTTGTTTTAGAATGTTATAAGTTAATTGGGGTGTGGTCTTTAGGGCAATTGATACAGTTGTACTTGTAATCAACAAGGTAACACTGTAATAAAAATTAATGTTTGAGATGTCTACCAATTGATGGGTTGGCCCTGGTTTATATGGAGTTTACAAGGAGTTTCTTATTCCATTCAACTACTTTCATACATGTTGACGAAGGCGAGAGCCAAAAAGTTAGTGTGATGGGCTGTTGTGTATAAACATTATTATTTAAAGAGTCCTTGTTACCTACAAGTGAGTGCTTGCTTTGTCAACCTTATGCTTAATGAAATAGTCATGGGTTCTATCCACCATGGGGCCCTCAAAGATGCATGCAACCCATGGCAAAATATTACATTAATATTACAATAGTAATATTTATATTACAATATTTAAAAGTAGTGTCTTTCAGAATGCCAGAAATGTGTTGTTGCTGCAGGGAAATTTATTTGTCAAAGCAAGAGAATCTGAGCTTACTACTGTATATACTGCAAGGCGTAGGTAGAAGCAGAAGTATATATATATATATATATACTTACACAGCATATATTACTGCAAAAATTGCTGATGTTTCACAAAGAACAGTGGCTAAGGTGATGTTGGCATGGAAGCCTGAGGGAAAGACATCATCAATTAGGGGCAACTGTGGTCAAAGTGCAAACTCCTCCGTGCATTGGTTAGAGATTCAAGGGAAAACAGATGAGCAACTCTGAATCAGTTGACTGCAAATATCAATCTAGGGCATGACCAGGCATTTTAATCAGGAACAGTCTGTTGCCCCAACGCCCTATTAAGACACTTTATGTTGGGTCCTTTATTTTGGTGGTCTGGTTTTAGGGAAAACAGGAAAAAGTGCAGTAATCCACAGATTTTCACATGCTTTACAAGCCAGATGGACAGCATTGATACCCCCAGATGAGTATGTATATTGTGGGATGAGTTTCAGCATGAGTGGGACAATTGTTCATTCTTCTGCAATAGAATTCTGGGGGATTGCATCGACAATGCATACATTATGTACTCCGTTTGTATAATATACACAACATTCTCACTGTAGAATATGTACATTATTTACAATATGTAGAATAAGTAGTTCAGTTCAAACTTGATGGAACATAGTATGCACAATTTAGTTTTTGACTAATGGATTAATTTGAAAATTAATGTAGTATATGCCAATGCTAATAAGAAGTATATTTCCTTTAAATGATGCATGGGAGATTTTAGGAGAAGCATCTTATTGCAATTAATCATAGCATTGACAAGGATGTAAAACACAACAACAAGAGATCCCATTAACATTGAAGAACTACAACATTTTCTATCCAACATCAGGTCTCACTTTCTTGCCACTGAAGCCTCGCTGTTGCAATTCAACTTTTGCTGTTTACCTCTTTTCAGAGTGGAGACAAAACCTAATCTTGCACAATATTTCTCCTCTGTTTTGTGTCTACCAATCACCAGAAGACAAACATTCTAAAGAAAAAAAAGAAATTCTTGCACATGCACCTTGGCATAGATTCCGCCAATGAAACACCATTCTCCCATGAGAAATTCCATCATTTGGTGTTTTGTTGATGGTGATAGAAAACACAGTCCCAAGTGTCGCTCCTGAATCTCCCATAAGTGTTCAATTGGGTTGAGATCTGTTGACTGAGATGGTTTATATCATTTTTGTGCTCATCAAACCAGTCAGTGATTACTCATGGTTGGGAGCATTGTCATCGTGGTAGAGACCACTCCCATCACATTACAAATGCTTCACCATAGGATGAAGGTGATCACTCAAAATGGCTTTGTATTTGTTGACATTTACCTTGCCCTCTAAGGGGTTGGGTGGACCTAAACCATGCAGGGAAAATGCATTATTTGGTTATCTACCTATGCTATTTTAAAGGCATTCACAAGAGTCAAAATCCAGCAGGATGCGTAAATGATGTGTGATCTCCTGTTGTTTAATTTATGTGTTTTGAGAGAGAGGAGAATAAATTAAATATTGGCGACCAGACCACGAATGATTCATGTCTAACTAATATTCAGGTACACGGAACTTCACACACAAAGTAAAGCATCTACACATGAAATGCTGTGAATGACTCAGTCTTGGATTTGTTGAAATGACCAGATGTCATGGCACAGGAACAGGCATAACTGATCTGGTTGGCCATGATGCAGTTCCTTCACTCAAACACCAGGTAATATAATCAGTTAAACCATACTCTTTTACAATTCCACTGCTTTGCCCTTCCGTTTTTCCCTCCCATGGATAAAATAGATTTTCAACACACCCAAATGCATGCTTACATTGCTGTATAGTGTTATGATCAACCAAAGCATTTACATTGCCAAAATTGGCTCTATTCCAAGGTTTCATCTAAATTGGCATGCTATATATCAATTTCTAGTCATATTAATGGGGTATTTGGGGTATTAGGGCATGGTCCTGGCCCACAAGCAACTCAAGCTCCTGGCCCACAATAACCCATATCCACACACTAGACTGACTGAGATTGAGGGCAGTGAATTGCATGCTTTACTTTTAATTTATAGGACTTTTAATTAATAACTCATAGAGCCACGTCCCTTTAAGTGCCTTGTAAGACTTTTGCAGTGGGCAAAAGGGTGAATTAAATGGAAACACCCTTTTAAAAATTCAGAGGAGGGACATCCTTAGTAATTGTCCTTTGCTCTCCTTAGCCTAGTCAGCAAGCAATAAAAAACACTGAAATGTTTCAGTGGGAACTGCTTTGAGGGCCACTCAAGATTATGGAAGTAATGACTTTACTCATTGCGTATTCCCAGTGACATCGCGGTCATTGTACTCATGCATTTAATGGCAAGGTATTTGAAAGAGTTATCGGAGCAAAACTGGAATTATTAAGGTGAAATAATCTCCTCATAATCAGGGTTGATTAATGAGCCATTCAATGCAGGAGAGATTTGATACATTTGATGGGTGACTCAAAGGCAAAAAAAATGACTTTCTCATTCACGCCAGTTTCAAATTGTACCTCTGATTGAAACGACAAAAAAAATGTAGCACTTTCCTTTTGATGTTGAATTTGGTTAACGGAATCTGTCATTTGCTAGATCGCAACAGAGAAATTAAGGAAAAGTTTTACCAGGGAATTTACTACTTCTGCGTGTATACAATAACCTCTACAAGCAAACGTATAGATTTTTGAGCAGAACAGAGGTATGGACGTATGGATTCATATGCCATACAATACCACACGTGTACACACATACACATATGCACATGCATATGTGCACACACACACACACACACACACAAGCATGCCCACATTTGGTATGGGATTATGACATTGCATTGTATTTTATAATATTATGTTGTAAGTACAGCTATATAGAGGTAAGTTGGATTTCGTAGTAGCATTCATTATTTTATATTCAATCACATTTGACATTACATTATAGATATTATAAATCCATTATCTTTATTTTATGTGAAAGTAATAACATACATATTTTATTGATAATATATTAATTGATAATGTCACATTTCTTTTTAAGTTTTGATGTTTGTGCAAGGAACTAACATAAAAAACTGTTAATTTTGACAGCCAGACAGCCATGCCAGCCAAACCTTGCTTAGTAGCAGACATCCCTCATTGCCACTACCTTAGATACCAGTGCTATTCGCGCCATCACTCACACACTCACACAAATCACCGCCAACATAATGGCTTTTAAACTGATAACCTTTTATTTTTGCTCGCTTTGTGATTACTTTGTTTTCAAATACTGTTGGCAATTCATGTATTCCACTGCTTGTATACACTGTAATGGGCACATTGGCTCTATGCTAAATGAAAGAGCTATGCTAAGTTAAAAAAAATCTGACTAAGAGAGCAGCATTTATTTTATTTTATATTTAACTGTTTACGGCAATTTATTATGTAACTTGCTTGTAACGTAAGTAGTTACTATTAAAATAGCTTGTAGCTTAGGACAGCTGCTCCTCCTCTATGAACAATATTATAGATCTCTGATGTGCTCAATTTATGCGTGCTCATTTTAGACGATTGTACCTGTAAGTCCATTCACTTATTGTTTGTGTTATGTCTGTGTGTGTGTATTGTTTGTGGTTCTCGGTGGCTCAGTTGGTAGAGCACAGTGTTAGCAATGCGTAGGTTGTGGGTTCAATCCCCACTGGGGCCACACTGAAAATGTATGCATTCACTACTGTAAGTCGCTTTGGATAAAAGCGTCTGCTAAATGGCGTATATTATGTCTGCGGGACAGAGAAGGGTTTATCAGTTCTGTATGTGTTCTATGTTGTGCTTGGCTGGCTGCATGCATGGATATTTATACTCTGCAATAAATAGTTGAATTGACTATTACAAAAACCTTTATCGTTCACCATTGAAAAATTGGCCTACAACATAAATCAAAAATGATCAAACGCGATCGTTGCGTCAGCATGTGAACTGTATAACTGTATGCTTCAAACATATACAATTATTTAAATGTATATATATTTTTTATAAAAACCTTATTTGAAGTCACTTAAGAATTTAATGATGACCAATACATAACAATTTATTTATACACAAATAAAACAAAATGGATATATAATTGATAATCTAGTTTTTTATTTTTTATTAATGATCAGATATTTGGGGATTTTTTTTTTTTTCCTTGGAAATTGTAGGGTTAAAATATATAAATAAAGGTGGAAAAAGTCTGATTTGATATGTTTTCATTTCAGGCTGTAAGGCAACAAAAGATGACATTTTTGAGACAGGGTGTAGACTTTAAAGGGGCACTGTATATATAGTTTTTTCAATGTATGGAAGGTGAACATAGGCCTTGAATTTGCTTTAAGAACATGTCTCTACATATCAGGATGGGATGTTGATGGTCATTAATAATTGTTTAGAGTTATTTTGTTGGGATTTCTTTACTGTTAGATGGGATAAAAGTAACAAACAGTGAAAATAATGTAATATGTATTTTAATTATGTGTTTGATTCTAAAATGTCTGTCTCTCAGTGTATTGAGTCGCTTGGGCTGGTTGGCGGTCTGGTTGACAGCACATTGGCCAGCTTTAGCGCAGACAATGTACAGGGTGGCCTGTGACAGGGGTACACAAAAGCCTGAGAGGCAAAGAGTTGGTCACTATGGAAACAGTGTTGAGAGTGTCTACATTGAAGGCTGCAATAGGAAGCTCTTTACAATAATGAAAAGACTCTCTTCTTTCTAAGGCCAAGCAGTGTTACTGGAAATATCAAGGTTGAGAACATAATAGTGGATGAATAGTAACAAAAAATGCCATGAATGACATTTTGTATTTATTTAAAACAAGTATATTGAGTTCATTGTTAATATCATCATTTATTATTTAGCTATTGATTAATGAAATTGAACCAACTAGCTTGAAGTAAACGAATTACCCAAGTTACCCAAGTTACCAATCTTGGTTGGCAGTGTAGTATCATGGTGAGGGACCTGGGCTTCTATTGAAAAGGTTGCAGGTGGGGCACTGCCATTGTACCCATGAGCAAGGTACTTAACCTGGATTGCTTCAGTAAATATCCTGTTGTATAAATGGTTTATACTGCATGTAAAGATATGTACAACTGTGAGTCACCCTGCATAAGGGCGTCTGATAAATGCCTGTATCATTCTTAACTTTTATAGTTTTAAATAACTATAAAATGTCCTCTTTCAGGACATATACACTATGGTACACATAGTTTATATTATCTTATAAGTTAAAAGGTCTTCAAATGTGAAGGGCTTTAATTAAAATGATGATAGTGAAGGAATTCATAATAATAATAATTATTATTATTATTGTTATTATTATTATAGGAGCTTTACCTGAAAAAATGTTTTAAGTTCATTTAAATAGCTGACAAATGCAAGGAATATTGAATAAATAATCACCCAATATTTTATAACCTAGCTGTAGTCTCAATTGCAACCACACAATATACATTTGGTTCATCTTAATGGAAGAATGTATACTGTTCAGTTAACTATACACCAGTCCTGATAAAAGAATTGCAGCCCATGTTAGACAAAAAGTCTATCCACCATGAGTCTGGGCTGTATAGTTGCAAGTTTAGGCCTTCGCTAATTCATTAGCCAACAATGGACAGGACAGGACAGTGGCAAAATACACTTTGCCTTGTTCCACCAGGGGTAGGGTGGGTTGAAGTCAGACAGTCAGTATTAATACCTTGCAATTAGGTGTCAGGTGCCCACAGGCCACCAGTTGTCACCACTGAGAGATATCACTCTCCCTTGAGAGGCACTACCTCTCCTTTTATACAATGTGGTATGTACTATACATTTAAATTTTAAGCATTTAGCAGATGCTCTTATCCAGTATAATAAGCCTCTGGCTTGCAGGCAAGTGCATCAAAGGAGAGCATGCACTTCAGCATTAATGCTCCTGGTGTGCCAGTGTGGATGGCGTAGCATAGTATAACATGCCTTGAGAGGCAAAATCAGCCATTTTAAACTGGGAAGAAATTCTGGCTGATCCTCACATGTGAACATTTTACCATGGCAAACCATCATAGACCATGACCAATGCAACATATATAAGAAGCAAAAGAAACGCTGTTCAGGTGTCCAGAAGCTATATCAAAATCAAGGACATCAGAAAGTGGCTTCAAATTGCTTTTAGAAAAAGGTAAAATGACATCTGCCCCAGGGAATGATCTGAGTGAATGTGAACATATGATTTCAAGGAGATACCGCTGAGGGGAAATTTAAACCTGGCCCAAGACTATAGTCAGGGCCAAAATAGTAACCTAACCTAAACCCCCAGTGGTAAACTAGAATTTGGTAAAATGGCAAAAGAAAGGAGCAGAAGAAGGTCTTGCCTTTTGTGAAGAATCAGTGACCATGAACGAATGTGGTCCGTTTCATTCTCCCAAAAGGTCTTAAAATCGTGTGTGGTTCGATCAAATTGTTTTCTTCCTTCAAATTAAAAGTGACCTGGTCAAACATGATGTTGATACCACTCAACGAATAAACATACCATTTGCGAAATAAAAGACTGTGGTGTGACTGCATTATTTCAGACTACAAGGATACTACTAAAAAACATAATAAATGCTCTGGCCTAAATCATTACTGAAATGCCTTTCTCTTTTTTAATGACTTCATCTCAACAAAAATGTTTTCAACATAAAAAGTAGTTACTCACAGACCTTTGCAGAGAGTGTAGGCAGTTGAAAAACCCTGAGGAAGCAGTATTCAAAACAAAACAAGGGTTTTATTAAGGGTTTTGACAAAATTCAAAAATTGTTAAAAAAACAACACATAAAGTCCACAATCCTTATCTTTGTCTTTGTCCAAAATCCAATGTCAAAATCCAGGTCAGTTCCTCACACAATCCAAGTCGATACACAAAACAGGGTCCTCAAAACAATCCAATCCAAACACAAAATGCAATCCAAACAGTAATCCAAAAAAAATTCACTACACCAACCTCCTCCCCCATGTGACATAAAACAGTCCTTTAAATACATTTCCCAAATTGACTTCAGCTGCCCGCAGTCCTCGTTTCTTCACTTGTTTCAGGTGTGGGACTGCAGGGAACTGTAGTCTTTTGGGCCTTAGTGGCTCCCAAGAGTTAAAGAGGCAGGCAGCCATTTCCTCGTCCTGCCCCTTGGGATGCCACAATATATACTATACATCTTTAAATGCTCACTTTTGAACAATATTTAACCAATGTGAAACAATGCCCTTGTAAATGTAGCGCCTCGCTTGGTGTGGTGTCAGACTTCTCAAAAATAATTAGGTTAATCCAGGAAATGAGACCTAGCATGCTTGTGCTTACAATAAACCTTTCTACTCAGAAACCGGCATAAGCTTGTCGCATATAAGAGTGCTTCTGTGTGTACCAGAGTTACGGTCGACAGCTTGGCGGGTTCCATCTCGGAGGAGGCGGTTCATCACCTTTGTCACTGCCAGTCCCAGGGCTGCTGCGGTGAGCTCGTAGTACAATAATTTTGAAGACGAAGAAGAAATGCGAATGTGTGGCGATGTTTTTTCCAAATTCTGTGTATTGACATGAGGTCAGAATGTTCAGAAGTTAATGATTGTATGTACTGTGAGAGTCTACTTACTAATTACAAAACTCTCACTGCTATATTGGGTATGGGGTATGTCCCGCCAAGCCGTAACTGGCGGATGGCACACCTGCCATCCCAATAACAAGCCCAGCGTGACTCTTCTGTCAGCCACATGTGCTGTTTGCCTTTGACAACACCCACAGCACAGCCATATCCACTGTGTACCATTCAATAGCGATTTCACTGAGGCATTTGCTCAAGCAAAGTAAATTCACAGCTGGTTCTGGCCCATCTTGCATATAAGTGACAGTCTCTCTGCCATTAAGAAATATCTGGGGCTCTAAGAAGCTCAGGAGTTATAATGAATCTCCTCACACATCTCTGTTGATAGGACGTGCTGGAGTCAAGGTGTCACCTTGCATTAAAGTGCTAAGGATGCAAAGCGTTTGGGAGAGCCCTGTCATCTTACTTTATGCCTCCTTCCATAAATGTACACGGAGTGTGTTGTTGAGCGTCTGTTGAGTGGCATGAAGCCCCCATGACAACAGCCATAATCCTTTGGTAAAATAGGCTTCTTTATAATGTAATGCATTTGTCTGTCAATGGAAGTGAACATCAAGAACAGCGCTGATGCATGTGATCAGGGTGTAAATAATCCAGAAAATAAATCAGGCTGCTTCCTAATGTTGACGTGTGACTCAGAAAGGTAATCTGTCAGGAATATGGGGAGATGACCATCGGACCATCACAGTATTAAGGGGAGATGGAAGGGCAATTTAGCACTGAATTGGGATGCATAATACCAAACAATACCAAGCCAAGGAAAGTTTGAAGGGGATCAATTTTGCATAATGCAAAATTGAATAGTAAATTGATTACTGGGTATTAGTGGCAGCTGGTGAGATGGGAATAGAAGAGGCTGAAAGCTTACCTTTAAACTGAGCATTGATCTCAAGCCTTTTTCATTTATTTTGCTTAATTAACAAAGAGTGACAATTATTTGAACAATCCATTGTAATCACAAAGTGTCCTCTTAATTGTGTAATGTTAGCTAGGTAACAAACGTTATCTGTTATCCAACTTGCATGTCAAAACTGATAGCCAGCGAAAGCAGACATGGTATTGTGTGATTAGTTTTATCCACACCTGCTGCCACACTTGGTATTTTAGTTCACCACATCTGCAAATATTTTTGCAATTTCAGTTGCACATTGTGCAGGTTCTATCTGTTAGCCATTTGATTGAGGAGAAAAACTTGTCCATGTCCTATACTTATACTATCCAGAATGGTCACTTTCAGGATGCCAATGCCCCCATGCACAGGACATGAATGGTAATTCAATGGCTTGATGACCATGAAAACAATGTAAGCCATTCATACATAAACATGCCATGGCCATCTCAGTCACCAGATCTCAACACAATTGGGCAATTATGGGAGATATTTGAGCGGTGCCTGAGACAGTGCTTTCCACCACCATCGAGTCTATAAGGTGCATTGAAGCTGTTCTGGTGGCTCATGGTGGCCTAACACCCTATTAAGACTCTTTATGTTGGTATTTCCTTTATTTTGGCACGTATCTGCAGTTAATGCAGTTAATGAAGAGGTGTTCATATAGGTTTAGATGAAAATACACAAACTAAAGTTCCTCATCCCTGACAACTGCAGTAGGCTATATCAGTTTCCGACTGAGAAAAGTGATTTTCTCTGTTGGAAATGGACAGGGTTCAAGTTACATGGGAGCTAGGGGGAGCACGGCTCACTTTAATGAGACCAGAGCTTCCATAGATGTATCAAAATAAAACATATATGGGGTCTCTGTAACAAAATGAACACTAGAATATGTTCCACTGTTGCAGTGAATCTGTGTAGAAAGGTTTATTGTGAACATAAACACCCCCAGCTTTAATTTCATGGATGATCCCAATTATTTTTGACAATTTCAATACCACACTTATGGTACAAGCACTTTTTTGGTATCAGCTGAATAGAAACATCATCGCACTGAATCATACCAATTTGAAGGTAAATTAAAACATCCCCAATGGTACTTTGAAACTCAATTTACTACTGTTAGGTGTAGATCATGAACAGATTTTAAATCTGAAACAACATTTATTGAAGAATCAAAATGTGGGAAATTTGGACACTCTAGTTAGTTTAGTTTAGTATTTTACACTATCCAATTATGTCATTCATTTTTATTGTAGTGAAAGTCTCATTACTTGATCTTCATAAGAAAGATCTTCTCATTATTGCCAGTTCATGATCTGGTGCAGTGGATAAGCAGCAATGGAACCTGACTCGGTTTCTTCATCAGACATGATGCAATGGAAAATTTGCCAGTTCATGATGGCAGGAAAGGTAGACAATGAGATGAGATGAGATGATGGCAAAGGTATTAAAGGGGAAAATGGTAATCTGATTGGCCATATTGACCCAAACTCACACAGGCAATTTATTCTTCAACCAACCACTTTTATAGCTGTCCCATAATGAGCCTGCATCCTGGATTAGCAATACTGTCTATGCATTGCACTTTGTCAATGAAACTAGAACCCTTCATGCACAACACATTTACCAGCGGGGGTCGCTGGTGTGCGATGAGACACGGACAACCCTGCCGACTGAACCTGCCTGGGCAACGCTATCACCAGTTATGCGTCGTCCCGCGCAGCTTCTGACCAGTCGGCACTGGCCCAGTCTGGATTCAATACCAGACCTTGGGGCTCATCCATACACTAGAACAGTGCATTAACAGCCACCCAGCAGCCCTTTCCCTGATATTTTTAAAGAGTTTGTTTAACAAACTCACTGTCAGTAGATAACAGTACGGGAGAAAAGAGTGCCTGGGAGACGTCTGGGGGATGGGAATGAAAAATGGTACGGGTTGGCTAGTATGGTGGGGTACGGCACTTCTGGGTCTGGCTTAAGAGGCTTAAGAGAGTGACACAAGACCACTCCTCTGCCCTGACACTGAGACTGGGATTGTTGACCAGTTGACTTTTCCCCCAAAAAAGCAGTGACACAAATCCTATTTCATATCATTGTGTTGTGTTTCATCTATGTTATTTTAAGTAAATCTGTTTCAGGTTAGTCTGCTGAATAGAAAAAGACACAGCTTGGGCTGGTGGATAGCGCAGCGGTCTAACGCATCTGTATTTGGCTGGTCCTGTATTAGTGTGAGCTGCCTATCAGGGATGCGGAAACTCGTCTCTGCCAGACCGGCCCTGGCCGTTAGCCCCGAGACAGGCGGTGAGTTTGTGGGTCTGGTTCCAAACAAATAGAGGGTATAATTTGCTTCCAAATTGGGGATAAAAACGGGGGGAAATCTGACACAACAACACAACAACAACAACAAAAAGGATGCAACAAAAATAGACAAGAATAGTCACATAGAACCCTATAATTCTAAGCTCCCATTACATAGACATTAATTTAATGACAAATATCCAAAGATTGGTATTGTATATCACTTCAGTGAATACAATGAAGTATTTTGCCTGAGTGTTCACATTTGAAGGAAAGAAAATGGTTTCGATTGCGGTGAGCGGTTCGTGGCTTATGCGGCAGCTATTAAGATTATTTATCATGGCATATTTTTGACCGGGCAGCCCAGGTATTATGGAACTGGAGCTTGTTATCAAAAGAAAATAGATATGCTACAAATACACTTCTTGGAAGATGTTTATGAGTAGCAGTATCACAGTTCTATGCAGAATTACAATGGAGCTCTGTTTTAAGAAAAGACATAAAGGTTTCCCCATGCAGATAATTACCAAGTGCGAGTGTATTCTCTGTTTAAAGACAAATTCACATCAATCGTATTGCAACGTCGATCCAATTCATTCGTTTCCCGCCCCCCTTCACACTCGCCTCATCCTTTTATGATGGATTCTAATTCATTCACAACTTGGTGAAGTGACATAGCCGTTTTAACTATGTGCATTTAGTTGAATTTGCAGGACATAATTTTTAGTTGAACTACCAAGACACTTTTGACACAGGCTATAATTTTCTGCTGGGCCGTCTGTTCTATTAATGGTAAAATACATTATTCACAGCATTGCATAAATTGATTGGCTCTAAAACATGATCTGCATCATAAAGTAACCTAAAATCCCATCAGCTTTGTGTACAACACCACAGTGCCACGAGTTGCAGTATAAATATGATTTTGTGACCTTGTCAGACATCCATGTGGTATTCTTTATAACAATGACATGAGCAAAACCTGACTTTACTATACGTTAATCTTTTCTGAAATTATGCCATCTATTTGACTATTTGACCGAGAAATGGCAAAAAAATGTAATAATAATAATGAATGGGATTAACACACATATTGATCAAAGATCATTGTTTCCTTCTCAAACATGGTGAAATGATGACGTGTCCCCCTAATGAATAAGCATATGATGCATGTGATTTTAAGAAAAACTGAAATCACCCTATTGATAGAATAGACATCAAAATAAGGCACATCTGACAGCAATCCAACCATAATACTGTCAAGTTTTGGAGATGTAATGGAACACAAATAGCAGTATATTTAAATAATTAAAAGGGCTGTGAATAATTGTGATAGATCTCTTTCTGGGGGAAAAATGGCTTGTTAAAAAAAATGAGCAATTGAACTACTTTTTTAGTGTACAACATAGCTCATTACCTGCATTGTTTATTTTATAGAGCATTCTTTTCTCATCCTTATCAAGGGTGTGAATAATTTTGGAGGGTGCTGTACATCAAGGAAGCCAGCAGGCTAGATTTAGCTTAAAAGACATGAAATTGGTCCCGGAGACACGTCAGAATGTATGCAGGAAAGTTCAATGTGAAGGGAAAAACAAAACGTGATGGAACAGCAGATAAAAGTGAACACTGAGGAGTTTTCCAGAGTTTTCCATCCACTCAGGATGCTGTATTACTGTTGTATTACCACAGTATCACTGTTAAAAATATAAATCCTGAGTGATCTTAAGCATGTGAAGCGTGAAGAACAATCGAATACCCGAAGCATATACCAGACCATATATAGCATATATGACCAATGTGTCACTTGTTGTAGATTTTCAAGAGCATTAGTCATTTTAAATAAGTAATAACTTAAATAAGTTAAAAAAATATATATATTTCAAGTTGATAGTGAGCATTGCCACGGTAGCAGAGCACAAACCGCAATGCACTGCTTCTGCACTGACTGCTGTGTACTGCCATGATGGTACAGTAGTTGAACATTGCTGTGGGTGTTATGTCTTTCAATTATATAATTTATGTACTCAATACCAGCTGAGCTTACTGTTTTCAGTAAGGCCACGGGCATATTTTCATGCATCACTTTTTAAGTAACGAATGACGGTCCAATCACATTCGTAGGTATGCTCCATTGCTGCGATGTTCTCCTTCCTTTCAGGAGAGCAAAGGCAAGCATATTCTGCCGCCCGCCGCTGCTTTTCACTTTGCAGCCCACCAGCTGAACTGTACAGCCATTGCATCAGGAGAGTGCAGGTGCCTCATCAACCAGAAGAGCTGCTCTTGCACAGTGAGACAAGGACAACCCTACATCCTAGGGCATTGCTGCAGCTAATTATGCACTGCCCTGTAGGGCTGGTGGTGACAATAGACTTTGGCAGGGTCAGTATTTAATACCAGTCTGTCACACTCAAATCACAACAGGATACACCGCTCAACAGCCTGCAGAGTGATATATTGAATAGTGGATGGCAATTTTATTCCACTTTTCCAGAAGAACTTTCTCTACCTCAGCAGGAGTAGAGAAATCTGATTAAATTCCAATATTAATGTGTGTAATGCAATGAAATGTGTTACTGGTTACTTAAAGAGCCAAGTCATTTTTTATTCTGTATCTTTATAGCCTCCCACCCCTTCTGAAGCATGGTTCATGCATTATTTTATGTATGCCTGTAAGCATATGCCTGTTTCTGCATTAGTTGTCATTAAATAGAGTTGTATTCTTTCCAAATTAGATCCATAGGGTGAACATAAAGACCCATTGATTTAGGACAGACTATTTCAAACTTTTCAGAGATTCACTGAGCAGGGATTTTGATTTATTACATTATGTAAAGGCATAAGTAAACACCACATGTTGTGTTTTACCACTTGGAGCTGGATTCACTTTGTCTTGTTTTGAGAGCAAAGAAAGTAATGACATGCTGCAGGGACCAACATAGACATGGTTGACGAAATTCATTCATTAACAATATTGTACCACATCGGATGTGTTCACTTATGGTATGGTTTGAGGAGCTTTTTAGAATGCGGTACGAAACCACTAACAAGAATAACCCCTATAATTGAATGAAGTGCTTATTTCCCTCCTATTTAATATAAAAATCATTTTCTACATATCACGTTGTGCACCGTTTCGGAACAACCTTGCAGGCATGTTTGTCCAGTTTGTCAGACATGTCGGAGCTGTATCCAGAAGCAGTGATTGATGTATTTAAGAATGCCACATCATAGACAGTCGCCTTATCAGCAATCACAATAACCATACAGCATTGTTTCAGTTTATAGAACAGTTTACAACGTTTTAGTTTTTTTGCTACTGAACACACCCCTGATTTGAAACTAGTTTGGTACACAGATCCAGGAATGACTTAAAGCAAAGACAATGGTTTCAAGATGGACATGATAATATGCTAGCTGATACAGAATTGGTTGTAACGTTAAGACATTCGAGCACCCAAGACACATTTAAAGGCAATAGCTATGTTTCCATTAGGCCGTTTTTATATGAATAAAGTCATATCGTATAAAAATATTCGTCGACAGTCGCAATGGAAACAACACACCTCGGTAAACTTTATACTTTTGACATGGTGGGATAATTTTGTTGTCGATAAAATATGTTGCGATCAATGATGGTGGAAATGTTTTTTACCAAAATTTTTTTGATGTTTGATGTTGTGCATAAATTTGAAGTCATGTGACAATAGTTTAGTCATCTGTTTCTGCTATCATCAAGGAAGAACAGCTTTTCTAAGATTTTTGTTTGCCAACACCGGTTTAATGGAAATGTACCTTCACCGGAAAAACTCTCAAACATCATTTTTGCAACCTATAAGTTGTTCGCTTGAATTTCATTTGACAAGTGAATGGAAACAGGTAGCTACTGTTAGAGCAGTCTAAGACTTAGGGCCAGATTTACTAAAGGATTGCAACTGCTTTTCAAACGCTAAATGTCACAATATCTATGTCAGATTTACTAAGTGGTCGCAGGGTGTAAAATGACTATTAGCTTAGCTATTAACTATTAACTATTTTTCTTAACTGCACATTCATAACATTTGAAGACTTGGTCTAGAAGTACGATGTTGGGAAAGAACAGTATCTATATTATAATAAATAATAACCTCCAGCCACCCTCACTAATAAAATAAATTAATAAAATAACTATCCACAATCGACTTGACAACATATCCATCAATTAAAGAATGGGAAAAAGACTTCTCAATCAGCACCAACACCAACGTCTGGACACAAATCTGTATGAACACTTTTCAATGACGAACAATACTAATGCACAACTAATTCAATATAAAGTAATTCACAGAGCTCATATCATTCAGCACAAGATGTTTAAGATGGGATTCATAGACTTTGACACATGCTCACACTGTACGCTGAACCCCCCCGGATAGCTACTTCCATGCCACCTGGCTCTGCCCACCCACTCAACATTTCTGGCAAGCAGGCATTGACAGAACGTCCCTGCTTTTGGGCTGCGATATTTCACTCTCTCCATCCCTTTGTCTACTGGGAGACCTTTTAACACTCAACCCCCCTATCAAAAACCGATACTCATCGTCCTAACTATCGCCAATAAAACTATCCTCTTGAACTGGAAGAGCAGAAATACATGAAACATCACACAATGGTTAAACCTTCTCACAGAATACATATCAATGGAAAAAATGACAGCCTCTCTCCAAAACCAAATCATACATTTTGAAGAAACTTGGAACCCATTCATCAGTTCCTTAAATGTGCCTGTTAACTATAACCCCACACATAAACAAAATACACACACACATACACAACCAAGTCCATATACTAACATTAGAATAGAAACACCCACCATATACTACCATATTTTACACTCCCTAACATTCTAACACCCCCATATAAATCTCAATTTTCTTTATTATTATTGCTTCATTTGACTATTATTATTATTATTATTTTATTTTTTTCTATTTTCTTTTATTTAGCTTTATATTGTACATCTCACTCTGTGCAAAGTCCTGTCCTCCATCTGCTTGTTTGTGTATCTGTCTGTAGGTTTGTTAGTCTGGATTTATCTATTTGTTTAAGAGGGGGGGTGGTGGTGGGCTCAGAATAAAAAAAAAAAAATAAAAAAAAAACTTGTAACTATTAATGAACTATTATGGTGTCATTTGCGGGGGTTAAGTCACTTCCCTTTAGATGAATAGTTAAATCTGTTCATGCATATTTATACATGCAGTGAACGTGCGAAAACAGGGTGGAGATGTTGTAAATTAGGTCGATTAAGTATTCTATGTGTATTGAATCAGATTTACTAAAGCATGCCTTAATTACAACTGTCCTCAAATTTTAAGAACTCTTGAAACCATGCTGTATTTTATGAGCGCTGATATCGCCTAGGTATTTCAAAATATTCATTTTGTACTGCGCTTTATGAGGTGTCCCAGCGATGCAAAACAAATAATGACAAATGTTGTTGCTAAGTAACCTGGTTCATGTCACCACAGATTTATTTTCAGGAATACTGAAGAAGAATACTTAGAAGACAGCTAAGTCTGATCATTGTAAATATATATTCTATATAGCATACATACTAGAACTTGAAATAAAAGATATATGAAAGGAAGCAGGATTTCAATTCACCAATTTGTCATCAGCTAGCATTCAGTATAAAAACGCATTTCTGAATTAGAACAATTATCTTATTGTGTGTATGCGATCAGGAGGGTATAGAATGAATCTTGAACACAGTTTTCTTTTCAGATGCTCTGTGGCCTTCTCCCATCACAAGTGTAGCCCTGTCTTCTTCTAATATTCTTTCTGCCGACCACTTTCTTTTTCCTGCATTATGTTGTAGGAAAGTACTTTCTTTTGTACTTTGTGTCCCTTTTTAAAAACAGTTTACTGTGGTCTAATCTATGAGTGAACCAACATTACAGCTAATTAGTTAATTGAGCTAGGGCAATTGGTGGCAACAATTGCCTGCATACACACTGGCCCTGCCCTTCCCTGCTTTATGGCATACGAGAGGAAGAGAAGGACGTATGAGGGAATATTGAGTAACATGTATTAAGTGTATATTTATATTGTATACATAAACTGAAATCCTGAACATGTCAATAGTCTAATAACACAATTAGTGAATAAATGAGAACAATTTTCCCTCTGTCTGAATAGAGGCGGTGGAACTTGGTGTGTGTGGGGTGCGGTGGGCACCCCCTGGTGGCAAGCCCTTACAGAAATTGGACAATGACAATTTAAATTTACTGACATCATGAATGTGTAAATAGAGTGTAACTCTACTTGGATTGTAAGCTATAGACATTTTAGGCATTTAGCTGACGCTCTCATCCAGAGCGACTTACACAGTTTACATTTCTTTACATACAATCCATTTATACAGCTGGATATTTTACTGAAGCAATTCATTTTAAGTACCTTGCTCAAGGGTACAACAGCAGTGCCCCACCTGGGAATTGAACCTGCAACCTCTGAGTTACAAGCCCAGCTCCCTAACCATTACACTACACTGCCAGACTTTTATCGGGAGATCCATTGAACATGATTGAAATAATGGCAGGTGGGAAAGCAGATCATTCGGGATTGACATAAAATAGCGGGTCTAATTGGCTACTAAATTGGGAGAAAATTGGATAAAATCTGAAACAAATTTAAAAAAATATATATATATGTTATTTGGGTCTCTTATCTGTTACATTATTTGGTCGTAAGATAGCTAGCTAGATCATGGACCTAGTATAAAGCATTCACTTACTATTTTGAAAAAAAGATGATGAAGTGTCTCTGTAGCTACCTAGCTATGGAAAGGTTACCTGTGTTTTAATATTTAAACTTGTATTCCTAAAGTCTAAGATTCAAGCCCAGTATGGAAAAAATACAGTAGCGAGCAAGCTGGTAAATGTGTGCACAGTGGCCTCGCTCTGCTCCCATTGTGTGCATAAAAGTATTGATTGTTTACTGAATAAGAATCTTTCACCAATTAAACAGCTTGATAATTGGAAAACAAAACTGGATTTGCATGTTGGCCAAGTTAACTGCATTGTATTCAAGCTATCGACACAGCTTTGCAGGTAATATTTGATGTCTTCATAATATTTCTGCCAGTGACCAGACTTCAAAAACAATCAACATTGATTCAAGGAAAGTCCCTTAAGACTGTGGCAGACATTGCTAGATCTCTTTCTGTTGCGGGATCAAAGAGATTGTTCTAGTCTCTCCAAAGGCTGAAAACTTGGCTATGAAGCACCATGAGCCAGAAGTCAGACTCACATACCTGGCTCTGATGAACACTCGTTCTGACATTCTGGACACACAGTGCAAAATCTACTTTTGGAAGCTTTCATATTTCATACACACCTTAAACAGCGTATTTGCCCAGGCTACATCAAGCATTTTGCCTTTTGAATCACAAATAATCTGATACATTTGTAGAAGTTTGGGATACAAATGAATCATTTAAATTTAGTTCATCATATATATATAGACTATTCTAAACATTATTTGAGTTTTTTTTTGTAAAACAGTTATATTTGATCTTGTTGACTGTTTTTGTGTTCTTAAATTGCTTCAAACGTTATTGAGTATGAAATTAAATTTTTAGGCTATAATTAAATTTGATCTCTTTTGTTAAATCACTAAAGCAATCAAATTGATGTCAAAAAAGGACTTTTACCTAACTTTTACCACGTTCTGGAGATATGTATAGGCCTACATTATCTATTCAAATGGAAGTAGACTTCCTTGGTCATCACTATTGATTTCTTTCTTCACTTTTGTGTATGACATGCAGTGAAAAATAACCACACCCCCTCTGGGAAAAAATGCCTCTGGAGACTCATTGAAAAAAAGATGTCCATTGTTTAAACCAATCATACATTTTGGTATGGCAGAGCTTGTAGTAGAGGTATTGTCAATACAGTCATAACAACAATTTGGCTATGGATGTTTTATTGCAAAGCACTAGCTTGATAAGCTAATACCAAACCTAGTACAGAATCACTCAACATCCAGCAAGTAAAAATTCAACATTGATCCCTTAATATATTAGGTCATTAGGTATATTACATCGGTCAAAAATAAGGACAACGTGCTGCAAGGTAAAAAAAACTATCTGTACAACCAGACACAATTGCTCTGAAGGAATTAACAGGACCTGTTATAGTGAGCGATGTGCTACTGAAGGCTATTTGTGGATCATGCCGTTTAGGCTGAATTGGCAATGTAATAAAAAAAATAAGGCTAGCACACACACAACAGTATGAAGTAAGTGATGCTCTGCAACAACACACATCTTTAGTATAGCTATTTTATAGCAAATACGTCCTGTGATATCACTGTTACATCACATGTGGCACAATGTGCATTCTTTGTTTAATTTCTGCACAACATATGCTGAGCAAATACATCGTAGCGTTAAAACAGGTGAAACATACTGTATATAGACATATCAAACAAAATCTGAGATGGAATGAGTCACGCCCTGGAAAGTTGTCTGGTACTTGGCTGAGAGATGGTGTAGGTTTGCAATGTCTCTTAGGGAGTCCAATAGATGAGCCATATAATCATGTATTCTTATGAGCTGATTCAGGCATCATGCTGTCAAAACTTAAACAAATGTATACTTCAACAGAAGCTCAAAGGTCTTTTTCAACCAAACATTCCTCGTAATTAGACAATAGGACCATGGTAAATTCATTAAATCTGCTATAATCCAGCAGTTTAAAAAGCACAATACCACATGTACATGCAGTTACCTCTGATGTGATATCCTGTCATTTTAAAAGGAATCTGTCATTGTGCTTTATTTTTTTGATGGGTATTGCAATACTTAACAGGCACCTCAGGCTGTTCTGGAATATTATCATTCGGTTTACATTGCAGTTGTCATTTAGCATGTATATTTAATTGTAGCTTAATATTTAATATGGCATTTCCCAATACAATAAGCAGCACCAGCTGCAGCTCGGGCATGTATATTTCCAAGCAAAAATTCAAGTTGCTCCAGAACATCCTTTGTTTCCTTTGCCACTTCCTTCCATTTCAATGTGATTCAAAGGTATTTCAAAAGCATGAAACCACATCTGTTCAAATTCCCGTTTCCAGCAGCCCATGTGCATGGCTGTACTTTGTTCTCATTTCCACAGTGATGGCTTATTTGTTATGGTAGAGTACATTTAGTAATCATAATAAGCCTGCTTAATTGTCCTTTTGGAAAAATTATTTGATTCTATTGTTTATTGTAATTCTCCTCAAAGTGTGCATGGTATACAGAGAGCTGCGTTGTGTGAAATTAATACATCTGCACATTGTTTGATTGTAGTGTCACCCTCAATGATTTCATTAATTCAGGGAGAGCCTCAAATTGCACACAGCCATGTGGCCAAACCAGACAGATTTTGCTAATATTTTAGAGTGGGGAGTTAAATATATATATTTTTTGCAGTGATATTAGTCAGGCAAGAACAATTTCTCACTGATATTAGTAAGAATAGAGTCTGTCAGGCGATTGGAATATCTGAGGGTATTGTGTTATAGACGGACAAACCGGACACAGTCAAGGATATTGTTTTGTGTGGAGCCACTTAAATCCTTTCCAAAAAGACAAGGGAGGTGAATAATAATTATCAGGGTGCAGAACAGAATTAGGTCTGCATTTGAGAAGGCCGGGGCACCGAGGGCAAACGGGAAACAGATGATGGCTGCAAATTGCATCACGTATGCTCCACCGTCTCAGCATTTATTTATATTATTAAGACTAATGAATGTGTTTAACTGACAACAGCTGGTACACAAAAGTGAACTTTAACTCCCTCCAAACATTTCTTGCTATGCTCAGGTGAATTTTGTTTTTTGTACACACAACAGACCATGCCAGCTGTGGATTTTTGTAGCGTTCTAATTTTCACAGCCTGGCAAAGGAGCCAAGAACCCCTGGCCTCACAGGGTCCCCCTCAACATATTTGAGACTCTGCCTATCGCCCGGCGATAAGAAAACGCAACAATCCGCAACGAAACGCAATGCTGTAATGACGTTTTTGAAGTCACACACAAAGGAATGATAGTTATTCGGCTCACACCTTTTAATTAGTTTTATGGTGTAAGGCACCGGCAAATTGTTACACCAGCAGAAAATCGAGTTTTTCCACTTGACTGCTTAGCCTTGTAATAGTCGAAAACAAGCGTGCATAGTCAGCAGTGTTTTAAGTTGGTCAAGAGGATATGGGGTGTGGGGGGGGGAGAATTCCAGCTTTGGAGGATATTCTTTTTTGAATTTATATGCAGACCAACAATGTTTCCTCAGCCTCTGCATTATTTTGTGTTCCGCCCTATTGAAAAATGCACTTCAAATGACTGAAGGCAATTGCCTTTGAAATGTGCAAATGTATCTTGGTACCAGAGAAGGAATGTGAAGATAATGAGACAAGTTCGGTTTGGATCGGCAGATTGTGTGCGATGTAGGTACAGTTTGTTGATAATAAATCCCAAAGTCTTCCATATAGAAAGATATCTATTATAATATCAATATCTCTCTGTGAAGTATCCATGTGTAATAGCAATGTTATTGATGCCTATCTTCTGAGAATCCATATTATTTTGAATGTATGTCCTGAGAATGCATTCATAAATCATGCAACTTCAGACATTGTTATGAATATTTATCTGCAGAGCAGAATATGGTATTGCTTGACCATGGGCAATAAACGGTGAATTGTGATGGGATGGTAGAAATACAATGCTATCTCTTAGCATAGTCATCAAGGTAATACCAAACCCGTGCCTTTCTTGCATGAAAAAGTTTATCTGCCATACAGTTTCTTTATCTTTCTCATTATCACTCCTGATACTATGAGTCATAGTAACCTCTTGATTTTGTCAGACTGCACCATACACCCATGACAAATCCGATTTAAAACATCTACAGTATGAATAGTATGCCCAAATAAAGTTAGTATAATTTTAACATTTAAAATAGTAGGTCCTCTGCTTATTTGTGACTGGTTGGGGGATCATCCATATCGAAAATAACTGTCCATTTCAAAATGGAATCAAAGGCTACATAACCTCTAGTGTCTTATAAGTTAAATATGGAGTGCTCGTCAATGGTTTTAGCCAATATAAATGAACTGCAACTTGTTGGCATTTAGCTACAGTAAATTATGCAGGTAGCATGATGTATCACGATGCCACCAGCATCACCTCATGTAGTCTGTGCTTGGTATGTGAACTTCTCAGCACTGATGCACTTCAAGTGTTGTTTCAGGAAAATGCTCATGCTTGACTTTTATTGTCCAAATGGCTGATAGATTGCACAGCTGCTTCTTCCTCTTGAATTTAATCACAAGAGGTGGCATCTCTGACTTCTACAAAACCTCCAGCAAACATTGGATCTGGGAGAAGTCAAGTATACATGCAGGAACTACTTTCTACATTCAGGAACTTTGTTTTTCATTAATTTCAAAGAGTCTGTCTCTCAGGATGTTTTGAACAATTCTATCTTCTCATACATTTTAATGTCAGCAAATAGGGGAAAGTTGTTCGAATGGTGACAAAATAGGAAAAAAGGGAAATGCAGGGAAGATAAAACGTTATTTAATCTACCATTTTTGACAACTGCAAAGTAGTGGCCCAAAAAAAGAGATCAGAGATTGTGCTTACCCATACATTTTCGGAGGATAAATTTATCTAAACCTGGAAAAGAACATTCTGTTAGGTCATCAGAGCACTGTGTGTGGTATCTTGACAAATACGAGGAGAGTAACAGGTCAGATCATACATTATTGGGCTTCTCAGTATTATAGCCTCAAATACAATAACTGTTTTCACTGGGGAGGATGGGGCAATTAGCATAGGATATTTCACATCTGTTTTTAGAATGTTTGTTGAAAATCTGAAATATTAAAACGACTTAACATAAATGCACAGTGTTCTACATCTTAACTTGTGTAAGGTCAGAAATTGTATTTTGTTGTTTCTATCTCTGAAAACATTAAATTAAAAAAACATTAAATAGTCATATCATTTCTTCACATTTTCCCTTAGCACATTTAATATGCTAATCCATATCACTATATCTTCTGCAGCAATACATTTCGACATAATCATCATAAATAGAATAATCATAATAAATCATAATTCCCATGGATTCTTTTGAGATATTGGGCCTTGTGGAGAATAAGTAAAGGGTCACTTGAAATATCAGACGAGTACTTGGCATTGTCCTCACCACCCCACACTCAAAAGTCTATTTTCCTGATGAGCTAGTGCATGTTCTTCACAGGGCCTTAAGTGTTGTCTATGGAAGCAATTGAAGTGAAAACAGTTATATATTGTAAAAGTGCCTTTAATGCAAGACACAGCCAAGAAGCAAGCAGTACAAGAAACAAAGATTGTTTTACTCAGGGATGGTAAACGTAGACAGGCCTTCTTCATAGACCACAAACTAAGAATAATTGAGGCCTACCAAGGTGGTTAAGCCTAGTAGAACAAATCTACTTCAGACAATTTGGACAACATAACTAACTAAATATTACTCATGAAATACTATTCATCTGCTTTAATCATATTGGTGTTAATGTTGGGGGGTTATATAGTTTTCCAGGGGTAAAAAAAAAACCCTTTAATGTTAAGCCAATTTGCAGCATAGTGTTCTCTCTTCACTCAGCTGGGAGCACTCAGCTGGGAGCACAATACACTGAAAAACAACCTCAGGAGATCAATTTATTCTGACCCTAAACTGTCTTTGATTAGAATGATATCCACATGAGATATATATATATATATTAGGCCACAGGAATTTTGGGACAAGGAAAATCAAGTCACTATCCAAGACAATTTATGGTACAATTTGGAAAATCTATTTTGCTTTGTATTGTTTGACAATTCAACTTTGTAAAAATGAAGCCAAATTAATCAAAGCCTGCACTCTGTGTAGGCATTTTGTCATTTGCACTGAATAAGAATGAAGGTGAAATATAGATGTAATAAACACAACAGTTTGTTATCATTGCTATTGATACAAACATTATTCCACAGCCATTCAAACACAAAATAGTCAAATGTATAATAATACTTCAGATCCTTTGGTCTGCGCTTGTGGACCCCATAGAATCCAAACCGTGCCACTACTGTGCCAGTCTGGGGTCGAGGCAAAATTGGTGGTAGTGTTGCTCTGGGAGGGAGGGGTTGCGGATTATCCATGGCTCGTTGAACACCAGAAACCCACGCGGTAAATCAGACACCCACGGTCTGTTGGTATAAAGCTATATATGAATTTTCTTCCTCCGTCTGTGTATGCTTAAGTTGTAGACCACAGTGTGAAAAGAAGCGGCAGCTGACATTGTGTTTCAGGTGAGGGCGTGCTGTTCCAATTTGGCAAACAGAGCAATGAAATTGCAATTGTTTGTCCTTGGCATGCATACAATTAAGACAATACATGGGCTCTTCTCTAAGAATATGTACCCATAGCCTAACTATTTTCTGTATCAAACCATATACTGGACATTTCAGACATGCATATCATGTGACCATACCAATATATTAGGAGCACTGTAGTTATCAAAATGATATGAGATGCAAAAACGAAATGTAGATCAGAACATGATTCTATCTCGAAAGATTTAGAGAGTTGTATCTGTGGATTTAATTGAGTGTCTCCTGCATTGAACAAATGCACATGTACAGCAACTGAGCTAATGTCTTGCTAAAAATAACCTGTTTGAGTAGATCGGCTCGAGCCTCACTGCTACATTTCAGTAATGGCAGTAGATGGACACATGGGGCTGATTTCATATTATTACACTGATGAGAAGGGTTGGAGTTCTCACCGTGCTAGGAGTTGAAGGACTTGGAAGCGGGTGGGCTACTGAATTTGGACCAATGGGATAGACGCCCGACTCTCTCCTTTCCTATTTCAAGAGTTCAGCGTGTTCATTAATTATGGAAGGGAATTAATGCAGCCTTCTGTGTTTTTATCAGAGTTCAGGAAAAGGTTGCAAGTGCTCACATCACCTTGCCTTAGTGTTTTAGTTTGCTTGTTTTTCTCTCACCAATATCATTGACACTCAGCACAGCGGGATGTGTTTGCAATGTGCAAATGTTTCTCACCACTCAGTAGGTATTACAATGACAACTGGTTTCTGCCTCATTCCGTTCCTTTTCCCAACACAGTTATTTCCCATAGTCAGAAACATATGTATGCTGTTGATTTCAATCAGCATACATCTGAATCAGAAATATGTGAAGGTTTTCAGTGCATTCTAGAAACAACTGCATTTGTACACTGTAATTCAGTGTTGTCACATGGCCACGGCTAAACAGTTCTCACTCTTGTCTATATATCAACACATTTTAATCTTATAATCTTTTTATAATCATTTATGTTGAGCCTAATACTGATTGCTGGTGTACCTAATAAAACCATGTATGGATTACATGTCTACAGTTGCCCAACAGAGAAAATCTGAATGAATTCAAAAGGAATAGAAAACAGAACAAAATGGGAGATAAAATGATAATGAAGACCAAAGTCTAGACTGTAGGAAATTAAATTAAATTCACAGCTCTCCTCGTAGAGGTGAAGGCGAGTGTGAATGGGGCCATTCGACATGACACCACATAATCTACATTGGAGAATCTGTGTTTATTACAATTTATATAAAAGTCCACACCAGCTATCGTACTTATCGGCCTATAAGCCTTTCCTAAAAATGCTCAATCTATGAGACACAGCAAAGCTTAGACAGGTGGCCAGATTTCATAACTGTTAAATCCTATTCTAGTGGGCATACAGCACATCAGTGAAGTTTAGGAACTTTCTTGCTACAGTTTGATATATTAACTAAAGTTTGGGCTTTATAATATTGTCCTATTGTCTTTAGGATAGAGTAGAAGGTGTTCAAATTTCTAATGAACATTCTTTATAAACTGATTGAAATAGTGGAATTAGTAGAGTTATGTCCCAATCCACAGCATACACACTCCTTTGCCAACTCCCCCCGCTTCTAAATGTGCCCCCTTCCAACAAGCCTGCATCATGTGCTGGGTTTGCAGTGAGGGGGCGAATGCATTGCCCACAACTCAATTCATTATAGATGAATTGTACAATATGATAGCTTACACTAAAACATGAGCTAAGTGTTTTTTTGTATTACGATCTCCTTGTTTATGTAAAATATGTGACAGGTGTAGGGGCCAGACGTGTTTTTTAATCAGTAGAATTCAAAACAATGAACCTCCTGACACCAAAGCATGGCAAAACCATGGCAAAGGTAGAAGGACCAACGAAAAGCATACACCACTATACCCCATTTTTAATGGCAGCTGGTTCTATATTTGGGTTTAATCCTGGGTATTAAGGAAAGCAACTATGGTGAGATGATTGAATCACTCCCATAAATAGGTAATCCACTTATACATGTACTCAGCATGTCAGGAGGATTGTCAACATTAAGTAGAGTGTTGTAAGCCCTACAAGGACCGGTGGATTATGAGATCATCCATTAGGGAACATTGATCTTTGTAACCTAAGGGCGTTCGGATATCTGCCCAGCTTTTTGAAGATAGTGTTTAGCAGCCTGTGCTGTCACAAAAATGTAAGCATTTGTATTTCCGGTTTGTTTCAGGTGTCATGTTAATTCACAGTTAACTGTGACAACTCACGCTCTGTAATAATTTGTGCGTAATGGGGCACTCTTAACCAAAGCCGACCAAAGTATTGGACAGACTGGACATTCAAATAAAAAATCCCTTATCCCTGCAACACATTTCCATACTTATTTTGAGCAATATTACAACACCTCTTTTTAGTGAAAAGAAGACTTCATTTATATAGCACTTTTCAAAGGTTCAAGTACTTCACAGATGAGCACTTGAATTTACTAAATAAATTAAACTAATAAATTAAATAGAAAATAGAAATAATTGAAACAGAAGTAAAAACAGATACAAAGTATTACATGAAATAAGATACAATACATAGAATAATGGACTTAATTGAGAAACGTGGCTTGGCTGTACTGAATAACATTGGTTTGAACATTAGTTTGAATTGACATTGGTCATCAACAGGTTTGATAAACAGGGAGTCTACTAGTCTGCAGGCTATTGTATGTGGTATATTCAGGTCAAGTCAAGTCACAAGTCCCAAATTTCAGGTGTCATGTCCTCAAGTCACATTCAAAACAAGTCTGTTGTGTCATCCAGCTGAAATCCAAGTCTAGTCCCAAGTCATAGACATGCAAGTCTAAGTCAAGTCTCACATACTTTTATGTTTTGCAAGTCAAGTCTGAAAGTCATAAAAATTGTGACTCGAGTCGCACTCGAGTCCAAGTCATGTGACACGAGTCACCAACTCAATATAAGCAATATAAGCTGCACTGCGATGCATGCTTTGCACCAAAATATAATCATTTTTAATTGATAATGGATTGAATTTTAATACTTTAGATTTTTTTGGTGGCAGGTAGCCTTGATATAAGCTGAATAAACCACTCCAAGCCGTGCGCTCTCAGGATATATACCACCCCAGAAGTGCATATATATTCTGAGAATGCATGGCTTGTTGTGGTGTATTCCTTACATATACTATATACACACGAACATAGACATTTTTCAAGCATTTGGTATGGTCAGCCAGACAGGCTGGCAGTTTTTTGCCAAAAGGTTTACTAACCTTTTCCTTCCCGGTGTGGTAGGTATGGTATGCAGCTGCCAACAACGATGTACAGTACATTGCTGTATTACTGCACTGATCTCTTGTGTGAACAATAATTGATCACACCATGTATTAATGCACATCTTGTAAGTTGCTCTGGATAAGAGCGTCTGCTAAATGCTTAAAATGTAAATGTAAAATGCAAACAATCTTTAATGTGATATTAATATTCAAGCAAACTGAAAACAAGATCACCGAACACTGGCCCCAACAAACTGCATTGTTTGTCACTGTGTGTGCATATTTATGTAATGTACCCTTTCTTTTTCAAATAAATATAGGCAAAACATTTTCAGAACGTGTCTATTCGCAGTGTTTGTTTGGGTCGGAGGTACCTTAGCACCCATGTGTTTGTATTGTCTGTTGTTGCTGATGTTTTTTGCATGCAATGTTCACTGAGCCATATGGGTTTACCAGTTCAGCGTGTCGGCAAGGAAGGATGCCTTTTTCTATTAAATATTGAACATGTTTGGGAGTGATGCAAATCTGAAGTGTAGTCAACTCTTGGTATTATGGACACAACTTGTATCACATTACACAAGACATGACTAATGAATGTTGCTCTAAGTCTTAACCCTAATCCTTTGCCCCACTTCTGCATGCTAAGAGGCAGACTCAAGAGAAGTTTTCTTGGCTTAGCAAATATGTCACCAACACTTTGTGCAGTTCTACTGTGCACTCATCCTATCTATTGTGCCAATGGTCACATCTTCTTTGCTCGGCTCAAACCTGACTTTGATCTGCCCTTTTACCTGACTTTATTTTCCGCATATAACCCCATCCATGTGGATGCGTCTGACCGAATAAATATTTTATCTGGTCTTTTCAATCTGGGTTATTGCAAAATGGTTGTGATTCTTAAGTTATGCAAATGCAATAATGGGGACAGCAGTGCGTTTATATATATTTGATCAACCCTAATGCATTTTCCATGTCGAGTGAAATTTTGTAATGCATACTATCGTACATATGGGGAAGATTTTTCAAATTGCACACTGCATAGTCCTGCAATGTGTTTCGATTATTTCTATAATACACTGAAGGTTCATTTCAATCAATTATTACTGGAAGAGCCAGAAGAAGCCAGTTTTTTTTCCTGCATTGTAGTGAGACAATTGTGTGGCACATTTCACAAAACTAAAGTTTCATCTAAACACTCATATGAAGCATGCGCATTGTGACACATTCCATTAAAATGACTGTACTGTACATCTGAGAAGGCAATCTCCTGGTGAGGGTACAACACATGTATGATGCTTGGGGTTGTTCAAATTTACATATTACCAATTATGGCTACCTAAACCAATTCAAATAGATGTGGATGCTGAATGTGGCCTGCATATAGTAGCTTTTTTTGTATTCTATCAACTGTTGGTGAATTCTTTTTTAAATTAGATTCTGTACTTCTAGCATTCTCCAGCCCTCTTTGGATGTCAATGATGAATGGTGTTTAGAGGATGATTTTAAGCTCCCCAACAGTATGATAGTAATGATCAGAAGTGGAAGCCTTGGATATTAAATTAATTCAACCAGTGTTTAAGGCGCGACTATTTAGTTCACCCTGCCAATATGTATAAGAACTGTGAACTTGTTTGGAAATCTCCATGGGGTTACTCTTTTTTCCTTCTTTCATTTACGACATGGCAGCATATATAAGCCAGCAGCATTCTGAAACAATATATGCAGTAGCTATGCTGGCACCCTCTGCAGATAGCACATTCTCTCAGTCGGTGTGTTGCTTCTCCAGGCAATCTGAGACCTTTTGCTTCTAACAGATAACCCTTGCAATGCCTCCTTCATCTGCTGCACCAGAGATGAGAATGACAGCTTGACAGGAGAGTAAGATCGCAAACTCCAGTGCACCAAATATGTATGTAGAGCGTAGTCAAGGTCATGCGTGCACCCCGAGGGTTTGGGGTGTGTGTGTGGAGGGGGGGTGATGCTGGTAGTGGTGTAGCTTTACAATACCCACATGAAAACCAACAAAAGGCACTGATTCAAAGTTCACCACTTCCATAACACTTCCTTTGCAGTGTGTGTCTTAGGGGATGATCCAAATATATCACCAAGCGGTGTTGCCTCAGTTTTCAGCAGTCAATTCGGGTTTTTTTTTTGCATTGTATCACACAACCCTTTAGCCTGGCATGAATTTGCAAGTATGACATTTGCATGAGCTTTGCACTTTGCACTGCATCCCCATAATTTCATAGCACTTGTATATTTATAAATACTACAGTGAGTTGGTTCAGGGTGAAGTTTTAGCGTACACCGAGTTAAATGTTTGTGAGGATTCGAATATTCATAGCACTGAAACACAACCTGCAAACATTTGAATATTGTCAATGTTTTAGGAAGTTTTATATCAAATAAAGTCCTGTCAAAAATTGTATGTTACAATAAACTATCACCTAACATTTTGGCATAATAGCTGACTACTGTTGGTTGCAATTATTTACATGGAAGCTGTGATCAGACTGTGCATCAGCAGGCAATATGCTAGTAATGCATATACCTGCTAAACGTGATTAATCTCTTATGACTGCTCCATGGTGAGCATGCAGGAACTGTCAATACAAAAAAAAGATCAATTTGAAAGATTAAATATAGCAAGCATTTTATTATTTTACAGGACAGAACAAATCATAGGGACATTAACTGCTGTTCATATTATACATTTTAGTTTGTAGAACTGAACAAAATTACATTTTCATGCATATATTAAACAATCAAAAAGGTTACCATAGAAACACCATAGAACTCCAAATGCATCCTGAAAACTTTTAAAAGATAATAATAATGGTTGGGTGTCATTAATCACAGGTTCAGCATTTTATTTCATTTTATTTTATTACCAATAGGAAGTTGATGGAAGACTACGGATGCTAATATTCAAGAAAAGATCACAACCTTTTTACACATACCTTTAAACTTTAAGCCAATCATGCTGGAATGGTTTTTAAATGATTTAAAATGTGTGACATTCAAATAAGGATCACTGGCACCCTCAATAATCATGTTATACAATAAAAACTTGTCACGTCTTACCATGCCATGCTGTTCCAAGTATACACGTGGTTCTGTGTGGCTCAGTTGGTAGAACATGGCACTGACAATGCTTAGGTTGTGGGTTTTATTCCCATTGGGACCACATATACTGAAAAATGTATGCATTCACTACTTTAAGTCACGTTGGATAAAAGTGCCTGCTAAATGGCACATATTAAAGCACCCATAACTGCTCCAATTCTGCTTGTTCGGATCTTACAAACATTTTTCCTTTTGTAACACATTGAACTGGAGCCAGTAACATGGGCAACCACCCTCAGAAGAGAGAGTAGTCAAGCCATCATGAGAACAAGCCAGTGTTTTTTTCATGCCCATTTATGACATAATATGCCATTTACCTTATAGTTTTCTCCAGCCATGAGGTTGCTGCCACATCAACAGTATTTTCCTCCAAAAAATAAACTATAGAATATTGAGGGGAACACTCCAAAAAAATGTAAACTTAATTTGAATTCATCCTAAGCTACTGAGGACAAAATGAAAAAATGCACTGGTGTTTTGATAATCTAATATACCTGGAGTAATGCTAAGGTAAAAATGGTGTGCTTGCCCTCCTTCTCTATCAAAATGGCTGTTTTTAGTTTCTGCTCTGCCAGCCTTCTTGCATGTGCATGCCTTTAGCTGCCTTTGCAAACTCCTATCGTGTGAGAGTCACAGGGGCAGGTGTAAAATGGCTTTGATTTCTCAAACGCTCTGCATAGAAACACCCTGGGACCCTGCTCCGTGGTCAGTGGTCTCTTCAGTGACTTCACCGCATTCAGTGTCACTTAAGAGGAAACCATTGTTCGGCCTTTTTATCTGTGCAAGGGCTGTTCTTCTAGAATTTGTCTGTTTGTTCTCGCAGTCTCTCGATGACTTGCTTGAGGGGATTCCTCCCTGAGCGTACCGGGCGATTCCAGGAATCGCAGGTAGTTCTCAAAAGGAAGCGCGGAACAGTTGGCAAGCGAGCCGTACTTCTCAGCATCTGACGTTGTGTGGACCACAGAGAGTGAACATTTTGTACAGGAAATTCATGTTTTACTCCCTCCTCCAGAAAGAAAGAAAACAAGTGGCTCTCTGGCAAGGGCACTGTACTGGCAAGTAAGTCCAGGGCACACCAGGATGCAGAGGGCAACACTGGAGGCCATGAAGTGATTTTATTGCTCATATGGCAGTATACCCTTGAGCACAACCTTCCCTGTGTACAAGGCAAACTGAGAGAGGGTCTTTATCATTGCGCTCAGCCAGTCGCTGTTTTTAAAGGTTTATTTAGATGCGTCAAAGCAAAGAAAATATGTTGGGATGGTTCGCAATCACAAATGGGTTCCTTGGACTCCTTGGTTTTCATTAACCCACAACTAAGTCTAATGCTGGTTTTCTACTTGGGGAACTAAGAAAAAGCAGGCAGACCTACAACAAACTGTGGAGCCTACTGAATTCATCTTATGATAGCTTTGGTCTGGTCTGGTGAATGTGATGTGGAGTCATGCCATGCCTCAGTGGCATGAGGATGCTTGACACCTCTTTGGATGCTTGAGGGTTCAAGCCCTGTTGTTTCTTTTTTTCGGCTGGGGTGAGCCATCTATGGGGATGCAAATGGTAGCGTACTTGTCTTGGGGCACCTGTGTAGCACCTATGCACCTATGATAACACTTTACTTACTTAGGGGGATAGTCCCCTGTAAAAATTCTACAGACTACAATATTATGTCAACAACATAAGGGATTTTCTGTAGACAGTTCATATACCATAAACAAAAACTCCTGCATACCATCCTAATCATAACCATATTTTTTATGCACTTTTCTGTTTAGCTGGCATTTCCTGAATTTATAAAAAATGTTGAATTAATGCCAAATTACACAACTTGATAGGATCATTAAGTTTAGTGTTTGATTGATGTTGTTTCAATAATACTGTATCAAATGATTGGAGAATGTCTTAGAAATACTTTATCAAAAACATGAGTTTTTTAAAGCCACTTTATTATGTTGCATGGAAACAGCCCTTGTACAATGAGGGAACATTACTATGAGAACATTAGGCAATGATCTTATTAGAACCTTAAGGGAACAGCTCTTGCACAACGAGGGAACATTACTATGGGAACATTAGGCAATGATCTTATTAGAACCTTAAGGGAACAGTCTGGAAAGATGTTGAAACCCAAGCTCCTCCTACCCAGGCTTTATTTGTGGCAGGCTAACTTATTCTGCAGATTTATGGTATGTTTCTCAGTGGTGCAGGCTGTAAGGCTATGCATCCAAAAATGCATATGTCAAGCCTATGGCACTGGGTTCAACTCCTGTTCTTTGGTAAATATTTTAGGCTGGACTTTTGATATTTTCTTTGACTTCTCTTCTTCTGAATGTAGCAGACCTGTGATGTAACTTACAGCAGATCTACTGTATGTTTGTTTACATGCAGTGTTATTCTAATTTGATATGCAATTTTCTGTCTAACTCTAAACATTTCCAGAATGATGAGGAACATTCCCATCATTTAAAAACATTGATTGCCCAATTCCATAACTTGACCGGAACATTTCAGCAATGTTACCAGTACATTATTGTGATTGTATTGATATTGTTTTAATAACATTGTATCAAATGATTGGAGAAAGTTCTAGAAATAACAGCCCAAAGAACATGAGCCCTGCCATTCTATTATGTTGCTTAACAACAGCTCTTGGACATTAATGGAACTTTCATACAAAAACGTCAGGCAATGATCTGATTAGAACCTTAAAGGAACGCACTGTAAAGTTGTGGCAATGTTTTCTGTTACCTGGATTTATAAAATAATCACAGAAATTTGTTGTAAAAGTAAAAGTAAAAATGTCTCAGTCATTGCGCTTGTTCCTAGCACAATGTATAAAAGAATGCCTCATTCAATGTGAAGACAAAGCATCACAGTTTCTTGTGATGTATATCAGTATCACTGACCTCGTGGCCGGATGATAAAATATTATTAGCTTCTGTCGACAGTACGGTTTGCAGTCACTAAGCTAACACACGTTTAAATCAGCCTCTGTGAAAATGTCATTCCACTCTTTAATTACCAGCACTGGCTTTTGGTCGGCTCATAAAATTCACCTTGGCAATATGAACTGGCCTTTGTGTGTGTATATATATATATATATATACAACCCTCGCTGGTGCAATCTGGCTATTCAACTGAAAAATTGTCACTTAAAGAGACCTCAGAAGCTACAGTGACATTTTTTTATATATCTGTCGCTTTGCTATTAAAATTGGATTCCTTATGTAGAATAAAAGTAGACTTTGTAATTAGCTCTCTCAGATGGCTTGACTCCATTTCGAGCATGGTCAGGCAGCACCCATGGCTTAGTGGAACAGCGAAGTGCACAAGTGAACAACTGAAGGTCACACCCTCACAGGAGGGGACAATATGCGAACATCACACTGATTATGCACATTTTGCACTGAATTGGTACATTTGGAACACATGCACTTCATTGTATTTTGGCATGCTATCTAAGTAAAATGACATACAAACAGGTCCAGAGTTATTGGCACCCTTGATGAAAATGAGGAAAAAAAGGCTGCATACAATAAATTACATTAGCTATAGTGTTGTAATAATATAGCCTATACAAAATCTATAATATATATAACATTGAGCTATATGTTATGCTTATGGGAAAATGATCTACTTTTATTCTAATACAATTATTAAAATGTCCTGCAAAAATGCAGAATGTAGATCCAAGTTAGATTTTAAACTTTGTGTTTTGACATTCACATTTTAATGGGGAATTGCGGTATTGTTCATGCATTGCAATGTACCTTTTGGGTGGGAGCTACATTCGCTGATGTTCTTATCTTAAAATGGTCAGAACAATGGCGTTGATTTGACCCACCTTAAAATGTATCCAAAAAAGTAGGTATTTCTGAATATGTATTTTTCTGACCATATGCACTATTCAAATTTTCTGCAATGTAAATGGTAAACACAAGTCCCTAATCACCATTAATGCCTCTTGCAACACAAATTTGTCCATTAAAAAAAGTCTGTTCTCATTTTCCTTGTACTGAGGGACGCCATAGATCTAATCCCACAGTACTAGTCGAACAGTTGTCTTGTGATCGTCTGTCTATATGCTGGGCCACCGAGAGTCATCCTTGGTCCAATAAAATGTTTTCAAGCTGCTTGGAATTTGTGTAAGCACGCCAGTGAAAGGACTGTTTCAGGGACAAGGAGAGAAAATTGACTAGCAAGAGTGGACTCCAGGCATACACAAGGGTGGGAAACAGTTGGCTGCATCCTGCCAGAAGTGGTGTGGGCTTTCAGTTGGCCAGGATTCCACGGCTTACTACAGCATTCCCTTCCCCCGACGGGCCACCAGGCACCCACACACTTCCAGTTGTTGTCAGTGACAGATATGTCTCTTTTCCAATCAGTGCTAGCTCCGTTATAGTACAGTTTGGCCGGTAGTGTGCAGACGCTGGCTCGTGGGAAAGCACTTTGGAGGACAGCATATGTTTCAGCTGCAGCGTTCCTTACCTGGGTGCAGGTGGCCCAGCGGAGACTCAGGAGGCACAACTGGCAAATACCATGGGGAGGAGATAAGGGGGAGGATTTTTTAAGTTCATTATTGTTGTAAGTACCAGGAGTCTTGCTTTTAAACATATTGAAAAGTTAAATGCTTTATCTCAGACCTTCAAAGCCTGCATCGTGTCAGTTCTATTTGCTTATGTAAGCTCACTGGGCCAGTTGAACCCTTTCCTCAAGGTACCGTTGACACTGCTTCTGTACCAAACAGACATATCCTTACCATTGAACCAGATATACCATGTGACCGCTGTTCCAGCACTGCCTCCGCGCATTGAAGTTACAAGATCCGTCGGATGCTGTTTGCAACGGATTTGAAATTCATACAGACATATTAATGCACAGCCTGTGATTCCAGAGGACTATATGAACAAATGGTTTCCACCAGGGAGGCAGAGAGAGAAAGGGAGATATTGTGCTAATAAATACTTGATGAGAAGTCCTGAATATATGCATAGTGATGCGTGAGAGAGAGGCCCGATGCGCGTCTCGTTGACTGCGCCGAGCCGAAGCAGCTGTGAAGGGGCTTGAGGGGATCCTCGAAGAAACCCGCCGAACAACGAGCTCTGGAGAGAGGGGCCGAGAGCGAGTGTTTAGCTTTCCGCGAGGATGTTCCCAGGGGCCCCGTGAAGGAACTCCCACTCCCTCCAACGCCGGGGGAGAGTCACAAAGTATCATCAAAATGCAAACCCAAGAGCGTCGCTTTTTTGGTGTTTTTTTTGGTGCATTTCAAGAAGCTTTTTAATTCCGTAAAAAGTAGAAATGTTATATTTCTCCCCTCCGATACCGGTGTTATGGCGGAACAAAGGCTTGTTTAACACGGGCACCCCTTACTCCGTGCTTGCTGTACAGATGCCGTTCTGTGAGGATGTAACTTTTTGCATCTGCCTTCGGGTGCATGAGCACAGCAGCATCTGCTGAAAAGTGGGGGACTGGAGGGGCTGGGAGAAGGGGGGGGGGGGGGGGCAGTCAGAAGCCCCCCTTAAACTCCTGCCTGTCAGAGAATCAGATGCAGCGGCGCGTCTCGCTGCTCCACGCTGGCTGCTGAAAGCTTGCACAAACCACACAACGCAACGCTGATCGATCCCACGTAGACTCCTGCTTATAGCATAGACAGAGCGCGCTTACGGCTCCAGAGAGTAAAGAGAGGGGGAAATAATGGAAAAGTTAGAGAAATGCCAAAAATGACACCACAGCTACATGAAAGATGAGATATGACCGCTCACTTTGCTGAGGGGGCTCCAAGGCCCCACCAGACCAAGATTGAAAAAATAATCTTCATTAACAGGGTATTATGTGATACATTGCTTACTGTACACCCAGCCCTGTGGAAATATACAATATCAGTGTTAGCATGAGATAATTACCAAAATGTGATATTTTTATTTTTCACCACAATGCTTTGCTTGGGAATAGGAGTAAAGTATATGTGAAAAGATTGTTCATGAAATAAAAAAATGTGTCTAATAAATATACCTACCAAAAAAAACTAAATGTTGGATGGGATCCTTTAAATTATTAGTCATACGGTATGAGAAATGTGAAAGCATGAAGGCATTATAAAAAGAATGGAACAAAAAGAATGGAATGGATTATCTTGAGTGCTTTCACCTCGCCCCCCCCCATCGTATTTCACTCCCTCAAAAACATCAACACAAATGTATTTTTTACAGTGTGACACAAAGAACCTTGTATAGTTAACACACAGTGTACACCTTTGTAGCAAGGTGGCAGGGGTGGCCACCAAGCCAGGTGATGTGTGGATAAAAGACAAATCAAAAGTTTGAACAGGCCAATGGTCAGTTCATTTTCCTTTTACTTTATAAAATAAAACAAGTCACAAAAATAACGACATTAAATCAAAAGCTATTGCTTAGAGGATAAACAGCAACCAAAAACTTGCACCTCTTCCTCCATGCCCAAAAACTCCCCAATCAGGCATGGCAGGCTGTGCTTTTATAATGGCCTAACGATGGCAATGGCTCACAGCTGAGTTGATTGCTCATTAGCCTCAGGTGAGCCTGCCTGTAAGTGAGGCCGCTGCTGCCCAAGGTCCTGTAGTCCTCTCCAGGCTGTGGGAGGGAACAGGAACACCTGACAGCAGCCAAAAGGGAGGCGCAACCCTCTCTACTCCTCCCTCAACCTCTCCCAGTGTCACAACCTTCTAACCCCAGAATAGAATTGGCACACACTTCACTATGTGACATAACTAATGTATTTCTGTATCCGTCCCTGGTGTGATTTGTCTCCTGAAAATCTAGCTGCTAAAAACATGGCCTATCACCCTGATGTACAGGTGCCTTTTGTTTTTTTCTGTGTGCAGAATCACTGTATCAGTTGACAAGCAATCTTTTTATCTCAGCCATACCCTGTCCTTGATATCAACTGTAGGACTGTAGTGGATGCTATGTTTGATTTAAGTTAGTAGCAAAGGGAAAGTGAGGATATGTGTTTAACACTAGAAGCGCGGCAACGGTTGAGGTGACCATTTTTGTTTTTGTAATGGAATAACACAACTGCTGACAAAGTCACGTTGCTCCCCCCCCCCCCCCCCCAATCCTTGACTTTTCCTAAACATGTTTTTTTTTTTTAACAAACTGTCATTGTTAGAATTTAAATGCCACTTTCAGAATAAGAGGTGTAATTGAATCTGACCAACCTGGCTGATAAACGGTCACGATGACCGTCATTCTTTCGCCATCTAAAATAGATGGATAATGGCACGTCGAGTTTCTTGCACAGAAGCTCATCTATCATGCTTATTGTGTTATGCTAAAGATTACTATTAGTCTGATGGGCAAGAGGAGGAGAGAAGACAATGCAATATAATTGAACAATCATCGGAAACAGGGGAGAGCAGCGTTTCACAAATGAAAGATGGAACTGCATATTTGCACAAAGGCACGTTTTTTCCAGCACCACATGGGCAAAACTAAGTGCTTTTTAAAAATATTAATGAATAAATCATTGTTAATAACGGTTTTCGGTATTCGTTTTAATGAACAATAAGAATACAGTTGGTACATACTTGATTCAATAAATTCCCTTTTTCCCCACAATACTCCACATATAGACACATTGTAAACAAGTGGAGATACCCAAATGAAATTATGGGGTTTTGAGGTGACAAGCTTGCTTTTAAGGAGACAGTGCACAATTTATTTGCTTTCTGAATACTTTCAGATCTGAGCCAAGCAGGGCTTACCAGAAGGTCACAGCTGCACTGAGTGCTGAATTACAACGAGGCTATCATTTTATTTAAGAGGGATCTAATTTATATTTTTCACTTGAGGAAGAAACTCACACGCACGCACACACACATGCATACACACACTTACACTTAGTCATGATCCTCTGTCGTGCAGCACAACCCGGTTTGGACCAGTACAGCAGGACGCAGGGAATGGAGCTATCGGTCTGCGGACCAGATTTTATTTTCTTTCCTTCTCACACACGGAGAGGGAGAGCGAGAGGGAACATGCACGATGCAAATTAACAAAAATAACCTTCGGCCGTCCCCCTCACGGATTCCAACTAAAAGCAAGTACCTTTCAGTCAAACACTATGACAAACACAACAGTACACACAGACAATTGTGACTTTTAAGTTGAGCTTTTCATGCGCGGTCTCTGGTTTCTCTCTCACCAGCTTTCAGCTTCCCTGTTCCAGCCACCTACTAAGAGAGCAGAGCAGTTTTAAGCACACAGGTACAATTAGATAATGCTGCACAACTGTGTCTCCCAGCTGCACTAGTGGCCAGTAGGCGTGGCCATTAATAACCCCGATTCCCCTGCCTAGACTGACGCCTTCCACACCCTCATATCCACATCTTTCATTTAGAGCAGGATAGTTTCAGAGTTCTCACACACATACGTACATTTTTATAGCATTTATATTATTATGTTTGGCAGTGGCCACACAAAACTAGAAATTGTGAGGCCATGCATTTAATTACAGTGGGATATTCATTTTGTTGCACATGTCTATTTTTAATATGATCATTTTTACATGATAATGGTTTGAATTTTGAATACTTGTGCATTTTAAGTAGCCCGTGGTATAAGTGGAATAAACCACTCCAAGCCGTGCATTCTCAGAATATATACTTACTTCTGGGGTGGGAATGGCACGCTGCTTAACAATCTCGTGCCACAGCATATATATCCTGAGAACAAATGGCTTATGAGGGTTTATTCCTGATATATATATATGGTATGTTGTATGGTATGTATGAAACATTATTTAAAAGATATTAAATTATGGTTCAAGTTTTCAGTTGGCCCAGAACTGAACCCTTCTCCCAAGTGCTGGTAGCAGAAGTATAACAAAGGCAGCTATGAGTTATAACTGTAAGTCAGTATGAGGATATGTGATGTTATCTGCCAAAATCTGTTTGCTCTGTGTGTAGGGCTCACACCACTTAAAAACCATGTTGCATGTTGTAGATATATATTTTTCATATAAAAAATGTGCACCTGCATGGTGATAATTATATTTTATGACAAACTTTCTGCTGATAGGTTCCTGCTTATCATACATCATATAGAAATATAGATTTTGACCTGACTGCTGCTTTAATTATTTCAGAATATACTGTATCTTTAGACTTTGTATGCAACCCAATAGTTAATCATTACTGAGTAGAGAGCAAAGACTAATGAAAATCAAAATTGCCTTTATGCTGTTTTTAGTTTTAAGTACCACAGCCTTTAGCTATTTTCTGACTTTATACTTTACTTAGTTGGTCAAGCACAATGTTATTCCTGTCATACCACGGAAAGTATGATTTTATTTAAATCTTTCATTTTTGAAGTGAAATATTGCAATAAATAAGACAGTGTATGCTGATAGATGGGTTTTCAAATTATGGATGGCATATAAATATATAAATCAATTGATTGATAGTCTATATTTTGTATGTCCTCAATAAGGCAATGTTTACAGCTTAATATTGCCAATTTGAAACAAAAAAGCATCTCGACATTGCTACATCTGACTGACACACAGGGAAATAAGAATGCTTTTTTGGAGCGGCAACAAAAACATTGCAAGCCACTGTTTCCAAACAAACCTTAGCTAATTAGAAAATGAGAATTAATAAAAATTCCCCTTCAGAGATCCATGAAGGTCAGTCTCTTTATTGAAGCATGTTGTTTTTCACTCCACAGGATCAACAGCAATGGTACATATGTGCAAGGACAATCAATTCCGCAAATGCTACCGTGAAAAATCGGTTTAATACAAAATCCAACAAATAATAATTGTATCATCCGTGGCCCTCTCTGGGAATGAACGAAATGAATGTGTATTGACTTTCAAGGAATGCCACTGTCTAGACGCCGTATTATGCAAATGGCGGGATGCAAAATTCGATTTGGAGAGCCGCGCACAATCGAATGGGAACATTTGTCCCGATGTCGCGATGGCAGTATGCCAACCCCACCCAGCCCCTTCCCATTACATGCAACACGACCTATTATATTGACCTGTTCCTCACGTGGTTGTGATCCTCGTTTCATTCGTATGCGGCGCGCTTTCATGGCCGAGGTCAATCAGAGAGCAAGCGAAGCCAAAAACACAGTCGCTCATTTCAGTTGGCCCCCTGCACTGGATCATTGCCAATTGCCCTCATGTTTCTCTTTCAGCACTAGGCAGACATGCACGGCTCTAATCAGGTTCAAGAGTTGCCTCCCCGTCTCTCCTTTGATTTACACCGAGGCTCTTGCTGGTGGTGTGTTACCTCAAATGATATGCACATCCTGTTTTTTTTGTCCTCGGCTTCCCCGTAGCATGCAATCCACAGGTCAGTTGCAACTACATTCTCTTCATTATGTTTCCACATTTATATGCTAATTTGTGCTTCCAAACTGTCAGGCCCAAGCAAGGCTCTGCCGGAGGACTCCGAAATGATCACTGCTGAATTTTGGAATAATTATATAAATTAATGTGGCTGCACGCACGCACGCCCTGGCTGCTGCCCTGCCACTGACAACCGCAGAAGCAGTGAGAGCTGTCGGTCCAGGAGATACATCAGGGTAAAGGTTCGGATGGTGCAGATTGCTGTCGTTTTTATGATCACGAACACATAAAGGATAATTACTAATCATAGTGTTTACTTCTATCTTTTCAAGGCCGCATCGAATTAGTGCACCTTGGACACCTACGCAGGTTACTGTGTGTGTGTGTGTGTGTGTGTGTGAAACCATCGGGACGTTCCATGTATTATTGATTAAATTAAATATAGATGCAGCTTTGATCAGGATCAAGAGCTGCAACGTTCCACTAAAGCTGCCACGTGAGTAAGCCTGGCTCGGCAACGCAAAGGCCATTATGAATCCCTTCCTGATAAATGAGGTGTTGCAGAGTCACATGGTGCCTGTATGCCATTTCACGCACCAAAGCGTGTTTGCCGCAGCGCGTCCTGACATGCAGGTGGCAGAGACATTAGCACCGACCATTTCTGTACTGTCCTGTGTTTTTTCATTATTCATATGTACAAATCTGCACAAGTTTGGTCGACTCTGCTTTGACCGTACGGAGGGGGAGATCATTAAGAGACGAGTGAAACTATGAATTAATTATAGACGCGTGAATACATGCAACGACAGCCACATGGAGAATGGGGGTTCTGAAATGTGGGTGTCAGAAAGCCCACGTGAAGTCCACGCCAAAAGACGAGTACAATGGTGCACTCCTCATACTACATGTTGCAATGATGCAATCGCCAAAATGAAAACCTAGGGACACTATTCCTACAGAAAGCCCCTGTTTAGTTAGTTGGGACTTATTCTGTTCACCGTTGCTTACCATGTGCGTCTGTGATGAATATGGAGGCAGTATTGATTATTATAATCTTTATTTCAGTCATAGACATATATCTCTAAAATGTATTACTAAATGCCATTATTTTAGTGCATTATACAATTAATCATCAATTTATGCAGGCTACGGGTGGTATTTGTAGCCATTTGCTATATTTGTGTCTTGATAGCAGTTGCTATTTAGAGTTTAATTATTTCTACTTGCCATTTACCTTGCTATTAAAATATCACTAAGTGTATTGGTCATGTTTATCCATTGTGATTTGATACACAAACCATTGTTATTTATGCTATGCTGCTAACTAGCATTATTGTGTACTATTATTGTACCATAGTACCATATGGCAAGTTATGTATTTACTGTTATTTGAATGATTTACACTTAATAGGTTTAGCTTGCACATTGTTATTTCTTGTGTTATTTGCAGAGGAAGGACACACACATGAACATTAAAACTCTCTGTGCCCTCACTCCACTCAAACCAGAGTCACTGTCTCAAGACCATTCAGATTCAGTGTCCCACAGGTAGTCTAATGGGTGCTGCCTTTACGGCGGCTACAGGGCTGTAGCACCTTTTTATGGAGCTTAAATAAACTGGCGTCCATAAAGTCCGAAAGGCCACTCGCAATAATGCAGTATTACACATAGCACGTAGCAACATAGCAACATAGTATCACTCGCAATAATAACTCATAATGAATGAATGCATTCTTGTGTTTAATATATTCACATTTCTGTGAATGGAAAAGCATTCCTACTGTGTATGCAGTGCCAATGGGGGGTCTAGGCCTGGGTTCTCTGAGACAATTAAAGCTATACAAATAAACTTGATTTGATTTGATTTGATTAATGTCGTTTGAGCAATTAAAGAAAATATATAGTAAGTTAAAGATATGTACACACACAAACGCACACACAAATACACACACACCTTTCACAACCTTTCAGCAACCTGAAGTTTGGTAAGCAAGCCATCATGGAAAAACCAATCACTCTCAGTGTCAATTTTATTCAAGTGTTTCATCGCAGCCTATGTTATTTGTGTAGGTTAGCAGTGCCAATTTAGCATTTGTTGGTACAGAAAAACAACATGCGCAGGAATCTTTTGAGGACAGTTCAAAACAGTGTGATTATTTCTGTTTACTAGAGCCAACCATGTGGGTGATGGAATCAGCGTTTGTTTACGAATGAGCAGTAGGGATGTCAGTGCCAAAAGTATCAAGATAATGTGTAAATACAAGCAGTAGCCTGTCGCAAATATGGCCATTATAATTCCAGGATCATAAATCCAGGATCAATTAACAGGAGACTACTTTAGACCCAGCCCCCACACACACACACACAAAAACTAAACAAGAAAAAAACTTGCAAACACACACACACACCCCCATCCACCCTATCCTATCTGGGAAAAGTTCCAATCACTTAGAAACCATGCAAATGCATTGTTATTTACTTGTATTTCTGATAATGAATGTACATTGTTTGTTTTTGTACAAAATAAAGGCTAAATTGTTATCCTGGCTCTGACTTTATTCATGGCTGTAAACACCTATTCTTGAGAAAATAAAATCTGTTAAAGAAAATAAATTCTGTTCATTCACAGCTTTTATTTTCTCAATAGAAAATGTGTTGTCACACTGCTTTTATCACATGGTTGGTATTGAATTAAGTTCATTTAAAAAAGTGAAAAAATAATAATATGCGTGTTTAAATGTTAATGAATTATATTATATACGCCTTCACTCTGACCACAATATTGGTAAAGAAGAACTTTGCAAATATGAAAGAGAAGCAATGGGAATCTGACAACCTTAATTTAAGTATCAACAGTATCTGCAAGGAACCTTCACATGCATCCATGACTGGAAACGAATTAGGTATTTCTATGGTTTGCAGTTTCCTCTTGCAAACAAAGTGTTTCAAACCTAAAATAAAATAAATTATTTTGAAACCAATAATGTGCATTGTTGAACCACATACAACATGTGACATTGCATAATGTAATATTTTCTTGCCAAAATTACAGACTACAGGACAGTGGTGATCCATGTTTTTTTAGCCAACAAATGCCTGTTCAGCACATTCTCAAGTTCAATATCTTCGATGTGACACTCAAAAGGTGCTGCTATTCCACAGTGCAGCAATTTGCAATAACCAACATACAGTATAATGGTATAAATATACTTATATTTGCTGAAAAATGTATCAATCTTTGATGTTGTGCTGCATCTTTTACGAATCACACTCATTTATGTGACCTTGCCTGGTAATATAAGCAACCACAGGCAGACGCCATTACACCAGAGGCCCTGGCTTCACTGTTCTCAAAGAAGGCCAAAACAATTATATATACAGTGGAGTACCCTCCAAAACTATTCACACCTTTGATAAAGATGAGCAAAGAAGGCTGTATAAAATAAACAACAAAGGTAATTCGTTAATATTGTATGCTCAGAAAATTGGGGAAATTATATAATTTTATAATGATTATTTTTATATGGCAAATACAAATATTTTGTTTAACACAAATCTAAACTTCGGGATAATCTGACCCTAACATCCATTTAGAGAATTTAGATTTGCCCTCAATCGAGGCTTATTTTCTAGGCTTCCAAAAAGCCTATTGGCATGGCTGAGGTGACATTTGATGGTAGGTTTGGAGACGTTGTGTCCCAACGATGAAACAAAGTTTTGTGGATCTCCAAAGTCATCTGCCTCACTGTGCGTGGGGGCAAGATGCACTTGCATCCTCTACCACGCAGGTTTACCATTGATCCTGACTAGCTGTCAACAACCCTTTATCTTAGTTTCTTCATCCATTGTGACCCCAGTGAAACAGGGAGCCATGGGAGGCCACAATGCATTTCCCTAAGATTGAGATGAACTTAAAAAGTAGCATAATATACATAAGCATATATATAAACACATGCACACATGAATATGTATAATTCATCATTTATTTTGCAGGCATTGAGTTATAATCATGTTTTCGTAACTGATTTGACATTACCAAATACAAATTATAAAAAAACTACATTTGAATATGATTTATAATATCACATTATGGGTGATGGAATGATTTTTCTCCTAAGTGGTGCAAACAATGCGAATGAGTGGGATAAAATTCAGAACATCCACAAAGGAGTCTGGTGTGATGGGGTTTCCATCACATATCTGCACTCATCTGTTCCTATGTGCCCATTAATAACATCACCAAACTAGCACATAATGCCCTGTGCCATTGCAAATGGCGAGAAACATTCCATTTGCGATGGCTGACACTAGCAATTACACGACCACTCAGGTGCATTTTCGTTACCGTCCTCCCTGAACTAGAGCCCTCGGTCTGCATGACGGAAGGGGTCAGTGAATGAACAAGATCGTGCTTTCCATTAAACTCTGTTAACTCATTTGTTCAGTTCTGTAAATGATGTAATCTTTTGAATGCTAGTATGTGACAGGCCATGTTTCTTGCCAGCTGAGACAGGGCATATAATCAAAGTAATAACAAATTATACAATCTGTAATGGATAACTGTCAAAATAAATATTACAAAGATGTCACTGACTGCATTCGCATGCAACCCTAATATTTTGTTATTAATTGGAGAATTCAAGAATTCATAAGAAGACACTTTCATGTAAACACATTATTTGGAATGTAGTATTCAGAGAGAAAATATTAATGCAGACATTGAGAATAGAAGAGGGGAATACAAGGCCATTGATACAAAAATATTAGCTAGTCATGATTAGTCATGTAAAAACCATATTTAGAATTTTTTGCATATTCAAACTGCAGTTTATTCAAAACATTAGGATTTTAATTAGGCAAATCCACAATTGCTCATTAAAATACAGTTTAATATGCTCTCCTTCCAAATGTGGCCTGTCTGCAATAAACAAACAGCCCTTAAATTAAAATTGTGGATGCAGTAATAAGTTGATCATTCAGTTCTAAAGATAAAATGCTGTTCTCAACTGCTCTCATCAGATCATATCATACTAAATGAGAAGGCCTATTGGCTACGCTATAGTGAATGTGTGCTATGTAATGCAGTATGACCGGGTCAGTGGTGCGTGCAGGTAAGCATAGCAACAGCAACTCACAGACCTAATAATTGATTTTTATGACCAAAAATGCAGACATGGAATATAGATGCTTCCTGGAAGCTGATATGGTCTAGACATTTTACTCACGGTCACTCAAATCGGTCACTCTTTGCCTCGAAGCTCTGAAAAAGTCAATTTCAAGGTGAGGTCAATGTCCAGCTATACTAGCATTACTGAAAATAAGCATATTGCTTCTCTCTCCTCTGTCATAAAACACCAAGGCAATTTATTCCATCCCATCCATCCATTCCATTCATATAATGAAAATGAGGATATCCATTAAAGGCCAAGTGATGATGTGGCCTAAAGCCAACACCCTCCTGGCCTGAAAGAGACTGGGCACGGACTGAGCTGAACTTTTTTGTCAAGGGCTTGTGTTTGATCCCGGCCACTTCACTATGGATTACTATTAACCGATTATTTCTTTACTTGCGGATCAATTCAAGTCCGTATTCATCTATTATATCGTTGTCTGGTTATTTCAGCGCTGTTCGTTCTCATGTATCAAAATGTAGAAGTGCACATACTGTACATTTCAATCATCGAAACATGGGTTGCATATCATTCCCAGATGCCTCACCGTTAAGTCTGTTTTTTTAATTTAACGTAAAAGCTAAACTGCGGGGACCTGTTACAAATCTGTTTATTACCGTGAATTTGACACTTGCCATATGCTCTGCTAAGGCTCTGAGTTGCGGAGCTGTCCCAGGTTCACGTACTTGTAAAGTGGTTAGTGCGACCATAGTCGTACATGGAGCGGAAGTCACGCTTACATGTAGATACGCGTTTTTTCACATAAATGGTTTTGGTCATGCTGACAGTAAAGAGTGCAGTATTCATTGAATACATTCCACGGTGGACTACAGTATATAAGCAAGGCTATGTGAGTGTGTACGGTGTGGTGATTTTGCTGTCTTGGCTGTGTAAGACAATTGTGCTCTCTGTCAATTGCAAATTAGCTTTGTAAAATAGCTTTTTTGAGTATTTTTTCTTTTTCTTTCTTATTTATTCATGTATTTTCACTCTGCACACTAATAACTGAATATCCGTCACCATAACTGTCACTCCTGCTGCAAATACATTTTGACAGACAAGGATAATAGTTCCCTTGTATCTTTGCCTGAAATCAGTTGTCCAACTGAGTGATCCATATATGTTAATACAATATAGGCTAATGTACAGTTGGTGTGTCCGTTTTTTTTCTGGCTTTCTCAATTATATTCTTTTAAAGGGACAGTTGAGCTTTATATTTTACACCATGAAATCAAGAAGTGTAATTCACGTGGGTTTGCTCTCTGTGTTACCTTCTGGAAACAAAGCTTGCAAAGTGCAAAGATTACATGGATTCAGGCCATGTAACAGTAATTAATGCAAGACTTGCTCTTTCAGGAACATGTTAGTTTTACTTGTATGACTTATAATTTAGTGTTAAAACAAAGAAACATTCACAGTTGGAGATGGGGGATAGTCATTTCGCAAGCAAAATCACAGAGTTGCAGGTGCCAAAATAAGTGTTAGTTGGGGATAGAACATTTTTCCTAAAATGATGTAAATTTGCCATCTGTGTAAGTGCCTTGGGAACAGATTTCCTAAGCATTTGCAGTCGGTAAAATACATGCAAAACTGTCATCGTGTGTAATAAATCACTGGTCCATAGTTACTCAACTGGCACACCTGCATTTAGTGTTTATGGTGGAGGGGCTGCATGTTTCATTAATTGTAGCACCCATATTGTATATTGAAATGTTTGGAATATGTTGTCATTTGTTCAGTATATATTTAGTCATTCCATTATTTGGTTGTATTGACAGTTTACATTATCAGGACAGTGTTCAGAGCAGGAGTGTTAGAGAATGAGACAAAGTGCTTCCCGTCTAGAGTGAGAATATTCGATGGTTGGCGAATTCCAAAGAGCTCCATCATTGCTTAGTTATGGTAGTAAGCATTTTAAACATGTTTTTATATAATTACATTAGTTGTGGCATATATCTCTGTCAGGTTTTAAACAAAGCAGTTACAAAATTGAACCATTTAACTGCAAATGGCTCACATACAGCAGGCCTCCAACAGTGTGACAACAAACCACATGAAATCTTTTAACTGTGTTTTTGAACTCCCCCATTAACTGTAATTCCAGCCTCCTCAACAATGGAGGGCACCAGCCGCCCCTTGGTGTGAACAGGGTCGCAATCGAACTATTTTCAGGTATTGAATGGTGAATAGTTATCATTATTATAGCACAATAGGGAATCAAATACTACCTAGCTATATCTCTACACACCATTGTTAAGATTTTTTTTTTTTTTTTTACAAAATAATATTTTTAACCTGGGTATTCAACTTGGAATAAATGAAACATTATACCACAATGCATTTTTGTCAAGTTGGTATAACTATTTATTTGATAAATATATGGTTGCTAAGGAGATGTGATGGGCAAGTGTGAAACTGATTGCAGAAACGTAGGAGGCCATTTTCTCAAAAGCAGGTTTGCAAGTTTCAGTGTTCAAAGAAGTATAGCTTCCTCAAAAAATGTCAGAATTCTGTGCGTGGTTCATTAATTTTGAAGCTCTGGGTTTGTACATTCATAAGCTGCTAAAAAAAAACATGCAACTTGAGCCCCTTTTGCTGGATCCAGTCACAAATGTATTTGTATAAAATAATAGCATTTGGAGCTAACAATATAGCTCATTATTTATTATTTACAGACTCCTTTGCTCATCTTTATCATTTTATCATGTTCAGTACCTTAATTTTGAAAGGTACACATATAAACATATAATTTATATATAAACATATAAAATCGGGATTGAAAAACCAACTTATCAATCATTTAAGTGAAAGTACTTTTTTCCTTCTTGTGCTTTGAATCTTTGAAGCCTTCCATTTTCTGATGTGCTTTGGCTTTTACACATTTAATAGAACCCTGTGGAAACAGTAACAATGCCCTATACCAAAGTTAGTGGTTTGAGGAAGATGTTCCGGGGTGAAGCATTAATATCTGTTTTTGTATTTGGCCTTTCAACACTGAGCTATGGTTGTATGCCTATGTGAGTTCAAGATTGTGTTTACTCAGTAGTCCTATCTGACACATGAAATGGTCATTCCCTATAAATGCTGGGCAAAACAATCCCAGTTAAGTTGGTTTTGCTTTGGTATTTCCCTGAAAAGCTGTTCAACCTGAATATCTTAGTTTACATATCCAAGGTTTTAATTTTTTTTTTAAGTTCAACTGATGACCTCAAATCACGTTGCACTTAACTTTGACAAAAGAAAACAATGTGTTTTTCAAATTCTCACACAATATCTGTCATGCATTCCATTCATGCATTGCCTGGCTGTCAAATAAAAACTGAATTTAAATTTAAATACAATGTATGCTTTAGTTGATATATACATACTGAGCTTAAGGAGTAGCATATTAGTTGTATACAATCATATTCTTAATTCTTTATTTCAAGGGCACAGGGCATTGAGATTAGTTTGAACAGAGACCTACAGTATATTATGTGTGTTGTTCTGTTTTTCAACATCATTGAAGTATGTAAAGATTCCATGTGCTCTGCTCTTGTATTACTGAAGCAGTAAGTGGGCGACACAGGTTCATGTCCTTGTAGAGCATTAATACAAACTGATACCAGAAACACAGAACGTCCATTCACAGGGTGCATGTATTACATCTTCAGCAATGTTTCCTCTAACATGAAAAGGTAGACACGGGTTTAAGTTTATGGACTATGGTTTTGTGACTATGGTAGCAAAAAGGCTCCTGGGAGTAATGGAATTGCGAATGGAATGTTTTGTCTGTTGCAAGCGGAATATTTATAGCCGTTTGCTTTAACATGGGTTGGCCGGGGCGATAAAAAAACATGGCGCAAGTTTTGTGTCTGCTAATTAGTTTTTTTGTCCACCCAGACCACATCTTAACAAAAGCAGGCATTGTGTGGTAGTTCTGTGACGTTATTAATGCGCACATATGAACAGATAGGGCAGAGACGCGAGAAATCCCCCCAACACACATCAAGAATGCTTGTGGATGTTTTGTATTTTACCTGGTTATGGACATGCCTTAATGTGTCACCATTCTGAATTAACACTAGGGTCTGCACATTGTGCTTTGACAATGAAACTAGAGCCCTATATTGTAGACACAGATGACAGCCCGTTTGACATTAAAAGAGGTCAAGACATTGGTTTGTTAAAAGTGGTAACATGAAAAAATCATCACATGTTCCATGGAAATGTCCATTGCCCCCCATCCCACAAACAGTCCCCAGTGAGGCATTTCAATGCTGGGGCCTCCAGCTTAAAGGCAAGCTCAGTGGATGGTGGAAATGAATAGACCTTTGCTAAAACCATTACTGCAAATTCCACATTTCCTTGCAAAAGGTCAGACCATTGACCCTTTCCACACTACCTTGGTAATGGACAGAAAATCCTTATTCTTATTGCTGAAATGTTAATAATTTTTCCTTCTCATTTGGGATCCAATCATCCAAAAAACACTTCAAAATTCAAAGCACACAAGCAGAAATATTTTTAGCCTTCATTTGAAAAAGCATTCGACAGTAGCTTGTAGACATCCAGTTATAATACTGCTCCCATATTGCAATAAACTCTAACCTCTAAATTTCCAGCTGAATAAATGGGTTTCACCATATATATATATATATATATATATATATATATGTTGACAAATGATGATTGAATCCAAGCCATGATCTTTGAAATCCAGTCCAAAGTGCTGTACTGATGGGAAAGAATATGCCCATGACAGCCAAGATAAATATCTTTCTTTCACAGCTAAGTCTGAGGAATCGCACTGTTCCTGTGTATGAGAGAGGTATGCCATATCTGATGTCTAGATAGGATCAATGAATACATCTTCAAGAAATAAAAGAGGCACAGCACTTAACAAAGAGTGGAACGAGATGCATTGCGTGATAAGACACAGCCTAGATGGGCAGCCTGGGGCATCTGCTTTGGGCTCAGCTATTTTCAGGAGGTGGTGGGGGGTGAATTGTCTTACATAAGAAGACAGATATCTGTATGCAAATACCAGTGTTTTGAAAAACGATCGGCCACAGAGCAGACATAACGGCCAGCTGCCGTCTTGCAGACCAATCGAGCTGGGAATTGGGTAATGAGGTCCTGCGAATGCACCCGACGATCTCCAGGATGGGAGGGAGGGTGCTGGTAGGATGGGCCCTAGCTTTTGATCAAAGGGACGACAACTCCTCCTCACGCATGGAGGGGCGGACTGCCACTAGCTTTTCCACAGCGCCAATGGGGAAACCTTGTTCACGGTCTCCTGCCCGGCCTCTTGAAGGGCGACACCTCGTCGTCACCCTCCGCCATATTGATTTATTTCATGTAACCCCCTATGATTGTTCCTGCTGAGATTTCAGCGTTGCAGAAGGGAATTGAACTCACTCCCCCTCTTTGCATGGCATCCCGTTTGCAAGGAAGAAGGCAGAAAATGCAATAATGGGATGGCACGTGCCTGTTTTGCAGATCATTTCCTCGTGTTCCACAAGGAGCACGCTGTCATAGACAGGGAGGTTCACCTGTGCACCTTTCACAGGGACGCACCCCGAAGCACTTTTTGACTTAGCCCTGCTGTGCCCGCATCAACGTCTTGTACGCAGCCATGTGAAGAGGACAAATTACCTTCTAACGCGATTACCTGATTGCCTCGAAGCTGTGATTAGAAACACAAAGCTGGATTGAAGGGGTGCAGTGATGTGATTTTGGGCGAATTTGAGGCTAAGTGGCTTCAATTGCGTAGCTTCTGTTACCAAGGACGCATTGACCTGTGAAAGACTTGGAGGGAAAATTATCCAATGCTGTGTGAAGTCGGGCCTCAAGGCCTTAAGGAATAGTCTACAAATGGGGATATGAGCACGGTTTTTGCCATACCCCTGTTGATAGGGACAGGTTGTCCACCTTAGAATGGCTAGACATCTACTCAACTTTGTAGTTATCAAAGTTCTCAAACTGTAAAATGAAACCCTTTAAAGCTGGTAAAACCATATACGTTTGCATTTCCTTTTGCAAAAAAATAAATAAATGTGAGCTGTACCTGCTATAAAATCTAAAACAAAAGTGTACATAAAAGCTAAATCAATGGTGTATAATTACCATAGGATTACAATGTATTGTGATTGTTTATGTATGGCTGCATGCTTGCCTGTAAATTAATTGACCTGATTTTCATATTTTAGTGCAGCATATTTTTCAGCATGCATATTCTTTTTGTTATTCTTATTTAGAAATGAAAAATCCAACTAATTAATGTCAATGAAGGCATTATTATCTGGGAAAGTCTGAGAAAATAGTGGGATACACAGAAGTAGAATACTGCAGCACTTTAGATATATATAGATAGAAACTCTGAATATCATTTTTTTTTTTTTTTTTAAAGGTGGGATTGATGGGAAAAAACAGAAAATCAATATCGTTGAGGAATGAGGAATCAAGAGCCCCAACTCTCTTGAAGGACATGCCTCAACATCCGTGGTGCAGGGCTAAGGTGGATAGCTCACCCAGTGGACCTTGTACCTCATCAATACAGGATGGTGCTACAAGTTCTTGATGTTCTCAGAGGTCCTGGAGAATATGAGAAACAGAAAAGTAGAATGTTAAGGAGAACTAAAACTAGAAAAGGAAGTCTGAAAAAGCCAAGCACCGTAGTAGCTGTAGTAATAGTAGTAGTAGTTTCAGAAGTTATAATAGAGTAGTTGTAGTTATAATAGAGGAGTTAGTAGTGAGTAGTTCTGTTTGTTGTAGTACTAGCATAGCATGGCGTAGGTTCCACCAGGGGCAACAGGGATGTGTCCTCATCACTTTTGTAGGGCTGTTTTTGTCTCCACCACTTTTTAAAAGTAATAAAATATATTTTTTCTGTTGAAAATGAACTAAAAACATGAAAGAGATGGCACTAGTACTAGAGATGGCACTAGTAAACCATGAGAGTACTCGTTTACAGATGTAAACAGTTGTTTGGCTTTACCTATATTATATTCAGAGCTTTTCCAAGAAGAAAAGGGTGGGCATACACGCTTATTTCCAGCAACACAGTGTAAGTGAATTTATATAGCCAACTCTAACATAGGTCTTATAAAAATATGTAGCAGAATATTCTAGCTAGATAGTAAGGAACACACATAGGGTACCCCACCTAAGGTATTGGTGCTGAACTATTCATGTATATTGTTATTTATATTATTATACGTATTCCATTGGTGATGTGGAAAACCTGAGCAAACATACAGTTCATATAGTTACAATTTACTATTGCATATTAAGTTCAGTGTCATTTTCTCATATGATTCCTGAGTGATTGGTGCAATAGATTGTACTCACTTTCCCATCATCGCAGCCCTGGGTGAGCCACAGTCGTGAGACCGAAAACCCCAAACCTAACGCAAAGATACCCTGACTATGTTGAACTTCCTTCATAAGACAGGCCCCAGGTCCATCAGCAGGTACTTGCCACAAACAGAAAGGGAGCAGGGATATAAAGTGGAGAGGTGAGATTTAGATTTATAAATGATACAGAGCAGAGTACATAGACATCCTGTAATGACCAACTCTTGACTCGTAATGTTTTTGTTTTTAATAATGACGGTGTGAATCAGGTTCCCTAATGGCTAACCCTGACATACTTTTTTTCCCTCATCATTTTTGTGTATAGGGCCGTATTTTATTATTAGAAAGAGCAAGCTCAAGGGCTGGCTTGATTTATGGTTCCCTTTTGCCTCCTCATGCAGTGATTGATTTAAGTTGCATGCAAACTCATGTGCAATACTGTACATCAGTATTAAATGACTGGTCTCCTTATTTTCAATGGAAAAGAAGGGATACATTGCATCATAACAAAGACTTAATGCGCTGAAATAAAGCACAGCTATCCTATTCTTTTTGTCGAACAGTTTTTATCCCAGATTTTCCATTTCTCCCAATTTGGAACATATCCAACTGCATTTAAGGGCCCATCTCATTGCTGCAACAACATTTCGGAAGAGAACAGACAAGCACATGCTCTCCTCTGAAATATGTTCTGCCAGCTGCTGCATCTTTTCATTCCATAGTCCACCAGCTGAGCTGCATAGACACTGTGTCAGAGGAGTACACGTGCACAGTTGGGACTGGCAGACTGAAAAATCCGATCAACAAACGGAGGTGCTCTTGTTCTTCGAGAGGTGGAAAACCCAGTTCATTGGAAGCCTCCCTGAGCAATGTCACATCCAATTATGCATTGCCATGCAGGGCTGTCAAACATAGTTGGCTGATGTCAGCACTGAAAAATCCAGAAAAAACTTGGGGAGTTTTATTCCCAGAGCATTCTAGATTATTTTATTTTAGATGGTTTGTATATTAATGTTTAAAATTGTATTCCTGTGCTGATTGAATACATAATCTATAGAAAGGAAAAGTGTATGCATGAATCTGGTGCAATCACCTTTGGTGAAGGAATTGTCACCATCCATTGCTGTTCTGTTACCATCCATTGCTCGGCCAGGGGTTTGGAGTCGGGCAAGACCATGTGTGACACGTGAAAGGAATGGACCTGATCAGGGATGAGATACTAAAAACGATATCCTTTGGTTTGGAAAATTGTAGCACAAGTACTCCTCCCTGCCCAGCTACAGAAAACAATCAAACACATATCAGATACCCTATAGAGTATAATTATGCTAAACAAAAAAGGAAGCCTCGCCCCTGCCCCTCTCACAATCTCTTGCCTTCACCTCAGCTCCGGGTGGAATAGTAGGGAAACTCTGGCTGTGTTCTGAAGGACAAATTATATTTGAATCCAGACACATGTCTCAAATGCCTTCCCACAAGGGAAAAATATTCTTCTTTCCCCGAACTGAGTGAATCCATCCAGAAGAATAACATGCCATGATTTTAAATTTTTCTACATTGTTATTGCCTGAGATGGCAATATCCATATTCATTTCAGGATGTGTAAATTCTGTAGATTCATGCTGGTTCTCATAGATTTGTTTCATTTTGTTTCCCGGGGAGATCCCTTTCTGTACAAATTTACCAATAAGCCGCAAAAAACACTGAGATGAGAACTGAGATTAAAAGACCAAGATCCCATGACAAAACAAACAAAGCCAAGATCACCAAGATATAGAACTGTGTACAGCACCAGGAGATTCCTAAGGAAAGATCCAGGCACATGCACAGATAGCAATAAAAGAGCACCAGCCATGATACAGCACCAGCCAAATCCCAATCTTTTCCACATAGAAGAAAAAAACGAAACTAAACACAGATCATCTCTGACAGGCAACTTTAAAAGGCACTCACTGCATTTGAAATCCGTGAGTCTGTGTTCTATGCTGGGGGGAGGTTACTTTGGGCACCTGCCCCACCAAAGTATTCTGCATGCCTCTGGAAAGGGCAGAGAGTTCAACTCAAGTTTTGCTAAGCAACAGCAGTTATAACTGGCTCCAATTTGCCGGTATCATTACATCATCACAAGGCCTACCAATGCATTCATCAGTCCGCAGCACACTTTTAGAGAACGCCACCGCCTGTCTGAGGCCTGACCTTGCCATCCTTTCTTCTTCTGCAGCTTTGTTGGGCTGAAGTTAATTAAATCCTTTGGAGAAGGTAGCAGAGAACACGCACTGCTTTATTTGACGTGGCCAATGAAGGACATTAGTCAGCGTAGAACTCTGCAGCTCTGGAAAATAACGTTCAAATGAATAATTAAAAGTAAAAAAAGTAAAAAAGTAGCATTCAAAAGATAATGTATCCCTTCACAAAACCAACTATAGTGATTACTTATGGACTTATGGCAGGCACATTAAATACATATAACCGACAGATGCTGGAGATGATTGAGCATAATTGCCAATAACATTTTTTTTATCTACTGCATTAAAATCTCTCGTATTGAAAACGCACACAGTCTGAAATGGTTGCCATGGTTTCACTTAGTGAACTAGCTAGAACCTGAACATTGAAAAAAGGTTAATACAGCTAATGTCCTGTCATTGATAGATAAGAATGTAAGAATACATAATGACAAGAACAGGCCGTTCGGCTCATCTAGGCTTGTCATTTCCTTGTCTAAAGAATATCCAGTACTGCATCAAGCCTGGACTTGAATACCCAAAGTGTTTTTGCCTTCACTACGAGACCTGGTAAGCTATTCCATGCATTGACTATCTATATATTTATTGTAGTGTGGTGCCCAGAACTGCATACAGTACTCTAAGTGAGGTCTGACAAAGGAATTATATAACATTAATATTACCTCCTTTGATTTATACTTATTTTCACTGCTACAGCACGCTGCTTAAATTCAGATAGCCTTTGATCAATTACAACTCCCAAGGCCTTTTCAAATTAAACACATTATAATTTTTCCCCTCCCATAAAATATTCTGAGCTTATATTTTTTGTTCTCACATGCATAACTTTACATTTAGCAATATTGAATGTCATCTGCTGTGTTTCTGCCCACTTCTGGATCAAATCATCTTGTATTACCATAACCAATTCCAAACTGTTTGCTAAATCCCCAAGTTTTGTATCATCTGCAAATTGAACTATTTTGCTACTGACATCCCTATCAAGATAATTTATATAAATAAGGAAATGCAGAGGTCCCAGCACCGATCCCTGCGGGACTCCACTGCCCACAGCACCTAGGACAGATACGACCCCACCTACTGTTACTCTTTGTATTCCACCTTGCAAACAATTATGAACCCACTCTGAAATAACCCACACTGATCATAACAATGTCATAATCCCCATTAAACATGACAGCCTCCAGTTTACAAAATAAATGTTTTATGCTTCTCGCATTTAAACAAAGTATTAGTACATTTCTTCTCTCCCTCTCCCGCACCGACTGTGCCAAACCACCTTTATTAACATTGTGCTCTAAAAGGTATTTATTTATGATATTCTCATAGGTGTTATTATACTTTGCCCTGATATCTTCCATCTAGGCATTCTGCGCCTCCCTAACCTTAATGCTGCCCCCCCACAGTCTGTAGTTTAAAAACTCCTCTGCTACTCCACGCATATGCTGGCCCAACTCAGCTGTACTCCTCTGGTTCACGTGTATCCTATCATGCTTGTACAGGTCACCCCTGTCCCAAAAGGCTTCCCTTTACTAGTACATATTGCCTGTATAATTCCCAAGAAGAACACCGTGGACATTGCTGATAAATATGCAATTGTACAAGCTATGAGTCACCGCTTGAAAGGGTAAATAAACAAAAAAGGATGATAGTCTTTGAATTCCATTAATTGAAATCCTTCCATAAAAGTTCATTTGAGTGTAATGGAATTTATGTGCTGACATAAACAATTGAAATTGGTAAAACATATTATATGCTAATTTAGTCCATTGTGACTAAATATGCAACAGCGATGTCAGCTGAGGCTATGGGGTTACGAAGGTGTCAGAAGTGTGCAACATGTCAAATTCAACCTCCTTTCCTATGTAGCATCTGTTATTTTCACATTTTGTGAAGCCTATTTCAAATTCAGTTTGCTCCATGGGACTATGGTAAATGTGTTTTTGAGTTGAAAGATTAGGAGAGCGATGAGAGAGAAGAGAAAAGAGAAAGAAAGAGGAAAATAACTTTAAAATATGACTTGCTCAGTATCTACTTCCTCATAAAAGCGAGCAAAGAACTAAAAAAATTTTTTTAAAAGTGTGTATTGCCTTATAATGCCCCCCATTTCTGAAGTCAATATCTTTTGTATAGACTTGGTCACAGAGTTAAAACCCCGCCCTCACAATTCACTAGCACAATCACCATTTCAAAAACCAGCCCCAAGTGGACACTATCTAATCCCATTTGCACTGAAAAATGTATCTTCAGAATAATTCACATACCTAAGCCATTAGTTTGTTGTTGACAGAGCTCTTTTAATCATAGGGTGCAGTTAAAGTCAGGTTTTCCACCCATAATTAGTTCAACTGTCTGTAATTATTTCACCATCACAAATGAACAATTAAACTACTGAACAAAATCTTGACTGCAAAGTTGATTAGCTGAGCACCCTGTGGATGCCAGACGTTGAAAATACAACGGAGACAAAATCAAGGCTTCAATTATAGAACATTTTAATCAACAGAGAAGTTCTGTGCCCATACACATAGTAAACTATGATGTGATAGATTGTGTACCTCACCTGCCCATGATATTATCTGACTATGATATCTGGAATGTTGATAGTTATTATCAAAGTTCAAAAAAAGCCTCACCAGGCTAATGCTCCATATCTAAAACCATAACCTGGAATGTCTTCCTGGTCTGTAAAGAACCTTGTGTTTTCATTGAAACTTCGTAAAATAGCCAGTGCAGGGCTGGCGGATATCGTAACGCACCACACTTTGGCTGGTCCTAACGCACCACACTTTGGCTGGTCCAGGGGGAGGGTGTTCACCTCCGGGGGAGGGTGAGCCGGCACGAGTCCGTCGAGGAGCGGGAAAAGGCGTCCGTGGTAGAATTCCGTCTCGGAAGAGGCGGATAAATTTGGCCCGGAAATAATGTCTCGCCCCGGAGGACGGGCGGCGGACTCGTGGGGGAGGGGGAATTTAGATAAATAGAGGGTATAATTGGCAACCAAATTGGGAGAAAAACAGGGGAAAAATTTGAGGAAAAAAATAAAATAATTTAAAAAAATAATATCCAGTGCAAAATTGGCTTCACGCTCATTAAAAACAGAAAAAAATAGGCATTGCTTTCCACATTACTTGATCTGTAACCTTGCTTTTACGTGATCAAGTAACAGCCAATCACTGCCAATTCAATGTAGATGTATTCTCTTACCCTCACTCTTGTAGTTCAAAGAACAGTCACACTCCATTTAATGGATTATGTACAGTATAGTGGCATCAAGCAAGCAAGAATGCGCTGCTCTTTACTAATTAAACATCTAATTAAGTGCCTACATTTACCAGAGTACCTCCCATTGCAATTTGTGTTCACAAACATATGCACCATATAATGAGATTGTTGTTTATGTCGACTGGTAGTTATGCAACACTGTTGTGTAATGTGCATCGAGTGCAGTGCGTTTATACAGATTTACTCATTTTACTTATTAACATTATTAGCATTTAAATCCCCAAATGGAATACTTACCGCCTGTTATCACATATATAAGTACAGTGAATATAAAATATAGTAATGTAGTCATGTGCAGTGAGATCCCAGTATGTATTGCATCCTCAAACATATCGCTGATGTGCATGTCCATGTCCATTTGTTTCATCTGACCACAATACACAGTTCCAATTGTAGTTCTGATGTAGTTTGGTGAATTCAGGATGCCTTTTTCAGTGAATTGTCTTCAAAAGAGGCTTCCTTCTCACAACTCTGTCATAAAGGCCATTGTCATTGAATGGTAGCTTTAGACACCTTTTTACCGAGAAGAGCTTTTAACCCCAAGATGCCAGGTTGTTTTGGAGATCTTGAACTGTGCCCCTTGGACTTATTTTTGCCTCTTGAACCATCCGTCTCACTACACTTGGGGGCAAGATAGACTTGTGTCCTCTACCTGGCAGGTTAGCCATTGTTCCAGTGGCCTTAAACTTCCTAATAATTGACACAACAGTGTAAATCGGTATCTTTAACTTTTTGGTGATTTTTTGTAGCCATCTCCTGATCTGTAGAGGTCAATAACCTTTTGTCTGATGCTTTCAGGGAGCATTTTTTGCCTTTCACCATGATGATGGCTGACCACAGTATTTTAAATGTGTGTTCCCTCCTTTTTATTCCCTAGCGGAACAGTAAACCATTGTAGGCCACTGTATAGTTCCATAACCTTCCAATTAACTTCAAATAAGTTGTATATTTGTTGAATATACAGAAGATTTGTTTTTGTTGGATTCAATTTAAAATAATAGTTAGAATAATTGTTTGTGAATAATTGTGATCCAGATGTTTTCTGGGAACAAATATTATTAATTAAACAAAATATGTTTTTCTGAACAATTGTATTAATATTGTTGGTTTGGAATTTTGGAAATTTGAATTTTTTGAGCATAAAATATACCACTTATATCGTTTATTTTATACAATCTCTTTTGTTCATCTTTATCAAGGGTATGAATAAAATCAGAGTCTACTGTATATATATATACACAGTATATATGTGTGTTATGCCTATGATATTTTATCTCTTCTGGCATGTATAACATCCAGTGTGTATGGTCACTTATAGATCATGCAGTGATAATCACATTATGTTCAGCATCTAATTACCAAAAAAGGTCTTCAATAATCAACAGTCAACACTGTCCTAATCTGCAAATGGAGTAGAATTTAATTCAGTTTACCAGATGTCTTATTTATCTGTAATTGTGGAACTTCAATCTTGATGGAGTCTGCAGATGTGCTCGTCTGTGGCACTCCGGGCAGACGGAGGGCTTATCAGAGGGAGCTTCTTGGTTCTAATTAAATTTCAGCTCTTTCAAGAGCTGTAATTCAAGTTCATTCCCTCGTTTTCCAGATGGGGGGAAAAAAACTCTAAGCAGCATCTTCATTGCCTATGTGAAGGAAACCAAGGCATAACCCCAAACCCCAATCAAGCCTTTACGGTTCCAGACAGGCAATGCTGCCAATGCTTCTATCGTCAGATCAGAGGGCGTATGGCACTGAATGTTTGAAGCGGAACACATTTGGTGCAGTGCACTCACCCTAAATTCTCAAGATCACTTCAGATCATTAAGTGTCAGTACAGCATTTTACACAGATAGTTCCAGCGCAGACAGTCCAATAATTTCACCAATGGATTAGAGGGAAAGGAAAGGACAAACTCAAAGGATGATGTCAGTGATGGACAACCGGCAAAAATGTCCTTTGATGAAATGAGTGTTTCCACTTGTGTTGTAATGACAAGTAGTGGCTTTAGAAATGTGTCCAGAATTCTGATTGTCTCTCTATATGTCTGGGGAAAAAGATCTGAGGGATGCATTTCACTTTTCCTCGGCAGTTGTTTCTCGTGGAGAGCTTGACAGGGAGAACTATTGTGATTGATCTTTCAAATCATTTGACTTTCACAAGCTCTCTATATTTGCATTGTGCGGAGAAAGGCTGGTATCTAGTTCGTCATTCTAATTATATGGTTCTAAATTTGTGTGGAACAGGGGGGTTGCGGTCAACTCAGAAATCTACAGAACAAACTTTCTTCCCCACAATTATTTTATCACTCCACAAGAAAATACTTCAGTTGAGTCGGAAATAATAGAACTGCATTTAGAAAAGTAATCTCATTAATATCCAAAAATATGCACGGAAAGCAGGAGATGATAGGAATGTATCATCCGGGATAGATTCATTCTACACTTCACTGAAATTAACAACAACGACTAAAGAAGATAGTCACACTGGTGAGGTTGTCAAATTGTTTTCAGTCATATTAAAGATATACATTTGAATAATTTAATTGTTTTCGATTAAAGCATCTCACTGCTGGGATCCCAAAGGAAAAAGCCTACAAGAACACAATACTTTTTTTGCATTCCCATACCGTGCTGTTGGGGGCAGGGGTGCGCTGTTCTTGAGGAAGCCCAGCGCTGCTTTCTGCTTCAGTTCAGACATGTTTCTCATCCATGTCTCTCCAACATCATCATCCCCTGGGGAAGGGACAACAGCAGCCCACGGGCATTGCAGAGAGAGCTGCTAAACATCATGCCGCAATCACAAACCTCAACAAAGAAAGACACAGCAACTGTCAATAATACATTCTGTGGACAAAGTGTGTGCCAGAGACATCTCAGCAAAGCAAGAGAGCTCTGGGATCACAGCATTGCATCATGGGCTTTTATCCTTAAAGCAGCTTTTTTTCGTCACCATGCATCGCAGTGTATACTAGTACCAGCACTAGTACTTACCGTCTTTCTGAATTTATATTTCTAAAATAATGTAAACATTCAAAATATCTAAATAAATATATATTCAAAATATATTCAGGACACCTACTGCCAACACCAAAATTATGTTAAATATGAATACAGGGTAGCATTCTAGTCTCTTATTATAATAAATGTGGATTCATGTCATTTCCCCTACCATTCATATTATATACCGAATTTATGACAAACTGCCATTAGTAAATATAAAAAAACATGTTGTGTGCTCTCCGTTAACCTTACATTTGACATAACCTTGTTTACATAGCGTTATCCATAATGCATAGGCATTCACTTAGTGTCATCGGTGTCGGAACCTAATTCACGGTCCTATTTGAATCTAATTATATCAGGTAGTATCCAAGCAGAAACGTACAGAAGGGCTGCATGACCGTACCTGTGCTGGTCAAGTTATTCACCTGCGCATCTTTATGAAGGCGTGACACACTTCGGTGACACCTGCCAAGGATGTTCACGTTCGAGAACTTAGGTAAACACAAACGTTACGGCAGCTAACGCTGTTTGTTTTGTTTAGTTTTTTTCACTTTGCTTTGAAACATGACAAGCCAGCCTCGCTTGATCTCCGGGAATCTGAATCTGCCATCTGCAGGCCCGCTGCCCATCCAGCGGCTCTCTGGAGATCAATGTAGCGCATCAGCGGTACGCGGTCATGCGTTGCGCTGTGGAGCAGACGAGGTCAGATATGTAAATGTAAATGTACTTGTACATGTACTGCTCTTTGGTCTCTGGGGGGGTTGCCGATCACAGCTCGAGAGAAATAATGGTGCTAATAAAAATGTCTGCTGATATCATCCAGACGCAGACAACTATAAATCACAACAGGAGACTCTGCAAGATCTTCAGTGTTGGTTCTTAGTAAACTAGCTAAATTAATTACTATTGACTAGATATTAGTGGTTATACCAAGCTGATGGCTACATTTCTTTTTTTATCTTACAAGACCACACTTTATTCTGGAAAGACTATACATGTTTAGCAAAAATACAAGGATAAATAGTTACTGAAGTGGAAAGCTACAGTATATCACTACATTTTACAGCTAAGTCAATACTGTAGATGGTCACCTATATGTAAGGGATGGATGCTTTGTGTTGCACACATATGTAGTAATCATTGAAAACAACTGTGAAGTAACTCACTTTGAAGTATTGCTTACACTTTCTGCAGTGTGGATATCCTTTCAATATTATGTATTTTATCAATATCGTTGCACAAATGTGGTTCTCAAAGACAGGCAGACGGTTATTAAGAGACTCTGAGACTGCTCCAAGCCATGTTCCCCTACATCCAAACAAACCCTACTTTGAGATGGTTCTATTACATGGAAATAAATATTTAGTATATGCCTTACCTGGGGCTTCAGCTAGATCCTCTACTATGGCATGCAAAATGACCAAGATTCTGCCGTCAAAAGATATAGACATTGTTGTTGTTTGTTTGTTGAAATGGAGAGCTCTGATGCATTTTGTGCAGATAGAATTGCCTACGCCGCCACTGCAGAACTCACACAGAGTCTCGGCGGAGGAGCCTTAAAGCCTTTGCCCACTTTGCCTCAGCTGAGGTATTGTTTTCATTCTGCATTCCAGTGCGGTCGAGCTGCTGTTATTGATCACCTTAAAAGCTTTGAAGATCTGCTTTTCCTCCGCTTTTTTTTATCTCGACACTGCACAACTGGACCAGGCCTCTGCGCAGACTGCGTGTCCCTCATCCCCCGGCGCAGGTTGCGTTTATTTCCCCCGCCCAATAAACATGCGGCATGGTCCTCCGGACAGCAATTAGTCAGTCACATCAACTGCCTGTGCAGCAGGAGCAAGGCAACACTTTGCGATTCAATTTCAGCACCACGGAGAGCAGCTTTTCATTCCCAAGATTTTTTTATTTTTTTTATTCCCCTTCTGACAACCGCAGACGTTAAATATATATTTGACCTCGGTCACCAGGATTTGGTTTCCGTTTTCTCACATCGCTTGGTGTTTGTTTCGGTGTCTCTCCCTCTCTTTTTTTACAGTCTTGTCTTGCATTCTTTTCACATGAGGCTTACCTCCGATGCACTGTGCTGATCTTTGGACTGCTGGTGGAGAAGTTCATTGGAAATGATATTGATTTTAAAACTGACTGAATGTTACAGAGCGATGCTTTGAAAAGGGTGGAACGTGGCGTTTGATTAAGGTCCCCGCATGCCTGAAAATATGGTTGTTCCTTTAACGCCCAGTCATCCACGTAATGGCTTTGGTATTTAATACAATTAATAGTCATTACTGTTTTTCAGTTATGTTTTCACTTGAGCAACAGTCGACAAATAAAACTACTCAAGGATAACTAACTGCCCAAAGTAGATTTTGTTTTGTGCAACTAGCACTGGGCTATGCTACCTTAGCAAGCAATTACATGCAAAGTGCTATTATACAAATTAATGAACTGTTTTATATTCCTGCTGCACGGTATAGAAAAAGACTTACGGACATGGGGGAGGGGCTGGCTCAGCTGAAAGAATAGCAAGATCTTACCATGCATTATAGGCTGAAGTGTTAATTTACTGCTTTGATATGAATTGTGTAACTACAAATTTGGAAAAACTAGTTTTCTTAATTACTGTAATGTTGATTTCTATGGCTTAAAAATGCAATAATTCAATTGTAAATTTGCTTTCCCAAGAAAGCAGACTTGCTCCTCAGACATTACATGGTCAGTTTAGAGTCTTCATTTTCCATCTTATTTCATTTGTGGGGGGGGGGTTATCCATTTTAAATGACTGGCAAAGGGTCATGTCAGCTTAAGTAGGCACTTAAAAAGTGTCTTTATTATTGCAAATGTTGGACTGTTGGTTATTCTTTTCCCAGTTTTATTCGTAAAGTTCTGTAATTGTTCATTACAAATGCTAAACTTCCATATTATTAATGCAAGACTTGACAAACGTCTTGCATTCATTTCTGCATTATTATTTTTTTATTTCTGCTCATTGGGATACCATCTTACTAAGTATTTATCAAGATGATACAATTCCCTTAAAATGCATTTGTTGATAAGGGTGCAGGAACAGTATAATCATATTTCCTACTGAGAAGATTAGCAAGATGTGCTTTATAGAAAGTACAATAGTAAAAGAAGAAGGCATAAAAATGCAAGTCGCTCTGTATGCAGTGGAATCACCTTTGAAAAAATAGTTACAGGAAATGTGTCGTTTTTATCACATAAATATCCTTTAACACCTGGTGTGAACATTAGCAACCATTAATAACATGTATAAACTTAGAGGCATTGGATCCCTTTGTACCTAGTGGAAATGTGGGGAATAAAAATGTCTTAAATAAGACAATAAAACCGGCACAATGCCATGTGAAACAATGGCATGCGAGCGTTGCCTCAAGACAGAGTGGATCCAATAAAAGTCTGCACAGAGTCGAGGCACTGTTTCCAATAAAAAAAATGCACATAATGTGCTCCCTGCTGCTCTGGGAGAAAATGGAAATGTAAAAGTAATATGTGTGCCGCAGCATGTGCCGAAAGCCGCTTGCCCCGGCTTGTGTTTACCGTCGTGGCACAGGCTTGTTGTCCTAGTTGTTCGCAGCTGTGTGTGATCTTGATGCTCTGCCAAAACCTATTACTTTTCCCCTTTCAGGAACGCCCTTCCCTCTGAGGAGAGCAGAGTCCCTGCATCGCATGCCATTCATGTGAGCCACGGTGGCAGCAGGCTGGCATTGTAAGGTAAGTCTCTCATTTTCCCTCCCGGTTGGAAGATTTTCTTGTCAGCGTTCCCGGGGGAGACGGTCGCGCATTTGTGCATTGGCTGGGCGGGCTTGGACAGAGGCGGTGGGGGGGTCACAGTGACGTGATGTGAGGAAAGTTAAGTCGACCTGACAACAGCCACGTGCAGAGGAGTAGGCTAATAGCAGGTGGCTCTCACATGCCCCAGCTGTGGTTGCCACTGTTCCTCCTCCCTCACACTTTGGTCACCACATGCTGTCACAATCTGAAGCCCCAATCACCTGGGTAGCCGTTCGCATTGTGCTGGAGTCCAGTAGTGGTAAACTGTGGTCAACACTGACCTTTCCTTTTCTCCAACTGTGTGCACTTCAGTAGATGTTCCACTCTTGCCTCGAAGCAATATGTGTTTGAGAAGCACATATCATAGATGGTGCTAAGGCAGTAACAGAAGAGGCGATACTGTGAACGGCTTACTCAGAAAGGCACAGCCCAAAATGACATACAACCGCAGTCACTTCAGCACAGGACAAAAACAAGGCTTGAAAGAAAATAAAAAAATAACACCGGTCAAGGCTCGGTACGCTTGGTTTCCCTGAGGCCCCGCTTTGCAGGGGCCAGACAGCATCTGGTGCATGCTGACCAGTAACGCATACACTCAAACAAAATCTCTCAGAGAAGTGCTTTTGGGTGAAAAACAAACAGGACAGAGAGGACAGAAGATACAAAAGTATCCCGTGACCACAACACAAATCACATCATAAAAGTTATGAGGTCTTTATGAGTCTTGAGAGAAGTTTGTGTGAGAAGATAATGTGATGTATTGTAAGTTGGTTATATGACTCTGTGTTTGGTTTTGAGGAGATGATCTTTTCAATAGCAGAAACATTGATCCCCTTTGGAGCAGATGAGGAAGGGGAAGATATGGGGAGAAGAAAATTATACAGTATATACTGTATAATAAGCATATAATCAAATATGTTGGTCAACTAATATATTGTCATCAGTGTTTCATCAAGAAATTCATCATACGTCAATACATATGTTTTGTGCTGGTTGCCTTTTTCCAAGTAAGAGACATCTGCATGTTCATTTGTGCAGGTCAGGACAAAGAATGGATGAAAGCTAGCTAGCTCCCTGAAACTAATTTAAGTGTTTTACAGTGAATTCCCTGGTCATAGGTTCATGATCATGTTTCAATCAAATACCGATTCATATCTAAATGTTGAAATATTAGATGAATATTTGGCTGGATATATGATAAAGGGCAAACACACTGCTACAGCCCATGTACGTGATTGTTTTGAACTATATGTATCATATATTGCGGAATTAGTAAGACACCATTGCGAAAATGCGGACCCCATTAATTACCGCTTGCGGCTATATTCTTAGTTATTTTTATCAGGTCTTTCCCAGCCTCCAGGGTTAGCTGCTCTGCAGGAAATAAATCCTGTGTGCTTGTGGAGCCAGCATCATCAACGAGAAGTTTCTTCAATCTCCATTCCTTCCGCGCCATTACCGCATCACTATAGTAACCTAACATTGTTATTTAAATATCTCATACAAATGTCCTTATCTTAACCAACAGACTGGCTAGCTAGCTTGCTAGTTAACTAACTGACCCTGTCATCTAACTAGGTGTTCTCCACACACCTATTTAGCAGAATAAATCAGGGGAATAGGGGAACTAGCATTATTATTAGTTGATAAAACAATCATAAAAGATCCATCACTGTTTACTGCTCTGCCACAGTTACGACAACATTTTCTGGGAACAGTGGCCTCACTTATGTGGTTTATGATTATTCATTTGAAAAGATATATAGGTAAAGTATTTATAGAAAATGTTTTCCATATGAAAAAATCACCATTGTGCCTCATTTCAATACTACTCAGAATTTACCATTTGTATTCCATAATGTTCTCTGAGGCTGGTATGGGTTGGTTTCTGAATGTGCTAGCAAGCTCTGCACCTCAATAACATTGAGAAACTGTGCCTTGATTCTGGCTTGAATATATCAGTTGATAAACAATCATTCTGTTGTGAGATAATTTAATCATGAGGTATTATCTGCACTGTATTTTTCTTGGTTGAAGAGTATGATCTGAAAAAAACAAACACATAAAATGTTTTTTCCGCAAGACGTGTAGACAGACATGCATGCTGTTGGTGTTTGTTTCTCAAATTCAAATCAGGGTCCAATCCAGAACCGGCTACAATGCTTCATCCTTATGCCTTTATCTTTACGACTCAATCTGTGTTTGATCTTTCAGGCAATTATGAGTGCTTTTTTGGAGACTCAGATAGGGGAGATGTTTCCCTCAGGAAGATATGAGGTAAATCTAAAACGTATTAATGACCTCCCCCGCATTTGAAATTGAAAGTCGACCATAATAATGCCAGACTATTACTGGTTTAAGCATAGGCTGTACCGTACCGCGCTGTGTGAGAGAGCTCCCTCTGTTGGCTCCCCTCCTGATCTCACAAAGTGAAAAGCGGCCTCATTGCCCCACAATTGATCATAAGTAGTTAGGCTGTATATTTTACCACACTAGGGTTGGGTCGGTTACGGAGATTTATGGTTGGGGTCGGCTGTTAATTACCGGGAGTTATTGAGCTCCAGGCAGATTTATGGTACCCAGCAGCCCCCACTGTGGCAGGCGCGGAAGACAAACTCCAGCATGGTCAATACTTACAAACAATATAGTGTGTTCTTGTCTCAGACGACATGCCTTAATAAAAAGGAAATTGCTTTTAATGCACATTACCATTCCATTGTAACATATTGAGCAATGTGAGAATTTAAACCCCGTGAACATTAGGAGGGTATCCTCCTTCTTGATAAATATGTAAAGCATGTCATTGAACATGTTACCAATCTTGCCACCCCTGAATACATAAGAACGTTTCAGGACAAGAAATCACTTAGGTTATACTGTTATAATCCCAGTAGGGAAATGTCCTTGTCGCCTTGGCCATGGGATATAAAACACACCAAAAAATTATAATAATTTAAAATATATATAACACCCTACTGGGTTTGGTTGTAGGTGTTACGTGGAGTAGTGCAACCCAAGAGACAGATCCAAGGTCAATTGTAACAAAAATAGTTTTAATTAAAAGAAAATCTGCCTAAAGGAAAGCACAAACAGTGGGGAAGACACTCAAACGACTTGAACATTTAAACAAACAATCAAACACAACTCAAAATCTCTACACTTAAACAAACAGAAAAAAAGCTCTGGGGAGCTAACCCTTACCCAAAGCCTCTCCAAATCCTGGCTGGTCACAAGACTTCACAGGCTCTCTCCACATTGCCACCACTTTTCACCACTTTTCACCACTTTTCACCACTTTTCACCACTTTTCACCACTTTTCTCTTTCTTTCTCTCCCTCCACTTGCTCTCTTCATGAGGGAAACCTGGCCCCTTTTATTCACAGTTGATTGGGTGTTAATTGGTTAATCAGGTGTAAATTGGTTGATTAGTTGCAGATGTCGTTTTGGTCCTGTGAGGTCAGGGTGTGACCGGTAGATGGCACCATATTATTAACCCCTGCACACGGCTCTGCCTGCCAGGTTGCCTCAAAAAAATAAAAAATAAAAATAATATATATATATAAAATATACATTTTACAAGCATTTTACAATGTAACATTTCACACAATAAATGTAAAAATCACACAATATTGAAATCACTCAAATCTATTGTGCAAGAACTATAGTTACAAATGATATGTAAATAAATAAATAATTAAGTAAATCTAACCACTATCCTCCAAGATCTCATGGGCATGGGAATTTAAAAAATATGATGGATCTGGGCAAGAATGAGTCAAAATCATTCTGCCTTTCACTTAAGGATGATTAACCTGTTACTAAAACAGCTCTTTAAAAGCATTTCATCAAGAGATGCTTATTATTTGTAATCCTCACAAGTTAACAAATTCAATAGCAATGTCAAAACAATAAAATGTCATGCAAATATTTGTAAAAAAAAAGATTTCCTCAATTTTGTTTTTGCACGATTGTGGATGTTTAGCCTATGTAACCTTGTATGATATATGCAACCTGGGAAAGGGTACCTGCATAACTAAGCAAGATATGTTTGTTCATGAGTGATATGAATATAATATGAATGTGAATGCATGATGCATGAGCATATACTTCATGCTAATACTCCAGGTGTTGCAGTAGTATAATGATTTTGCGGAATCTAAGATTAGCAGAGTTCTGCCAAAGTTATTTTTGTCTCTCTGGTGTCACGCAGAAGAACTTGATGGTAAATGATGATGAGATTTTTTGGGTTAATTTGATGGTCTAACTGTACTTAGTTAAGGTGCTGGCTTAAACTATATTAAAATATAACTGCACACTCCATCGTGGCCTATATAATTTGTTGTGCATATTTTGACATGGCGCCTTCATATTCTGAACTGATGAAGATTCTGAAGAAAATGTGGTATCGAAACCCCTGAAGGCATAAATAAAGCAAATAGTAATGATGGTAGGAAGGTTTTTAAAATCGTTTAATTTGGCTTTCCAGTGACCCGTTTTGAATCCCATCAGAGCATTCGGTTGTCAAGCTTCTTAAGGTGATTAGGTTGAGGAAATGAAGGGGTAGCATTTTTGTGGATTTGATATGCTTTTTTTGCACTGGGTTGCAAGAATGTTTTCTATGAAAGGAAAATGCTTTTAAATGCTACTATGAATTAATGATGGGAAATCACCTTTCTTGTCAAATTTGCAGTGACACATTTGGCATGTATTCTCAGGAAAAGCAAAAAAATAGCCTTCCCCTACAATTTTACAGCTTAATATAAGTGCAAAATGTTGTAAGAGAAGTAGAAAGGAAAATATGAATAAACCCACATTTTAAATCTTAAGATCTTTGGTTTCCTTGTGGAGTCCATTGCTCTATAGAGAAATTACCTGGTAAGTGCTGAATCAGAATATATTTTATGAAAATCTGGGGTACATATTTAGAGTGAATTTACTAAGAACAGAAAAAAAGTACATGGATAAGTCATCAATTTAGTGGGGTATTTCCCGAAAATAATTACATAAATTATGTAAACATATATTTGCTTGGCACATGAGCAAGAGAAACATTAAATAACAGTAGCAATATTTGTTTAAATATTGCCCCCTCTATCAAAAGCTTGTCTCAAGCATGTTGTGACAACACCAACTAGCAAACAATAGCTATTTAATTAAAGAACAACTGACAGGCTATAAGAACTTAAGGCAGCTCGGCATCCTAATCCCATTAGTCTTGTGATGTCATCAGGGCTGTGACATGTATGTTCTTATGACATGGCTTTTGAGGAAATCCCAAAATGAAAAAATATCCCTCTGGTTAGGGCATCCACCATTGTAAGTATCTCCTTGTCTGGAAGTGGGTAAGCTTTGGGCTACTTTGTAAAATAGCTGATGGCTTCTAAAATATATCAGCTTTGTGTGCTGCCAGGAAGGGGGTACAGCACAGCCACAATTACAAGATCTATGGGTGCTCACACATTGTGGTGGAAACTGTTACTGAAAATGTGTAAAAAACCAACCCCTGGTTATTTTTAGTTGTGCCAAAGTGACCCACTCCATGGGCACCCCATACACATGGGCCAATTACTTCTCCTCTAAACGCCTCATGGACTACCACCTGCCATCTAGCGATGCCTGTTGCTGGCTCCTGGCATGCCATCTGGAGCATTCCATCATGGATACCCACCCCTGGCCACAAGGGACTATGGAGGATTGGAGGCAATCCCACCACCTCTTTCCAGTTTGTACGCCATTCCTTGTTCACCCACTCTATCACTCTTCTCAGGTCAGGATCTTTGAACTGCCACTCATGTCACACTTCTATGGCAGCTGGCAACACTACTTGGAAACTGAATGCTTGCAAACTGCTTCTTTGGCCTCATCTCTTATACAGTAATGACACTCATGTGGCAGACATAGCCAGTGGCACCATCAATTAGCATTCTGATGAGTGTTCCCTGAGGGGTGCTCCACAATGAATTGGAAGGATTGGAGCTGTTAAAGCCAGCAAGCCAACTACCCCTCTGGCTCCTGAAATGACATGATCCACCTCAAAGTCACATGGTCAGTCCTGATGATGAAGGGAGTCCCACATAGATAATGGCACAAATGATGTGTAGAGTCTACAGTGCCCAGTAATTCTTTACAGGTGACATAGTATTTTTTTATGGTTTTTGGACGCCCAGCTGCAGTAGGCAATAACGTGCTCTCCTGCCGGAGAGGTTGGAGGAAGGCCCTCATCAGACAAATACTTGTAGGGGGAGGCAAGTCCCTCACTGCTGACTCTTGATCCTTTGCAGTGTGGTTCCCCTCGTGTCCAAAGAAGGACAACTCTCTCCTCAGGAGCTTGGGTAACTTCAACCCTGCTCTACTAATTCAGCTTCTTCCAAAGCCCTCAATTCCTCTTAAAAATGATCATCAAGGTAAGCAAAGCACCTTTGCAGAGGAACATTCAACTCAAATAGCATGATCATAAATTGGCACAAGCCCTGCCCTGTGATTAATGTGGTTTTTACTAGTGCATCTTGGGCCAGGGGTACCTGCTAACACCCACTGCTCAAGTCTAACTTAAAGGATAAAAGGTATAAAAACACATGTTCCTCCTATGCATTAAGATGTAGTTTCTGTAGGCATGTGTGTATTTTATTCATTGACATAAATATGGTACATACCCCCAAGCTTTTGTCTTCTTTAGGGTCTATCAGTTAAGGGGATCAAGACAGGGCTAATTAAAGTTCTAACAATCCAGCAAATGCTGCCACGCCTGCAGTCGGACTATATGCCTAGATGCTGTGGACAGCAATGCGTTGGATTACATGGGCTTTAAGGTTGAAGGCTTGAATTTAGGCCAGTGCAAATTTTATTTATTCTACTCACAGTCATGCTGTTCAGTTTTGAAGATAAAAAAGTTATCAAAATAAAGCATGTAATATCATAAGTGTCAGTTTCATTGATTTTACATGAGTGATAACAGTAAACCTCAGAATATCTGGCACCATTGAAGCATAATGGTCCAATAATAGGAGCATTGATATGTTGGTGATTTTGTGAGTAGCCTAGTGGGTTTATTACCTTTTAAATCAATGATGTTGTTTGGAAGTTACATTTTCTTTTGAGCAATCACATACTCTGCATTTCATTCACTCTGAATCAAACTGAACAATAATTGGTTATAAACAATTTGCAATAGCAATTATATACAAATATAATGCAATAATTGCAATTATGCCACAATCCTCTTCTGAAAACCCATATTCAAGACTGAGTTACAACAGGGTAAAACCACTTATCCAAAGAAATGGTTCTTGCTTGCTCCTTGATTTATATATTGCTAAATCCCAATAACATAAGTGAAGAGGTATGTAGCAGGTTAAATGGCAAGCTATTACATGTGGGGATGTAAACAACGTGTACCTATACTGATGTGCAAAAAACTGAAAATGACTTATCTCGTAATGGTGACAGTCACACAATCAAAGCAATTTGAGAGGCATCTCTCTCCACCACAGCTCTAGTAATGGCATGACTCTAGAGAAAAAAAAACATTCTGTTCTCTTCCACATTTATTTTCTGTAACAAAGCCATTAAAATAGACCTGAGACCAAAATTGAGAAAGTGTGCCAATCTTTCCCTTTATTAATACACAAAATCAAGTACCAACACAACTCCCCATTAATATGGACTACATTAGCAGATTGACTGAAAGTTCATTTCTGCATGGAGAGCTACACATCATAAACAAACTCATCAAAAACATAAAAAAGTCAATGTTACATTGAAGTGGATCTTTAATATTCCACATATAATATTTAAAATAAAATAATGTATTCTCTCATTAACACAAAATTCTTACATAAAGGTATCTTAATTTCAGTTACCCAAAATTCCTTAGTAATTGGGTAATCTAGCTGTGTGCCCCCTTTCTGGGGTGGAGATCAGACCCAAGTGCAGGAAACAAAGAAAGAGGCAGGAATCCAACATTAACTGATAGTTTAATAAACATAAAGAACAAAAATCAAACACAGGACCTAACCCAAGAAATAAAACACTGACAAGAAATAAAATAAGAAAGGCAAAAGCCGGAACTCGAAAAGGCAGGGAGAACATTAACACGAAGAACAAACACTCAAAAAACATTCAAGCCGGAGCACAGAACAAAGAAAACAGGCAACGTAAATAGACCACGAAATGAGACACGAGGAATCAATCAAAACAACGAGGGAATGTAAAAAAATGTAAAAATCAATAAAAAATTAAACCGGGGGAATGTAAAAAAATGTAAAAATGTAAACACAATAAAACCAATTAAACCATGCATTCTGCAATGATATTGCATTATCCATTCAGTAGCTGGTAGAACTATTCAGCTTTATTTTGCTGTCTGAACATCTTTAGTATGCAAGCTAACTAATGTTTGCTAGCATTGGTATTATACTGTGACTAACAAGCTAAACATTTGATAAGGTGAATCTATAAAGTTTTACTAACTACTATAATATTTTTGAACATCTTTAGTTCGCGAGTTAGCTAGCCACCATTGACATTATACTTTCTAGCTAGCTTGCTATGGCCGACAGATGAAGCCATGATCTCATATTATCTCTTCAAAAGAAAGAACACCCAATTTTCAACACTCTGTTTACAATACACAAAACTGTCATATAAATGACACTTGTACTAAGACAGCTAGCTTGCTAAACATTTGATAAATGTTTACTATAATATTTTTGAAGCTGAAATTCAACAATAATGTAAAAGTGCTTATAAATTTTTAAAAATTTTTTTAATCCTTAACCATGTATTGTCTAGATGTTTTTGTACTATCTTAGCGATCCTCTGAGGTCACATTTATACCAAATGATGACTGCATGCAAACTTTTTTTGAATTTTTTAATATATTTTTTAATGAATTAATTTTGAATTGTTACTGATATATTCATGAATGTATTTTGTATTTTTATATAACAGCCTTATAAAATTATTATGTAAACATTTTATAAATAATTCATAAATGCTTCACAAAACTATATTATCATTTTTGGGAGGGTGCTTAAGAATGCTTTATGAAGACATTTCATAAAGCATTCATAAATGCTTAATTAAAACTATAATGCAATTATTTTGAGTGCTTCATGAATGCTTTATAAAGGTAGTTAATATAAATAGTTAGAATATAGAATAAAAAAAGGATAAAACTCTATAACATTCCAGGCACACACAATAACCACAAAGTACAAAATCCTCAAATAAAATTGTCACCGGTGTGTTCAAGCTTCTTCCTGAGAAGGGTGCTACAGCCTGCATCCTCAGGGCATTTACTCTTGAAAAGGAAAGCCCCATGATGCTTGTTTTCAGCAGCATCCTACTGAGGGGTTCAACCCCCGCAAATAAATTGTAATAAACCCACCTGGAGGATCACCCCTTGTAGGCTTTCCTTAATATAAGAAAATATCCACAAGAAATGCCCCTAGTCACAGACTGTAGCTGTATATACTTGCTTCTTCTTGTTTATCACCACTTTCAGCTAATATATGCGTTTCTATAATGGTGCTTTTTAAATATTACTGCGTTAGCTTACACAGTCTCCATACAAAAATTCTAAAGAGGGCTGTTTTATCTACCCCTACCACACTGTGTGCTTTCTCAATAAACCTTGTCTCTGCATCTCATTTTCTGTGGCGGTCACCCCTTAATATCAGCCATAACATACATTCTCTTTGTTGATGATGGGAGTCCAGATCAACCTTCCTGACCACTGATAATGTGTATACTTATTTTTCTCACTTTTCCACTATCTGTTACCATCCATTCATATTTTCTTGACTGTGACTAATTCAAGATTCAGGCTCAAGTTTATTTGTCGACTGTAGCGCTAATCAAGGATGAAGGCGCATTACGGGGATGTGCTTTCTGGTAGTTTGGTGACAAGAGATGGGCGCACACCTGCAGCACAGTTGTGAAAGAGGTTGGGTTGAAGAAGAATAAATGAGGGTTTCATTCATTATGGGCAATCAGATCATCAGCCTGTTTACCGTTAATACCTCTACCTCTGTATAATGAAGAGCAAGCACCATGGCTTGCAGAGAGGAAATTATGAGACTTGCTTTCACTACAATAAAACGGATTATATAATTGGACAGCGTATCATGTGGCAATACTAAACAAAACTAAACTAACATGTGTATCCATTTCCTATCAGTGATACGCAGTCCAAACAGAGCAACAGAGCTAATGCTGGCTACATAAGAGAAGCATACAATTATTTACTCATGTCAAAAGTCAATATGAGCTACATAATGCTTTGGTGCTCTGGACATAATAGTTAACAAGAAATAAAGGAATTAACTAATGAACAAGTGAACAAATAAACAGAATCAAATCAGACTTTTTGAAAACGCATTACAATTTGTTATGTAATGATTTTATTACTTATCAATGGTGACATAGCACAACAGCAACCTTGGTTGGTGTGCACATTTATGAGGGATTGTGGAGGCTTCATTCGGTTCTTATGTTGGGCTCTTGACACTATGTGTTTCCATATTTGTTTATGTACCCTTACTGCAAAGCATAAATGGAACAAAATGTGCAATAGAGAAAAAAAATGCATGTACTATATGTACATACAATAGAAGTGGTAGATAGGTTATGTCTGTGATCATAACCATTCAAAAAGAATGATCCTCTCAGTGAAAAACATGAAACCATTACTTTGGTACATTACTGTAGACATATATTCATTGTACTGCATCAAATGAATACATTTTAATTTATGAAAATAATCGTGTCTAATAAAATGTGCATGTTTGGAGCACTGGTAAGATAATGTTTCCCCATGACAAGGGGTTGAATTGGAATGTTTCTCATGTTTCTGAATTAATGTTGTATTAGTTACTTTAACTTATTCCTGCGTTGTGGGACTTTTTATCATGAACAAAAAAAAATCAAATATCAAGAGAAGATGGTTGAACATTTAATTCTGCCCGTTCAGGCTCACAAGCAAATTCTCTCTGCCCAGCGTGTTCTCGTTGTCCATATGATGACATACCAAAAATATGATTTTTCCCTGCAACGGGACAAGTTGGAGGACTTTCAGCAGAGTGGGGTTTTGCGAGCCAGGTAAATGGTTTGGACACCTGGCAGCTAGAGTCACAACGGTGTCTGTGTAGCAGCGGTCTTTTGAAATTCAATGAGATGGCTTCAATATAGGGGAAAACAAAGCTGTCACAGAGAACAAAAGTGATGGAACCAACCTCTGAGTAATACAAGGGGCAGAGCTGCAATGCCAGTCTATCTTGGGTGACATTTATGAGGGTTTTTTGCATTGCTGCTATACCAAGAAGGGGCAGCAGGAAGCAAGAATGCAGACCCTTTGATCTCAGGTTTTTATCTTCCTCCGAATTTTCTTAAAAGCAGGCATGTCGGCTGTCTTGATATCCTCACAATACATCAGACGCACGTTAGAACTTGAGCAAATAGGTAATAGAGGGAGGTGGGGGAGATGAATTGTCGCCTTTACTTGTTGCAGGTCATTGCTTTCAAAGTGGTTTTCATTGTGTAAAGAAAGCTGACTACATGTATATCAATCTTTGATTGCATTTTTTGTCTAACCTTACTGATGATACAGTGTTCCTTTAATGCAAGTCTTTCAAATGGTAAGCTATGTTTATTTATTATCCTGAATTATCACTTATTATTATTACAATGACATTATATTATTCACATTTATAACAGCTGATCGAATGAACAGTAATATAAACTAGATTCCATTTTTTTATAAGTTTGCACAATTAATTTGTTCTATTTCACTGTAAATATAACATGCGTTTCTTTCACACATCATTAATGAATTTGTGTCCTGTGACATTTCATTTCTTTAGCAACACCCATAAGGGAAGCTTTCTGAATTCTATGGCTGTCACTGGTTACTTATTTATTAACAGTTAGTTAATGTGTTAATAAGCGGTGGAGTATGAGACATTTTTGTAATAGTTCTATGCACTCCTATGTTAACAGTTCATTTGGTAACCTTTTTAGGATTTTATTTGATATAATCTGACCTCCTCTTTAATAACACTTTTAGGAAAATATATTAATATTCTAGAAACCATCAACAAGGTTTTGTTTTGATGTATAATACAGTTATTACTATGTTAATAGCCCTTAATAATGGCATTGTATTCTATTCCATTGTCTTTTCTTATGAGAAATACCGCCACAAAGATTCCTAAAAAAGTAATGTTCCTATTTGTCTGTTCTGCTGTAACTTTCACAGAAGCCTCACTACCTTTCTCCATCTGCCTTTAGGTCCTGGGTTTGTTCCACCTGATAGACTGTTCATCATTCTGTCTGTGCTGGACTGTGGTGCTTTTTCATCTCTCTCCGACCCTCAAAAAACAAAAACAGCTTTTGTTCTGCCTGCTTCCTCAATGAAACAAGCACTGTGCTGCTCTCAGCAGCCGGTGAACGTCATTGGGCAGGTTTAAAAAAAAAGAAAAAAAAGTGCAGCTTTCTCTCAAAATTCCCTGCCATTTTCGAGGGAGCGTTTGATATTAAATGTATGAATGTCATGCCCTTTGAAAGATTCTGCTCATTATTAAGGTCGTGCTTCAGGAGGATAGAGGTTTGAAAGTCTAATGGGAAAAGACAGAAATAAAACGGTTTGCATTGGCTACTGCTTCACATCAATATTCTTCCTGAAAGGAAGAATGGAACAGCTCAGACATTGCTTTTCGGGGCTTGAACTGTATGACAAAACAAATATTATCAATGGTGATGGTGCAAAGATCTCTAGTAGTTTTATCATTTTATTTGGACAAAAATGTATTTAATGATTAGTAGAATTACTTAGGCATATTTCTAAGCAGAAAAATTCATCATTTTTTACCATGCATTGTATTTACCCTATAGTATATTATTTGGTATGTATTAAGTGTTAGCATACAGGTTTGCAGTACATATGAGTGACATGCGCTAGTACAACAGAACTGACCATTTCATAAATCCAGAAATATTACCTCATTGGTTGGTGTCATTACACGTTCTCTTATATTGGCAGAAAATTAATCTTTTTCCTCAGTCATTGAAAGACAGCCGCTGGGCTTTATGATGGAGTGCAATTGTATTGCCTTAGTGGCATAGTAGGGGATTTGCTTCGACACATGTACGACACGTGGCCATACGTGTGTACATGCGTGACTATAAATGCATAAATGCATAATATAAAGGATTCATAATATAAAGGATTCTGCACTCACACATATTTTCCTATTTTGTTTCTTATCCGTATTGAGTGAGAGACTGTTCAAGACGAGCACAATGTACTCCTGCAGAACTGACTCCCGCACATGCGTGCGTGCTGGCCTCATTTAGATGTCACTGGCTATTTGGAGATCGACAGCCTGCTCACAATACATTCCGCTTATTCACATGTATGAAATACATAACAACATGTGAGATCTTACCTTTTAGCATCTAGCAGTGTGCAGTCCACACTCTTATCCAGCAGATCACTTTTGTGGGGACCAATCTGGATTCACTTGCTATGAAAGCCTTTACTTCAGAGAGGTTGTGCACATTGAGTCCTGTATCTCTCTTCTAAAGATAGGCAGATGAGTGTACTGGTTCACCTGCATGTGCTTATTGCCTGAGTGGATTGCCGCTGTAGTGTCTACAGAAATATCCCTATCATGGTATCCACGCAGACCTGTTCACCACCATACCAGTCCCACAAGTCTGACTCTATATATTAGTCAGGACAAAGAGCATTACCGTAGCAGCCCACAACGTGGCATGGAACTACGTGTATGGGCTTGTTGCCACCCTATCCAACCTGGCACCCTTTGGATTGGAATGTGCATAGTCTGGATTCACAACATGTATGGTAGCAGATATATCAATATCACTCCCAGAGATGGATACATTGTTTTTGAATGCCAATGCCATGTCAGGTGCAGGCTTTGCTTACACAAAATGGAGGACACAGGAGGTGTACTGCTACATACTTTATGTTCATTGAGAGAGAGGAAGAGAGGGATGGCATGATTTGATATTCTTGCATATGTTGGCTGTGGGTATCTACATTTTTCTTTTTCAATGTTTTTGTTATTAATCATTATATTTAATTTAATATGAACAGTACCAGCCCAGGTGATCTCACACATCCTGGGGCTGAAAGACCAAAGAGAGCAAATGCAAAGCTGCACATTCCACTGTGTTCTTTATGGCTGAATAGATTGCTGATGTGATTCATAGAGTGCTTTTGTCTCATCCACCTACAATGTCTAGGTGTTGGGTCATGCACGTTATGTTCCATTTGTGTTGCCATCTCACATAATTCATTTCCCCTGCCTCCCACTATAATTAAGTAAAACTATCAGTAAAGTGGGTCACACAAGTATATGCACATCGAGGGGGCTACTGTATCATGGCCGTGCTGTAAGACATCATTTTATGGCACCCTGGTGTTTTCCACTGGTGGCCGTCGTGTTGCACCTCAATACACCCGTCACGGTTCTTATTTCCATTCATTCAAATCACGGACAGGCAATTTCATCCCAAAAGGGCCAGCGTCAGGTCCAGTTTTTAGAGTTATTTCAGTTTGCCACTGATATGCACCTGGAACACCAGGTGAGATGACTTTGTTGTCCTATTGATGAATGACCACGAATAGCAATGAATACCATCAAGCAATGAAGATCTGAGCATTAATTAAGGTCATTAGACCTTGCGGCCCTCTGGGCCAGGAACGGTTAGTTCCCATATTTGAATCTGTGTATTTACTTAAACGGATTTCCATCGGATATCACACATACACAAGAGCATTACTGCTGAAAAGGTCCTAACATGAAATAAAGTGGTATTTCCTTGCATTTGACAATTGAATTAGTTTAAGAGCAAATTCAATCTAGGCCTCCTCAATGAGGTGATATAAAAGGATGGTTGCGAGCTTATCAGATTTGGCCAGGGAGCCACATCCTTAGGTCTGCCTCTCATCCATACATTTTGCATTATGGCAAAGTTTATTGCAAGACTGGCCCTGAATATGAACTTCATTTATCAGCATAATTCAGCATGAAGCAAATAGGATAGGCTCATATTCTTGTATTATATTACGGTATATTTATGAAGGCTTTTGTGTAGTTCTTCAGAGAATGAATATAAAAAACACAACTAAAATTACCATGGTATCCACAGTGACATTTCTTTAAGTAAGGCAAGAAACACTTTTCCGTTAATACAAAGAAATGAATTTAAGGAAATGTTTCTTGCGCTTATATTTCAAGATTGGAAATCACTGAAATAAGATGTGAAAAAAATGTTTAAATGTGTCACCAAAATTGAGAAAAATGAATTAATGGTCAGGAGAAAAATATTTTAGATCACATACTTTGGAGTCAAATCTTTGGAGTCAAATTTTCAAGTGAAATTTTTAATGTGTTTGTCAAAAGTGTAACAGTCCAAGCGGGGAACAGTTCCTGTCTTTCCCCTTCCTCCCCGCAACAAGCAGCGGAGAACTCCGCGCTCGTTAAGTAATCCAGGATCTCCTTGTCATCAACTTTAATTTCAATCACAAGCTTCAATGGCTCAGAAAATTCTCCCCCCTCATTCCCCTGCCAATGAAGCAAGGTGTCATCTGAGTCTTAACAAGAGAAGGAATAATGATCTCCACTTTGGCAAAAATGAGCTCGCATTTCAACTCCGCAGCTATCTTTACCTCTTGCTGAAGGAAATGAGAATGTGAAATGTGTGAACACAGATCCTCAAACCTGTACCATTAAAAACAATGATTTTATATGCATATATATATAGTGTGTGTGTGTGTGTAGTTCAGTAATATTAAAATAAATTAAAATTAAAACATGTCATAAAGCATTCATAATGCCCTATGTAATATTAATGTACCATTTTTTTAATGAACACATTATGAATGTTTATGTAGATAGAGTTAATGTAAAGTGTTACCGAATACTTAAATCTTTCTCACCCAAAAACTAGTAGCGGCACAGCGCTCTCACAACCTCATAATTTCAATGAAGGCACAAATGAATGGCCGGCTCCTCACAAGACACAAAAACAACAGTCAACATTTATATTTCACAGTAATTTCATTGCTGCGGCTCCCCGCATGGTGCACAGCAGCAGGCGCAGTGAAAAGAAGTCGCACAATAAAGATTTTTAAAATTCACTCCTCGCCCTCAGCCACGGACGGAAGAGTGAGTCAATCTAAAATTGCTCGGAACAATGTGTTGGGGAGCAGGCCCCGGGAAGGAGCGCGCAGAGGCGGTAAATCCATACCGACCGCAGGAAGTCCACGGATGGATATCGAACCAAGGGACGCAGGGGTAAGATGGGGGGTCCTTCGGTGAAATGACTCTCTCCTTAGGCTCATCGTTTCATTAGCGCCGTCGGAGCCGATCTTGAGAGGGGAGAGAAGATGGCGGGTGTAGATAAAGCCCCCCCAGCATCGCTCACCATGCCCCCTCCCAGTAGAACACTATGTGTCTGGAGCAGAGGGGAAAAGGTGAACAGCAGGTGGATAAAGGCTCAGGCGTCTCCTATTGTTTCGACCGGCAGCAGGGGCAGCAGGAGCGGGGGCAGGGAAGTTGACGACGAGAGCCACCGCGGTACGCAGGCTCGCCAGGCTCCTGCGTAGCTCAGCCATGTTTTTCCTGCATAGATTTGTGGGTTGTTTTCCAAAGCGATTACAGCCTAATCCAGTAGAGCTGAAAGGAGGGAAGCTAATCGCTTGCTCATACACGGCTCACCAGGCAGAGGCATTACCGTTCCGTGGGGAGTGTCACGCTGGCACAAGCAGGCCGGGCGAGGAGTGGATCACCGAGGGTGGCTCGCCGTGGCTGGGGAAACACTGTTGCTGCAGTAGTTGCCTGCCTATCTGCGGCAGAGCAAACCCAGAGAGGCGCGTGGATTTGCTGATAGTGCAGCCTTCAGACAAAAGACAAATAGGAGGCGCTGGGGTGAAGGGCTTCTTCTATCTCTTGAATTTATTCTGGGCACCTTTGGTTGAAAACCATAACACCTACTGTATACCCAGATTTAGCCAAAACAGCTTAAACCTCTGTTGATTTAGATAGACAAGACAAAGTGGCAGACAGATAAGGCAAATGCAGTACCATCAGGGCACAATATAGAAAGAAAATTGCACAGGTCAGCATTATTAAATTCCACTAGCCAGGTGATAGTTTTGGATAACTCTCATTTTTCCTAGATGAATGATATTCCATCTGATAGATTAACCATGGACATTGTCCCTTGTGATGGAAATGTCACTGTGTCTTATTTTAGCTGCACCTTATTAAAAACATGGACACAGAACACACATTTGGAGCAGAAAAACTGTGAGACAAACATAGTAAAGTAAATCAATCTTTAGATAAATGTGCCAGGAAGTATTTATGGTTTGGTGTAAGCCACTCTTTGCAACGGAAGCATTAAGGGGCCTCTTAAGATAATACACTTTCTGTTTTCACTGTGACCCATGAATGCATTCGCAGAGAAATGATCTGGCCCCTTCCACCCTGAGATGCATGGAGAAACAGCCTTGACGAAGGATTAACGGTTGTTCCACAGATTCTCAGATCAAAAGCTTCCAAAAGCCCCATCTCTGCATTGAAACTGCAACAAAATTGTTAAAAACTGGCAGAGGGCAATACTTCATAAAAATTACATGTCTCTGTTGGTTTGGGTAAACTTCAAAAACATTTGCTGTTTCAGCAGCTGCTGGATTCAGGGCTGGCAGCCCTGCGTCTCTACTATAATGGAGAAATGATCTCCTCGGGTGTAGAATATGAGGAGTTTTTCCAGCGCCAAGCCTCTGTCAAGCTATTAATATAACATTACCATTGAAGGATGAAGCTTCTGACATAGGCAAACAAACAGTATCATATATAGATAAGGGGTAGGTCAGTAGTTTGATTTAATCAAAGATAAAGATGCTAATTTCATAATTGAACTTTATTTACATTCGGTGCCGGTTGCATAGATGCCTCAGCACTAAGCTAAGTGTGTATTTACCTGAACTGCCATCAGAAAGGCTTTGATTAATGCATAAGGTCTGTAGCAGCCAGATAACATTTCCTTATTATTTTTTTGTGTGTTAATAAGTACTGCTACTGTGGAGTTTTTGGAGATTGAATGTGGGGTACACAGAATTAGATTTCTCATCAAACTATGGTTAATACATTCATAAAGAGATTGCCTTTCCTGTTCCCCGGGGCCTATGAATGTCTGTAATTTCTTTTTTTGCCTCTTTCTTTCTAGATGTTGCCTTTTATCAAAGAGCCTCATAATAAGTGAGGGGGGGGGGGAAACTTTTGTGCTCCACACTTTGTTTTTCTAAGCTTCCTGATTATCAAAGCATAACATAGGAATGGCTAGGGTTTTATGTGAATGGTAGCACTATGTGTTTTTGGAACTATTTAAATTGATGTACAGCCAGGCCTCATTTTTCACTGTATTACTTAGCAATGATTCATACTTTGTCTGTGTATTGCCAATTATTTGCAAACTTTTTTTGTTTTACAAAAGCATGGTTTCACTTTTTACTTTTGTTTTACAAAACATGGTTTCACAAAATATTTTTTTTTAGAAGTGCTTGTATAGATAGCTTCTAGAATCAACTGACTGCTTCCGAATGATCCACATCCACAGTGTATGATATATTCCTGGATTAAATACAAAAATTTCCAAAATATTTTTTATATTGTCCTATTAAGTTCAACCCTATCATCAGTAAAGGCTAAAGTCAGTTTAAAGTTTGTAAAATCCTATTATCCCTTGTGTATCTCTACCTGTATCTTACTATCTACATACTGTAAGTAACAAATGTTCTACAAGTTCTATGTTCTGAGTAATTCATATTTTTAAACAGGAATAGTTTAAAGAATGCATGATTACATTTCACAGCATAAATCAAAAAGAGAAACACAAACAATGAACTGGGTTGCTCATGATGTATTTCTATCTCAAAGCAGAAAATATTGTATGATTTGTTCTGTTCACTGCTTTGCTGTGTATATCAAAGTACCTTTACCCTTGCTCATAAATATGAAAAAATGAAAATTTGCATAACAATAAAAAAGAAGCTCACCAGTGTGAGTTTTTCAGGTACATGATACATCCATCACAACAAACATGGTTCATTTTTTTTCAGTGTATTAGGTTGATCTTTCTGAAACCACCTCTTTCTGCAGTTTACATTTGCCAACTTCTAAAGTATACCAAGTCTACAGATGCCAAAGAGATGGAAACATTGTCATCTCGAAAGGCACCCTTTCTGAAGGAAAGAAATGCATATACATGGGGTGAAGATGATCACGCAATACCATTAAGTAACCATTGTCATTCACCTTGCCTTCTATGGTGATGAGTGCGCTCAAACCATGCTGGGAAAATCTGCCCCCAGCATTATAGAACCCCCAAAAGCATTCGCTATTTTTCTACACTACCTTTACGTGTTCAATACCTTTATGTATTAAGTGCAAGATCTGAAATGTAAAATTGAATACATGTCATGAATTATAAATTAATTGCTGATGCAGTCAAAATGTTACTCCAAAATGTTACAGGTATGATACGCAGATGCCTGCAATGATGTCTATTGCTGTATTACTGCACTGATCTTGTGCGCTAACTATGATTGTTCTTACCATGTATTAATGCACATTTTGTAAGTCGCTCTGGATAAGAGCGTCTGCTAAATGCTTAAAATGTAAATGTAAATGTACTCCAAATTGAATCTTACCATGAGGCTTGAGTTAATACTCAAAGTCATGGTTGTGTTGGTAATAGATCTGTAAAAGAGATAAAAGTGTCAAAATCTGAATATTAAAATACTAGTATTTTATTAGTATTATTCATTCATTTTATTCAAACTGGTAGCCAATTAAGCAAATGTAGACCACAATACAGATAAAATGAGCTTCCACCTGCCGGTTTCCATGCTGTGAGTAATATATTCTGATGAGATCAAACAACTGCATCTCAGTGCTGATCACTTCTAGCCTAAAGTCTGCCTAAGTCATTTAATAAATGTATTTTATATGAAAAATAACTGACTTATAAAGAACTAAATAAAGAAATAAGGTAGTTGCTATATCAGTGCTGCTATAATGTTTGAATAGCCAACATTTTTCTTGTAAACTGTACTAGCACATATGCGGACACTCGTGTGATTGATTGAGACCAATTTGCCCATCGACAGAAATATGTGTTTGCAATCTTATATTTCAGTCCAGCTTATTTTGAAGTCCCTGCATACTGTATGCATGTGTTTATTATGCTAAGAACCGATTTTAATAACACTTCACATTTTAAATCCATCCCCTATATATTGCTGTTACAGTTATAGATTCTTTACCGTATTTCCCACAGTGCCAGCTCTCATTTTTATGTCTGTCTGTACATGTTGTGTGCAATGTGTATCTTTTTAAACTTTTTTTAAACAATAAGTAGTTTGAAAAGAACCTAGTTTGAGGACAGGTGGTCATAATACAGCATATACACTACAGTCATAATACAGAACCGATCATCTAAAGGTAATGCACTGATTGTGATAACATTAACGAAGGTTATCTTTACTTATGTGGAATGTAGCTGGCGATTCTGATATAATTGTGTGTAGTTGCATTGTGTATAATGTGAATTCAAATACATGTGCAGTTTTGAAGTGAGCATTGTTCTTAGACTGTAGACATGGGAAGACATCCTTCTCACTTTAGCCAAGCTCCATTGGTGGGGAGGGAATACAGCGAGCAGTAGATAGCCAGCTAACAGTATAGTTATGTCACTTGAATCACCTAAGGTGTAACAGCTGTCTAGGTAGTAAACCAGGTAGCTAATGTAGGTAGCCATGCTGCTAAGGTTAGTGATGGTATATCACTGGCTAGCTAACTACACTTCAAGTGAAACATTGGAAACTATCAAGCTAACTAGCTGCTTGTTTTAATAAATGGCTGTGTAGCTGTGTAGCTAGGTAACAAGCTGTCTGAATGAAACAAGGCAGATGTGGCTTCCTAGCTGGCTACACCTACAAGTAACTGCCAAAATAAAGGAAACACTTTAGTAAATGAGGGATGCAAAGTATATTGAACGCAGGTGCTTCCACACGAGTGCGGTTCCTGAGTTAGTTAAGCAATTAACATCCCACCATGCTTAGTTTCATGTATAAAAAGGCTTGGCAAGAGCTGTTGCCCATTATTTTGCCCATTATACACCTTGACCATGATGTCCGTGCATTGGTTTGAGATGCAAGGCAAAACAGACAAGCAATTCATATTATGTGATTAAAAAATCATATTTAAATAGTTTTTGGGTGATTTTATAAATTTTCTGTGCGTCCATGTTTCACGTCCTCCACACTTACCCTTAACAGCATAATTGTATTGTTTTGTATGGTTTTAGTCCCCAATTGTATAATTAGTCACATGTCTGTGCTGATTACCAAATTATTGTTGAACCTGCAGTGCCTACAGGGACACCTGGAGGATAACTGATGAAATTCAACTTGACCAGCCCAGATGGTCATACTCTCAAGATTTTCTTCAGGACCTAGTTATAGTATATACAATTTTGAATTTGTCTGGGATGTTAAAAGGTTAGAGATAGCTAATGAAAACAACAAATCATGTTTAACTGTGCTGTTAAACCATTCAAAATTATATTATTTTAACATAGAATTAAAGTTGTATAATTTGTTTGACTATTTTTTAAATGTATTTAACAGCTCGGCACATTGCAGACTAATGAAAATTTTGTTTTTTGTTGCTGTTGTTTATTTTTGTCAATATGAATGGCCCTTTAGTCTGAACTGTCTCTCCGCAGTAGGCCTATGCCTCAAAAGGGTTTCATTTCAATAGCACCTGACTGTCTAAATGCAATGTTAACATGATGTATGTGGCCACTGCTAAAACACATACCGCGACATACTGTGACAAATAACTCAAAGCTGTCCTGACATGAAAGGTTTTTATTATGTTAATTGTATTCATTGAAGGTCAGATGAAACCACATATTTAAAATAAGGGGATCAGTCTATAAGGATTTAAATACATCGATCATTCTATAAAGCCCCTAGAAGACAGCCAGGCACTTAAAGTAAGGTATTTTATTTGTTTTGCTAACAAGTATCCCTGACAGGTTGCTTGTGACATGAGAAAATGTGTTTTTATTAACAGATTTCGCTCACATTTTTACCACCTGTATCACTTTTAACTGATTAACTTTGAAAACAAATTGTTTAAAGTAGCCTACGTGGCGGAATAGCCACGTTTTATTAATTTCATTAATTGCAGTTATAATAGCCTACAGTTGTAATATACTGTATATTAATCTGTATAGTATTGTTGATATACCAGTACATGCTAGCTACGTAAACTGAGCATAAAACGTTTAAATAAACGTTTATTTGAATTCATTTAACAATCGGATTCGAAAGCATGGGTAAGAATTTGCCACTAAAATATACACACGTTCGAATATGCTTCTGCAAAATAATAGGCTGTCAGGCTTATTTTTTGGGGGAAAGAAAACCTTTTCAAATGCGCATTAATTTCTAATCAAATGCAATTCCTTCTCACAATTCGCCCCCAATAACCACCGCAGCGCGCGCCTCTCTGGTGGGCACCGCTCCGGTGTGCGCTGGTTTAATGCCTGTCCCCAGTGCCACACCCCCTCCTACACAGTGGCATGGTATATTCCAATGATGCTGAATATGAGAGCTTGGATCCGCTACAGAAGAATCCTGGAAGATTTGCTCCTGATTCATTGCTCTCAGGAAGAGGCAATATCACGTTGACTGCATGTCTTCTCACTTCCCTTACTAAGCACGCCTGCTATTTCCCGCTGTATGCTTATGCTGTGTCTCAAAGCACTTGACAGTAGATATCTGACGAAGCAAGCTTGACTCCTAACTGACTCGGGTCTTGCTATTTTTCAAGGATAAATGAAGATAGAGCAAAGGGGGATTTAAATTGTCTTTTTTTACTTCACCCTCGCTGTGAAACTATGGAATGGAACTAATCTCCCGGCGTGATCCCGTCTTGCAAAGGTAATGTCTGCTGTTTCAGCGAAATGTTGCCTATTATATTGGGAAATCGTGTGCAATACAGGATGTCCATCTGTAAGACAGCTGCGGACTCACAATTGCATGCTGGTTAGTGCATGTCTGAACATACTGATTTTGCCAGATTAATGTATAACCTATTGAAACTAAAGTGTTCTGTGTTACCAATGAATTATCGATACAATTACAACCTAACCTAAGGTTATGTAGCTATGTTCTCTGGGCCCGTAATGACGAGTCATCAAGTCGAGAATCAGCCGTGGCAGTGATTCTGGGGAAGAGGCGCCCGCTGTTAAACTACGGTCTGTGGTGTTACATTGAGCTAATTACTGTGCTGCTGTTTTGTAAAAATCTATTATAGAAAAGGAAGTTACCTAACCGTTCGCGTGAAGCTCGTATTTTTGTTTCATCCTGCTCGGCGATGTAAAGGATGAACAACACCAGCCGAATATGGAAGGGTCATTATTACGAAGTTTACCGTAATAATATTTATTTAAATATAGATATTTTGTTGCATTTGTGCGTTTCACCACTCTTGCGGATATGGGGTGCGGGCGGCACTACAGACTTGAACACATTTATGAGACAACTTTAGCAGTCTTTGTGATTCATTCTGTAAGAAACAGTCGAATTGGTTATCACAATCACATGCGGTTATCTGGTTTTCTTTGTCCATTTTTTTAACCGAGTGTTTACCATATTTGTATAATATTGAATGTGATTCTTCAGACTTTACATACTCAATCAAGAGACTATAAGGACGTCTGTGCTGTTTACAATACTGGGCACATTTTTTATAAGGGGGGCGAACATAGGTTCACGAACATCACAGTTCATAAGATTGTCATTCATCTGTTGCTTACCTGCTGTGCCCAAACACAGTTTAAAATTAAGTTAGTTCAATATGTCAAATTCTGAATTATGGCAATGTTCGAATATGATTTAAACACAGCAATGAGCATTTCTATAAATGTGCAGTGATGAGAATGAATTAACAATTTTAATCACCTTCATGAGCACAGCATTGTGTCCCTTCTGTACCTTCTATATGCAGTTGTCTCTTTACCTGAAACTTTCTTTCAACGTATTATATTGAGCGTTTTGAAATAGTACAATTCTTACAGCAAGTTAAAATCCACAGACAATTGTACTGTATGCTAGGAAGTGACAATAGCTCAACAGCATAGGGTGTGTACCCATTTGATAAGCCTGTTTGTTGAAATTCATTGCAATCAGAGATATGATACAAATTATTTTATGTATGATGTCCACCTTTTCCACATCAACTAGAAAATATATTGTTGTTTTGTTGTTTTGAAGCTTTTGAGAAAAACTGAGCAATCTTGGTGGTCTGTTATATCTGGACCACATTACTGAATACGTACAATTGTGGACAAGGTGACTCATGTTGTGTGAACATTCTTATTATTGCATTTTAAATTATACGCTTTGATTTAATAATATAATTGTTTATAGTTTATTTTTGAAGATTCGGTTCAAATAACATTGTAAACAGTGTTATACTTTCAATTCGGTTTGAATGAAATATAACCCTTTAGGGTGCCTGCCAATAAATTATTATTATTATTATTATTGCCCCTACTTTTTTAATTGGTATGAGTAATTAAATTGGAAACCCAGATACTACAGAAACTGTTTATTTTAAAGCAACACTAAAGGACATATTTCTCTCATTCTGAATGTAAAATGAACAGATCTCATGAGATGAGTTCATATGAAACATGCATCTATGGAATAATATCAATATAAGTGAAAGTTACCGTAATGCAGTATATTGTACACAACACTGTTTTCTATGTTACATTTTCAGAATAGAAATAAGCATTAAGTGGATGTAAAATAAAAATAAACTAGTATCTATCCTCTAATAATCACATTTTATATTATTCTCAACTCTGGTATGAGACCTTTCTGTCTTCAGAACTTGTCCCATAGAGGTATAATATGCAGATAACTCATATTTTCAAATATTATCCATTTAGTGTAAATACAGTGTGAAAAGGTGCACAGACAAGGTGATTGATCATCACCTTGGGTAAATAGCTCATAATTTATAATTGAACATGGTGTTGTCATTCTGACCAACAATGCCACTGAGACAAATGCTTTTGGTGAATCCAAACTGAATGGAAGGGTGTGTCTATCAATGCCTTGACATTTCTATTGTGGTGGATTTTCCTTTATATCTTAAACAATAGTAATGATGGTTTGTGTCATTATAATAAAATTAAAAAAATCTATCTGAATATCAAAAGGTAGTTTTACTGTTGAACCATAGATTTGCATTTGCATGGTTAGAAGTTCAAATATCCCCATGCAATGGCTTAGCATCTCCAGAAACCCAGCAAGGATGTTTTTGAGATGTCTCCCTCTTGCTCAATGAAACTAAATGGAAATGAGACTCCAGCTAGCTCCTCAGAGTTAAAATGATATTTCCCATGTAAACAAAGGTGTTTATAATTGCATAGGCAGACGTCTCTTTGGCTTATTTAGATTTAAGTTGTTTGCCAGATGCTAATTATACGAGATTATTCTGTGTTCATGGGAATATTGCATATGTAATTTCATTCACGTTCAGTGCAATTGTATCTGTATCTGTTTGCACTGCAGCACAAAAATGAACCCAGAGTATCTGTGCTTTCTCATGTTATAAGAGTGAAGCCCTTCCTTAAGAGTCACAGCTACTGTCTTCCTGGCCTGAACACAGGGGAAGTTAGGCATTGCTGATAGAAAGATGTGTAAACAGTGCTTGAAAGGTAATACACAATATTGCTTGAGAATGTTTAATTTCAATGTCATGGCAATTCATTTATTTTTTATGGCCTTAAGGGCTCAAGCTTATTTGCAAGCTGTGTCGTAAAGCCAGGGGGAGCTCTTTCATCAATGGCTCCCTATGTTTACCAGGCATACATTTACATGTTCAGGTAGGTTCTTTCCACTGTCCAGGCATTGGAAGTCTGTAAAATGGAGACACCAGTGAATTGTTTTCTTCACTGAACTGCATCATATTTCAGGTTATATTTGTGTGAAAACATACATATTTAACTTGTCTGTTGATTGTTCATGAGTTCATGAGATTTGGGGTATTTTAGTAGTCTATTCTGGGTGTATTAAATACTGGAAATCATAAAGAATTCAATGTAATGTCTAAAATGTGTCTAGAAGTTGACTGTCCAGGGGCCACCCTAAAATGAACTGTTTGTATGCACAAAAATGGATTGTCATGTGTGTTCCTGACCATGCATACAAACGTTGTCTTTTGGTTGGTTACAAATACTGCAAGTCTTACCAATAGTTGCTGCCAAGCCTGAAAGTGTAACATTTGTTCTATGCATGATTGAATACTTACTTATTACCAGATAATGATATTGAAAATCCAAAAAGATCACCATATTTTCCATTATTTCCTCACCCAATTTAAAAATGCTAATGCTATAACAATAAACTCCCAGCTGGCAATTATCGATACACTTAAAACATCTGGAGCACTGAACAAAATCAAGTGCTGTCACTATAATTAATGTTTATAGGTCACAGTACTGGTACTTTGTTGGAAATGGTACTTTGTTTGCATAGTTATTAGGTCACTTTTATGAGGCTTCCTCATATAATGTATATCTAATAATCTTTATTTACCTAGCAGGCTGCTGTAACATTAGCATGCTAGCTAGCTAGCTACCAATGGAGATGATGATAAAGGTCCATTTTATTAGAAAAAAGCTCCCCTCCCCCACTACCAGGCTGGCTATGGGCTTGTTACTTTACATTGCATTACCTTCATTTAGATAAACACAACAGACATTTGTTTGTTCCCAGAACAGGCCCGGAAATGTTTCCAAATTTGTCTGGTTTCATGGAACTCTATTATTAAGTAACTAGGAACATTGCAAAAGTGCTCTTAGAACGTTATTCAGATTTGCTATTCCAATTTAAATTCCATTTAAATTGTGGATGGTGTAGCAGGAATAGGGGTGTGGGGTTTCCATGTAAACAGGTTTGATAACCAAACACCACACAAGACGAAGAACAAACAAGCCAGGTTTTATTAGGGATAACTCACAGTACAGCAACATTACAGTACTTGCAGAACATGCCTTCTTTCTGGTCTTTGTCAACTTGTTTGTAACCAAAGTAACCCCATGCAATTCACGTGCAGCCTTTCGTAGGGACTAAACTCGGTTCGTCTTCAATCTTATTGTCACATTTTGTCTGGGCCTATCCTAGTTAGTGGGTTCACTGACTGAACAAATTCACTCCATGCTTCGCTAGCTCCAGGCTTGGCGCTTTGATGATGCTTTCCTCTGGCTTCACTATAGTGAAGTTGTGCTTCATATCACTGGCTGTGATTGGCTGTGTTGTTTGTTGGTTGTGTTGCGGATGGAAAAAGGCCTAAACCAATGCAGGAATTATTCTCCTCCGCACAATAATGTTATAGCCTTAGTGCAATCATCGACATTTGTAAATTTGCCGAGGATTTTAATAGATCAAATCTGGTCAGCCATTTACAAGTAAGACATGTAGCACAGTACAACGAGTATGTAAAATAATGTTACAATAAAAGCTGCTCCATACATTTGTATGATTTAATTTGTGCTCATTGAAAAGTATAATGAAGGGCAGAATTACTATTTATTTTGCCAGGGCACAAATAGGACAATAAATAACAAATTATCGGTATCGGTATCGACCGATTGTGTTATTTGAATTATCGGTATCGGTATCGGTCCAGAATTTGAATATCGGTGCATCCTTATTATACAGTTATCTCCAGTGATTTGCAGCGTGACATTGACTTTGGTTTGTCTATGAAACCAAGTCTGAATGACAAATGTTTGTCTGACTTCTGTGCATGTATGATGATGTCCTAAAATTGACTCTGTACTGTAAGTTTGTATGCGACATACCTGGAATGTTCTTCTTTGACAGAACTTAGATATGTTCTAAGACTGTTTGGGGAACATACACATTCATAACATTATCTCACATAACATTTTTCCATAATGGCAATCATTGGACAGCACCTTGTTCCTCTCCATGTTATTTTCAGAGCACTGGAAGCATGTATACCTTTTTTTATCTTGTTAACCCTCTGCAGGTTGGGACTAGCTTGGGACAAGTCATACAATATCACTGGGTTGAAAATGTGCATAGTGTAGAAAAGAACATAGCTGTGAAAATACCCAGTGTATCATAGATGTGATCTTATCTTAAATATTGTAAACATACTGTATTATGTGAATTATGAATATCAAATAATAGATCTTACTAGACATCGTATTCCCCAATTATTTAAACCTAATCCAACATGGCCATAATACCATGTGACATCAACTGTTAATAAATACAACGTAACCTTGAGAGTGGGTATTATTTAATATTCAATGTGGTTTCACCCTTCTAGTGTTCATGTTTTCAGAAAAGGCCATTGGAAATTCCTTACAAATATGACTCCCAAGCCATGTGACCTATTTTATTTTTTTATTCTCACTGTTTATGTCAGGCTATTCAGATAACTACTATTTATTTGTTAAATATAAAACAAAAGCATATATATATACTGTGTTATAGTCAGATAGGTTGTCAAGATAACTGTGTATTGAAACCATTAAAATAATGCATTGAACTCTGTTATTTAATTAAAGCAGATGATATTAAGCACAAGGCTGTATGCTTTACATGGTTCAGCAGGCAATCATGGAGATCTACTGGCCTGTATTTTAGCATTTTATAATTATATGGAGCTGTTTTTTTTTTACAGAGGTAGCAGTAGGAAATGATCTGAAGTCAAGATTAATTTGTTTCTTTCAGGTCTGTTAAACAGATCTTTTTCCTGCACTAGAATGACCACTTAATTTACTGTTTCAGTTGACAATTGTGATATATCATTTTGGCAATCTATAAGAACTTTCTAAAACATGTATGTGAGGAATGGGGTAGAAAGGTGTATTTGTCATCACATATGCTGCCATGAAATTACCACCCTTAATATGGTCTTTGTGCTGAATACCCTTGTCTGATTTTGGTCCCATCAAATCTGAGAGACGTGTACATTGTTCGGTGTGAAACGCTAACGCAGAGATGTATAGATTAAATGACGAAACGCTTTCCTTACTAGAGGATACTCGCTGAGTTATTTCTTATATAAAGAGGCTATTAGTATCATACTGTAACTCATATCTGTGTCCTTTACAGTAGGGCGACTCAATAAATCACATGGAAATATCCAACCCGGGGCCTGCCAGCGCACCTCTACAGTGCTTTAATTCCGGAGGGTACCAGGTGAACCATGTTTAATTTCGCCTCACCTTCCTGAATATTTATAGTCTTGTTTAAAACCAGGCAATCCAGTGCTGAAATCTCTGATGACTTGGACGAAAGGCATCTGTAAGTGCGCACATTGTAAAACCTGGTCTTCCAGACCGTAATGCGCCGATAATGTAGGTTCCACATTGGGAGCAAATTGATTGATTGTCATCTCATGAAAGCCATGCTTTTTTCTCTCTCTCTTAAACACATCTACATTGGCTTACGGTGATTGTGATGTTTGTGTAAACACGGTGTAAATCTCACTCATCTTCCAGTTTTACATTTGTTTTTTGGAGGGTTTTTTCTGATGAGGGTGCAGAGAGCATGCTGACATATAAAGTAATGTAGCATGTTTAGGTTGGCTCGGACACTGAGGGTGTTGAGGCTGTGATCGTTATTTTTCAATATCAATATTTTGTGATTGAAAATGGGCAAAATTTGCATTAACTGGAGTTCATATAATTATTTAGAAGGAGGCTGTATTTCCTGTAACAGGAGCAAATAATACATTGCTAAAAATACATTATAAAACAACATACAATAGAATATTAAGTTAAATTAGAAAAGGTTGTCATGGGCTGGACTTTAACATTTTGTTAAATCAATTTTTAATAGCTATTTATTGTATAACCCCAGTATGGGACAGTGTCCATGGTATATACCTATTTAATTCCTCCTCAGTTTGAAAATATCAGCCTAATGTCCCAGTGTCTATTTAAGACCAGCGGCTTCATATCTATTGCATTACTTCACTATTTCATTCTGAGCGAATGAATTTGCACTTAACCCCGGATTCACTTGTCCTTCAGCGCAATGACATTGCGTAGATGACATCATCAGTAACAAGGTCTTCACACTTTTTTTTACCTCAAGGACAAGACCATCTTTGGCACAGCATGCCATCCTAGATTGATTGAAGACCTACAGTACTACTGTCCGGAGATAACATATTGTGATTACCTGTACCAATACTGTACACTATCTTGTGCTTATATGCTGAGAAAAATCCAAATTTAAATGTTAATTGCTAATATATCTGCCAGCGTTTTTAAACAAAAAAACAGTAGCCTTCTGAAACCGTCTGCATTCTATCTATGAGTTGTCCGCCTTCTCACTATTAAACTGAGTGGGATCTATTTCTCAGTCCTCCAGTTATCCAGTAATGGGCATATGCTTTATCCATGTGCAGACTCTTGAGTCACTGCTGAACCACTGCTGTAGGTAACCCAAATTCTGAAGTACATCAGCACTTCAGTGATCTCATTTCTCGCCTCCCATATTTTCTAAGTAATAACCAGCCCATATTGTACGTTTTCACACATAAACCATGGCCTGCTTTACTTTATGAAATTTCTGTAGTGATATTGGAGACTTTTATGGTCTCATCTAAGCAGTGTTGTCTCTCTTGAGTAGACAGACAGTCGCCCGTGCCTAGTGACATGGAGCTTTTTTTATTTGCTCATCTCCACCTGTTACTGGGAGAATTGAACATTGCCATATAGGGCCATATCACAGGGCATCCCCCTATGGATTCAACAGCAAAATCACCCCAGCACGCTATTTCTTCTTTGCCGTTCCTGTGAATTTCTTCTGTTGTATAATGCAATGTCAACCTATACAAACCCATCCCCAAACCCAAACCTATCCTAGTTATTACAGTACTATTTGTTACAGGGTATCTCAAAAGAGATTATGATACGTTTGGTGTTGAGTTGTAGTAGTTTTAGTTGACGTGGGTCTGACCGCTGATCACTGATCACTTTTTGTCATGAAGACCATTGTAATTTTAAAGGCTAATGAAGTTTTAAACTAGCATAATGACTAACACCCGCGACTGCATGCACACATCTTGTCAGTCATGATTCCATGATTTCAATAAAGTGTTTTATAGTTTTATAGCATTATGGCTGTTGTGTTCATACAGCACAATCCTGATTTTAGTTTTGAATGAATATGATCAATCATACGATCTAAAGTTTTACATCTGTCATTGTACATATATAAATAGGGATTCAGTACAGCATGCCAGGGTGTTTGTGTTGGAAGCCCACATGCTAGATAGTGGCAGTAGTCTAGATATATGATTAGCATGCATGCCATGCCATACCAGTTATAGTATGGACCCTGCCTGGACCTGAAACAGACAGAACAGACATTTGAAGTATGCTTTAGTGAATAAACACATTCTGAAGTCAAAGCCCAAAATTATAGTCACAGTGAAATATCTCCGTATCAGTCACATGGCTTTCCCGTACTTTCCAACATTGGTTTAAAAAGAAGTCTGTTTGTGAACGTGTAACTAAGGGTACGTGTTGTTTATCGTGCTTTTCCCGCTAGGCTAGATGCACAAATCCCTTTGTGATTCGTTGGGAGTTGAAGCTATGTACAGAAGATTAACGATTAATTTGTTCGTATAAATGTAATTGTATTCCTCCTTCATATAGCAGTTCAAAGAAATGCCATTTTGATTTAGGCACAGGCTATTGTAACTGTGGGACCATTTGTCACTCATCTCTATTTACAAACAAAATTGAGCTACTGTGCCTTAAAGTGTGTGGTGCGTTTTATTTATTTATGCATTTCCGACTTCACAAAAATGATTGTTAACACAGCAAACACAACTGTACCAGTTCCCTTTGAAGCATGAATGCTTGATTTATTTATTGATTCCCCATGTGAAATTAAAGAGAATGAAATCTGAAATATTCTGAGATCTTGGTTTGGTAAACAACAGTTCTCCTTTAATCGTATGTGATGTTGCAGAAGCCACAGAGCCCTGCTGTTCACATGTATTAAATTGGCTCCAGGGGGTGACTTGAGTGATATTGGTATTGTTCATTTTCCCTTAGAAATGCAAATAGAAACTCCCTATTCCTGGTGATTACATGAAATGTGCTGTCCACTGTGTCTGTGTCAAAAGCATTGCACTGTAAAGTTCCCTGATAACTGATACTGGAAGGACCATGACTATGGAAGATATATGATGGTAGATAAGGGGTAGGTTTAAAAAACAGTGTACATGTTATAGGATGTTACATACTGTTCTGAATTACCCCCCAGGTGCAAAAGCATGATAATACAATGTAGTTAAGGTTAAAGTATGTAGCTATGGGGCGGTGTTAATACTATTTATATATATTTTTGTCTCCCATATGGGTTAGGGTTGGGGTGGGATATGAGAGAGATTATGGGTGCCCACATAATGTAGTATATATTTTTCCTTACTATGGGATATAAAAGCTATGTCTTAAAAGTGTGCATACATCACTACACAGCAATGCGAGCAAAAAGAAAATAAAGAAAATACCACAGACAGGACACAATATTTTGAATACATTTTTCATTGAATAAATAGGTTGTCATGGAATGAGGAGGAGCATGTTGAGTTTTGAGAGGAAGGCATTGTAGTTGGGTGCAGTTTTCAGAAGGGCTGTATTTAAAATCCTAGGACTGTATTTTATTAATCCAATGAAAAGTAAACATTGTTGAGGACAAACGCGCGGTTCGTTGAACTTTTGGTGACACCATCGACACCCGTGGACACCTGTGTTTGCGATTCTGCAAGCTCGGATGCACATTTGGACCTGCTCCAATCTAATAAATATGCACCCTCTTTTCCTTCACTTTCCATCAATTACTCGGGAATCCCCATTGAGACCCAGATGTGTGACCATTGCAATCCCGGCTGCCGCTCCAATCCATACAAAGCAGGTGAGCAGAGGGTAATCAGCCCCTCAGACCTTTTTGTCCCACCAATATTCTACATAAAGCATCACTTCAATTCAAGGGCATATCCCACATGTCTTAGCGAGGCTCAAAAGTTCCTGTAAATGAATGGAGAAATTAGATCATAATTAAATAAGCTGAAACCAACGTGTGTACAAAAAAACGGCATTAATGTGTAAGTGCTGTACAAGTTTTAACAAAATTGTTAAATATATTTCATTTGTGGGTATATTCCATCATTGTTTGGGAAAATGCCTAAGTTGTCTTCCTAGGTAGAGATCAGCTAGTTTTCCATCTTTGTCGAATGCTAAGTGATTTAAAATGATTTATGCTTTCCTAAAGCTAGCTAGCTAGATAGCTACAGGTAATGGTCATATGAAAATATGTGTTTCAAATGTCTTGAATATACAAATATTTTGTCTAAAGATTATTATAGCTAATGACAGTTTGCTGCTGATGTTTTATTAATTATGACTATTACAGTAGATCTTCATAATTTCACAGTTAAACTTTTGTACCCTTTAAAAAAAAAAAAAAAAAAATTTTATTTTATTTGCTTGTGAAAAATATACTTGTGCACTTGCACTTGCATTTCTTCTGTCAGATGACTGTTTCATTATTGTTTATCTGGGTCTACAAAATAAGGAGCTGGATGTTTATGTTCTGAAATCACATCAGTTCTATTTAACTTCAAAACACATTTCCGTAGGATGTATGTTGCATTCTTAAACGCGCAGTACAGTAGGGTACGCCTCTCTGTTTTTCAAGAGCAAAGCAGAAACACTGGTGATGGGAAAGCGAGAGCAGTCGATTGCGATCACCGGAGCCTCAGACTGGGGGGCATCTGACAGACATGCCCGTGGGTGGTGAATAATGTGATGCATCTGAGGGGGTGGCCAAGCGAGAAGGATGGAGCCAAAAGTTGAATGTCAGATACCATACCGCTCAAGGGGTTGGGGGGGGGGGGGACAAAACCACATGTGTCACACACACGGTTGACATTGAGGGTCCTGAGTGACACCCTCTTAAGTTGACGGAAGATTTGCAGCCGCGGCTGGGCGTGGGGACCCTGAGAATGGAAGCGCCGGCTCCTGCTATAAATTTACCTGCCGCCTGTCAAGAGTACATGTGTTTGAGAACAATAGCCCCCCGTGGGCCTCTCCGTTTGATATGCACCTGGGGAATGCGCCCGGCGTACTGCTGTGAGTCGTATGTCCGTCTCCACAATGAAATTAGGTTTAACAGGGAACACTCCGGCAGCCCTGGCAGCATCCCATTGGTGACTGTACTTATTTCTGCACACACAGTATAGCAAAGCTAAATTATCAACCGTGCCAGAATGAGGTTCAGTAATAGAAGCGACTGAAAGTCATTCCAATGATGCACGCGCCGTCTTTCAAGACCTCTCTAAATGGGACAGATCTGTCAGTGTGTTGTTTCGTGCGTCGGGCACAAGTTCTCTCTTGAAACAAAGCCGATATATCGGATGGTGGAGCCCTTCTCAGGGGACGCCATTTATTATTTCAAAAAAACGAAACAAAATCCTGCAGGGCTCATTATATGATGTCCCTGCAGCTAGATATGTGAAAGATGTCAGTTTCTCCAAAGTGATCACTTTCAAATCACTGCTACCCTTCCCAAAGGCCAGTGGCAGTGCATCATGGCATACGTGGTCACAGAGCCCTTTGCTCCGTTCGGTCATGTTATATTTAAAATGTCATGTTGTCAGCTCTTTCCTATGGAGAGAATATTTTACACCACTGGCTATGGATGCTACCCCAGGGACCAAAAGGGGGGGAAAGGTAACGTGGGACCTTATTTGTGCTGGTAGTCCTCATCCATAAATGACAGTTAATGTGTAGCTCAGTTTCTTTATGATGTGGCTGCATTAACATTAATATTAATACGGATAGCAAATCATTTCACCTCATACAACTCAGTGCCTAGGAGTTTTGGCCGGGTTGGGCTCCATTCCCTCAGTGTTGTGACAGTCCTTCCACTGGTGCAGCTCCCTGGGATCCTGTGACTGCTGTGACTCCCTAACACACGATAGCCTTTAATGTTGAAACATTTCCTGGCAGACATTGAATTGATATCAAATGAACACATTAGCACATTAAAGGAGTCAGTAGCCTTTTTGAAATGTTGTAAATCTTTGACTTTCTGATATTGTAATAATGTGCAACGGGAGAGCAGGGGTGCCTGAATGAGAGAGAGAGAGAGAGAGAGAGAGAGAGAGAGAGAGAGAGAGAGAGAGAGAGAGAGAGAGAGAGAGAGAGAGAGAGAGAGAGAGAGAGAGAGAGAGAGAGAGAGAGAGAGAGAGAGAGAGAGAGAGAGAGAGAGAGAGAGAGAGGATGCACGGGGAGTAGGGATGCACGTTTTCTTCTTCAATCAAGGCTTTTTTCAAACTTTTGAGACACGGGCCTATTTTAACAGCATAAAACAATAAGAATTATGAAGGAAATGAAACACCATTCAGTAGGAAAACAATATTCCTTTTGAAATTAAAAGGGCTGTTCAACAGCAGAGGCTTGGCAACTTAAAAAAAAAAAAAAAAAAAAAGATTTCACCAAAAACTCGAATTCAAGAGACCGCGCTATTGTCGGCTGAGGTAACGTTAGGCTATAACAAAAATGTTTTGTCGTTGTAAATTGTTTCTTTTGTGAACTATTTCTAGATATATTTGATAACATTTGAAACTGTTGTTTCAAAGCAATATTATTACACTCACTAGAGTGCTAACTCCGCTGTGCTGTGATGCATAATCATTCATTTGATATGCTTGATCGATCAAATTCTTAACGGCGATCAATCGATCATCGATTAATCATTAACATCCCTAAGAGAGAGAGAGAGAGAGAGAGAGAAATGGAGCTTCAAAACATTGATGTTGAAGCCGATGTGACATGCCACAAATGCTGTCATTTTGACATTTTAATTGCAGCCAGTGGGCGCTAGAGTTCAGAGCCACCCAAATAGACGAAATGTCAATTTCAAGTTTATAACAGGATTTTACAATGATGTTGCCAAGACAACTACATGCAAGGGGGCAACTACTTGCAAGAAATGACAATTTGTATGAAAACTATTTGCAGATAACCATTTTTTCATGTGATCTCCTCTTTCCTGAAAGAAAAAAAAAAGGCTATTGTTTATGATATACTGATATTAGGATATACTCGGGAGAATTGACCTGTGCAGGCGCTATTCAGTTCTTTTACAAAATCATTAGAGTGAACAGAACATTGTATATACACTCTAAAACTGCAATACTTCCTTAATTGTGTTACATAAAGTGAGCTTAAGGGCAAAGCACCATAGCAGTTAGTATGCATGTCCCACCGGGTCTCTTTTCATCCTCGCCAGGTATACAGCTGATGTGTGCTATGCATTCTAATTTAAGTAAAGGGGAATGCAATGTTGACCAAGCCCGTAACAGAGGTTGTTTTTCACCTAGATGGGATTGCCGTCTAAAGTTTATTCTGAATTCCACCGTGAGCAACAGAGGAACTGTTTTAATATTGTTTTGTTCTCCCCATCGCTTCGTAACTGGTGCGGCAGTGGTGCCACTTGAGACGTTGGCGTCCATCAGTACATATCAGTTGTTTGGTACTGAAATTAAGTAGAACAGTATGCGGCACCCCAAGGAATGGTAGCATCATTACTTTTACTTCACAGCGAGCCTTTTTGCCTTTTGCTTTCAGTTATTTTTGCATTCAATTGTTTATTTATTTCCTCTTTTGAACTCACCCAGCATGAGTCCTACAGTGAAGATGTCATGTGTAAGTTATTCAGTTGGGCGGCAGCTCGATGCCGTTGTCAGAAAACTATACTTGGCAACAAGAGGCCGCGATGTATAAGGGTATATACACTTGAGCAAAGTGTGTCATCTGAAATTCACGATCAAAAATCCAGGCGTATCGGCAGACAATACGTAAGATGTATGCAGGAGACGTGTCAGAAAATGCACAGCTTGACGTGTACTGTCAAACGGACGCAGACAAAGAACACTAAGTGATCAATGATCAAAGAGCATGAAATGATCAATCCCGCGTTTAATTTGATACACTCCTGTGGTTTGGAGTGCATCGGTCCGACGTGTCACGCCGAAGTATCCTTCGGATGTTCGTGAGGCGGAGGAGTCAGAGCGATCGCCAAAGTTGACGTGAAATCCAACGCCGCTCAGGGTGAAAACGTGACACGTCGGACCGAGCTGTGAAAGCTACACCTGCATTTATAGATTGTTTTTCACAGACCTGCATTTGCGGGAACGGAGCAAGCATTAGCACAAGTCACCTTTAATCTGTGCGCACTCAGGAAAAGTGCAATTCACAGCAGCCCCCTCCCTCCGCCTCCGCCTCCATCTCTCTTTCCCCGCGCCTGCTTCATTAATGCTGCTCGTTTGGAGAGAGCGATCGCTTCACAGTCCACAAGCTTTTCTCACAGGGCTGGGCTAACCCAGTGACAAGGTGAAAAATAATGATAAAATGCAGGACTCGGAGTATGGAGAAGCTCATGTCATGCACTGAGACATCTGAAACAGTGGCATGAGATGTGCGGCTATACACAAGGAGTGCTACCGATATTGTCACCATAAAGAAATATAACCGAAAAAGCAGGGCCTGTCTCAGTCTGACAGTTATGTGCTTATGACAGGTGCCTTAGGTAGAGGGGATATCTGCTGCATATCCATGTAATGAATATTAATGCAAGAACAATTACTTGTGTATCGTTTTATGTTTAGTTCAGCATGAAATGCACTGTTACCCCCTCCCCCAATTCTTTACATGATTAAGGCCAAGCTGATTTGGGTTTCATTTGAATATAGCTCAAAGTTAATGACATTTTAATTACAAAAACTTTGGTTTCAGCAACAGGAGTGCTGTAAGGATCAGGATACTGCATGTAGCAATCACCCAAATGAGAATTTCAGTCAAACAATAATAATTCCTATATTGTTGGCATGTATCCAATACTCACCTGCATTCTTGAGCATTTTAAACTGCCCTTTAAGCCTATCGAAACGGACCCTCTGTCCCTTGACAGTGAAAGCCACCTTTATTGCTTAGCTGGAGCTTTTCATTGGAGTGAATGGAGAAATACAAAACTTTGTTGAAAAACAATGCTTTTCCTTGGCATAGCTTTCACATTTTTTCCCCGTTTTTCTCCCAATGTAGTAGCCACTTCAACCCTCTATTTATGTCGATTTCTCCCCTCACAAGCCTGCCGCCCATCCTCTGGGTCAAGCTAGGCCGGAAATGATCCGCCTCCTCCGTGACTGAGTCGGAATGACGCAGCCGGGTTTCGAACCGCGACTACAGTAGGCAGCTTGCACTCCCAGCGGAGTGCGTTAGACCGCATTCTTTTTTTATATATATATTTTTTTATATAACAATACACTACCTTTTACATTCTTATATACAAAGCAGAACTTTGTCAACATTTGACAAGATATTCTTTGTTTTAATGTGTTACTTGGACACAGTGATTTGTCTAATTTGATTGATTAACTATTAAAAGCACAATTAGCCTGATGCATGTGCATTTGAATGGCATATGATGATGGACTGCAGCACTCCCCATCAGCATAACGGCCCATATTTTAAAATTCATAAAGGACGGGGATTATGGCGAGTACAAGTGAAGTAGAGCACAGCAGAGGGATGTTTGAGATTGCTAATTAATTGTAGGAACGAGATGATTCTGAATGATCAGTTTCCATGTAAGATCTTTTCGTGTTCGTATAATTCAGCAAATTATTCACATCATATACAGGTAACTGCCAAAATAAAGAAAACGCTTGAGTAAATGACAGGTTCTGGCAACTCTGTTTTTGTGGGGTGCTCAGCTCTATGATGTGGGATGCATTTTCCTGCCATGGTTTAGATCTGCTTAAAGGGAAAGGTCAATTCCAATAAACACAAAGCCATTGTGAGTGATCACCTTCATCCTATGTTGAAGCATTTCTGTCCTGATGGGAGCGCTCTCTTCCGGGATGACAATGCCCCCATCCACAGGGCACGAGTGGTCACCGAATGGTTTTATGAGCATGAAAATCATGTAAAACATGCGTCACGGCCGTCTCAGCCATCTCAGACCTCAACCCAATTGAACACTTATGGGAGATTCTGGAGTTGTGCCAGAGACACTGTTTCCATCACCATCCACAAAAAAAGGATTTTCTCACAGAGGAATGGTTTTCCTTATTCATAATTTTGTCCGTTAGCTGTATGTCTTCTTTTATGGTCTGGACAGTTTTAGAAATCACCATTTATGTTGAAATTCAGTTGAAAGTAGTGGTAGTAAGTAGGGCATAGTTAGGAATTGTCCCACAGTAACGGTTGAATACGGTTGAAATGTTTCACATGTTAAAATGTGACTATTTGAACCATGGCCAGAAAATCTAAATGGCGGTTGTTGAACAGTCACAAACAAACTCACCTCAGAAAGAGCATAATAATGGAACATACTTAAAAAATGCAAATAATAACTGCATGGATGGAAGGAATACCCAACATTAAGTGTCAAGTGTTTGACACTATATTTGCAAATATATTGATTTGTTAATGATATATTCAACAGTGAATGAGTTAAGCCCAGATAATAATGACAAAGTGCATGGCAGTTGGTGTGGAACCAATGCTCCATGCTTCATACTGTGCTACAAGAGCAACACTATCCATTATCTTGCACAGCAATATAACCATTGTTTATTATTTATTATTCTTCATGTCTTTTAAAATCTTGAAAATCCACACTCAATAATGATTAATATTTACTTGGGCTAGATATATTTTTCTTACTCTCCACCTACTGGAGGTCTTACATTATACAGTGGCACTGTCCTTTTATTTGTGCGTTTAATAAAAAGCAATAAAAAGCATTTTTGTTGGCTATACCATTTTTGAAGGTAAATGCATACCATAGCAGGTGGAAAACCTTCTGGTATACTCTTTTAAGGATCACTAAACCATTCTGTCAGGTTGAGTACGACAATAGCATTTTATGCATTCACCTCCATATCTGCTATTCCCTACAAGTGAGCACAATCCAGGTAAAAACACTATTGAGAACATTGAAAAAGAAAACACTGTCGTGTGTTCAGTGATTGCATGACACAAGAGATTTCTACATGGACTGCATGGTAAACACATTTTTGCTTCTGGGCCTTGAATGACAATTGCAGAATGCAGTCTACTCGCGCCTGCACCACTTACCTAATGCTGCACTTAAAGCTCTGCCAACAAGCATGGTATACTAGGCCTGTCTACCTCATTGCTTAAACGTAATGCTATCATTTTGAAAAGTTAGACGTGTTTACAACATTAATAGCTTGTGTCTGAGCTGTGCACCTATCATGGATAACTAGCTGATTTGGGAGCAGTGCTTTGTGCCCGTTTGCCTGCTTGGCTGGATTGTCATTGCGCACTTCGGAGAAATCCGTTGCACTGTCATTGCTGTTTGTATGGTCGAGAATTGAAAAGGCGTTTAAAGCCCCCTAATCATGCATGTCAAAAGTGGGATACTGGCCTTTATCTGTACTGGCAATTATCGAGCATTCACAAAAGAGCACTCTAAAATATGAGAACAATTAATGACGTCTTCAGTGATGCATTAGCATGGGCTCTCTTCAGGGGTTAATGACTGAGGTCAAGCCTCGAAAAGTAAGACAGAAGCACTTTGTGATAATAGTTTCTTTTTAGAAGCTTATCAGCTCATCATGCTTTCTAAAGAAGGAGGAGGGAACCCCAATACTATTCAACCCATACATGGCTTTTGTCTCAGCTCCTTTTGATGGGCATTATTGTTTCAAATTAAGAAGACATGTTAAGGACACTTAAAATCTGTCTATTTTTCCGATTTACCCTGTTTTTCTCCCAATTTGGTAGCCAATTACTCCCGCTGTGCTTAGTTCAATCCCCTCCCTCCTAGTTCGCTGCCGTAGCCCTGTGACCGGCAGTGACAATGGCAAAGCGCTGCCTCCTCCGAGACAGCACTCGTCATGCCGTCGACTGTAATTCTGGCACCCCAGAACCACTCCTGTGCGCAGCGAACTGTGTCGGCTTCCCTCCACCCTCCCTGGGGCGGACAGCCAATTGCCACCCCGGTGGCCGTGGTCAGCGTCAGACGTTGAAACCACTAGACCGCACGGGAGGCCCAGCAAAACCCATTTTATCATTTCATTTTTGCATATTTATCTCACAGGATTCAGAGCGATGCACAATAACAGCTAGGAAACTAACTTCAGAAAATCCGTACTATTTTACGAGAATTAGTCATAAATTATTCATCTGTGGATGTCAGGTTAATGGATCATTACTTCATCAATGTTCCTTTGGGAATGAAGAAATAATAAATATTATTAAATAAATTCTCTAGACACTCAGAATTTATGCTAGTTCAATGTTTAAAAAATAAAATAAAATCTACAATTTTTTGTGGTTTCATGTAAGGCATACTATGAAATTGCAATGTTGGGTAGGGACTGAATGTACTATATTTTGGAAATGGTTTCCTTGAAAATAGCATCCAATGAACATTAACATATATAAAGTAACAGGGTAATGGCCACATTGCGTTACCAGGTCATTTATGCTTACATCATTCACCTAATGATACCGTCAGAATAGTGTGCTATTTTTAAACATCTTTATAGTCAGTAACTACATAGCTAGCTGGTTCAATACAGTCAAAGTACACTAATTTGTACAACCACGCAGAAACTGTGAAAGGTTGCCCCTGATGGAATGGACATTCCTGAATATGGCTTTAATGTCTTTGAAAACATGGCATCTTCATTTAGTTACGATATCTGATTGGCATGCTGGAGGCAGAGAGTGTACCTTTTGCCAAAGAGATCATTGATGTGGGTAGGCGTTCCAAAATGTCACGATTGCTTCAAATTTGAAGCTCCTTGTTCAGATCACAAATTCATTATTTTTCAACTTGTCATAGGCCTATACGGGCATCTAGAGCAGTGCAATGACACGATTCCCACCAAAACGTCAAGAAACCAACTGTTCCCTTTTCTTACTGTCATTGTCTCCTTTCTGTGTAACGTTGCATTCACGCAGCCATTTTGCCACTGAGTATGACTAATGGGGTGTCATTGTCAAGGGGAGCACTTGTGAACCACAGTCTCTCTGTATGCGCAATAGAGAGTAAGTCTTGCTAAACGGAAACCGTCTTGTGCCGAAGTGTCCAACTCCATTCGAAAGCTAAAGGCAGCACCTGCCAAAGTGTCTGGTGAAGCTGAATAAACTGCCCACCCCAGGAAGATTTTTCGCCATTTGGTGGCTGAGTGGGTGTTCATTTCAAGCGCTGCCCTAACATAAAAACACAATTTCTCCTCCTTCTGCCAGGCATATATTGAATAACGGCAAGCCTATTTAACCTTGCATGGTAGCGTCAATGCAATGCCTAGTGGGCAGCACCATATGGCCACCTTGTTTTCGGTGAGGAAGTTAAAAAATATGACTCCTCGTTTCACAACTTGTATGTCGTGCCGTTATGCGTGCCACCTTCAGTCGCGCCACACCCAGGGATGATTTTCACTAATTGTCAAGTTTGCTTCACACCCGACCTGTGAAGATCAATGCCTGGTGAGCTAGAAATAGACAGAGGTGGATCGAGTGCTCAAAATCAATACTCAAGTAGAAAAGTTACTCAATGGAAAATGAACTCTAGTAGAAGTGAAAGTAACCATCCTACAGAACTACTTGAGTAAAAAAAAAATATTTGGTTCAAAAACTACTCAAGTACAATTTGCTAATTATATTTGGAACATTTATTTTCATTTAGTGTCACTATTTGGTGCAGTGGATAAAACTACTCCAGGCCGGGGGCCTTTCTGTGTGGAGTTTGCATGTTCTCCCGTGTCCGCGTGGGTTTCCTTTCCGGTTTCCTCCCACAGTCCAAAGACATACGTTAGGCTAATTGGAGAGTCTAAATTGCCCAGTGTGTGAGTGAATGGTGTGTGTGCCCTGCGATGGATTCGACCTGTCCAGGGTTATTCCTGTGCATGCAGGCTACCCTGACTAGGAATCAGATTGGATGGATGGATGGATGGTCACTACCTCAATTATGTATAGACCTATACTTTGTCTTCCACTTCATCTAACGATATACAGGTGCAACTGGACCTAATCAATGGAATGTATGTCTTCGCAATATTGCCGCCCTGTGATTTCAATTAACTCGGTTTGCTCTGGGCAATCGCCTGGCCTAATGACATGCACGTCTGCAGGTGATGCCAATTAATCAATTTGGATGCGATGTGAATATTTAACTCTGCCCTCGTGTGCTCGATGTCATACTGATGATGGTCATTTGACCGAAACGTCGGTCTTTTTGTCTCTTAAATCCTCTTTGGTTCACTTTTATGGATTAAAAGACTTTTGAATTGAATATTGAGCCTTCACCTTGTTTTGGGATATTCCCTTTTTTGCACACAGTATGCAGGTTCAACCTTCATTCATATATAGTGGCTATTGCAGCTTTTGAACCTACGCACCTGTGGTTACTCCTATCCGGTTGGTGTGGCTTCACCTCTCTACAACGAAAAGTGTAGTAATGAAATTGTTTTGACTTGGACTTACCTAAATTACTGCTTGGAAACACTACTGCTTGGAAGCATACAAGTTTCACTTGGTGTAGAATATTGTGAAAAGTGTGTCTGAGATTATGCATGTGTTGAAAGCTCACAGTTTGAAAAGAAGTGGATTTTTAATGGGTACTTTTTGGAGAACAGCTAAAAATAATGTATTTAAATAAAGACAAAACCCTTGTGTGTTGACTGCATATGCATTTTCTCAGAAACACTTGCTCTTCTCAACCCTTAAAACTGTTTTTTTCAGAAGTGCTCTTCTAAGCTTTATTTCGCAGCCTCATTGTCTGCCTTAAATGTGGAGCTCTGAATGGTTTCTAAGAAAACATCCAAAAGATGCGATGTAGGAGAGAACGAGTGCCGTAAAATGGTTTAAAAACAGTTTGTTTGCCTTATCTGCGTAAGTTTTTTTTTTTTTGAAATCAAGGCTAAAATCAAATTATACTCCCAATTCAGTGGTCATTTTTTGAGTGGCCTGCCACCCTTTTATACAATATCTTCCGGTCTTGTTGAGAGTGCGTCAATGCAATGCAATCTGCAGAAAGTTAGAGCACAATATGCAGAGTTCTGCCGAAGCTGCAGTGAAAAATGAACAGAGTGGATTACACTGTGGAATCATTTTATGAAAATAAGGAATACAGCAATATTGGAATTGCTTTCACTCAATAAATGCTCTTAAAAGTACCAAGGGTATTACTTTTGTGGTAAATTATTGTAATTGAACAGTTGGGAAATGTAACAAAATGCCCTTCCAGTAAGTAATTTTGAAGTCAATGAATTTGGTTAGAATTGAGCCTGGAGAACACAGTAGCTATCGGTGTTTAGTACTGTAAATAACAGGAGGCTAGAAACACTATAGCTAATGGTGGAAATTAAAAATGGCTCCTCTTTTCTGTATGAAACATAACTGGAAGTTAAGTGGTACAATGAAATTCAGCTTCAGCCTTATCAACAATGTTGTAATTTTCAGGTTTGCTAAACTGCGAAGAAAACCTGTTGTTTGTTACTTTTAGGTGTTAATATCGATGTTCCTCCATAATACAATTGCTGTATTACTTAGTGGCTGCTCAATTTATTTTATAAAGGGTTGTTAGCACTTTCATCAAGGCAATAAAAGAGATGGAAGAGAATTTCAGAAAATTGTACTTTTACTCTTGTGACTATACTGTAGCTTTAACTCTCCATAAGTACAAGGCATGTTCATTCAGTACCATTGCTATCCTTCACTGAGCCACATAAATCTTCTGGGCTTCAGATTTCTACATTTCACACCACACTGCACACCTCACTGGATTGACGAGTGGTCGCCTCAGTCTTTTGAAGTTTGTGATCAGCGGATCTACTCGTTGAGAGAGGTCTTCATATCGTTAAGCTCTACCGCAATTTCACTGCGTGAGAGACAGTGCTTACGATAGAAGGGAATCCTCATCGCCTTTCCTGCGCACTTCATGAATTACGATTGGAAGCCATACATTAAATAATTCTTAAGCCTTCTTACAGTAGAAACAGTAGAACCATATCTCTGGCCCATTTAGTATACTTCAGAGTATCAAGTAGTATACAAACTATTTATTAGTATGTAGAAATTCAAACATTAGATCAAGGTCAAAACCCTAAGCACAATTTTTGAGATATATATATATGCCTATAATCATGATATCAATTTCTATAAAGATTTGTTTAGTAAAAAGTGTTGATTGTAAAGGTGTAAAGTGGTACATTAGAAGAAGAGACTATTTTTACTTTCCAGAAGGCTTTGAAAAAAGGGCTTTGTGTAGCAGCCAGATATTGTCCAGTTACTTAGGTAACCTTGGTTTCATAAATGTAAGAGTGAATTGATTGTAAGTATATACAGAGAACAGACTATATATATATATTAGACTTGTTCACCCTGTCATTGGCGATTTGCCAATTCCCATATAGAGCCAATCAGTGAAGCTCTACATGAAATAAAACTGTTGTTTCAACAGTTTTATTTCAACAGTGGTTCTGTGTGGCTCAGTTGGTAGAGCACGCCATTGGCAACGCTTAGGTTGTGGGTTCATTTCTACTGTAAGTAGCTTTGGATTTTTTTTAAAGTGTCTACTAAATGGCGTATAATATCATATAATAATATAATAATAATAATAATTTGTTTCCCTGTTATTATTATTAAGTGTTGATTATCCAGATAGTGACCCATGCTAGTTGAGATTGAAATTCTTCAGTTGGATCTACTTTCCTGTCCACTTTAGAGCCAACCTCGAGAAGGCCGCTCTTAAAAGACTTGTAATGACCCCTGCAGTTATCATAAGCACAAATAAATCAACTAAAGTGGTTATTAAACAAATACATATTGTGGTCATGCTCACATTGTAATGGGGAAAAAGTATTCCTCATTGTAGAAATTGATGCATGTTCCACTGCCAGCAGTAAATGTATTACCTACTTTATTCACATTTATGTGTCCTTGAAAGCCAACATAGATCCCCTGTAATTTAATAATTATAGATTCAAAAACCGCAATGAGTAATTACTATGAAACATTTATCTTTCATTCACCTTCACAAGAGCTGTGACAGGAAAACTTTGTGTTATAAAGTACCTCACCACTTTAGCGAGTCAAAAGCTCACTTGTTCATTTGAAAAAGAAAGAAAAAAACTTTGTGGCTTTAGTTAATGGGCTTTAACTGAAAAGATGTCACTGATAGAAAACAAAGTGATTCAGTTGTGATGTGATTGCTAAATGATTGCTATGATTAGATATAATTAAGTAGTTGCTGTAGTTGTAATTATAATGATACTGTGGATTGTATCGTCCACTATAATGTCCACGGTGGACTATTGCCAGATAACCAATAACATGCTCTGGCTGGTCTCTCTGGCTAGAATCCCTGCCCACCATCTGAATGATGACACTCCTTAGTGAAATTTGCCTCAATTACAGAACAGACGGCATATCATTCATACCAGTGAATGTCGGGAGGAAACAAAAGGAACAGTGGGCACATAAAACCAGAACCCATTCAGACACAAAACCTTGTGTTGCATTGGGGGCACAGTTTCATGCCCAGCATTCATATTGGCCAATATATTTAATCATTAAAATCAGTCATTAATCTTCTTTTAGACTAGAGCCTGGATTCAAACAACATTTTCCTTTCATTTGACTCGCAACGAAAACCGTTCGCATTTATTTTTCACTAAAGTTAAGTATCAAATGTTTTCATTCCTAAGATGATCTGTCTTCTTTATCAGCACTAAGTTCAGTGGCTACTTTAGGGCTCTCACTCTCCTGTTCAGGGAGGAAGCCGGAAACATGCCCTGGCTGGAGAGACGCGCCCGTCTAACAGGGACGCGGCAGAGCATCAATCACGGAGAACGGGCAGTCTCCCTCAGCGCGGTTAACCGCGTGAAATGCTTTATTTAATGCCTGCATCGTCTTCAACACTGCTTTCCCTCCTTCCTCTGATTGAACAGACGCTGTTATTAAGGACGTTAATGAAGCAGAGGAACCGATACGGCTTAAACAGACGAGGAGCGCGTTGTACCATCAGCGCCAAGATCGATGCTCCCGCTTGCTTGGGAGCGGAGATCAGCTACTTCATTATACGCTCTCAACTGGCCACTTCACTTTTCATGCAATACTTGTGTCGGCCCCGGAGCTGCGCGCCTCCTCTCACCCCGACCGACACGCGAGCGTATTGGCTAACAACACATAAAATTCTAATTTTACCCAAACGCATTAACCTTTAAAACTTTACCGTGTGAGAAGTGGCATCGTCGCATTTAGTCCTACCGCCACTGGCTGAATATCAAACAGGTTACATTTGTCAGATTAAGAAATGAGGCAGTTGAGGAGGACACGTCGTGTCTGTGACATTGCCTTAAACGCAGGAATTCTTCACCCACCGGCAACTTTTTTATTTTAATTTAAAAGGTGTCCTATATTTCTGTTTTTACATTGTTAATGAAACAAAAGTGACACTTGTGCTTTACCACACAACATATATACTGCAGATGTGTGTACATATCTTACCATATGCTAAAAGAAAACATAATGTGAAATAAAAATATATGTTCAAAAAAACATTGTTTTATATATACATTAGGCTCCGTTTTTATTCATACTTGAACTTGAACTTAGTCGTATTATTCTATCAAATGTTATTAAGGCGTAATGGAACATGGAAATGATTTATTTGGAAGCCTGCGAGGCAAGATAATAGCAAAACACATTAGAGTATCATTATTGCATCTTGAAATCACCATCACAATGTTGCATGGTAACAGCAGGGTTATCAGATTTGAGCTGTTCAAACTGTTTCTGAAATGCAGAATTTCCACCAGTTCAGTTGACAATGGATATTAACATTTTGCTATTAAAACAGACAAGAAGTAAAAATTGTTTCACCAACACGTCTGTCATCAAGTTATTCTAGTTATAGTTCATATTTTGTGAAATTGCTAATATATATATAGTAACATATTCAGTGTAAATAAGTTGGCATTTTTTAACTCAATAAAAGGTTGCTGATTTAATATGTAAAATGTGTATTTGGGAATAACATTTCAAAAGATATCATATCACAATGGAATAATCCATTTAAGCCAAAAGATATCAGGAATACACCCTCACAATGGACATAACTTAACAAATCAAATGTTCAACATGTCATACTCGAACCCGAGACCTTCTTGCTGTAAATTCTGGACATAACTTAACAAATCAAAGTTTGTTAATAAGTGCGATGATTATGACATTGCCCTTTGGCTGTCTGCTCGGCTATGCAAGTGAGTGTGCATGTGTGTGTGTGTGTGTGTTGGGGGGGATATAGAGTTTATACTATATATTAATCTGACTGCTGTCAATTGGCAGTCACAGATTACAGGCTCCACCAGCTGTTACGCACATGTTAAGAATGTATGGGCAAAATCGGCGTCAATCCTGGCACAGACCTTGGCAATGCTCTACATTAATTGGAATCCTTTCAACCGTGGTGGAAAGGATTAGGGTAAGAGCTGATTAAATTCTGGTTGGAATCCCCATAGATTCCTTCTTTATTCATGCTGTGGCCACACCGCATTTTATTCAACGTTTGTCTGCCTTGTTGTGATGGACTGACTGTATGGATGTAAACCCCCCTGCACTTTGTCTGTACTTATTCATGTAAATATATAGTGATATAACTGTGGAGTCCCATTTAGGCTTTGTTATTGTTTGTTTTTGCTTCGTTTGCTGATTTTAATCATGGAAGGGTACAAGGGTTATATTCACAGGCACTTAATTCAATATATGGCTGTACAGTATGTGTCACTCTGTAGGTAAGCAGTCCACTGTGACTTCTACTGTAAGCTGTTCATTAATGTATTCAGAAGAGCACAAGAGTTTTATTTATAATGCTTTATAGATGAGAGTGAAGAAATACACTACCTCTGATTATTATATGTGGAATTGAAGACCCATCTGAGCCAATCTATATGAAAGATGTGTGTGTGTGTGTGAGAGGGAGGGAACTTTACCTTAAAGGCTTCATTTAGCATTTCAGTGTAACAGGCAAGTGTTTAAAAGTACTCTTTTATCTGCATCCCTAATGAATGTTATTTCATAGATATGTGCAGCTTTTTTAAACCAATAACTAATGAGTCTTGGTTGCTTTGAATTCCAATAGATTATATATTAATATATGGCAAACATTATCCAATTAAATTAAATGTATTTTACTCATATTATATTACCGTATTATAATATAATATAACAGTAATATAATAAAACAAAATATAACAGTATTTTCTTAGTCTGTGCATACACAATCCACGCAGTTAGCCCACATGCTAATTTTAGCAAAATCTTCAATTGGTGAAACAAAAGAATACTTTAAACTGACATCTTTGATTTTTCTTCCTATTGAATTGCATGACAGCAAGGCCTCATTTGAATAAAGCCCCTTTAATTTCCTCTATATCGAATAATCTGCACGTCAGCATTGTAGACAGTTGATAATAAACTGCATTTCTTTGGTGGCTATAATTGTTTCCCCCTAGAATGGGATTCATGGGACAGGAAGACAATATCATTAATTTGTATACAGCACGCTATGGGCCAGCTTTTCACGGTTTAAACACTAAAGCAGCTTGTGAAATGCAAACAAACGTTGGTGGGAATGGCAGTTGTCAGCACTGTGATGGTAGAACATTGTATGCATGAAGGCATGGGACACAATGAAGGTCACTGCAAGTGAGTGTGCAGACACTGATTTCAAGATCACATCTTTTAAAAACATTGCTGAAGACATTGCGGATGGTGGAAAAAACATTGTTTCTCCTGTCTTTTAACATGTTTTAATGGAAATATTTAATGGTATACTATAAAATATGAGCCAAACCATGTGCTCGTGATTGTATTTTACTGTATGTACTGCCTTCACTAAGGAGATGTGGTCTGCTTTCCTTAATTCTTAAATAATGAATGTTGAAAGCATCGCATGCACCTTTTTAGCAGCAAGGTTCACTTTACAGAGAGACTCAAACTGTCCTCAACCTACATTCTCTTGATCTCTGATTCGCTCAATGGTTGAAAACAGCTTGCAGTGGCCAACCGAGTTTTGACCCAAGTAGAACCCAGGTTCATGTAGAACCTAGGGGGTGCTGTATAAGGTCTGACCATGTCCATTCAATAGTGTCACCAAAGCTAATAAACTAATATAACTACACAACTGTGGCAGATGTCAACTTTTATAGTTATATGAGCTGTGCATAACAGCCAACAAATTAAATCAGCTAAGCATTTAATTCATGGTTTCCATAAACTAATGCTTAGTTGCTAGCTACATTATCACCATGCATCATGTAGCACAGAGTAGTTACAGTACTGTAGCCATTGTGTTACCTGATTGTACTTCTCAGCTCATACCAGAAATGAAAAACTATAGTAGCGAGCTAAAATAATTAATCAGCTGTAAGAGGCAGCAGCATGTCAGAATAATATTATATTTTAGAACATATACATATACACAGACAGTAGTTTTTATTCACACCCTTGATAAAGATGAAACAATAAATTGTATAAAATAAAGGATAGTACTGAGGTATATTTTATGCTTGAAGAATAACTATTACAATTGTTCAGAAAACATATTTTGATTTATTAATAATATTTTTTATTTTTTATACAATTGTTCACATCCCTAACTATTCTTTTAAATTGAATCCAACAAAAACAAATGTTCATAAACATACAACTTATTTGAAGTTCATTGGAAGGTAATGGAACTACACAGTGGTCTACAATGGTTTCCTGTTTCCTAGGGTATAAAAAGGAGGGGACACATGTTTGAAATACTCTGGTCAAGCCATCATTATGGTGAAAGGCAAATAACTCCCTGAAAGCATCAGACAAAAGGTTATTGACCTCCACTGATCAGGAGATCTGCATCTGAACAACAATTGGATCCGTGTCTTGTAGTCAGATGAATCAAGTTTTTCGGAAATGCGCATCAGCATTATGTTCGGCATCCAAAGAATGGAAGTATTGTTGAAAAGCACCTCATGCCTACGATGAAACATGGTGGTGGATCTGTAATGCTTTGGGGTTGTTTTGCATCCACAGGCCCTGGGGCCTTTATTAAAATAGATGGAACCATGAACTCCAACATGTACCAAGACATTCTGTCCAAAAACATTGTTCCCTCTGTCAGGAAGCTACACCTTAGCCGCAGATGGACCTTCCAATAAGACAACGATCCCAAACATACGTCCAAAGCAAATAAGAAATTGTTGACAGAGCACAAGATCAATGTCCTGACGCCAGACCTGAATCCAATTGAACATTTGTGGTTTGAACTCAAAAAAGCAGTCCACAAATGTGAACCCAAGAATCTGAAGGAACTAGAACAATTCTGCATGGAGGAATGGTTGAGGATCCTCCTCAAGACGTTCCATAACCTCGTACGACACTACAGAAGGTGACTACTTGCTTAACAGGGGTGTGAATATTTGTGATTCTTCCGGGAAGAAAAATATAATTTGTGAACCATTCGATTGTGGTTCTTGCCAATGCATTATTGTTAAAGAATATAATTTTCTGCATTTTATGAGCATAAAATAAAGCTCATTACTTATATCATTTATTTTATAGATTTCGTTAGTTCTTCTTTATCAAGGGTGTGAATAAAAACGGTGTCTACTGTAAATAGTTATGCTAGTAATCATGTTCTAGCTAAACCACTGAAATATTGTTACTGTATTTGTATATTTGTCTACTGTATTGTATTGTATTAATTGTATTGTTATGTATTTTTATTACACTATTTTTATAAATTTTTCTAAGTAATCATGTTGCACTAAGGCAAAACCACTGAAATATTGTATTGTGTTTAGCTGCAACATTTGTAACTACAACACATTTTAATTGTTCCGAGGCAGGATATGCTTCTGTTAATCCTGCAGTTTGGAGAAGAGTGAAGGGGAAAGGGGCACCAGCTATATTCATTTGTGGGTGCAAAAGTCAGTCAGTTGGCTTATATGTTCTACCAGTCATGCTTGTAATTATAGAAAATAAAGACAAGGCTATAGATTGAATTAGCATTTATTTAATAATTTCAGATGTTTTCACTCAGATTAGTTCATGCGGATGATTGAGTTAGTTTAATCAAATGTAAAAGTATACATATTCATAATAAAGGACATTGCTATTTGGTTTCATTTTTTTAATTAGCTTACATCCTGTGTTAATAAAATTAGATATAACATTGAATGTATGTTACATTACAGTAATATAATGTTCTGCTACAGTAGTCAGAATGGCTCATGGGGAATAAGTGACACTGATGTTTATGGTTTGTTAACAATTTTCAATTTAATTCAGTTGAAGTAAATACAGGGTACTGATATATATATATTGTGTCATTTGTATTGACTTGACTTGACTTGGTATATACGTACATACAGGTAACTTCCAAAATTAAGGAAACACCAACATAACGTGTCATAATAAAGGTGTTGGGTCATAATTTGTGGTGTTGGGCTACCACAAACCTCCAGAACAGCTTCAGTGCACCTTAGCATAGATTCTACAAGTGTCTGGAACTCTATTGGCGGGATGCAGTGCCATTCTTCCATGAGAAATTCCATCATGTTTTATTGATGGTGGTGGAAGTACTGTCTTAGGTGTCAGTCCAGAATCTCCCATAACTAGTTTATATTTATGACAATTTAGTGCATGATGTGTTGTAAAACTGAGAATCAAAAGCCCCTGTTCACTTTTGTGTATGGAACCTGATTAAACTAGGTTTTCATGGTTTGGGAACACATGCAATAGGGAACACAACATCATGTTGTAAATACCAGTTCGCCACAATGTAATGAGTTGCAAAATGCTGTCCACCTACAATACTGACAAGGACACATACCAATGCGATCCAGATTTGTCAGCATTACCGCTGACTTCTTGATATAGAAAAACCCATTTGCACCTCCGTTTATGAGAGTGCTGTGTTGAAAAACCAGGCCGGTGTGTATTTCTGTGTGTGACTGTGCCCATAAATCATGTGTGTGTAGGGATTGGCATTTGGGAAGCTTTGTAATGAGAGCAAGGTTGATGAAGCTGATTTTGCCAAGACCTCCTGTCAACCTTGAAGCACACGGCTTTCCCACCCTATTGATATTTACGCACAGGATTGACTCTCGTCGGAATTAAAGAGATTAACCTTGGACTCAGGTTGGTACTGTATGTTGATTGACTTCTCTTCTTGAAATTCCGTCATGGAGCAATAGACCTTTTCAGGGCAGCCTGTGAGTCCCTCTAATTAAAATATAAAAGATAATACAAATCAGATAATTCATTCCAAGGTCAGAAGGCATGTATCATGTATTTAATCAGAAAAGTATATATATAACAAAACATGCATTTTCAGATGCATAGCGACTGCCAATTTGAACTGCACTTTGAGTAAAACATTTTAGCCAATTTAATATTTTTTCCTATTCATATGAAACATTATAACTTCATCATTTGCTGAGAAACATGTTAGGTGTGCATCCAGCAATATTTAACGATAACCTAGTTGCTCAAAGTTACGGTACAGACAAAGCATACTGCTGTTGGATTGAATAGAGTCCCAGGTGAAAGGTGTGATGGGTCCAGCACAATGGACCCAATCACAGGCTTAGCTCACCCTGCAGAACAAATAGCTATTTCCTGTTCCATCCTCTTCATCAAATCACAGAGGACATTCTGTCCTTTTCTAGCACTAAAAATGAATCTGGGATTGGAAGTTGTATCACTGTGTGTACCTACTGTTTTTTTTCATTCACCTTATACAGTTCAGTTCCAGGTGTCCTTGGATCTTTAAAAAGTATTTTTCACAATCTAAATGTGTGCAGAGTAAGTGTAAATTTCACCAATGAAGACATGCACTGTGTTTAGCAAGGTGTTGACCATTGTATTTTAACGTTCCATTTCCATATATATAAGAACATAAGAATACATAATGACGAGAACGGGTCGTTCAGCCCATCTAGGTTGGTCATACCCTAATCGAAAGAGTATCTAGTACTAAATCTAGCCTAGACTTGAATAGCCCAAGTGTTTCTGCCACTACTACCTGACCTGGCAAGCTGTTCCAGGCATTGATAACTCTCTGTGTAAAGAAAAACTTCCTGATATCTTCCTTAGAAAAATTTATAATAAAATGACTAACATTTTCCTTCCCGGTGTGACAGGTGTGGTATGCAGCTGGCAACAACAATGTCTATTGCTGTATTACTGATCTCTTGCGCGAACAATGATTGATCATACCATGTATTAATATACATCTTGTAAGTTGCTCTGGATAAGAGCATCTGCTAAATGCTTAAAATGTTTAAAAAATATTTAAAAAATGGCCATCTCAGTCTCCAAACCTGAATCCAATTGAACATTTGTGGTTTGAACTCAAAAAAGCAGTCCACAAACGTCAACCCAAGAATCTGAAGGAACTAGAACAATTTTGCATGGAGGAATTGTTAAGGATCCCCCAAGAAGTTCCATAACATTGTATGACACTACAGAAGGTGGCTACTTGCTGTTATAATGGTCAAGGGAGGAACCACAAAGTACTGATAACAGGGGTGTGAATATTTGTGATTCTTGATTTTTCTGTGGAGAAAAATATAATTTATGAGCCGATCAATTGGGTTTCGTGCCAATGCATTATTATTAAAGAATTCTCTGAATTGTTTGAGCATAAAATATACCCCATTACTTATATTGTTTATTTTATACAATCTCTTTTATTCATCTTTATCAAGGGTATGAATAAAAATGGAGCCTACTGTATATATATTGTAGCAGGAACCGGGATGTTGGGTTTTAATGCTGCCAAAAAACAATAACAAAAATCAGCATACAGTGGTAAATAAGGAGTTTATTTGGGGAATCGCTCACAAGAATGGTAAATAGGGAAGCAAACACTTACAGTGCGTAATCCGATCTTGTTGTCCTTTTCCGTAATCTAAAAGTCACAAATCCAAATCCAGGTCCTTAAACAAGCAAGGGATCGATACACAAACAGGGTTTTCACGTAATCCAAATCAAATCCAGGTAATCAGTCACAACCATGCTCTTGCTTTCTCTCACTCTTCAACGCACTTCCCTCACAGTACTTTGGACTATATTGGAGTAAAGGCGCTTTATATCCGGTATTATCACTTTTATAACACCTTAATTTTCTCGTTTTCTTGGCCCAGGCAAGCCTCTTTTTCTTATATTGCCATCTTAGCAATGGCTTTCTTACTGCCACTAAACCTGTCAAACCTGCAGCTTGAAGTCTTCTCTTCACAGTTGAAACTGAAACTTCCTTACTTTGACCAGTGTTAAGCTGTGCTTGAAGCTGTTGTCCTGTGAGCCGCCTGTCACGCAAGCTGTTGACTCTCAGAATCTTGTCTGCTGATTTTGTTGTGGCTTTGGGTCTGCTAGACCTCTTCCTTTCAGAGTTTCCTCCAGTTTCCAAGTGGTGTAGGAAACTACTCACTGCCAAAAAATGTACATTATTTTTAAGTTTTTAGTAACCTAAACTTTTTTTTGTACCATTTCAGGTCATTCACTGGACTTGAACTGCATAAATTTCAGTAAAAACTGGAAAATGGGGGTGTTCTAAAACGTTTGACCGGTAGTGTATATATACTGTATATATATGTACGTATATATGGATGGAATGTGCACCCTATAACAGTCAGTTGACATTTTATCAAGGATATATGAAGGGCATATGAGGCATTATAAAGTCCTTATGAAGGACCTTTCATAGATAATGTTACTGTCGGTAATCTGAATGTATAGACTCGACCTTTAACCTGTTGTCTGAATGCTACCATTAGCTGTGGTAAATAATCAAATTTCTTTCATCCCACTTGTTACTGTGTCTGAATGTCAGATTTACTGTAAGGTAATATAATTATAATCTACTTAAACAGTCTGTTTTTGCTTGCCCTTTGTCTTAGTGCCCTGGGGGTCACTGGCTTTGCAAGATGCCCGCCTTAGTAACACCAACAGACAAAGGGTCAAAAGTATTCAAAGTAAAATTCTAAAGTTGTGTGCATGCACATTGCATAACCCAGATGGAACTACCACATAAAATCATGCACAAATAAACTATGCCTACCAACCCAAAATTATGAACAAATAAATGTAACTGTCAACAATCTTAACAACCATAATTTCAATTAATATCTATTCTCCCTGGTCACTTGCAAACCATACCAAGCAACTGCACACCAGTAAGTAGCAGTGCTGCTCTCTGTCTCCATTTTCTTCAACATTCCTAGGAACATGGATAGCTTTTAAAAAATTATTCCATGAATGATGTGTGAATCAAAGGATGTAAGCCTAGTTCTCAATTTAATAAGCTGAAGATTATTCCATTTTTAAAAGTGACATCTTTGGCACAGTGAAACGGAAAGCACAGTGTGGGGTGTGACACAGGTCAGTTCATGATCATCGACGTGTTATTTCCTGGGTCAGGAGTCCCAATTTGACAATCTGTTTCCCCCGAGACCTCTGTGTGAGAGTCACCCTCTATAGCCAAGCCTCTATTAATAGAGGAGCCAGAGCTAATTAATGTGGCATTGAAGCCTCTTAGTCTCAATACTGTCAGAGCAACCTTTATTTGCCTATGAGGACTTGGTGTCAAACTTCAAATGCACTTTAGGGAAGAGAACGGGACAAAGGAAATAAAATAAACATTATATTCACACGTCAACTGCTGTACTGTGTCTCAATGATTCTATCTGTGAAAGGGAGGCAGTATGATTAGTAGGGGACTTCACTGTCATGCTAAATAAAATATTAACAGTTAAAGACCTATGTCTCCTTTTCTTAGACTTCGTAATGGATCTTGTTCAGCTTAATCAAGATAACTAACGTCACAAGTGCTTTTGTGCATAAACTGCATGGACATGCTAAAATGAAGGAAACTCTTGAGTAAATGAGGGATACAAAGTATATAGCAAGTGCTTCCACACAGGTGTGGTTCCCGAGTCAATTAAGCAATGAACATCCCATCAAGCTAAAGGTTCTGTAAAAAAATGATTGGCAATGCCAGTTGACCATTATTATTGCTACCATGGCTAGAAGAAAATATCTCAGTGTGCTTGAAATGGGTTATAAGAGGGACTTCACAGAGAGGGACACTATGGTTGGGTTGGAGTGCATAAATCCCTTTATTATGCCTAAAACTGCACGTTTGTGAGTAGTGGTGCAAAAGGCCCAGGCATTGGTCTACTGAGCAGTGGAAAAAAGTGACATGGTCAAATGAGTCATCCTTCACCCTGTTCTAAACAAGCAGTCAGGTGCATGTGGGTGAGTGCTGAGTGATTGTGCTTTGAAATTTCCTGTTTTAATCCGATATCTAAAAATATCTTAATTAAATGACAATTTTAGAACAATTGAAAGATCTTTTAAGCAGTAGTGACTTCCTGACTTCTCTCTCTTATGGTTGATTATAAATGATGGCTTTAAACATTATTATTTTCATTATAAAATGAATGCTACCTGTCCTTTATATTCATTGTTGTGTCAAATAGTTAAAGTCTTGCTAAATGTAAGATTTAGATAGAAATAAATATATCATTTTGTCCAAAACTTACAGGATGAGAATTCTGTTTTGGTTTATTTTCTTATTGTAGTACAGCACTTTGTTCTGAGATTTGTGTTCCAGTGTAGGTTGGGCCATTGTTCCAACTAGATATGAATGGCAGAGTTCACATTCTGGTAAAAGGTTTGCAATTACAACAACCAGCAATTTATGTGAAGTAAGGAAGAGGCAATTTGTCTGTGGTTCTGTATAAACGTTCAAAGCTAATTACCAGGGTGTTTACAGCCCTACCACTACTCTTTAATGCCAATGTGTTTCTGTCCCAGCTTGCAAATGCCTTAGGGTCTTTTTCAAAGTTTCACACAAAACACACACACACACACATTTCTAGCTCTTTCTTGTTGCTTTAGAATCTCGCATTTAAAAGATAAAAGTGTTGATTTTAAAACATCTTTTATAGCAGGAACATATTGCTAATTGGTATTGCCATTAACATGAAACACATGTGTAGGCTCCTTTTTAATTGTGTCAGTTTAGTTTGTGTATTGTCATCTAAGCCTCGTATACTAAAAGCTGTTTATTGTCTGTATTAACTACGTTTCATTGATGCACTTGTGATTCTCGCCAGCCAAACATTCCCTGCTCTTCCCTCTCTGTGCCTATCTCCACAACCGCTCAGGGTGTTGCCCCATCCAGCTGTGTACTTCGTTATGTTGCAGTGAAAGTGTAACATTTAATATAACAATAACCAGCGTGCACACATAAAAATATATATATATATTTTTTTAAACAAGTATCTTACACAATTTGACGGGCGTAGAGAAGTTCAAGTGCATTAATCTACTCCTTACAAGTGCAAATCTTGAATACTTTGTAGAATTGCTTAGTTGAATACTGATTGGATTTCAAATAGTTGTTTATTGAACGATTGAGGTTAAATACATAACATCCACAAAACAGTTTTGTGTGATGGGGGATTTCACGCCTGTCTGGCCTATCTGTTCATATGCACGCAATGATAATGCCAGCGTTTGAGTTAGGAGGTGGTCTGGGTGGATGGAAACACAAGAAAATTGTCAGACACAAAATTTGCTCAAATGTTTTTATTGACACTTTAGTTCTGTGCCCGGTTGTACGCCAGCAGATGCATTTTCCAGCACATTCTCAGGATCACCATTTTGATTTACCGTTTACTGTACTTTTATAAGACGAGTCTGACATTTCCTCCCGGTGCACATATTTTGATGTCAGTGGCAGGTTTTATAATATCGATCCTGATGTGGCCATTACCGGAGATTATCCCAATTTACTTTTCCGTTTCTGTACCCAACAGAATGGTCAGCAGCTCGACCGTTATTTTTTGGCTTGGTCAATAATTAGCTAAAGAAAAGGCGACTTGTGAAAGAACCTGTCAGATTGCTTTCGACTGTGGCACCTTGCGAAGGGCTACATCTAATACATCCCTTTGATGTACATTGCTAAGGGAATATTCAAGAACTGGCGTTATGATAATGGTGTTTGTGGCCCTTAGGTTCTTTAACGTGAGTCCAAAATCTTTCCAAACACATTTTGATCTTTTTAACAAGGGGAAGGATGTGGTAATTGCTGTGGGGAAAGCCGTGGTTCGCCGTGCTCGATGTCTCCGCAGAGCTGGACTTCATCAGGTAATAACGTTCTCAGAGAAGAGGCAATGCTTCATGGCACCATTATTAAAAGCATGAAGAGAGTAAGTCAAGAAGATGGACAGTATTGTTCATGCATTTGACAGTTCAGCTTTCAGGGTCAGTTGATCAGAACCTCTATTCCTTAAAGCCTATATTAAATGTTGTAAATGATTAAATGTATCGTATCTACACCCTGACAACCCTGCTACTACATTAACATTACAACCTGCTTCATTAAAAACAAATCAATTGTTAATTATTATTATTTTCAATTATTATTATGCCGTACTTACTATACTTTTCACATTCAGGATAAAGAGCACTCATACACAGTAAACCTCTCAAATAGAAAGAAAGATATATATGTTTTTAAGGTTTTGTTTAGCCTCTGTTGGTCAGATATCTTTCTTCTTTCTTCTTCTCTGGAAATGCACTGCATCAGTACGACGACCTTTCCCCCATCACAATAAATCAAAGTTATGACACATCGAGAAGGATCGTTTTCCCTGGTCTTTTAAAATGCATGTGTTTGCTTCCCCATCTGGTTTGAATATCACCTTATAGATAATTCATTTGGGATTGTACTGTTCAAAATAGTTTCATAGATTGAATCCTTGGGAGAGTTTAGTTGAAACTAGAGATTAGACAAACGTCACTCCAGCAAGGAGGCACATCACAGTCATTTGTGTAAGGCACACAAATTCTTCCAATTAGGTTTTTCAGAACTGTGTTTTGATGGTCTGCTAATTTGGAGCTTCTGTATGGTGCCCATTAGTTGACTTGGTTTTCCTTTGATACGAGACCTAAGAGCATATCCTTCAAACCTTGAAATGTGGCACAGTAACTGAAAATACAATGAACACATTTTTATGGGGAAAAAATTGCATATTTTTAGAATGATGAGGCAAAGGAAAATACAAAATATTTGCAAAGCACTTTAGGTTTTATGTGCAATTATTTGTATCTTTTATCATTTAAAATCCCAAAGGCTATATGATTCCTCAATGGTATAGAGCAAGCCTGATCATGTATTTTTATAAACAATCTGGATACTAATAAAACCCATATACACTGAGACTGCCTGTATAAGAATATATGCTGTAGCTGACAAGAGGTTGGTGCTTAGATCACTGTGTTATTGTGGTGTATCAATCTTACATCTTTACCTCTATCCTGAAGGTTGTCTGAATATACCAGCTCACTTAATCCATCAATCCTAGGAATGGATCGCTCCTCAGGCACTGTCAGTTACTGCCACAGATATTAAGGGAGTTGACCCATCAATGTTACCGAAAGAGGTAAAAAAAAAAAAAAAAAAGAGGGTACACAAAAAAATCTATCCATTTGTCTCAATGCAGACATTTTGGACAGAGGGTCAGGGCGAGCAGCATTGCAAGCCATCAGTCTTCCTTGTTTGATTATACAGAAGTGAAAACAAACCTAGGGCAAGGCGTATTGTCCATGTTCACTGGCTTTTTCTCATTTTAAATTAATACGGTTTGAAGGACATGCTCTTAGGTCTCGTATCAAAGGAAAACCAAGTCAACTAATGGGCACCATACAGCAGGTCCAAATTAGCAGACCATCAAAACACAGTTCTGAAAAACCTAATTGGAAGAACTTGTGGGCATTACACAAATGACTGTGATGTGCCCCCTTGCTGGAGGGAGGGAAGGAGAGAAGGATAGAAGGGGTGATTGGGGAGCTAAAGAGAGGCAGGGAGAGAGAGAGTTGGGGAAGGGGGTGAGAGAGAGATGGATATTGCAAAAAAATCATTTTACAGGTGCAGTGTTGGTACAATCCTGGGGGCAGAGTGTGTTTATTGGTTTCAGCTGCTTCTAATTTATTTGGTTTGATCGAGCCATTGGATGAATGCTAATCGGGATTTAATATAACCAACAAGATTATCCTTATTTTAAATCCTTCAGTCTTGTCAGTGGTGTAATTGTGAAAGAAACAATTAAGGTGTTTTTGATAACATATTTTTGATATCCAGTTGACTATCCAGCAAAACGCTGTCTCAAGTAAGCTTTACTGGTTGTTCAAATAATTGTCCTGAAGCAGAAGTACTGAATCAGTTAGGTTAAATATTTAACTGCGTTACTCATTTGTTTAAGGGGCAAAATAAGCAGGGACAAGTCAACATAATTGCTTGTAAGTTTTGAGTATTTAAAAAAGACACCAATAACATGCATTTTCACAAAGGACTGATGGAATGTGAGTGATGTAAAAAGCAGATCAGTAATCAGTCAACTGCTCAATCAAACGTAACTACTGAAGTGCTCACTTCGGAATGAAAGCCAGCCTACAAAGTGTAGCACCCACACGAGGGTGGGGAAACACTGTATTGTTGTACACACTGAGGGTGAACAGCATGTTCTTTGCATAGCTTAATGTGCTGAGGGGGATAGTGTAATATAATCCCTGGCATAGTGTGTTATACCCTTCAAAACACATGTTTACATTTTTAAATGATTTACATTTAGAGATAAGCATACAGTTCCACACTAACATGTACCATGTCATCACCAAAATATCTTGTAGTAGTGGATACAGTATGTACCTATTTCTTGCTTCTCCCATCAGTTGCAATAGAAGTAAGTTATTTTTTCAAATATTGTTAAATTTTTTGATATTTATCAATTATTTGGAACCTGTAACACTCGCAACTGGTAACCTGTACAGCTATGAGGATGATGCGAGAATTTCCTTTCAAGGTGAAACAATGAGCGTCTTCCATCTTCCGAAGCACCTTTTCCCCTTATGGCCCTTCCTGTGGTAGCATGAAAACATTGGTTTTGCTTTTGATTAAAAGTGACACATTTGAGACATGGTGGCTTGGAGCTACTTATGCTCTTGAACAATGGCGAACGCCCCAGAGCAATGGAACATTCGTAGTCAACCTACGCTTGACTTTAATGTTTCCCGCTGTGTTTGTTCACGTCTATGCGGGTGTGCGTGCACTTGTTTGTGTATGACCTGAGGAACTTGTCTAACAGTATACGCTCTCTGCTGAGAAAGGTTTTGATAGATGTCTGAAAAGGCCCTGGGCTTGGCAAAAATTTCTCCTCAGGTGGAATTCCGGACGCATCAATCAAGGGAGCGGGTCCAGAACTTCCCGCCGGCGAATCGATGAACCTTGGCTTTTTCTCCAAGAGGAACATGCTAACTGGATGCGCCGGGCCTCTCTCCCGCTCTCCCACAGGGCAGTGGCATGCGCTGCATCCTCCTGCGGGCGAATAAAATATGCGAGCGAGGGAGAGTATTCCCGCGTCCCCGCGGACTCCGCCTACAGCGCGCCGAGCGGAGCCTTTTTAAGGAGACGAGGCCTTTGCCGCTAACGACCGCCGGCTTCTTCTGTCTTTCTGTTTGTGCATGTACGAAAAGAGGCAAAGCTGCCATGTACCGTAGATCAGATCAATGCCCACCTTCAATTGAGGAGTTAATTTCAGCAATTCCTGCAAACTCATTATGCTTCATTATGCGCAGTACGTATTTTGTTTTTAAAATGTATTGCTCGCAAAAACTCCTCACTCGAGGTAAAGGGCAGAGGAGATTACAGTTAAGCTGGTTTAAATTCTATCGGAAGTGGCTGTGCTTAGTGAAGAGCAGAAGTCATATTGTCCTCTCCTCCTGATTACATGAGAAGATACTGTTAGTTAACCTTATCTCCTCGTGGGAAAGGGAAGGGGTATTAGTGATTACTTAGTGGGCCTGTGCACTCGCATTCATTGACAAATACAGTCCTGAGAGTCAAGTTCCATTATTTCAGTAGAGCATCGAGGCCAATTATGTGGTGCAGTTCAGTCAAACTACTCATAGCTGTACTAGTGGGGAATCGTTCGGTGAAGGAGTTAATCCTTCTCTTCGGCTTCTCTATTGTGATTTTGCATAGGGCTAGACTTGCTAAAGCTTGATATCAAGTGCAGTTTTCAAATGACTCCACAAATAGTTGGATATGACAGTCCATAAATATCAATGAATAATTTATGACCACACATTTTAGCGGGATACTTTTGCCGGTAACACTGATACGGCTATTTTTATTATTATTCTTTCATTATTCATACTCAAAATGCAGTTCATCGTTCGTTATTTATTCTGTTTCTCGGATATCTCTGCATTGCCTCGTGCCCTCTTTTTTTTGTTGCCTCGTGGCTGACTTTGGTTGAGCGGGGCAATGAGTTTATGTAGACCGCAGGAAAACAGAATGAGAGATTTGTACCCCGCAGTTAAATTTAGACCTACTTATCAGTCGGTCTCCCCTAGTGACACATCCGCAAACCAGAAAATGTACTTTCTTGCGCTCTGGACATTTGGATTAAATAGTGCCATTAACCTTCTGTAAATTAATGGCTGATAATGTCATGTTATGTAATAAAAACCTACAGTTGACTTTAAAGAACTTCAAAGAACTTTGTGGGACCGAACATTCACTAGTCCCAAAGTGCGTCTATGCACTGTCCGTGCACTGGTTTATATGGTTGGCATGGAGTGTTGAATGAATTTACAAAAAAGAGACATGCCCTTGCAAATTTTCCAGGCATGGAGTGGTTCATATAATGTATGCATAGTTTTGGATATGTGATTTATTTTTCCTTCCATGCATGCATGTAAATATTATTGTAGTCAGCATTATACGGGTACTTTGTCTGCACACACAGACCATAAGGCAACTTTCTCCCTAAGTCCAAAGACATGCACGTTAGGCTAATTGGAGAGTCTAAATTGCCCGTAGGTATGAGTGTGTGAGTGAATGGTGTATGTGCCCTGCAATTAATAATAATAATAATAATAATAATAATAATGAATTAAGCTAATATAGCTAATATATGTTCTATTCATAGAGAATACTAATAAAATACATGATTATTGTGTATGTCCATGTAAATCATTCAAATTGCACATTTAATAAGCTATATTAGAAATGCATATACTGAATGTAAATATTCAAAACACAGTAACATTGTCCTTGGATTTAAAAAATAATAGCGACTCAGAATTGTCTTAGAGATTTATAGTAAAAAGTTTCAAATATCCTGAACGAAGAGAACAAACCTTCATGAGACCTGAACTTGTACATGAAAAGAATACAGACGAGCGTGTATGTAAACATAATGAATATTTGTGGCATGCCCTGTTGCTATATGAATAACTGAATTAGAAATTAAAGGCATCATAAAGCCGTAACCCTTGGAAAGTTCAGGACAAAATTATTATTTGTGAATTGTTGTGTTGCTGTATTACTCAATTACTGTATTACTTGTATTTACAAGCCATATTTAATATTGTGAAGTGTCACTTTTGTGTCACAGTGACATTTATTTTAATGTATGAAGTTATGACAGTATCCATAATTATTAGCCATTTGAGGAATGCCGTATGCTGGCTGTGATTGGTTATATCAGTCAATATGCTCAAATTCGTATTCTTTATTTTGCTGATTTCAGATGTTCTTCGCTGTTTGTTACTAAATGCAGGAAAAGATTCATCTCTAATGCACATGAATTCAATTAAAACCTAAGCTCCTCTATGATCAATATATGTCACGTATAATACATTTAGCATGTGTGGAACATTATCATTTCAGTTAGCTAATTGTCATCAGTTATAAAGTAACCTAAACTGTCCACAAAATGTATTGTATTCAAGTGGCATTGCGGTAGTGTCTCAACAAATCTGTGGTATACATACAATAATGTTCTGTAGCTTCACTGGTGTCATGAACCAAGCCAAGATATTAAAAAGTCAAAATCATGCTGGTGGGATTAAAGTGCCATTTTCACATTTTTATTTATTTAAGTCACTCAAGGTGATTCCAGGGAATTGGCCAAAGAGCACTAGATCAAACTCCGCTATTGTAATGACCCATGAAAGCCGGGGTGTGTTGAAGGGGCAGGGTTGCCCAGTAACTCTTTGTGGGCATCTTTGTCCAGGGCAACTGGTATTTACAGGTCTTGTATACTGTGTAACAGAAAACAGAAAAAACAAAAGCTCATTCTTCCCTTGGTCCCTTGGGTCCAGAGTCCTGTGCTCTGATTGTGAGACCTCATTCTGAACTACAAAAAACGAGCCTAACATACAATACGGCCAAAACAGGCAGGGCTGAAATTTCACCTGAGGGAGAAGTGGCTACAGAGGAGTGATCCACGTGACGGGGAATGAGGCGGCAGATGCCTGCAGCTTGCCCCCAGCACACTGATGAAGTTCGCTCCCTGTGTACCCGCGTCGGGCAAACAGAGGAGCTTTTCCCCTGGCCTAACTGGGAGGGGGGTGTCTGCATGAATATTTAATTCCTCCCCAATTACCATCAGCCACTCTCCCAAAATCCAAAGGCTTGTAAAATGCGGGGACCTGTCAGTGGTATTCTGGACCCCTAATGGGCATCAGCAATTCAGGCAGGCAGAGGCCACTTGGATCTGTGGATGCTGGAAGGCGTGGGGATAACCAGATAACTGTAACAATAGGGGCCACAGCAAGGGTGAGGAGAATCTTTGGCAGGAAGGCTTGCACTGAAAAAAACACAATTTGACCACAGACAACCATCAAGCTGGTTTTGAAAGGTTATAAAATGACTATTGTTAGCATTACTACTGTTGGTGGATTCCTGTGTTTTTGTAGGATTTTAACATGGTTCTATTTTTTTACATTTATTTTTTTTTAATCTGTTTTCAAGATCAAAAGGCTAAAAACAGGACTTAAAGCTTCTCTGTAGATACCAATTGTTATCTATTCCATATATCTAGTGTTAGTCTTTTCTTCACAAACACAGTTTGTCAAGTTCATTGTGGCTATTTCTTAACTTGTTAAACTGAGGGGGCAGGTGGCATGATACTGTGATGCTGAACAAAATGATAATAACATGCAAGGGAGAATGACTGTATATATTTCATAAACTAATTATATTATGTTAATTAGATGTATGGTATAGTTTGCTTAGTCTTGGGCGTAATAATTGTATTTCTTCTCATCCGAGATTTGCATAAAATAATAGCTTGCAGGTTGATTATACTTAACCTGCCTTAGATGCCTCTGTAAAATATTTATTTGGCCTCGTATTAGCAATTCCCTCATGGTACTATTGTCAGATCAATATTGCCTTTAACAGCATTAGTTTTATTCAGGTCATTTGCATTTTTATAATTTTGACAAAAAAACACATCAGATCATACTATTTGAATCCTATTTCCTCGAGATGGTGTCCACTTGGCAATTTATTCACAAACTCCTAATCAGCTCATTAAATCTTGCTTTTGCTCACAGGAGAGTCCTTGTGTTTTATCCAACACTTTCCCAAGTGTTGATGCGTGTGCGTAGAAATCTGTGCTGTGCCAAGCATTGGAAAATGGATAGACTCTGTGCAGCCAATGCATGTTTGCATATTTCCGAACAGACAGAAAAATACCATAAGGTGTGAAATTAGGCTGTTCATTTGTCCTAATAAATCCCTAAAGAGACTGGTGCAAGCAATCATGATTCCAACTGGATCATTATGGAGAAAATGAGGAGAAACATAGTATTGAACAAAGATAATAGTGCCAGTCTTGCTCATTTCTGGTGAAGACCTGGTTAACGTTTTTTAAGTTAACTATTTTAAGAATATGCTAATTCATGGTAACGGCTGCTGCTAGTGGGAAAAAAATAAGCATCATGCTTTTTTGCCGCATTATATTATTCATATGCCCTTTTCGTACATTAGAACACAAATGCATTCCCCATTGTTCTTCACTTTGATCAGTTTAATGACATTTGCAGAGTAATATTGCTTTTTGAGTGGGGCATTTCAGTCATAAAGATCAATTCTAAGATTGATTAGATTTGTTGTACTATATGAACTTCGGGTCCCCTGCACGGACCAGCTAATATCAATGCATTTCAGTTATAGCAGGTCAGTTAATGCATTAAGGTTCCAATAAAATAAATGCTACACACACACACACACACACACACACACACACGCATATACAGTATATATATATATATATATATCTCCATAACATTGTTTTCTGAGGGTGTATGTGTGTGTGTCTGTAGCCTGGTTTCTATCAACGTTCTTCCTTCAAATTACTTACAGATAAATCCAGTTGTTAGTTTCTTTCCTTACAAACAGAGTGTGGTGAGTTAGTTTTGGAGATAGTGTGTGTGTGTGTGTGTGTGTGTGTGTCTGTGCACTCCTTTGTTTAAATATCTGTTGAAATATCTGTCAAAATACAGTCATGCCATTGTATTGTATTTTTGTGGTTGACTTAAAAACAAGTGAAGCAATGTATAGAGCACATTGTATCATACCATATGTACTGGAGAAGTACAGACAAGCTGGATAGCCAGGATGAACAGTCAAATATTAAACTAATAGCTATGGGATAATACAAGGGAGGGATGTCCATTGATTTCAAAGGGCTGACATCAATGATCATTAGATGGGCTAAACGGGATTGAACTTAGCCCTCTTAATAGTCATTTTGCAGGATCAATCAGCGGTTAATTAGCATGTATCAGCAATGCACCATCTGGTAATAGACTTCCAGTGGTGAAATCATCATCTTTCTTTTCTAAGTTGACATTGAACTGTTGCATATTGTGTGACAATTTTTTTTTTGTAGACTCCTGAAAATCCTACAGAGGATTTGTAATATAATAAATTGCATTATACAATTTATGGTGTGGCTGAAGTTCACTTGCCTAATAAAGATGCTATTAAAGCAATGAATCAAAATTGAATTTCAAAAAAGTGGGTCATGATGACTCAGCGGCAGTCTATAGCTTGATAACAATTCTAGGGAATCCTAGCTTTGACAACAGGAGACCGGACCTGAGCCATTTGTCACTGATGGGGGGTGTATAGCTCTCTCAGAATAGATACACAGTATATCTCAGAGATACGCACCAGTACTCCACATCCAACACTAGGCAGGCCCTAGACTGTTGGTCAGAGCGCAGAGAAAAGCCTTCATTTCCACAGTGGGAGGTGCTTCCCTCTTCATTTGTCAGTCGCACCCGCTGGCAGCACGTGACTCCCACATGCAGTCTAACCACTGGCTACACTGTTCTTTGTTTCAAATTTTGAGTGACAGCTTTAAGCAAGTGTCTCTTTCATTTTTGTTCCGCATGCAACATTATGAATGGCCACTGAAAGGGGATACAAATGTTTGGTTTAAAAAACTAAAAATGCAATCTGTAATTTGATATTCGAGTTTAAGAAAGTGTCCTTCAGTCAGACTGAATTGAGGCCTTGGCCTCACAGGCTCAGGCAAAGAACACCTTCCTCAAATGAGAATGCAAATGACATTTAAAAAAGCCTCTAATGGCCAATTAGCCTGGAAAGACATCGCCCGTGTGAGCAATTAATAACCTATTACCACAGCAAGGTGTGGAAGGACTGTCCAAATGAGCATTTGATTGTCATATTCGTCTTAAATGCCATTAAATATTGCAGGTGTCACACAGAAATCGCAGCTATCTTTTGCCAGGGAGTGAACATTGTTACTTGCTGTGTCAGTAGAGTTTCTGGGAGAAAATTACCTGGGACATTTCCTGGTACACTAGCAGAAGACCAAGGACAGCGCTTCACTCCTCTGTGCTCAGGGCAAGGCTCTGGGCCAATGCCGTGTCTTAGGTTTAGTAGCTGTCAGGGGGTTGAGAGAAAGGTCAATGCAGGTGAGTGTGCAGGTGGAATGAAGGCATTACGCCAGTCATTGAAAGGTCAGTCATGGGCCTACACCAAACCTTCACTGCGCACAGGCACTCACAGTACACTCTCGGGGATAGTGACCCGAGGTGTCGATAAGGGTACCTGAAACTCACTGCAGTTTTGTGAAAGAAAGAAAAAAAGAGTACACCTAAGAATTCAAAAACTTTTACATTTTTGAATTTAGTGCTGCTCATTTTTATCAGCAGAGAAAAAAGGTATTTATTTGCTTATGCCAGCGAGAACTATTATAGCAATATTAAAACTAATGGAGAATGTTCACACAATTTTTTCTTTGATGCCGAGATTAATCACAAGGAATCACACAAAGAGCATCTTCATTCCCAACAAAGTTTCTGCCGGAGTCACAGATGAGAGTCTTTACAACCGCCCAGGGCTTTTTTTTTTACATTACTTACATTTTTTACATTACATTACGCAAGATTAGAGCCATCTCTCATCCTGTTTCTCTGAGGGCTTTTCCTTTCCTGCATCTTTCAAAGCGACCGATTCTGACTGTGGTCCCACCCAGCAGCATCTAAAAACCTCAGAGAGGTCAGTAGATGTTAGCAGCACACTGGAGATTTAGCACTTAATCACACATTCTGTTTACGCTCACACAACATAACATATGCCATTTAGAAGACACTTTTATCCAAAGTGACTTACAGTAATGAATGCATACATTTTTCAGTATATGTGGCCCCAATTGGAATCAGCATCATGCCCTACCTACTGAGCTGCACAGAACCACGCTCTCGCGCTGGGCGGCTCTAAACGGCGTAGACAATGGCTGTTGTTCGCAGTGGACATAGAATGAGACTAAACCCAGTCCGTATTTTCTACCCCCGCCTCTAGGTTGCTCTGTGCCCCGAGTGGTGGATCCCATGATTTAATGAGTGTGGCTAAGCCTGGCCAGCCATGGAGCAGATGGATTGTAAACCCTACCAGCCGCTGTCCAAGGCCCGCCACGAGTTGGAGCTAGCCTACACCAGCTCCTCGGAAGACAGCGACGACGGGCGGAACCCGCGCAAATCCTACACCTCCCGAGAGACCCTGCCGGACTACGGCCAGGAGCTGCGGCTCAACTACAACAGCCACAGCAAGATAAGGAGCGCCGGCGACGGGCCCACGCAAGGTGCGGTGCGCTTCACCCCTCTTTGAACTTCCGACACGACACGACGCCCCACTAGATGTAATTCAGTCGAGTTTGAGGAGAGCGTCGAATGGTTATCTTCCCTTAGCCGGTACATTGCACTGGAATACAAGTGCGAGTCTGTTGCCTAACATTGCCTAACCCTGGTGACTTCCCCCGTAATGGAGAGAAGCTCCCGGGTTATGGTTGTATATTAGGGTGAATGGATTGTCCTCACGTAGGTCATTGGCAATGTTAAAGTGAAAATGTCACTTAAGGTTGGAGGCGATCGGGAGGTCACAGCAGATACGCGGTTGCAGCGGCCGCTTGCCTAATGAGTTTAAGCCTCTGCGGTGGGCGGTTGCGATGAGGCGAGGGACTCTAAGGACAATGAGATGGTTTGGATGCATTTTGGCCCAGGCACATTGTGTTGTTTCCCCCAGACCCATTTCAGAGAATTTCATGACAAGCCAGCACTTGATACTAAAACTGAAGAGCAAAAACACAATAGCCTACTTTATTGGAAAACACAAGATAAATTGTGTCTGTATGAGTGATTTCTGCATGAATTTATTAGTGTGCATAACAGTGCTGCCTGGCTTCCTTTGAACATGTCGCCATTATTGTGTAAAAAATTTTTTAGTTTGTTTGTTTTTTTGTTGATAAAAATGTATATGGTCTCGTAATAGTCTAGCTAGATGCCCATAGTTTTTTTTGCTAATTTCAGCAAGAATATACCCATTTGTTTGATCCATTTCATGAATTTCACTACATTGTAAACATCTATTTAAAAGAATAGCAATTTAAACATTCTCCGTCATTTACCCCTTCACAGTAATTTTCCTACCATGTACTCTTGCAAGAACAAGGAAAAAACAGAAAAAGGGAGTGTAATTAAGAAATGCCTCCAGATCTGAATTTAAGTCTCAGTTGTTTCTCACTAAGTCATGCATGGGAAGATTAAAATTATAAATATATATATATATATTATACATAAATTAAAGATAAATGATATGTACGTACTGCTGCATACATGGATATGCCATTCTTACCTCCAAGTTACCTCCCTCCTGGCTCATACTTCTTAGCAAAAGTCACACCACTAAAAATGTAATTAAATAAAAATAAAAATAATCTATAGTAATTAGTGAGGTCAAGGAAAAATATGAGCAGTTGTAGTTGTTTTAGTTTGCATTGTGTGTTTTGAAAACAGTGTTATGAGCATTTATTTTGTTCATTACATCTAATTGTCTATTGATCCGTAGTAAAACTATGTTGTTCAAACATGAATTTCAGCAAATACTATTTCCTATATTAACTGTCATGAATCTTAGGAGTGAAATTAACACAAAGGAGAGTAAGTATAATTATAATATATAGTAAAATATAATAATATGTCATATAGAATTATAAAATAATAATTATAAAATAATATGATATTAAGTATGATATGGAATAACCTATGACAGACACAATGTTTCTGACTGAAAGCTGGGACAACTATCTATAGCTGTGTGTGTGTGTGTGTGTGTGTGTGTGTGTGTGTGTGTGTGTGTGTGTGTGTGTGTGTGTGTGTGTGTGTGTGTGTGTGTGTGTGTGTGTTCCCAAGGCATGTGTGTTTTTATTTCCATAATATTTCCCCCATTCTAGCTACTAGCTATTTGACAAGGAACTCTGATAATGTAGTGTCACAGTGAAGAGCTCCCATTAATACCACACTTATTTTTATATTTTTTTATATTGTTTTTCCCAAAACTCTATTACTACTATGTTGAAAGGAAAGGAATTGCAAATACAAAAGTGCATGTGAAGGGTTAATGATTATTGTATGCTGACTGAAGGAACATATTCTCTACTTTCTTAAATTGATGCTTACTGTAGCCCTCTTGATTTTGGTATCTACAGTCAAACCTCTAAGGGGTTGAGTGGACCTAAACCATGCCAGGGTTCTGGCAGCTCTGTTATGATGTGGGTTGTATTTTCCTGCCATGGTTTAGGTCAGGGGTGTCCAATCTTATCAGGGGTGTCCAATCTTGTTTGAAGACCATGATTAGTTGATTAGTTGAATATAAGAATATAAGAATACATAATGATAAGAACGGGCCGTTCGGCCCATCTAGGCTCATCATGTCCTAATCTAAATCTAGTGTTGTAGCTCTGGGCTAGAACAAAAATCTGCAGCCACACCTGCCCTTCTCCGATAAGTTTCGACACCCCTGGTTTCGCTCCACTGAACTCCTTAGAGAGCAAGGTAAACGGCAATAAATACAAAGCCATTCTGAGTTATCACCTTCAGCCTATGGTGAAGCATTTCTATCCTGATGGTAGTGGTCTCTTCCAGGATGACAATGCCCCCATCCACAGGGCATGTGTGGACACTGACTGGTTTCATGCAGTGGTTCCCACACTTCTCCCCGGGCACCCCCAGTCGGTCCATGTATTTGCTCAATTCCACCACCAGCACACCTGATTCAACTAATCAGTGCTCATTAAGCAGTTCATAAGCTGAATCAAGTGTGTTGGTGGCGGTGGTGGAATTTGGAGCCCAAGCTCCAAAAAGACATGTATGGTAATACAAAACCAGTCCAAAAATAAATAGATCCAGAACAAGTGTCGACATGTAGCAGGTCCAGATACACAGAATTCATCTTTGTCAGTACTGGTGTGAACAAATGACCACTAAAACGCTAGATGAAATCTCAGGCTGGTTCTTGGTTTCACAGCAAAAAACAATCATTACAAATCCTGCAGCTCTCTGCCGACCCCCCAGCTAATCAACTGAAATCTTGATCATCATTATACGCCTCCAACTGCTACTCCAACCGACTGATAACAGCAATCACTGCCGTTCACTCATGCTTCACGGGGTGCTTAAAGCACCCAGCGCTATATCTGCTGTCTCTCAGCCAACACCTTATGGAAAGCTGCGCATATCTAATGTATTTACATTTACCACAGGTAAAACAGTCATGGAAAACCAGAACTTGTTCAACACCGCCAAGATTATGTGCTTGTATGTGCCGCGAAGAATTCACCTCTAGAGACGGGAAGCAGAGAAGCTTCATTCTGTAAAAATCCTTGCATACGTGAAATCCCTTTCTCCTTCCTGTCGCGCCTGCCCCACGTCCCTGCATTGGAAGGCAAGGCCAGCTGTGACACGGCCAGCCCCGCGCCCTCAGAAAGCGTTCCCGCTAAAAGTCACAGGCGCCATCTGTGCTCCATGAACATCTGCCGACCGGGGAGTGAGATGGGTTTGTCCCCGCACCCACCTCCATGTTGAGACTGCGTACGACGTGGGTGGCATGCCAGGTCATAATTAACTAAACTCATTTCACACTAAACTCGGGAAAGTCAGACCTGGGTCTCAGTGGGCATGGATTTGACACACGCATGAGCCTTTGACTGTTGCATGCCCTGGCGTTTCAACATGTGATTTGTTTGGCCTACTCGATTTATACAGCATAGTGTACAGTATGAACCAAAGCTAAAAGAATGTGAGTTTTGATGGCGTATGTTGAGACTTTAATCTGGGATGTACTGGTAATACTTTGCCCACACAATAATTAGCACACCGAATTAGAATGGAACTCCAAAGCCTGCTGTGGCACAGTGTGCATGAAGTCCCCCTTACTTTTCGTACATCTCGTCGTAGCCTTTCATTAAGATTTCCACAGGGATGTAGATCAACCCTTATACATTTTTGGCACTACAGAATGAAAAAAATATCTTCAGAGATATTTGTGGGCAAGGCAAGTTGCATAACTGGGCCCAATCCAAGACAAGACAAAAAAAAACAAGTATAGTTAGAATAGCTGAAGCCTCTGAAAAGGTTCAGCATGAATTCATTCACTTTGTGGGTGGTTATCCCTTAAACATGTAGGTCAAGTGTACTTTGCACAGATGAGAAAGTGCTACTTCAACCTGAGGGGTGAAACAAAAATAAATAGTGGCTATGTTTGAATTTTGATTAAAAGGGAAATGGCTTACATGCTGTCAGTTGTTTTAATATAAAATGCTACACATTATATTATTTAACCTTCCCGCTGGATCAAAAATTTAATTAATTGGAGTGAAGCTAATTTGTTAATTCCACAAAACAACACAGCAATTATCATGATCAATGTATTGATTCAATGACATTCAATGTGTAACACATCTTAAACATTTCTAACAAAAACTGTGCTAATACACCATAGAAGAATAATTTAAGTATCGAAGTATAATGGCAGTTCTCAACACCCATGAAATATAGCTTAGACAAGAAGCTCATTTGCACCAATGTCTGATATCAGGATTAACAGATCTGTGCTTGCATCAGACTGGGGACTGTTTTCCTCTCTCTGAGTGTCATCTAATCTCTGAGACTGCTCTTTAGATTTCCACACGCTTCTTCTTGATTAAGCGTAACGCAAGTGATTTGCCTGATGTCAGACTCCGGCAGTTTTCAATCTACTAATTGAGGTAGTCTGAAACTAGTGTTCTTAGCCCCACGGTAGTCCTTGAAGATTTTTCTTCAACCTTTCACCTCTTGAATCATTGCAAGAAAATGGAAGCGCGTATTGAAAATGGACACCAGTGCTCAAACTCTCTCCCTCGCCACCAGAGACACAGTGCTTTTTATCCTGCGTTTGCTGTCAATCTCCCACGTTTGAGAATCTGCGGCAAGCAAAACGTATTTATTCAGCTTATGCAGTTTCCTAGGTAACCAGAACAAAATGTTTTTTGTCTGTGTTTTCATTAGAATACAGCCATAAATGGAAGCAACAAACTGTTGTCTTTTGCTCACATCTAGCCAGACAAGGCAATCATGATTTTTCTTTGACATTTTTAGCATTCAGAGATGACAACATGCTGACAAAAGTCACAATTGACGGGGACAAAATATACACCTTCCTTCAGCTCAACACATTTTGTAAAAATATAAATTATTTGAAATTGCTCCACAGAGAATATAGTGAAATACTAAATTAACTTGAATATGGATAGATACCTATTAAGTATGCACATAAAAGCCTTGTGAGTCTATTGCTTGTGAACGCTTATGCATAATAAACTGGGTTTGATGCAGAAGGTTAAGTGACATTTCACTCATTATCCAAATTAGTGTGTACACCTCGCATCGTGCCAGCTCTATTTTAAGTGGAAAAATAATTTACTAAATTGACAAAATGACTCATAGTCTGCAGTGAATGGATTTGATTGAAAAGTAAATGAGGTAAGCAGATTTGATCAAACATGTCCTTATCAGAAAACGTACCAGCATAGATCGCAACCTCAAAGATCGGTGCGATGCTGTGATCAAGGGTAAATGCTTCCTTCTGTGAATGTGCCATAGCTAACAGTACCATTCTGTGTCTGTGTACACATACTTACAAAAAACATGCAACCTTATGGCAGTTTAATACCTAAATAGTCTCTAACTGTTTGGCATGTACACATTGTGGATCTTTTTATTCTATAAAGAGTAATATATGTGATAAAGGTGGGGTTAAGTTTTGTTGCAATTTCAGTTGTTGAAGTAAACCCCTTAATTACATTAACCGCAAACTCATATTTCACATTAGTGGTTGTGTGACAAGGAGTGTTTCCACCATGGTTACGCCATACTTCATCATTATGTTCACTGTGACCTTGGGTCTTGAGAGACAAAGTGAACATCAAATGCAGGGCAATAATTCTGCATGACTGACTAAAGCAGGTACCGCTCACACATTCACGAAATAGCTTTTAAACCCCAGCATTGGGCATATAGCTTCCCCCATCTAATGTGAGCCTCCATTTATAATTTACAGAGTGGAAAACAGAAACCATTCCAGGACACTTGTTCAGAACTGTTCAGTGAAATCTGGGCATAATAGTTTTTGGCTGGTCTGGTCCAGGCAAACGAGATCCAGTTTGAGCATACTATTTTGCCATTTGTGCAACAGATTTACTAAACTTATACTAATGTACTTATACTAAAGTAAAGTGCATAATAACCACATAATAGGACTCAACTGAGCTGCCATTGTGTATATAAACATTAGATATACAGTAAAATAGAAATGTCTATATGGATACATTGTGCTTGTTTATGTGGCCAGCTTCGAGGTATTTATAAAACACACTTGTTGGTTTGCATTTAACAGTCATGTAATGAGAATAGGCTGATTTTAAATTGGGGTTTGAAGAGTAGTATTCATTAATTTACATTAAGTCCCTTTTACGCCTCATACAAATGGAAGGTGTTTGACCCCCTTATTTAATCTCTCTTTTCAAAATACGCCATAACAGTCTACTAAAGTAATTTAAGGACAATCCCTGTTTTGCATTTATAAGACACTTACAACCATGGAGATGTATTTGATGTTTTGTTGTTTGTTGGAGATGTATTTTTTTTATGTGACCTTGATCTCAAGATATTAAAGAAATTTACTTGCATTATGCTTAATTGGACTGCATAACCCAGTAATACAGCAGGCAGTTCTCACTTGATTATTATAATTATTTATCCTAAAAGCATTTACTGTTTGTTATGCCTATCCATTAACGGAAATGTGAGTAAAATTGAACACTTGCGTGGAGGCAACAGGCAACAATAAGTAGTAATTAAAAAAATAAAATAATAATAATAATAAGACAACAAATGCTGTGACTTGGCTGTAAGCTCCTTAATATAAACATTGGCATAAGGGATTTTTCTTCAAGCAGCTGCAATAATGGGCCATGAATTTAGGTTTTCATTGCTAGCACTACAGACACCCACACAGAGTCTTATAATAAAGCTTAGCGACTTTAATCGGAAACTTCATTTCACAATCCACTAGTACTATTCCAATTCGTTTTTTACATATGAAATTCAGAAATATCAGACATAAGAAATATTCTAGATGTTTTTGCAATTGTTATTCATTCTCCATCATTTTTTCTATTTAAAAAAAATCTGCATAAATGCTACATAAAATTGTATTTAAATTAGTTTGGGCTAAACACCCCACCCTTCCCAACGTTCACACAAATAACATCTATGTGTTATCCTTTTCTGCTAACCAACCCTACTCTCCACCACTAATTTAAGCACCTATCTCTGATAAATAAAAAATTAATGTAATTCGATAATGGTATGGAAGGAATAAGGATGACCAGGTCCAGAAGCAATGAATGCTAAACCAAAATGACAGCAAACATTTTTAGCTGTTGCTCCAAAAACGAGTGAGATTTTTTAACGTGTTTGTACCCCCTATTTCCTCCCTATTTGCAATGCTCCGTCACATGTGCAGTCACTGAAATGCACAATGTCAGCCAACCGCTTCTTTGCCACCCTGCAATCTGGCAGCTGATGGCAGCTACTGCTCACCTGATGCAGCAGGTGCAGGCAGACTGTAGGTGATTCACCGGCCAGGGGAGTCACTATTGAGCGATGAGGTGGGGGATGCCCTGCCAACTGAAATACTTTCTCCTTGGGAGACGCTATACCTAATGCTTCACCCTGCAGGACTGCATGGTTGGCACTGGCTCGGCCATAGGGTATATCACTGCTCTGCACCTATGCCCCAGCTGTTTTTTTACAGTATTTAAATACAGGATTTATATATATATATATATATATATATATATATATACACACAGTATACATTTTTTAATTTTTCATTTATAGTTTCAAATTTTTCCCAGTTTTCTCCCAATTTGGTTGCCAATTATACCCTCTATTTATTTCAATTCACCCTCCTCCACGAGTCTTCCGCCTGTCCTCCGGGTAACGAGCCAATTTTTCCGGGCCGGTAGATCCACCTCAGCCAACAGAACTCAAAAGTTCATCTCACAGATGTCTTATCAAAACAATAAAACTATCCTAAAGGTAAGTACTATGTTACCAGAATTTAAGAAGTATTGTACACAGTTCCTTACCTCAATATGTCTGTCAGAAGCTGTCAGAAACGTGATGGATAGCGCAAAGCAGAGGCGCCTCCCCTGGCGCCAGCTTGAAATCACCTTTTCCATGCTGAGTTTTTATTTTTGAGAAAGTAGCCAGTTCCCACCAGTTCTAGTCATCAAACAATCATATATAATGAAAATTCACATTCTAACCTCTCAAAAGAGCTGTTTTATGAAAAAGATGGTGAACATATTAAAGAGATATTGACGTTACAACCATTTGAAACGTGTTTCTGATATTAGAACGGTCGGGCTGGAAAAGTAGATAAATGTTTCTACACCCCTATAACTTTAAAAAAGGTGTAGGTGTGTAGAAAACTCACAAAGAGAAAGTCCACCCTTATGACCATAAATTAGAACTGTTAATTTTAAGGGATTGGCATACATGTTTTCATTCAAATCTAATTAGCCTCCTCTACAGTTTTGAAAACAACCCAGGAAAACAAAAGGTAACATCAGTGTTTAATATAATAGGTAAGTTGGACACATTGTAATATTAACATGAACAGTGAATTAACATTAACATTAACCATGTTTATTAACATTAACATTAATAAAATATTGAAATTACCCAGATAGACAAACAACAACAACAGGTAACAAAAGCCTGCAAAGCATTATGGGTATGTGAAGAACTGAAGAAGATTGTCACAATATTTGATGGAGAGTGAATAGAGAGTCGTCTTTTTGCAGGTTTCTCCAGCAGTCCTTGATCTGCATCGATTTACGCTCATAGGATATAATCTCTCGGTGACACGTACAACAATGAGAGAAAACAGATAATGCCTTCATTTATTTTTGCACAATGATCTCCTACAATGTGACATTTTGGTTTATTGTCTCATCCTGATAATTGAAAACAATAAATTCAATTTCTAAAACGACTTCTCCGGTCAGCATATGGAATGGCATTTAAAACAAATGGAATATATTTTTGTTTTGTTTGCGCAGGCTATTGCCTGTCATTGGTCGTTTCGTAAAGATCAGTCTTTTAGCAAATTTCACCAGCATTAACAGAATAATCTTGTTCATCTGTCCCTAGATGTGGAGAACAAGTAGTCAAAATTAAACATGACAAAAGACTCCATTAGCAATAGCCAAGCACAAGAAGGCTGGGTTGGTGGGTTTGAAGGGCTTCACTGAGCCCTATTCTGTGCTTTTTTATATTATATATGATATTTTACATCAATAATTCAAAAAGAACTACAAAAAAATGATTACATTTAATAACCAACAAACAGTGGTGTACAAGAGTTAGGGACAACTTACAAATACTTCAATTCAAGGTCTGAGAATGAATAGAGCATAGAGTATTTTTTGCACCTGATTTTACCTTGAAGGACTATTAGACCAAGTCCCGTAATTAGCTAAATACAAATATGCATCGCATCAACAAAAATACTAATTCCATTCCATAAAACCTGGAAGCAATTATGTCTGAAATAGAACACAGCATCATAATTGCATCACCTTTAATGGCTGCCTGATAAAATGTGAATAGCCAAAATGAATGGACAAATGCTTAGTGAAATTATAAATACAAAATTACTCCAAGCAGTGCAATTGTCACTTAAATAATTTTGCTGTGTTCATAAATAGAGAATGCTCCAAGGGAAATGTTTAGTTAATTTGGTAACCTTGAAAAAATGCAAACTGGATACAGCTGTGAAATACAAATCGCTACATGGCCGGCTGAGTATGTATAATACAGCATTCACAAGGCTTTCTTTAAATATTAAAGGCCATTTACATATCAATCTGCACCCGATCGGCATCCCACCAGATCTGTTTATCATAGGCCTTGAATCAAGTACTGAATTTATGGAAGATCTATCTCTGTTGCTAATGGTATACTGAATGCTGTCCTTCACAATGCCATCCCATTGGCCTCTAGAACATTACCCCGCAAAAGGCTTCGAGCTTTTTGAGGCATCCCACAATGCATCTCTCCTCCAGAGCCAGCAGCTGATGAGCTGTCACCTGTGCATGCAGTGCCACAGAAGCATTTCTCTCCTTCCCTAATTAATCCCAGCCTTCCTGGGAGAGAGTAAGCGCTTCCCTCATTATTCAGCGCACTTTTCCCACACCCCCGTGTGCTTCACTGCGATTCTTCATTCAGATTCCAATAATGCCAACAAAGCTGGTTTTCAGACTTCTAAGTCAGAGAAAAGTCTCTGGTGAGTGGGAGCCACTCTGGCTTGCTCATTTCCACAGGTGCTTATTGGCTTGACAACCAAGGATGAGGTAAAGAAGTGTCCTTACCCTCTCATCTCTGTGGAGACCTTCCAGGCTGTAATCCTGCCCCCATATATTATCTGACTGATATGCACTTTATACGAACACTCTAAAAATGTAAGCGCAACGATTTTCCTTAATTTCGCTTTGAGCCAAACTCAGGATACTGTAGCATGTCTAATGGTACCATGCGCATGTGAAAAATAAACAGTGACTTAAATTGCTCATTCACTGTTAAATACCAAGCATATTGCAGACGGATTGAATCATGGCCCCTGTCCTATGCAGCTCAGTTAATGGCAAAAGTCTTAGGAGATTACTATCTTGTTAATTACTGTTCATTGGTCCTATACTACTGGGTGGGCAGTCTCACGTGGTTTAACATGAATTAATCACAATGCTTGCTTATGATTTTCCATACAGTTTAGATCATATCAGAGCGATTTCATTTCAATGTACTTCTCAGTCGAAGGTGATTAGTATCATCTGGCTTGAAGGCTGGCAGTCACATCGATGTTCTACAGATCTCTGTACAACAGCAGAACCTATTTGAAAGCAGAGTGATGGCTCTACATCCTCACATTAATGCACAGGAGCTGGAGATTTGCATCGACTGCCACCAGCTGTCTGTGAAGTGATGAAATATGACAGCAAAGAGGAGCCACATAGATGAGAGAGAGAGAGAGAGAAAAGAGATCTCACTATTATAATCTGTCTTTTCCCCACAATGCATCAGAAGTTCTGAGCTGTGAGATAAACACCCTCACAGGGCAATGTGAGCAAGTGAGAAATAAAATATATATGACTTAAATGTAAACTTCACACAAACCATAACATGCTGCATCTGTAAAACCTTTAAGTTGTAACCCTTGCCGCTTGAGATCAATGTCTGGTTTCCTTGTAATGAAGCCATTTTGTTAAAATGTTCAAATGCAATGTGTTTTGCCTGGAATATATTTTTTGAATAAGGAAATAAAGGAGAAGGAAATCACTGTCTTCCAGTTGCCAATCTCTGGTGACTAAAGATCCCACTAAGAGTCAGACATCAGGTCCTCTGCTGTTTGCGATGTAAGCTATAATCAATTAATTTCTGTTATCACATAAATATTGATCACGTTGTGTCATTGTCAGTTTTATTTCCCATAGTGAACCTTATTTCTTTTCTGTTTAATAAACTGAACAGTGCTGCACCAGAAAGTGATGCCACCTTGAACCAAAGTGATCTTGTTTTCTTCAATTAAAGACTAAAGTGTCTGCAGATCAACCAACCAGTGGTGGTTCTGTGTGGCTCAGTTAGTAGAGCACAGCGTTGGCAACGCTTAGGTTGTGGGTTCAATTCCCACTGGGGCCACATATACTGAAAATGTATGCATTCACTACTGTAAGTCGCTTTGGATAAAAGCGTCTGCTAAATGCCGTATATTACTATTATAACCACTGGCAATTGGCCTGCAGCTTGTGAAGGCCTTTACATTCTAACATATCCCATTGGGATGAGATATTTATTAGGACCAACAGATTTGTACTTCATTCCTTCCTCCAGAATATAAGCCACGCCCATATCTTTCTTCCTCAGTGGTCAAGCAAAACAAACAACAAACCTAAAAAGAGGAATATCCTACAATACACCTCTGTGTGGGAGCGACTTAATGGTGAGAAAATGTAATATCTGTAATAAATGGACTTGTCTCTCTCAGAAGCAGCACAGATAGATTTTTCCTGGTGGCACATTGGGGAAAAAAGCTATTTATTGCACTTGCAGGCGAAATACTGTACAATACTATTGAGGTTATATATAGACCGTGTACAGTACACTGTTCACCACAAGGTGAGATCTTACCGTATTTAAAAAAAGATCCATGCGTTAATGTTCTGGAATCATAAGTATTATATTATGGTAGATTGTTCTCATGTTAATATTACTCAGTATGGAACTCATTGCCTTTTTTCACACACATAAGAGTGTGCAGTTTTGTTCACAGATTACCTCTATTATTATGCATCTGATTTATGTTTTACATTTTGCAGTCTTTAGTGTTGATTCCACTGGGTGTTGTGTAGAAGTCTGCACACAATGCCTATTTACAAACATGTCAAAACGAATGCTTTATGTGACAGAAAAACTCGAGAAAAGAGGGAGTAGACTTTCACGCCGCACCGAGGTTTGTTGATGTGATGGTTTTGACAGGACACCTGTTTGCCCAAGTGAAATGTTCGTTACATAACTAGTTTACATATTGTGCTCCGACTGTTCTCAATTTTCATGTAAATTAACGGAACAAGGGTTTACACAACAGAAAAACAAATACATGGAAACTTTTTTTTTTTTTGCTTGTGGTTTCAGGAATGAATTATGCAAATTACATTCATTTAGGGTTCCCTGTGTGAAAAATCATTCTTTCCAACATCATTAAGTTTCCAATATTTGAGGTCAAAAGTTGAGCGTGCAAGATTTAAATTTGCGATCTTGGAGAACAGGTAAGAGCACAACGCAAGCTGAGAGAGAGCAGACAAATATGTGCGAGGAGTGTTCCGTGCATGAACAGTGGGTATTTCAGCGTGTGCAGAGGCAATCTGAGTGCGCAGAGTTTTGATTCAGAGATAAATAAATCCATACGAGATCAGGGGGGAATATGTTCCAGCACGCAACGTTTTCTGTGCTCATATCTGTATCATGCTCGCAAATTTCAATTCTCCTCACTCAACTTTTGTGTACTGGTGCCATATGCAACCTTGCCCACATTTTGTGAAAGTGAACTATGTTTAAATACATGATTTTAGCTTATTAGGCTGTTTTGCCCAAATAAGGCTGATTTATCTGTACATAGTCCTTAAGCCTATTTGCCAGTGGTCCCCTGGTGGCCATTCAATCATTTTTTCTCCTCTTCTCCCATAGAAGTGGACTTCTGCGAGACGCCACAGATGATGTGCCCCAGCTACCAGGTGGAGCTGCGGTCGGCCCCCCTGCGCGGCTACCCGCTGGCCATGGGCTCGGATGTGGACACGGAGACGGAGGGAGGCCCCTCGCCCGACCAGGCCCTGCGCCTCTGGATGCGCGAGATCAAGTCTGAGCACAGCTCCTGTCTGTCCAGCAGGGCCAACTCTGTGCTGTCCCTCACTGACACCGAGCAAGAGAGGAAATCTGATGGAGAGAACGGTAAGATCTTGTGTCGTAGCATTGGTGTGGGCGTGTGCACGTGCGGTATTTGTGGGGAATCACGTGACAGTGTACAGAAGGCTTTGGCTCTTGACAGGGGCCTTCGTTTTTTATAGTGTTCTGTCCAGAGATGCATTGATCAGACATTTTTTTTTTTTTTTTTCTCCCAATTTGGTAGCCAATTAGACCCGCTATTTTTACGTCAATCCCCCCCTAGTAATGTGAGTTCGCTGCCGTAGTCCTGCAACCGGTAGTGACGAGAGCGAAGTGACGCCTCTTCCGAGACGTCACTTGCCCAGCCGCCGACCGAACCTCGGTACTTACAGGGCCACTCTTATACGCAGCGAACGTCACGTCGGCTCCCCTTCCCCCTCCCTGGGACAGACAGCCAATCGCCGCCCCTGGTGGCACTCCCGGTCAAAGCCGACACTTGGCGAGACGGGGAATTGAACCCCGGTCTCCGTGGCCAGCGTCGGACGTTGTAACCACTGGACCACGCGGGAGGCCCCGATCAGACATTTCTATGTGAGTTCCGATCTTTCCCTCACAATTGCCCAAGAGTTGGAACACTTGAGTTCAATAAAAGTACAAAGTAAGTATAAAAATACAGCCAGCATGTAGCCCGGTGCTGTAAGTGGATACTCGACAAACGGACAGCAGAGCAACCGCAGTCGTTAGACGGGACACTGTTGAGAGGGGTTTAGTCTCTGTTGATGTGCATGTAGCTGCACTTAGGCGCTAGAATAACAGCGAGAACTCCCGCGGCGTTGCCTGCTGCACGCATGGCAGTTGACGATCTGAAAGTCTCTGGCCTGCCCTTTATTTACGACATCAAAAAGTCTCCCGTCCCCGGGAAGAGTGACGTACTCGGCCGGGCTTGACCTGGTTCTGCTGAGTGGAAGGGAACGGCGGCGCGGGTCTTTAGAGATCGCTGCAGAGATCGGCCCGCCGGAGCACACCTGAGACCTCCGAGAGCGCAAAGCGGGGGGCGGGGGGGCGGTGGGGGGTTCAGCACAGGAACCCTGCTCAACGAGGTCCTGAGGATAATGCAGCTAATAAACCCAAACAAAGAAGGAGCTCATCCCATTGATCCCGGGGAGCGGCGGTAATTCATACGCCGAGGATAGGCGCGGCACTCTGATTCACAGCACGCCTCTGCCTCGCTCGGAGAGCGGCCCGGAAAAGGGCGAGGGAGAATTGGCGCGAGATTACGCTTGTTTGCGGCGGGTGCCGTGCCAGGGTCGTGTCTAATGAGAGGCGGTATCGGATGCGCCGCTTCACCTCTGGCGGTGTCAAGCCGCATGCAGAATGGGGATAACGGGCAGAGCGCCCGAACGAGACGGCGCCGCGGCGGTAACGAGCACCTCGCAGCTGCGGCGGAGCGCGCACAGCCCCTCGGAGGAGGGCACATCTCAAAGGATAATGCGATCTATATCCAACTGTCGGCCTCGTACTGAAAACAATTTGCCTGTTAGGGCTCAAACTCAGGCTGAAAGGCCAGCAACGCAGCTAAAGAGACGAACGCTCTTTCCACATCTTATTGAAGTCAGACAAGGTAATTCACACCCCAAAGGTGGGATTTTCTTCTGGAGAGCTTTTTTTTTTTGTCTGAAGGGTTTTGGCCGTTCAGAAAGAGAATCCCTAAGAAATTGGAATATCTTTTTTTTTTTGGTCGACCATGGTGCTGACGAGGGCCCCGTCTCGCTCTCTCTCTCTCTCTCGCTCTCTCTCTCTCTCTCTCTCTCTCTCTCTCTGTCTCTATGATTGTCCAAGCCTCTCGCTTACAGTACAAAGAGACACACCCGTGCATATATTAAACAGATGCAGCTTGCATTATTGATGCCTCATCATTATTTTTTTACTTTTTTTTTTTATCAGTCTCATAGCCTTTTGTACTCTCACCTACAACAAGAACTGTCTCTCTTAGAATGTCAGGGGAAAAAATCTAACACAAATTCCCACAGAAAATGGAATTATGCATTTTAAGTTCCCCTCTTTACTTGTCTTCAGAGGGATCCCACCAGAGCCGACTTAATGCCGACTCAGAGCTTCAAAAGTGTCAGTATCTCTTTCCTTCTTGTTCCAGCAACGATAGAGATTTGAATTTACCATATATATATTTTTTTATAATTAGTTTTTTATATATATATTCAAGGGAGGTTATGGGGCATCCTAGCCTTTTTTAATCTCCCTGAAATCTGCTGATGGCAATAGACTGACAAACTAACGGAATCAACAACCCACTGGTTTGGCCAGTTTGAACCCATCATGGCAGGGATGTGGATGTGATCTGCAATTTTAATGAGTAGCAAGGCAAAGGGAGGTTCAGACACACTTTACCTCCCCAATGTGTGGCAATGTCTCCACTAACCTCCATCCACGGGTCTGCTTTGGTCCACCATCTCCTCTTGTTGGGTCAATAAAGAACCTGTATTTTCTCCATCACAATGTCACAGTAGATGAGTGTGAGAGGAGCACTGTGCACATACGGAAATGTTGTAAGAAACAATAGTAATGATGATGGATTTTTATTTTGTATCTGGACGTTCTATTGACGTCTATTGGCTCATGAGATTGCATAACAGCTACATGTAAAGTCTATATACCCATATATATATATATATTATACAAGGTAAATAACATCTAAAAGCTGATAACTATTACATGGCTAATCATTGCTAACTTGTAGTCTTTGCGGGAAGATACCTGCTACATTTTTTTAAACATCCATGAATGTCTTAAAAGTACAAACATGCATTTGTGTATTTGTACAGCATGTTCATGCCTGGATCTTTTGTTTATTACAGTACATGCGCTGGACTGCACTAAAATGTAATGCACGTTCCAGCCGTCTCCCTTACAATCTCTTCTGCGTGTAATCAACTGTAATCAACTGTACCCTTCAGCCCAGGGGTGTTTAAGGGGGGATTTTCTTTGTATTCTAGCAGGCAGCCCAGAACTTTGGCAATTATAAGCATAGTATCCACAGACACACACATATTGCCTTGATTTAATGGGCCCAAATTAAAACAAATGGTCAGACAGCCCAGAAGGAGAGCCTCTTCAGTTGGAAGCCGTTGTTCTATTAATCATAGAAATAGCATCAATTGATAGCCTCTTATATAAGCCGAAATGTTTTCAGGCACTGGTGAGACTGCCTATAAGTGAAGGGAACATAGGCAAATGCTTGTCTGACATTTTCGTCCTTTGTTATTTTTATTTCTTTATTTATTTCATAATGAAAATCTATTGTTAATGTTATGGAAAATACTGCTGACATTTACAGGGAAAAGAAAAGACTCAATCGAACAGCATTCACTTTCATTAAACGCCAAGTATCACATCTATAGAATGTCAAGCCGTTTATGCCTCAATTGTTTTCATTTTTCCAAAGTGTTGGCCATGGATAAATATATAACATATAAACATATATTTGTCTATATTTATATAATAAATATAGACAAATATGTCAATTCAGTCATAAGAACAGTTTTTCCCCCCCAGTGAAAACAATTATAGCTATGGTAGCTTCTTTGACTCCTCCATGATACAGTTGCATTTCTGTGAAATGCAGAAATAAACTAACTTAAGACTGTATTGAAGTAAGAGTGTATCCTAACAACCGTGTGGGCTGCGCTCTCAATCCCTGAGCTGTGTATGATTGATATGTGGCATATCCAAAATGAAGCCATCAAGCATTGCTTTGTACAATACTGCAAGGAACATAAAACAAAGGCATTTGGTGAAATGTTTTTTGTTGCTCAATGAACAGTTTGATTGATCAGGCTCACTGATGCCTATGTGGCTGTGCAGCTCTGTTGGGATGGGAGTTGGTGCATCAAGCCTTAAGTCATTAATGCAAATGGCCTGGTGCATTCATATTAAGTTGATATTTGTGGAGGACGGGTTCATTATCACCTCGGTTGCAATATATCCTGTTTCAGGCAGACAGTAAAACTCTTCTGAATGGAGTAGTGCACTCGTTGGTCCGAAGACATTTGCAATAATGGGAAAAGCACACATATATACAGTGTATTGGGATGGCAGGTATGTTACAGGTTGGCGGGACTTACTCCGTACCTATACAGCACTGACAGTTTGGTCCTTTTTACGGTCTGCCACAGAAATAACTACAATGGCTTCAGACTCTCAGGGCCAGATTTACTGGAGGATTGCGATTTACTGATTTTCCAACGCAAAAGCAGTCGACAGAAGGTCGCAATGTCTATGCTGAATTTACGAAATAGTCGCAGTGAGTCAAATCGCTATTTTGGAAATGAGGTCAATTAAGTATTCCATCTGATTTACTAAAGCTTCTATTGCTGTATTACTGCACTGATCTCTTGCGCCAACAATGATTGATCATACCATGTATTAATGCACATCTTCTAAGTCGCTCTGGATAAGAGTGTCTGCTAAATGCTTAAAATGTAAAATATAAAATGTAAAGCGTGCCTTAATTGCGCCTCTCTTGAACTTGAACTTGCATAGGTATGTCACAATTCCTGTTTTGTACATGTTATGATGGGCATCCCAATACAAGCTGGTGGACTTGGTTTTGCATAATTAGGAGCTTTCTAATGTTGGACTATTATTTGACAAGATGGGTGGGAAATACTGTACTGCAAGACTTAATACCAGAATTTGGACAAAACTGTATAGGTATACCTTCTAAGCCTTGCCAGATTCCTTGACTGCTTGCTTATCAGATGTTCAATGTGTGTGTTCCAGGTAAGATGGGGGTCAATGTGTACACCCAGTAACACAGCCTCAGTTGCCTGCTCTAACTTACCCTTCCCCAGAGTCAAGGACAATGAAGTATCTAGTAGGCTCCAATCAGTAGTAGTCACCAATCAGTGCCCAATATCATGAATTTGAATTGAATTTGAATTTGAAATAATGAATTTGCATATGGTTACTAAACTCTGGGCTTTATTGATGCTGTTCCCATTTTGCTCATGTTCTACTTGGATGATAGTAATTTATTTGACCAAAAAGCACATTTTTTTATCTTTCCCTAATACAATACATTGGCTTTACACTGGTTTCACCTGCTTACAAGGTATGTGTGTCCCCACCAATCGCTATTGTTGACAAGTCCACTTATGATGAGAGGTAGATACTATATATCAAAAACAATTCACATAATGCAACATTTGTTTTGCTTTGACTGTGTATAGAGAAGTTATACATTATACAAGTAAAAATACCCAAAATACCCAATAACTATTGCAGACCTTCCTCTCAATCATATGTTATGGAGCATGAGTAAATCTTTAACTGTGACCCGCCAAGGGACTGCCGATGAAAATTTTCTTCAGCTAAATATGGTACAATGCACATATTAAATACTGTATAGGGTCCGTTACAAATGAACAAATAAATAATAAAAAAGTACAAATAATTTTGCTGGGGCCCCCACAGGGATATTGACCCAGAAAAAGCAATAGAAGTTTGAAAGCTTTGCATGAAAGCTTTTCCAAATCTTCAAAAAACCTTTCTTTATCACACCCCATGATTGTACCTATTAGCTTTAAACATATACTATAACCCCCATGGATGTATTGACAAATGGACAGAGGTGGTATGCAGGCAGATACTCTTGCATCATTTGTCACTCACGAATGTGACCAGTGGGATTAAATGGGTTTGTAGTATAGTATCAGTTTCCAAATAGTACCCAAGGTGCCTAACATACCTTTGGTACTATTGGTTAATGCAATCATTACCATCCAACATGTTTTATGTGATAGTTAAACTGTAGAACAGTTGCTGAGTTTTCATCCTACTTCTAACACCATTAAAATAGTTTAAGGAAATGTCACACTGTGGCCATACATAAGAAAGCTTTCCCTGTATTAACACTGATTTGCTAATTATTTGTTACGGCTTTATATAAATATAAAAATCAGTCTTGCATAAAAATCTATTATTTGAATTTTAAAAAGTTTGAATTTTTTTGAGAAAATGTTATCCCATTTTATCCCAATTTAGTAGCCAATTACACCCTCTATTTTCACACCTTCGTATTGTGAGTTCGCTGCCGTAGCCCTGTGACCGGCAGTGACAAAGCGAAGTGTCGTCTCCTCCGAGACGGCACTCGCCAGGCTGTCGACCATAACTCCGGTACCACAGGCAAAGATGATATAGACTTACCCAAAGAGACTTACGGCTGTAATTGCAGCTAAAGGTTGTTATATTCAGAAATGTATTTATTTAAGTTGCTAAATTAAAATGCAGCACACTAATCTAAGGCTAATGGGGCACATTCATGTTTTTCTACGGATCTCAGATAGAAATACGATGTGAAAATTTATTTTGTGCGAATCAGAGATAATTGAAATGACTGTATTGTTAAAAATGTAAAAGGTGCCATTAGAAAAAGTTGCATATTAGTACTACCAAAAAGCACAAAGTAACACATTTACTTGTTTGTTTGAATGTTTTATTTTACTGTGTCTGCTGGTCAGCAGACTGTAAGACTAGTTAGCAGAGGCCATGAATAACCCAAGAAATTAAAGCTAATCATTTTTCATTATGAACCTATCGATTCAGACAATGGTCCACATTTGAAATGGGAGACTGTGTGGAATACTAGCACAGTATCATATGGTCTTGTATTGCCAGTTAATGATAACCTTTTTCCTTCTAATAATTGCAGGGTTAGGATGTGGATTCGCCATCACCTAATTCAAAATAAAAATAATGATAATAACATGAATCTGCACAGCCATAGAAATACATGCACATCATATAACAGCCATGTGTCTCTGCTGACAATAAACTGCTTAACTGAATAAGTGGTTGATCTGTGAGCTATCAGTTAAGTTGTAAAAATGTTTTTATTTTTGTCCGCAAAAGTAAAAACCTTTTTTTATTATTGTTCTTTGAAACACAGGTACTCCACAAAGCTCAAAGGGTTTACTAAAATGGCTGCACTCTGTTTTCATTTGTCCAGCAGGTTGGCAGCTCCAAATTAAATACCTACAAAATGAAATGGAGAAAATAAAAGTTCCTCACAGATCAATACCTCGTTGGTTGCAAATGATGAAATTGTGACAGATTGTATGTGGATGTGGTCCTGGACCGCAGGAGTAAATCACTTTCCCAGCATAGACAAAGATGGAGTAATGCACTATTCATCAGCACTCCTTTCCCTTCAACTTTTATCTTTTGTAGCTTTCTTCCTGGCAGAGAATTTTTTTCGGTTGTTGGTTTTGGTTCACTGCTTTCTAGTTTCACACATAGGGAATGTTGTGTTGAAAATATCTTCAGTGCCCTCCCGGTGTATGTGCCAGAAATTCAAATTATTATGCATTTATTTTTGCTAAAGCTGGTGCCCCAAACTACCATGTCCTATTTTGCTTGTGCTGAGCACTGAGTTATAATACTCTTTCTGAGATTCTAGGTGAGTGGAAGAATACATTAAAACTTTGCTCCCCAATTTAACACTGTTTATCCTGTCTGCTACAGTTCTTATGTTAAGTAACCCAATTAGCTGAAAGCAATAACCTTACGTGATCTTAAGCTGCGCTTGAGAGGTTGAAAATGATGTGTCTTATCATGCATAGTGTATGGATTTGTCAATATTTGTGGATGTGCCTGTAATCTCCCATCTGGCTCTGCTCCATACAGTAATCCTCAAAATAAACAAGAGTCTTATTGCTAAGGCTGCTCCATCCCTCGACTCTATTCGGGTAGGTATGTGGGTGAGTTATAGTGTGGTTCTGTGTTGCTCAGTAGGTAGATCATGGTACTGACAATGCTTGGGTTGTGGGTTCAATTCCCATTGGGACCACATGTACTGAAAAATGTATTCATTCACTACTGTAAGTCGCCTTGTATAAAGGCTTCTGCTAAATGGCATATTCTAGTCATGCGTATGCCACGCCAATGCAATGGGAATGTGAGAAGATATGTTTTAAGCTGCTCAAAATATGGCCACCGGTAACGATTTGCGAGCCTGAAAAAGGCGAGGCAGAAACTTTACCTTTAAACTGATCATTGGTCTCAACCTGTTTTCATTTATTTTTCTTGATTCACAAGCGTGCAAATTATATGAATAATCCATTGGCAAGTAATCTCAAAGGTTTTAATTGTTTGGCACGTTGTAGTGCTCTCTTTCTCCACATCACATTACATAATTCAAATGACAATAGGGCTTTTCACTGAGTAAAACTAAACTGAATCACTGAATCAAACTGAATACCCCCTTGTCCTATCCCTCCGGGTGCCCGGCAGCCACACCTCGTGGTCTCGCCACTTCTCTGTCCTGACCCCTCGGTGGTGGAACGGTCTTTCCAGGACCGCGGAATCACTTGCGATCTTCCGCAAGAGACTCAAGGCCCACCTTTTCAGACTCAACTACCACTGAATTCTGTACATCTAGCCAATTGTCATCACCACTGCCTACATGTTTATTACTGATTTTTGTATATGTATACTTGATTAAAACTTCCTCTAAATTAAAGTAAACAGTAAACGGTTGAGAGTAATCATTAGTTCAAATCTATGGGTTTCAGCCATAGTTAATATAACTTCCTAGAGAGAGCACTTATTTTTCCAATTGATTACTTATGTGACTACATGGAGACTGCCATTGAAACATTTCAATGTTCATGTAGGCCGTTTTTTCTCTTGTAGAGTGTTTAAGAGATGTAAATCCCAACATTAGCGATTTACCGACACTTGAGTGTTAGTTAGTTCCTTCAACCTTGGAAAATGTTTTTCCTGGGGTGCCAGGGAAATGCACCCCACACCATTCTGGTAAGTGTGCCCTCTAGGAGTTTGAAGTTATGGACTCAGCCTCTTTTATTTCAAGCAGACAAATTGCTATTAGCTGCCATTCTACCATTTTTCCCCTAGCTGATTGTCAACCTCTCTATATCTACACATACAACAATTCAATTAAGCTTAAGTGAAAAATCTCAACATCTGTTTTCCTCCAAAATCCCTTCTAGGTTATCTATTCTAAGGCTATGTCCACACTAATGAGGATACATTTGAAAACGCATCTTTTTTTCTCCGCTTTGGCCTTCCGTCCACACTAAGACAACGTTTTCATCACTGAAAACTGACCTTTTCGAAGACGCTCTCCCAAGTGGATACATTTGAAAATGCAGGTCTCGCATTGTAGTATAGACACATTCACATTTTCACATTCACACTTTGTTTTCATTTAATTTTAATTTTCAAAATGACAAGACAATGACATCTTTTCTTATGTTGTAGTTTATTTTCAATCATTAGATTTGTTAAAGAGGTAGTGTTCTTTTTTAACTTGAATGATGACAAAGTCCTCAAATACAGAACATTGGAAAAAAAGACCTTCTAATATTCAAATTTTTCAATATATTTTTCCTGGGACAATTTTTGTGCAAACTGTTGTTTAACAAGAATAGCATGTAAATGAAGAATGAAACTGGTGAAGTGTTAACATCTGTCGTTATTTTGTGATGTATTTACACTCAATTAATTTTCACAAAACAATTTGTTCAAATTGTACTTATCGCAAACATGAATGGCCTTAAACTCCAGTCCACAAATAAACACTGGTATGAAAAACAAACATCAGAATACCTTTTGCATTAATGGCGTAAACCTGCTCCGTTAGTGTCTCAGGTTTCCTGTGCATGCCCATTCAACAGATTTAAGTGTTTTTGGCGTTTCAGTGTGGATGGCCAACTTTTGAAAACATTGTGAAAACGCTAGTGTGGACAGAAAACATTTTGATACGTAAACTGCATTTTAAATGTATCCGCATTAGTGTGGACACGGCCAAAGTGCATTGTGCCTCCAAATTTCAAATGCAGTTTAAATGATCGCTGTGAGAGCCGCAGATTGTGCCATAAAAGAGGACCACGTAGTTTATGGGACCTGTATTAAAATAAGTATCATTGCTGAGTTGTATTAGCATATAAAAAGACATTTCTCCAAACTGTTAATGCAATTCCATAATACACCCAGGGATTGTAGAACGACAAATAACAGTGAAAAATGAGGTGAGGTGAATGACATTAAAAAACCCTTCCCCAAATCTAATGACTGTGTCACAGTGTCATCATTTTCTGCCGGAACGACCAGAAAATAGATTTGTTTCAGAATTCAGACGATTTTTCCAAAGCCTGAAGAGTGCCAAGCCACCTCAGGCACTTGGGCCATGAAATTACCATTCTACTCATTAACGGAGAGCCAGCCCCCCTTAGCAGTGACTCAAAAAAAGATTATCTGAACATAACCAACTTTGGGGTAAATTGAGATTTTAATGGAAGCTGCCTCTCACAATCGAAAGAAAGGCATTTCACTTTTTTTCAACTTCTATATACTCCATTTGACATGATGAGAAAAGCAAAACAAATACCCTTTTTTATAAGAAGTAAAGTCGACCAAAAAAACAAAAAAGGATATTTTTATTCACTGATGTGCTGCCGTATACTGAGTGCGGTTGCATTAGAAGTACGTGTTTGTTCCATGCCGAACAAAACAGGACAAAATTGCCATGTTGCAGGAGCTATTCTAGGGGAAGTTGTGTGAGACTAAGCCTGGTGCAGAGAGGTCACAGACGGCTGCAGAAATGCATCTGGCATTTAGCTCCTAAAGCACGGCCTTCAGTAGGTTATCGATCATTCCGTTCCTCGTGTTTGGAGGGTCTTTAGCTGGACTTGTAGTCCTCTGGCTCCCCGGGGCAATTCGATGGAAATAAAAGACGATGGTGTAGTTGACACTCGTCTGGACCATGGGCCTGGGGAAACAGGCCCAGACGATATATGGATAAGGCACTTGGGGTGATTGCATTCCCCCATATGAAAACTCTTGCTTTGGAGTGGCTTTGCTACACGTATTATGTGTGATTGCTATCACATTATTCCTCCAGCTGTGAACCATAGATCTGTGCTTCATGGTCAGAAGCTCACGCTTAAGCTAAAAGCCATCGTCCTGCCTTTATATGTCAAAATAAAGAGTCCATGCACGTAAGGCGATCATCCCTCTGCACTGTCATAAATATCTAATTTATATGAATTATGCTTGATTAAATTCATACTCGAGCTGCAAGGAGGGAAAAAAAATGAAAATACAAGTTATCTCCCAAACTTTCCATCGTGTAATTTGATATAAGTATTGCAGGTGACACGTCTTAATTTAAAATTTATAACAAGGAGGTATTATTTGTTCAATTTGTTTTCCCTCCCCATTCCATTTTAAGTTCGAAAATTGGCAGGAAGGAAAATGAGAAAAAAATAACTTGAGCTTTGCAGCGGTTCAATAAGATGGTTCTATTAATGATTCATATTTCAGGGGACCAAGCACGGCAAGGCTGATACTGTCTGATGAATTCACATGTTTGAATTCACTTCATCAGTTTAATCTAAAGTGTTGATGTCTGAGGAGTGCTCTTCCCCTCTGAACCGCTGCACAAACTGCTGCAGTGGGATGCCCTGAAAAGCACAAATCCTCAAAGGAACAAGGATCACACAGCCTGGTGCCTGGCTGAATTCAATTATTTGGGGGGAAAAAAACATGAAACACATCGCTTGAAAAAACAAAATTATATGAATTGAGGGCAAAGATGGGTTTTTTGAAACATTAATGTAGCAGCTATTCTTGGCGTCTCTATAATGAAGAAATTATCCGGGTCTTCCTGTGAGAAGCCTGCGACTCGGGAAGAATTGCAGTCATGGTGGCTTATCTCAGCCAGCTTCACTTCCCGTCAGTTTGAACAGGTGAGTTCCGTCAGGTCACGGACTCCCTCCGTTTCCCTCCAGCTTGACTGCCACACATTCGGAGGTACAGGTGTGAGCGGCACAGCTTTTCCTGACATGTCACCACAGTGTCACAGAGGTGTGCCCCTTTAACCTCATTCATCAGAGCCCAGACCAGGTGTCACTGGCCTGCACATAGGTGACTGAATACATCGCAGCAAATCCTTTTTCTCTGTAAAATGAATGGTCCTGCCGGGGCACGGATCATTTCAGGCCACACCTTTTGGCTCATACAAAATCCATGAGGTGGATTTTCATGGATTGTCAATTCTGTCACAGGTCTATGGGATAGATCTAAGTCAAGTCTCAAGTTTTTCAATGCAAGTCAAGTCTCAAGTCCCTTTTGTTGATATTAGTTTAATCATATCATTACATAAAACTACTACATCTTTTACTTATCAATAAAAACACATACCAATGAATGATCAGATGAAAATACTGTTTTAGTTCAATTAATAATAACAAGACTATACAACTGAATTGCCAGACTTGTTGTATTTGTGTACTGTAATATGATAATAGCAAACTGGCTTTACAATGCGGGTTGTGTTTGCTTTCACTTACAAGTTATGACTATAGACAATTCTACACTTGTAACTTCTAGTGGGACAGCAAAGGCACGCGTGGATAACATTATTCGCTTTAAAAAAGCACATAAGCCTACAGACACACCTCTCTCTCTGATAATTAGAACGTGGGATACATTTCCATTCAACATTATGATTTTTACACTACATTACATTACAGTCATTTGGCAGATGCTTTTATCCAAAGCAACTTACAGAAGGTACCATTCAGCTTAAGTAGATGAAGAACAACCACCTGTCACTATAACTTCAAGCACATCCCTCCCTCAAGTAAGCAGCCATATACAACACTAGTGTTAAAGCAAGTTGACTGCAATTAGTACATCAAGTAGTCAGTTTAAATTTGTTATTTATTTTATATATTTTAATTAGGGGTGGGTGTGTTCAGGCCAAGGTGCAGTCTGAAGAGGTGCGTTTTCAGACTGTGGCAGAATATAGGCAGCAACTCGACTGTCCTTACGTCAGTGGGAAGGTTATTCTCCTCACTGTGGTGCCTGAGTGGGGATGGTCATTCCACCATTGTGGTGCCAGGACAAGAGTCCTCTGAGGCAGTACATCTTGTGAAGAGAAACAATCTGGATTTTTATAGCCTCTCTCTAAAACATAGCATATGCAATTTTAGATTGTTGGTAAAGTTACCCATAAAGACTGAGTACAAAGTCTATGCAGAAGTGAAGGCCTTCTGTAGGCCATTGTATCGCTAGTGCTCAAGCTGCAGCCCCGTTGCCGGTTCAGCATACAACATTAACTTTCCGCTAACTGTGTCTGAGTTTAGCTGGTTTAGCTGGGCCTCATCAAGTCATTGCTAATTGGCTAGCGTGGAAAAGGTGTGCCAGCTCACTGGTTGATTCAGAATGAAATGCTTGTCAATCACTTTTGATGAGGGGGGAGAACCCTCCTCGCATGTCAGAGCTGGCGGTTGCTGTTGGGTAGATTTGCACTCTTGGGGGATGACAGAGCTAACAGGGTCAAGCAGATTAGACAGCTCTTGGATGACCAGCACTGTCAAGCCTTCCTGTTGGAGTGTTGGGCTTTTGGTGACAGAGAAGGTGACCATCCCTCAGTCCTCTTAGGATAGAGAGGAAGAAAACTATTTTCAAATGTACTTGTTGGTAAAACATTTATATAAATGCATCATTTGAAATTAGTTCTAGTTCTAGTTTTTTCAGACTGTCTTTCTTGCCAAATTTTTAAGTCGTTGAATTTCCGGACCAATATATCTGCCACATGACCTTCAAAGGGACAAATGGTGCGACCATTTCTTCATTTAATTTTATAATTATATTATATCGCTTAGGTCGAGGGCTACAAGAAAAGAAACCGAGTTCCAGTCTGATAAGAGTAGCAGGTCGTTTACAACCTTAGCAAGTGCTGTTTTGGTACTATGTTGAGGTCTAAACCCTGACTGGAAGATTTCATAGATACAGTTTGTGCAGAGGTAGGCATTGAGTTGCTTTGCAAAAGCTTTCTCAAATATTTTTTATATGAAAGGGAGGTTTGAGATTAGTCTATAATTTATTAGTATTTCATTTCATTTAATTTTTTTAAAGTAGCGGCTTAACAATAGCCAATTTTAGTTACATATGCTGTTAATAGGGATGTGTAAATACATTTGAGCATGTGCTGGTCTAGCACAGTGATGAGTTCTTTAATCAATTTGTTGATTTGTTTGTTTGTCAATGTTGGCATGGTATGGGGTCAAGCAGGCAGGTGGTAGGTTTTGAGGACATATGTAACCAGTTTGGTCAGTTCATCAATGTCAATTTGAACAAAACATGGCACACACACACACACACACACATATATATACAAAAAGTTTTAGGCAGGTGTAAAGAAATGCTGTAAAGTAAGAATTCTTTCAAAAATATAAATTTAAATTGTTTATTTTGATCAATTTACAAAATTCAAAGTGAGCGAACAGAAGAAAAATAAATCGAATCAATATTTGGTGTGACTACCCTTTGCCTTCAAACCAGCATCAATTCTTATAGGTACACTTTCACAAAGTCAGGGATTTTGTAGGATTATAGTCAGGTGTATGATTAACCAATTATACTAAACAGGTGCTAATGAAACAGAAACAGCTGTGTAGGAGGCTTAAAACTGGGTGAGGAACAGCCAAACTCTGCTACTAAGGTGAGGTTGTGGAAGACAGTTTCATGTCACAGGTCATACACCATGGCAAGACTGAGTACAGCAACAAGACACAAGGTAGTTGTACTGCATCAGCAAGGTCTCTCCCAGGCAAAGATTTCAAAGCAGACTGGGGTTGCAAGATGTGCTGTTCAAGCTCTTTTGAAGAAGCACAAAGAAACGGGCAACGTTGAGGACCGTAGACGCAGTGGTCGTCCAAGGAAACAGCAGCAGATGAAAGACACATCATGCTTACTTCCCTTCGAAATCGGAAGATGTCCAGCAGTGCCATCAGAAACCAGTGGGACCCAGGTACACCCATCTACTGTCCGGAGAAGTCTGGCCAAAAGTGGTTTTCATGGAAGAATTGCGGCCAAAAAGCCATACCTCTGACGTGGAAACAAGGCTAAGCGACTCAACTATGCACGAAAACATAGGAACTGGGGTGCAGAAAAATAGCAGCAGGTGCTCTGGACTGATGAGTCAAAATGTGAAATATTTGGCTGTAGCAGAAGGCAATTTGTTCGCCGAAGGGCTGGAGAGTGGTACAATAATGAGTGTCTGCAGGCAACAGTGAAGCATGGTGGAGGTTCCTTGCAAGTTTGGGGCTGCATTTCTGCAAATGGAGTTGGGGATTTGGTCAGGATTAATGGTGTCCTCAATGCTGAGAAATACAGGCAGATACTTATCCATCATGCAATAGCATCAGGGAGGCGTCTGATTGGCCCCAAATTTATTCTGCAGCAGGACAACGACACCAAACATACAGCCAATGTCATTAAGAAATATCTTCAGCGTAAAGAAGAACAAGGAGTCCTGGAAGTGATGGTTTGGCCCCCACAGAGCCCTGATCTCAACATCATCGAGTCTGTCTGGGATTACACGAAGAGACAGAAGGATTTGAGGCAGCCTACATCCACAGAAGATCTGTGGTTAGTTCTCCAAGATGTTTGGAACAACCTACCTGCCGAGTTTCTTCAAAAACTGTGTGCAAGTGTACCTAGAAGAATTGATGCTGTTTTGAAGGCAAAGGGTGGTCACACCAAATATTGGTTTGATTTAGATTTCTCTTCTGTTCATTCACTTTGCATTTTGTTAATTGATAAAAATAAACTATTAACACTTCTATTTTTGAAAGCATTCTTACTTTACAGCATTTTTTCACACCTACCTAAACCTTTTGCACAGTACTGTATATAAACATAGTTTAATCTATGTGAATTGTTATGTTTTTATCCACCTGTATCTGTATGCTTAATAAAATGTGTTCTTTTATTTATATATGTATATATACTGTATATATATTATTATTATTCAGGAGATGTTTGCCTCATTGGTTAGTCAAGTTGGCCCATGCAGATGTGTGTGAATCAACCTTTTGCCCACGTCTTTCACCATGCACACTACCTTGGCCCATAGTCAGATTTGTGTCCTCCTCCCTCCACCCCTACCCTCCACATCAGTAACCATCAGTGTTCAAACAGCATCGGTCCACGGCAGAGAAATGAAACAAATTGTTTATTATTCCGTAGAATCACCGTGTCATTCTTCCGATCCATCAGAGGGGAAATTTACATCAGACCGAAGCAGGTGTTGCATCAGATCCAGGCTTTGTCCGCCGCAGATTAGAGGCGTTTGTGCTGAAAGGAGTGGAGGACGCTGGCAGCTCGGCGATGCCGAACCTGATTAATGCAGAAGGCGACCTCAGCGAATGACTAACAGTCCTGTGGAAATGGGGCTGCTGGACAGCTCATGGAGTTTTGGGGATTTATTTATGTATCTGTTTATTATGAAATATCCTTTACTTACTGAAGAAAAAACTAAAATAGAGTAATTCAACCCCAGCATATCAGAGTCATTCTTTTCAAAGACTGATTGAATTTTGGAGATACAATTACTTGTATTACTACAATTACTCAATAATCAAGCTACATTTAATTATCAATAAATGGATATTATTTTCTGATTAATAAGCCAAAGGCTTGACTGAGGCCAAAGGTCACTGGCATCCAAATGAATGAAAGCAAAGTTATTTCTTTAACAACCATGAAAGTGCTCGTCATGGTATATAGTATCGTCAACATAACCATTCTCCAAGGTCACTGGGATTGTGAGCTTTCGTTGAATTTCTGAGTATGTACTGCATGTGCTGGATTAATTGAAATCATTCTTAAGTTTGTTGCATTTTGCATATAAATATATAGTTTTTTTGTTGCAAACCTTGGTTAATCTTTTTCCATTTAAATTAAAAAACACATTATTATATGCATTATATATGTAATACACTCTATATTGAAGTAGCATGGAAAGCCATCTTTATTCTGCTATATGAAATTCATAATGTTCTGTAAAATAAGTCTGTATAAAACAATTAGCAGCAAGCATATAACTCTTTTGTCTCTGATTTCTTAGTTTGTCTCTATCTAACACTTAAGCATTGTAAATACCACCCATTTCACATTTTTGCCAGTTTAACCATTTATCATCTTATAGGCAGTTCCCAAAGAAGTTGTATATTCTTAACCATGCGTTAAAAAGAGCACACAAACAACAAGTCGAGCATATTTTATGTCATCAGTTTACTCATTTCCATCCCTCACAGATCAATTGTGTCAAAGCAGTTGTCACATAACTCAACATAACTGTGACATAAAATGACATAACTTGTCAAAAAAAGTGCAAAAGTGTCAGACTTTATTTGTACTCAAGTAACAAAAGTAGAAAGTAAATAACGCAGTTAAACAGACATAATTCTAGACATAAGGAATAGGACTCCCTGCTCTGAACTGCTTAAGCAGGAAGACAGGAAATTCACGAGCACATCGACCATTATCTTGACCTATGTACTGACCAGTGGTGGCATGCCCAAGAGGCTTAGCCTCCCTGATAAATCTAGGTCAAATTATTTTTCATTATTAATTACATTTTTTTTGAGAGTGAATTACATTGAGAGTGCATAATTTCTGTCTATATTCCGCACCGGTCTCTCCCAGACCGCTCCTATGGAAACAGGAAGCTTGAACACTTCTGCCTAAACTCAAACATTCATTGTATCCATTGTGTGTGCATGTGTAGAGCTTTGGGGTTATGTCTCTCTGTGCCTCTCAGTTCCATTTGTACACAGCAGCACTTATTTTACTCTCCACAGGGGTATCAACATTGAACAATATTTTTGTCTCATGTGCCTCTTACTGTGCTCTTTTTTCCGGTCTCCATTTGATAATGGCACTGCACCCAAAGTCTTAATTTTATGCAAGATTGAATTCAACACTGGATTACTTTCCCCATGTGAAGTAGATCTATTTAGTACAGACTCATACTGAATTACTTTGTGTACAAACACCCAATTCTATCTCACGGAGGGTTTTCTCTCACGGGTTGTGTCTCCATTTTGAATTGTCCCATGCCTTATCTTTTTTTTCTTTTGTCCTTATTTACCAAGTATCTTCCACTTATTAACTGTGGAATGCATGATGCTTTGGTTAAAGGCTGTTTTTCATGGTTGTATTTTCTTTGCTAATAGTGCCCGGTGCAATTCCATTTGGGATTGATTGTGTTACCTGCTTTGCATAAATATTCAAATGAGCTGGTCTTTTGTGTTTCGCAGTCAGTGACTGTTTTAGAAACAAAAACGAAAAGAGGCCGTTTGTGGTCATTATTCATTGTTAGCGAATCCGCCCATGAGCATTGAAGTGAAATCTACCCAGGAGTAGCAACTATGTAGGGACAGGAAACCATACCAGAAAGCGGAGAGGAAATGTCACCATGTATTTGAAAGCCAAATGTCAGCACATCAACTATGTTCCCATGGTATTTTGGTCTAAACCAAAGCGAAGATATTTTAAGCTCATAATTGCATTTTTGAATGTAGGAAACAAAAAGAGCAAACACCTCTAAGCAATGTGTGTCACATTTTGGAAGTGTCTGAGATTTGAGTGGAAATCTCACCCAGCTTTCATTATCACCTGGGTGAAGGATTTTACGTATTCCTTTTATTTTATTATGCTTATCTATTTCGCTTGTTTTATTACCGTCCTGGCTCCACATCCAGAAATCGGGCTCTGCAACTGCAGAAAGCTATCGGGAAAGAGGAAGAGTGTTACCATATCAATGTGGGAGTGCTGGGGCGTAGGGGACAAGGTCTAGTCTCCTGACGTGTTTTGAAACAGCTATATATTGTCAGGGAAGCCGTTCCCGCTATTCTCTAATGATGCGGCCCTCTGTCTGCCGCGCAGAGCCTCCCCGGCAGAAAAGTCTGCCTGTATCCGCTTTGTTCCAACCCCGGCCCGTCGGCCTGTCTGTTAATGATCCGGGGCGGGCCACGGCAGTCTCCCGACAGCAGCCCTGTTTGTTCGTATGCCGTTAATTGACATGTGTTCTGACCGCTCGGCCATCAGCGCCCCGCTGAATCAGCGTGCGGGGGTGACTCCGTCACCAATGACAGCCAGCAGTAAATGGAGATTAAGTCTTAAAAAAGGTGTAGGCTTTGTCTGATTCTGGCCCACAGCCAGCCAGCAAGGCCCAGCATTGAAATTTATTTATTTACTTATTTTACTTCCTGTTAATGGAAAGGACCTAAGCAGGACCTAAGGACCTAATTTATTATTATTTTTTATTTTATTTTTTTTGTGGTGGGCTGGATGGGCTGAGAGAGATGGAAAAGAGAAATGTAATGTAATTTACCATGGCTAGGAAGGTGGCCATGTTTTTAGGCGATCACTTCATTTTGTTCTGTTGGGATGTTTGAAGTTAGATATGCTTTTATCAAGTTTATCAAGTGATTTTGTTTTTGTTTCTTTTTCATGCTGGTATTTGCGAGTCGGGGATGTGAACCGTAAACCACAGTGGATTTACCTGCATTACCAGCAGGCTTGACTGGGCGAGTTTTGAATTAAGTCTGAATCGCTTCAGTCAATCACCATGCATCTTGATGTGTAATATAATGGAGATTAAATTGAATCTTGCAAGCTTGTCAGAGTATGAGCCCCAGAGAAATATCCATTGTTTCTCCTCGTGTTGGATATTCAAAGAACAGTCTTAAGGCATGCTCTTTTCAAAACATGAAACATGTACTGAAGTATGTGTCATTTACAATGTCCGTTTAAGTATTCATTTTCAGACAGTAATGTCCTATTCATTGATTGTCAATATTGTAGAGACAGATGGTAGATATGTTTTCATGTATAAATTATCATTTTCTCAGTCACATGAGATTTTTTGAGAGAGTTGTTCTTATGTTTATCGATTGAAGTGCACAGCATTGCTACCCTGAGCTGCTGTTAGTTCAACACAAGGAAAAGTGAAGTTCCCTTGACTGAAGGTGAAAAGAGCACACAAAAATGAGGCTCGCTCTTCTGTCGTCAAATGTTGCCTTTAAACCCTTCTTCCACCTGTCATCCTTCTGACGTGGTTCCATCTCTCGTCACCTTTTCCCCCTCAACCCGACTTCCGCTGTCAGCTTTGTCCGCGAGCTCCTTTTTCCTCCGCCCACCATCTGTCCCCTCCAATCTCACCCCTGAAACCCTTACTTACCTCTTATGCACTTGAAAAGGCTTTTTCCTGCCCTGACGCCCACCCAAGCCGTACTTCACTGTTCGAGGGGCTGAGGCGAAAATGGAGCAGGTCCAGACCCTCTCTCGGCCTGCCTTGTGTGTGTCTCCCTGCCCTCGGCCTTGACTTTCAGCACTCTCCGCCGATCGACAACTATGTCAGCCACCTATCGCCCCCTTCCTCATCCTCTTCTTCTGCCCGTCCCTCCTGTGCCCTCAGCACCCATGGCTAATGGCACTGCCCCTACCTCCAGAGTTTTTAACATTTGTGATCTCGTCATCTTCTGTCCCTAACACACTTGTATGCCCCTCACCGACTGCCCCTATTTATTAGCTGTTTATTCACTTGTCAGACACCTTTATCCAGAGCTACTAAAATAGCTTAATCTTTGACCTTCCTTAGTCAGTGATATTTTTGCGACGGGACAGTGAGGCTTCACAAGCCCCAATATGCTCACTGATTTTAAAGTTTCACGTTGTTTTGCCATGGAGAGCAGAGGCTTTTGATCGGTTCAGACAAGTAATTGGTTCAAATAAGTCAGCCTCACTCCCACACTCTTCCAAATCAGTTCAAGGACAAGTCCACCGATCAGGATTCAAACCCGCAGGCCGCAAAGCCTTCATATCCCATCTCCCTTCCTTACTGTACCTTCACTTCGATTCTTCTATTCTTTCAATTAATTGTTTCATACTTCCACATCATACATGCAAATTTTCTTTGATTTAACTTTTTGGCATGCGATGACACGAGGGAGTTAACAAAACCATGGCAGCGCATGGCTCATAGAGTGCCTTTCGGTCAGTTACTGTCTTTAATTTGAGATGTCACGTAATGACCACAGTAATCAATACCGCATTCTATATTAACATCGCTGTGAGATATTAAAAGGTCAGTTCATAATTCAACCTGCAGTTATTACCACTCCCTGGTTCCCTTGTACTCGGGCTAGTATTTAATTACGACATGCAACAGACTTTTTCATTTGAATCCAACAGGCCCCGGACGTAACTGTATTAAATATGCACGCTCGCCCTGTGAATATCTGCTTTTACAATGGCTCACAAGATCATAAATGTGTCTTTCTCTCTCTCCGATCCTGAGTGAAGTTTTCGAGATTCAGATCACAGCTCGAAGATTAAATGTTCTTTTCTATTCGGCGGCTCACAGCAAGGCCGACGAGCAGGGAGGAACGTTTAAAACGAAAAAAGAAAAAAGCAAGACCTCCTCTGCGGACCAGTAATGTCACTTTCTGAGAAGGAGCTTTTTTTAGCCCCCTGAAACCCACCGTTTGAACGACTAGATTAATGTCCCTCCAGGTACCCGCACGGAAGAAGGAGAAGAAGAACCGGCCTCATCTGTTGCAATAATCGATATCGGTGTCTGGGAGACTTTTATTGGCCAGCAGTTTGCATTAGGATCACTTTTATACACGGGCAGATCTCCAGTGTTCTGAATTCTTAGCTCGGTGACAGCCCTTGTGCTGCTCGCAGATATCCTCATCGAGGCGGCGGAAGGCGGCCTTGACGCACCGCGCACGCGGGGACAGTGCGTACTCCGCGGTCACGTCATAAATTGGAAGGACCCCCCGAGGGAGAGACACCCTTTGGAAGGCAGCTTTAGTTTGCCATCTCAATCTCCACGGGAGCACTTAATTTGCCAGTTAATTTGTTTAATTAGATCAGTATATCACCCCCTTGATCTTACCTCAAGGGTAGGTGTTGCCTGTTCCGAAAGGAAGACAAAAAAGTGCCGTCCTCTCAATTGAGTTTTGTGGCATCTATTCATTTGAGGAACACCTTTGAATGTACATTCTAAATTCACTCTCTTTGTCCATCCAGTTCAGTTTTAAATCTTGTGCTTAAATGTTATTAAATTGGCATTAAATAAAGTAGGTCTATACATATATACAAAAGGATATCTCTCTTTCTCTCTCTATAAATTGTGCTTTTAAATTGTAAATTGCGTTCCTCCCTGTGGTAAAATAAGATATTTGCACACCTGCCATATGCATGTGTGGCAGCGTGTCAACAACCCTCTTCCAAAATGCTAATAGGTTCCCTCGCCTAGCAGACGCCTCACCCCACGGATTGTCCTCAAGAACCAAAGCAACAGCCGTTTCATTTGTTTGGTCACCAACACTGATAACATTTTCTTACGAAGCTTCTACCTTAATCTGCCAAAGTCAAACATCTATTTGCAACGCCCTCAAATTCCATTATGATTTCAGTAATAGAATGGCAGCACAGCCTCTTATCTCTTTGAAATGTCAAGGATGATAATGGATTGACCCCGGCTGGGAATGCTTAATGTTAGTCGGACGGGCACGCGGGCGTTCCACACATTTTGCAAAGTGTCTGACTGGCGTTTTTATGTTGCTTACCCAACTCATTTATTGCTATCAGCATTTAGGGGATCTGTTTATAAGAATAAAAGCTTTTGGTTTTCAATTCGATGGCCATATATTCTGCCTACTTTGTAAATGATGATGTTTTCCTTTATAAAAAAAATGTATATATATATATATATAGTGGTAGCATTTACAGACATCATGAATGATCCCTAAATGTGTCACATGAATAACGGCATGAATAAATGACGCTTGAAAAAATAACCTCATCTGCATAATCTGTGATCCCTTGTCTGCATCATTATTTGTATGTGTTGATTACTTTGCTAACGGCCTGTTGTAAATAAGGCTATTAATTATCAGTCATATGAAAATAGCAATTTGTATACGTAGAAGAGATGGAGCAGACGGTTCAGGTTCGGATGGCTCATGAAAGGTGGTGATTAAACGCTAAACGGACGCTATGCAGGAGTCCCCGCACAGTTTTTCATGTGCTCGTGCTCAGTTTTTCAAGAGGGATTTAGATCCTGAAACGAGTCACCGTTTTACATCCTTATCTTTGAGTTTCGGGTAATGGGTCGCCGTCAAAGGCATTGCAGTTTAGAATATGAAGGGCTGAGCTTGCCTTTGCATGAGAATGCCATCGTGGACTACCTTTGTGTTAATAACATGGTTTTCTATTACATAGTGCCCTCTAGTTGACGTCATTACCTCACAGGAGGACCTCCCCGTTGGTGAATGTCTCCTGAAGATAAGAAAAGCAATACGTCCCTTTATACTTGTTCGTCTGGTGAGGGTCGTGGTATTAAAATGATGAACCCGCGTTCTCAGTATCTCCATATGATTTCCCCTAAACACAGACACTGAGAAACATCTCAAACAGGGATATGGTTCATTACTCTTAAAGTGTGTAAAGATCTGTTGGGGGCACTCCGAGGGGCAGATTTGGTGCTTCTGGCAAACAGATTCCAATGCTCAGTCTACTTTTTAAATATTTACTTCAGCTGAGGCGTTCCAAAGTCGGCACGCATGCCGGAGCTCCAAAAAAATGATATGTGCTACTGCTTCGAACAAATACACAGCGGTGTCAGAGGCTGCTGTCCCGAAGAGTTGAGTGGGAAACCCGCGCGAGTGCCCTCGGTGTGCTTTAAGTCACTCTTATCAGAGAGCGAACACTAACCGCCGTGAGAATAAGCCTCCCTCCCTTGTTGTTGTGCTGTCAGTGATACAAATGGTGACCCATCTCAATAAAGTGGATACACTGACATGATGTATGGAAGTTCTAACAGCTAAATATACAGCACTTAAATCACCGCATTTGGACAGTGTGAGAGGCAGGAAAATCCCTGCCTCGCCTTCTTCCGAATGCACTTTGCACAATGGTAGACTCGGGGCCGTGTTCCATCTAACCTCAGCATGCATCGGGCATCATTTCGAGTGACACGTTTCAAGCAATTGACATTTTTGACTCAACTTTTCTTTTTAACGTTTATTATAGTTTATGAGATCGAAGGTTGACGAATGTCAAAATGTCTTAAATATCAATGAAAATGAGCAACTGCGTGTGGTGGAGCCTGTTCGGAAAGATGCAAATGCCTGAATATAACAGACACTCAAATGTTGTTTAATTTCGAAGGCTTTACCAAAGAATCTGTCTCTGCTTAGTCTGAAACGAAGCACGCACATCTGCAAGGAGAACAGTCCGACTTCATTAATCCACGTCCAAAAACTAATCATTTTTTTCAATCATGATTTCACTATGGGTCACCTTTTATGTAATGAAAGATACAGAGGATTATAACAGCAGTGTGTTCAGTGCAGTGCCTTTTTGCACTTGAATGATCCGGCCAGGTGTTTTATTAAACAAATACACTCTAATGGCTGTGTGTGACATGCAGCAGCCTACAACAGGTACTGCAACTATTGCGTTACTAGCAGTGCACACAGTGTGAACAGGAAGCAAAGTTGCATTTCTGTAATCTTGTTATCTAGCCTTTAATGATTAAACATAAAATGAGACAGGGCACCAGACGCTATAAGGAGGGATTTGAGTCTATCCACAAACCTGCTGTGGAGTTATGGGCGATATTTTATGACCTTTAATAACACCTCATCCCCAAACAAAGTCATATCGTGGCCTTGAATTTTGCGACAAGATTGGTGTCATATCCGTTATGAAGTGGTGTAGAAGCCCTTTGGTGTATTTCCCAAGGGTTCCTCCGCCAACTCGTAACACCGACAAGCCATGCCTAATAGGAATTAATTTTTTATCCAAGCACCCGGTTTGAGTAATAGGCTCTATTTTGATTTGTACTCGAGTCTGGTTTGTACTCCCATTCCGTTAAATATAGTCCCTTAATTATAGCTTGAATGTCTGTCATGTCTGTCATGAATCAGCCCTTTGTTAAGGTGGATGATTATGGCTGTGTATTTCGGTTTGATAGTTGGGCCAGACACAGTGTTCTTTGAGCCTGCGTTTGAGCTCAGACTGATCTAATAGCGTTTGATTTGAAATTCCTGCCATCTAAAAAAGAGTAATAATAATATTTGTGGCTCCGGCTTCATAGCGTTTTATACGGATGAACGGAGTGCCGTCAAAATATATTTGGAAACTGAACATCAGAGGATTGGAAAATGAACACAAATATATGAAGGAGAAAAAAAATCCAAGGGAAATGCAACATTAGGTGGCTTGGTAAATAAGCAGCACTTCCACCCATGTTAAACTCTGAGATTTTGTTTCAAAGCATGTGTACGGCTGTGCTGGTTTTTATCACAGTGCTTGCCCGTGACAGAAGTGAGACCGCGTGCTGTTTGTACAAGCTCACGCTGTCCTATGGAATGACCTGGAAGGACCCGGCCGGTGTGAAAGCCAGCGGAACAGCTCCTTGGTTGAGCTGTGTTACTGTGAAAAAAACCAGCGTGAGTTGCATACACATTTTCGGATGGACCATTGGCTATGAGTGAAAAAAGGATGAAATGAGCGTACGCTTATATGTATGTGTGTATGAATGTAGGTACAAGCACATGGTAATCAGGGACGGGCTCTTTGCTCTTGTGCTGATTGATAGAAATAAAAATATATGAGTAAATCAGTATACAAAAATCACTGCTTGCACGACACTGAGTTGGACATCTGATGAAGAAGAAGACTGCTTGCTTGCATAGTAATGGGTGGGTCTAAGGAAACCATTGCTTCGCTGCAGTTAAGAAACAGAGGGGGGGGGGGAAGGGTGTCTTGTGGGTAAAATTTTAAATCTCTGTCCTGATTCCCTGTGCTTGTGGAAAAAGACCACCATGTTCTTACTGAAGTGTGGATCTCCTGGCACCTTGGCCAAAATCCCCTACACTGGCTTACTAAGTCATGGTGCTCATCACCAGCTGACTGGCTGCATTAAACCCCTGCGTACCTTCCATTTTTGTGCCTCACAGCCATTACTGTAAGTAAGAAAATGACCTCCCTGGTTACGTGGAGGTGAAAATTCATCTCATACTATTTGAATGACCTGCTGCATCTCAAGCAAACACCTGATAGTCACATAGAAGATCAGATACAAAGGTGCATGACATCCAAGTGCCTAATGTTTGGCTTTTAACGGTATGCGTCAATCTAATATTGATTTAGTTCTGTCAGTAAGGGCATCCTCTATTTTTCAGGAGCTATCTTCATGTGCTCATGTACCTGCTCTCATATCATTATGCTATCCTGCATTGTGGAGCGATCGGGGCATGCTCTGAATCGCAGCCCTAACAATATTTCCCCTTGTTTTATAGGCCCATGATAATGTTTTATTCTGAAACTGCATTGATTGCACAATCGTGTACTTCCACGGAGATCCATTGGACTCTCGACACAGTTATTCCCTCTGCATTTCTGGTGCTAATTTACAGTTTCCATAATTGCATTGTTCTTCATACATATCGTTAAAAAAAGGTATAGGAGCTACTGTAAAACCTTGTTTATCATGGAAAAAGAAGCAGAACAATAACAATGCCGATGGCCTTCTTCCTGTGCCTGAATTTCAACATACTTACTGTATCTGAGCGGAAGGACATATGTTGCCATTGACAGAGGAAGACCGAATCAATCGGAAAATATTCCTGGTACCTCGGCCTTAGCACGGAAATCTCATGAAAGTCTGATTCACCGCTGCGCGGAGTGTGACCACGAGCGGGTGTGCGCTAATGCGTTTTCGCCCCCATCCCGGAACTCTGGGAGCATTGTAAAGCTTAGCGTGGCGGGGCCCAGGGACCTCGGGTGCCCGCGACTGACGGATGTGAGATTTGCTTATTACCCAGCGCTGCGAGGGACCCCTGTCTCCCAGTCAATTAATTCCGGCCCGGCATGCTCTCTCTCTCTCTCTCTCTCTCTCTCTCTCTCTCTCTCTCTCTCTCTCTCTCTCTCTTTCTCTCTCTCTCTTCTCTCTCTCTCTCTCTCTCTCTCTCTCTTTCTTTCTCTCTCTCTCTTTCTCTCTCTCTCTCTCTCTCTCTCTCTCTCTCTCTCTCTCCCTTTCTCACCCTCCGTCTCTCTGGCCACCGGGATGGCCCGGTCTAGCTCGGCCGCAAAGAGCTAGACCAGAGAAAGGTGAAAGGTGGGCTTCGATCGACTTCTCGGGGGGCAGGCAGGCCCTTTCAAAATTTATCCACTTATTTGAGCGCCTCTCGGGTAACCTGAGCGGACCGCATCTTGCGGCCCCTGGGGCGTGCGCGCGCTCCTCGCTGGTGGCAGCCGCGACGGCACACCACTCCATGTCCTAAAGCAACGTTGCGTGTAGGATGCGTTTATATAAAGTACGGGCTATAATCCGCGCATGCCGATGTTCTTACATCTCCGAGGTCGATGACTCATTTCGCATTCAGGCAAACCGAGAGGCAGAAGCCCACGCGTGCGATGAGAGTGCAAGCTCGTTATTTCAGGAGACACTTAAGAGAGGGACCCGGCTGGCGCGAGAGCAAGGCTCTCCACTGTACCCATTCAGCCGAACACACGAGTGGTCTTCAAGCTGCCACGTCCCCTCGCAAGACTGCGGACGAGACCGCGTGGAAGGCTTGACTCGGCAGTTTGCACCTTTTAAATATTAAATCTCACAAAGGCTTAACGTTTGCTCGAAAATAGGAACGCCGCCTTGCCGTCTCATCAGAGTAAAGTCCTTTTGCGGGGAAGAGAGATTAATTTCCTGTGAGCGCGACTCTACCGTCTCTCCGGGACCTCTCACGACGCACCCTGCGCACGGGACCGTCGGTGTCATCAGTGACCCAAGCGTGCCGTGTACCGCGATTCGCAATTCAGTTTCACAATTACGCAAAGGGAAAAAAGAAGCCATGCCTATTCATCACGGAGAGCAAGGGCTGCTAACCGAACGAGTGAGCCAAACATCAATATCATTGGCCATTTAAGAGAAAGTGTGGTGCATTTTAACGCGTGGCCACTCCTGGAAGAGATCATCCGTATTCATTGTGCATATTGTGTCCGGATCGCTCGTCTCTGAACGTGATCGCGGCTCCCTACGCAGGCGCCGCTGATACTTCCTGGAGATGAGAAACAAGCCTGTGGGGTTTTTTTTTGGCAGAGACGCTATCCGTCTCCAGATGGGAACATTCTCATGGCGTGCTTTTCCAGCCGCTGCGGACACCCCCTCCCCCAGTTAACGAGGCGTCACTTGCCAAAGCCATCTTTTAAGTGCTAAGTCTTATATTATGTAGCACCCAAGACTGCTCACATATCCTGTGTGCCTGGTGTTCACTTTGAAGCCATCACCCTTGGATTCCCCCACAGTGGGCAGGGAGGTTGCTAGAATAATACACTGTCCATTTAACATCTCATGTGGGTTGTTTAGAGGCTTTGAATTGAAGGTTAGCTGCTGGTATAACGATGGACAGCAGGGGTGTGTTAATTAAGAATACCGATTTTCTAAATGAGCTCCAAATGAGATTGGTATGGCCCGTCATATGGCAGATGCACAGTCCAGTTGGAAAATACAGGAGCTACTAAGTCGGTGTCCCAACAAACGGTGCTTCAAGCATTTCATATGGGCTTGCCCGAGACTCCAGGTATATTTTTACAATGTGGAATGGATGATTGTTGACAACTGCCACAGAGGAGATGAACAGAGATTAACTTTAGGTTACAAAACGTAAAGCAGGCAGTTCTTTTTTAGTTCATTACACAACGCTGCGTGTTTGATGGTTCCTGAAATGAATGATTAAAAATGTAAATTGCATTCACTATATAAAAAAAATACTTCACTTTGTAATTCAGAGAGAGTGTGAGAACATGTTTTGGTTAGATTGAATGTGGGTCAAGGTCACAAAAATTTTGCAGATTTGTATTGAGCTGTTTGTCTTTTGCACCTTTTGTTCTCGCTTCCTTTTACGGTCATCTCCACTACTTCTTCTTTTGTCGCTGGGGAGATGTTCCGTCAATGTGCTGTTGTGTTTTCCTCTTCCACATGGATTGCTATATCAGGACTACCAAGGGAAATCTTCCTAATTGACAGCTTGAAAAACAAGACAGGCTTTAGCTCCCAGCTAAACAAGCAAACGCTAATCCGTGCATCTGGAAACACATTGCCACCTATGACAGTTTTACACACTGAGTGCCAGTAATTACTATTTACCTTTTCTTTTCAGTCAGAAAGATGGCTGGGTATTCCGAAGCTATTATGAAGTTAGACAATAAGTTAACGCTGTTAAAGCTTCCCCTTATGAATTATTAATTTGGAATCCTTCAGCTCGAAGGTTCATATAAACTGATTGCGGAAAACAGTGCAGGAGTGCAGGGGTCAGCGGGGGAGAATTTTTGGCAACTTTGTGATCGATCTCAGCAGTCCCCAATGGAAGAACACCTGTGGGCACCTCATTTGAAATGACACATTTACCACACTGAGAGCTGAGCTGATTGTGATGGGCACAATCAGAATCTTTGATTCAATCAGAGATTTTTGATGTCAATCACAGATTTCTTCATGTTTTCCTCCATTACAAAGGACGTTCGTCACTAAGTGTTTTCAAACCAATTAGTTTGATTTTTTTCCCCACTGGATTGTTTAAGAGACAGCATTTTTCTTCTTCTTCTTCTCCTTCATGTTATTGGTTATGACCAGACAAGGGTGTTTTTACACATTGCCAAGTCACACACACACACTGCCACTGAAATAAGACATGTTCGGAATTGTGTTCGGAAGAACCACCGGTGCCCAGAGAGATCAGCAAAAGGTCTCTCTGTCGTAAAACAAAAATAATGCTTTTGGAGCGAGCTGCGGATGTGTCGCAGCACGCCCGATCGTATTACGATTCACCGTGACACATTCGATATTCCGGTGAGAAATATCGGGAAAAAAAATGTATAACTGTATATGCTGTCATCTTTTGGATAGCAGCATCCCAGCTAATCCTGGCCCCATGGGGACATCATTTCAGATAAGGAGGATTTGGGTAGACAGGAAGCGCAGCGCAGCAGCATTGCAAAGCTGGAGGTGAAGAAGGGAAATGTGGAGGCGGCAGATACTTTTTATTTGGTTCTGGTCGGATTCATTTGACAAAACAGAGAGCATTGCCATTTGAGCCATTTCGTCATGAACCTCGTTGCGTTTTGAATGAAATCATGCTAATGAATTTAACTTTGTGCGACTCCGCTTTAATATTTTAATAGATTTCTCCCTATTTTTCTACAATGTTAAAATTATATTGTGTTTGGTGTTCAGGTATGAAGTATCAGTCTAAGAGCTGCTTAGAAGTAATGGCCTTCACTCTGACAGGGTTATGTTCAACCCCTGTCAAGTAAAAGGCCAATATGTTGGATATTTTTTGAAAATGGAAAAACTGAAAATCTAAAATATGTTGTTCCTTACCAGCTTAGTCTGTATGCATATTATAAAACAACAGAGAAAATCTCAATTTCCTACCACAGAAATGTCACACTGACAACAGCGCACAACAACCCCCTCTGCAATGAATGAGCGATGAATGCACACTTGATTTCTCTCTTCCTGCAACAAGTCTGTGGGGCCTCTGCAGGACCATGAAATAAATTTGATATTGATATATATATATATATACACACCATATATCAATTTTAACTCCACACAGGCAGCCACAAACCAGCTTAACATACATAAAGTACACTATCTCCACATCTTAGCCAAGTATTTGGGGTCTGTATTTGCACATACAAGTTATGTAAGTTATCAAGAATATTTGTTCAAGAATGAGTAACAACAGCTCAATTTGCATAAAGCAAGACTGGTGGATGAAGTGATTCTGGGCTTTGTACTACAGTAAGAATTTAGTTAGGCAACTAAAACATATTTCAAATGTAATTATTCAAACAAATTAGCTACAGCCTTACAGTCATGTAGGTAAGGGACGACACATTCAGGTTAGAGTTTTTGGCAAAGGTTTTAATTTGACCTCAGAACATAATCCTCAGGGTTTAATTACCACAACCCTGGCCCAAAGTAAGCAAAATCGACACTGCGGTCCTGGGTGGACCTTTGTATTCAAGTCACACTCTGACACACTGGTGTTTTCAATCTCATTACTTCATATATTCTATCACATCCAGCTTTCTGTGCTCACAAATTCCCTTTGTCCCTGCTGTAATTCTTATCAGGGCCTGTCACCTAGCAATGTCAAAATTGCCTCGTGGGGGGTGGGGGGTGGGGGGGGCAGTAACCCACCTATCCTAGATCTCCCTTTCATGACTTTGTAGCCTTCTGTTCAACGATAGGAAGGGAAGTTTCCAGTTTCTCTGACACCTGTGTTAACCTCAGACATAAGGCGCCCTTGCCGCACATTTGCACGTTTTACATATATTCTGAAAATAAATAAACCGTGTTGGTTTGTGTCTAATCCACGGAACTGCATATTGCAATACAGTGAGGTCATGCTTCAGTTTAGAAGTGCCATTAAAGGCCACCATGTGGCTGACTTCATACTGCATTTCCATTGTAATAATTTGTGATTCAATACTTTTCACATTTTTGGCAGGCTTTAGTATACCCTACTCCCTTTTCCGATGATCGGCATGGTGAGAAATGTAACAACATAATCCTTAAACAGTTGTGCTACTGTTGTGAGACTAGCATAGCAGTTGCACACAATAACAACATGCATAACACAGAGGAGCTTAAAAGTGCCTTTGAGCTTGAGACGGTGGCCCGTGGCTTCAGTGGCAAGCGCCAACTCTATCCAGTTAAAAATAGGCGAGGCATTTTTCCACAGGTCCCTCTCTTTGTTGCTGAGGCATGGAATTGCATTTAGATCCTGACCGTATTTTGCATATTTTTTTGCATTTGGTGTTAACTGGTCCGTTCTGACTCTTACAACAAGGAAATGTTCTTCTGCCAAGGGCTGAGAGAAGCAAGCGGGTGACATTGCTACACCGATGTCCCTTTTCTGGTGACGCTGCCATCCTAGGAGGCTCCCCTGTGCTACCTGTTAAGTTGGCAAGCAGTCGCCCTCTGTAGATGGTGTGTGATAAGCGTGTCTCTTCGCGTGCTTTTTGGCATCCCTCCTTGTTTTAATCGACGAATCACCGCACGAGGAGAGGGTATTTTTAGATGTCCTTGCAACACCGCTAAAGGGCTCCAGCGGCCCTTCGTTACCTTTGGCGTAATTCAGGTGTGACACATTCGGTGTGGCATCTAAATACCCGTGCTCCTCGCACCCTGCCAGCCCCGCTGGGTACGCGGGGGTGAGTCCTGTTAGAGACACAGCGGCGAAGAGAGACTTCCTGGGCTCCTCCCCGGGTCGCCGGGGAGACCGCGGCCAGCGGGCAGGCTTGAAATCCCCGACCCATACGCGGGAGCAACCCGTCTCTCAAGAATGGTGCGTTGTCACCAAGGAGACGGCGGGAATCATTAAACTATCCATGACAAACGCATTTGAAATGTTCGATGGGTAGCGCACACCACGCAGGACCGCGCGACGGTTCTATTCGGGGAGCACACGCACACCGTGGTGTTTTATTAAAGAGGAGCGCTCGCAATAACAATGCGCATTAGTGTCCGATGGCCCGCCGCTCGGAGGTCTGTCTCCCCTGGGCGCATCGCCGTTTTGTGCGCCGTCGGCCACGGGAGCCGTCTTTCAGCCGCCTGTGTCTGCGAGGCATTTAATAAGCAGCCCACGCGGATAAAAAGACAGCCGGTGGGGGCACAGCTTTACATACTGTTCATATTTTTATTTCATTTTTTTCCCTGAGCATCTCAGTATAATAGAGTTTCCCATTTAATTAGGCAGGATAAATACAGTTAAAATAAATTAAATACATAAATTATATATATATATATAAATTATATATATATATATATTTATATATATATATATATTATTCTTGTGTATTTCACGCTATTCTATGTATATATATATATATATATTTATTTATTTTCTGTGTATTTCACTGTATTCTATATATATATATATTTAAAGCCATTTCCATCACAGGCTTCTGTGACTGGAAGCTCATTCCCTTTGGGAATATGATGCCCGGTTGCTGTTGTAATTTTGTCTGCCTCCCTATGAAATGGCTGGAGAGCGGTTATCCCTGAGAGAAGCGTGTCTCCATCCAGGCTAATGACAGCTCTGCCCTTCAGTGCAAGGTTGTCATCTTTCCCGGTAGAGGGCTGTCACTTTAACAGTGGCCTTGCGGGAAGGCAGTAAAGCCAGCCTTTTAAATGGAGGATGAATAATAGTTATACAAAGTAATAATGGCCGTCTGCCTCTGTTAGCCGCGGCGTGAAAGCTACCTGTCTGATCGGCGCAAGAAGAGGTCCAAATGAACGCGTCGGATCAGGGATGTGAGAGGCAAACGCCGGATTACGCCATTGCTTTGGAGACCTCCGATCGGCTGTGGCAGATCGGGTTTGACGTCTCTTAATTACCAGTGCTTCCCCGAATTTTTATTCCTGTGCCCGAGCGCTGGCTAAACACACGGTACAGTTGGTCCTCTGAGGTTCTGAGGAATGCCACGTTCTATTAGCGTCAATTTGCGCTGCGCCCCCCCTCGTTACTCACTGTGGTCAGGCTGACTTAAATTCCACCACACATTTACCGTGCCTTTAAAAGTGGGCTTTCACGCATGTGCTTTTACTGTAACGATTTCAATAAGCAGGAGTCGTATTATACTGCACCGTCCGACCCACTGTTTCACTGTTTCAAGAAACTTGCGGGCTGTAACTTGTTTTGAAGCTGCATTACAGCCACCACTGTCTAGATACAGATGTGTTTTTGGAAACATGTATTAAAAAAGTGTGAACATATAAATAAATAGCTTAAGTGAGAACAGACCCTCTGTAAACAACAGCTGTGTACCGATTGGTACCGGCAAGAAGCTGTCAACAGCTGTGACAGTGCTCTTGTTTTGAAGCAATACCATGGAATTTTTTAATTTATTTTACTATCAAGCTAATTGCTGTTCTCTGGCTAAGGTTCTAATTGGGGTACACACCATATCTGCCCTCCACAAAACCGAAGACGCCGGGTGTCTCGGTGGTATGGCCCAGTTTTATCGGTTTTCTCCCACCACAATTTTGTGGCAAGCTCCCGGAAGTGCAGCAATCAAATAAACCCCCAGGACTATGCGAGAGCGATGATTTCTTGAACTGGATGCCTACAATGAAATTTTTCAAGGGAATTTTGTCAGCCTCTCAGACCGCCAAGGGCTGGCCATCCGCACTCAGAATCACAACCTGTAAGCTTGGCCCCGACTGGGCTCCGGCGATCCGATCTTCTCGGCTCGAGCTAATCCATTTATTAGTGGCCTAGTTAGTTTCAGCAACCTTAAGACATAATTAACAGCGTGACCCGTAATTCATCTTAAACAGCTTGAGGAATCCTGCAAGAACAAGAACTGTGTTTAAAGGGTCGCCATATAGATCGTTCTCGAAAAGAATTACATTCAAGGAAAGGACCCAACAATCAGTCCCGTTAAAAGCCATTTACTTAGAGCTAGCTCTTTAAATAAATAAATAAATAAATACAATTAGGGAGTACATTGACAATGCCTATTCTTTACAGCTTTTCAAGTCTACCTTTTTCAAACCCTCTGCAGGTTTCCATTAAATGCATCGACGAAGTCACAAATCCTGTAGTCAAGGATGCACATCACGTACGATATCCATTATTAATAACTGGAGCTCATGTGTTTTTCAGTATGTGTATGAGATTACCCAGCTGTTAGTGCTTTTGATGAAAATTGAACAGTTCGGACAGCTCCACAGAGCACACTGAATCATTGAGTCCCAGGGTGCACCTCTTCTCCATTTTGATGCAGTTATATAATAGGATAGGTGTGATTCATATAAGGGGAAAAGTCTGTTGAGTTGCTTTAAGTATAGCGTAGCTTGTGCTTGGTCCGTGGAAGCATGTCCCTCATTGACCTGAGAAGCTTTTCCTGCTCTACTACCCCACTGGGGCCACATATACTGAAAATGTATGCATTCACTACTGTAAGTCGCTTTGTTAAAAGCGTCTGCTAAATGGCATATATTATATCATTATATTATGTCACACCTGGTCAAACTGGTGGATGGTTTATCACTTGTATCAACCAACAATTACAGGTCCACGTGACAATCACGCTAAACGGAACAGGGTTCGGGAAAGGCCTCGGTCCATGAGAGAGCCTGAAATCAATGGAAACATTGAGATTCCCACAAGCACACCAGACTCCACTTGATGGAAATGCATACATACAGTGTGATACGTAGAGAAGTGGCAATCATTTCCATGCTTGTAGTCTGTAACACATTTTGGCGTGGATTATGAGTGTCTCGTATCTTTTCGGTTCAAGACATGCAGAGTAATAGTTTTTAGTGAAGGTTTTTCTTTTTGCATTAAGAAACGGCTTTTGCTCACTCGCAATCCCGCCTCCCCTCTGGTCACAGGGCTGTTGCTCTCCCATTGTGTGAGGAGCAGGGAGAACATCTGTGTGCAGCATAGATAAGCTGCTTCAGTAAATAGTGCACACCAGATCAGATACTCACAAAGAAAAAGGGGGCCCATAAAATGTCTTTGAGCCTCAGCTCGGTAGATTAAAGCCGTTTCACCGTTAGCTTAAAAAAAACGGCCGGAGCAGTTAAAACACAATGGCCGCTGTGTGTGCCGGTCTGTCTGTTTTTTGACACGGGCGAGTAAAAGCACACTAAGGGTAAATGGATAGACTTCCGAGTGACCTTTGTATATCGTTTTATAAAAGGGGATCGATACCGCAGCCACTGGCAGTAACACTTTATCACAGACGCACCATCTGGTACAAGAGTCATTTCTCACCTGAATTATTTCAAACAGCTGTACGCAGGCTCAATAGACAATAACCGGGTTATCTAGGACCTTTTTTTTCATGGCCGGCGATCATCTTCATTCCATTCCGAATCACTTCGGATGTCCCTGGAACGGCGAGTCGCATGTCTTCCAGGCCAGTGGGTTTTAACGTGACACACTTCCTGAACATGTGGAGTATGTGCATGTGTTGCCCCGCTCAGCCTGGTGGGTAAAAGCTCTTTTGCATGCGAAAGCTCTACTTCTGCGCATGGCATACCCTTTATATAGCACGTGCATGTCTTTAAAGCGCTGACACCACATGCAATGGACTCGGGGATGCATTAAAGTTTCCGTGAGATGGAATCGCATGCATTTCAATCCGTTTCTCTCCAGGGCAAGACAGTATAATTAGCCTCTGCTCATACCGCTGAGGCTCCTGCATCTTTACATTTCACATTCTTTCTGTTATGAATTCAGCCTTATGTAACTGAAGAAGTCGTATGAACTTTTTGCAAGGTGTTTTTTTTTTTTTGACAAGAAGTAATTTCAGCTTTACATTTGTACAAATGATGGCTTTCGGTGCTCACTAATAAGTAAGCTTCAACGGTCAATTTGTATTTTTCTCAGTTTAAGTCTCACCATTTGAAATCTTTAAGAATCCTTCTGAAAATTGAAACATCTGAATCCTTTTTGTGTTAATGACTTTGGGTACCCTGTGTAATGTGTCACACAGTCACTGAACAATCATGGAGAATGGATAATTCATATAGGCCATTAATCATGGAGTATGGAGAATTCATAAAGGCCATTCAGTTTCTGAGTAAGTGAAAGAGGAATCAGCAATGCATATGAATGTTACATGTTAATATTCTTGTCAACAATAAGTTTTGTCAACATTAAGCTGATCATCCCAGTTGTTTTAATTATTAATAAACGACATATCGTATATGCATCTGTTGTTACAAATTAATTCTCAAGTTGCTGGTGTTAAACTTATAAATACTGTGTACTTACATCCTAATGGGTGTTTTACACAGAAAGCACAATTTTGCAATTGTGACTTGCACTTCATTGTTTTCTAGGGAGAGTTTTCTAGGGAGTTTCTCCCTAGAGAATATACAAATTGTATATTACAGTGGATGTGTTATCAAAATAGTTTGGGGCAGGTGATTACCTTATTCACAGACTAACTTTTGGTTTGTTGTCTTTACGATTGGTGAAAGGTTTATACAGTATTTGGCTCTTAAACTTTGCTCCATGCTTACATATGTACACCACTGCCATCCATTCTGGAAATTATTAAGCAGTTCATACCATTGAAGACAAAGAAAAAGGTCAAATCCTGTACTATGATTGGTGTTTGACCAGGAACTACAGTAACTAGAGGGTAATTAAGTGAAACTAACCAGTAAAAAAATATCTTTATCTGTATTGCATATACAGTAACTAGTGTTTACTAGCTGCCTGGATGCTTCTTTTCCATTGACCAGTGAACTCCAGCGTACTTGCTTGCAACCTGCTAGCAAGTGCCCCTGATTCTAGTGGAAGAACAACATTATTCTTGCAGCAGTTTTCTCACAGTAAATCTGGAAGAAATCTGTTTAAACTGCACTTCATCTTCTAGCTAACCAACCAGCTCTCCCATGAGCTTGCTAGTGTGAAGTCAAGCCTAACTACCAAGCTAGTGAGGCAATAGTCAGCATGAAACACAGGCTAGATAATAAGCTAGGTAGCTGCACTAATACGAACCTGGCTCATTTGACAATGCCCTGAGCTTAAACACTGTAGCTAGCTACTTAGCTAATGTTAAGCAGATACCTGAAATGGAGCTTGCACGATAATGTCACCCGACATATAAGTTAGCTAGTGACAGTAAACTGAATTAAACTGTGCTGCTAACCATGCCCCTTTATGAAATACTGTCCTTTTCGGACTGAACTCACATAAATGCCTAATAAAAGTCATGTTAAGCATCGATCACAGCAAAACAAAGAACACATCTTACTCCAGTAGTATTGTGTCTGTTGTGACACAAAGTAATTAAGTAAGTAAATTAAAAAGTATTAAGTTGTGACCAACCTAGGGCAGTCTGAATATATAATTGTGTATTTTCTGCATTTAAGTCAAGAGAATTCAGCACTGAGCACTCTCCATGGTATCCAAGAAGCAACGCAATCAGAACACGGAAGAAGACTATTATGTAAAATCTCTGGTATTACTGACTGATCTCTGTCACCACCACAAGCAAATGAGTTCATCTAGAGAGCTATGTTACCCACAACAATTGCTATATGAACAACCCAAAACACAGAAAACTATTATGAATAAAGACTACAAATTTGTATCATTTAGAAGAACTAACCAAAGCTGGTCGACTGACTAAGCTAACATAGGTAGCTGCTAACAGTATTTCTGAACCACTAGTGCTCTATGTAGGAGTGTGAACGTCGTAAGTAGCATTGTGTTGTAACGTGATTGCCATGACAGCACTTTAGTGGGCTACTGGTCTACTTGGAGCCATTTTGGCTCTAAATAATGACTCTTAATAATGGCTTTGTGTTTTGCGATGGCTTCCAGTATTCAGCAACTGTGCAGTGTTGAAAAAACCCCACATTATTTTTAATCTGCTTCCCAATTAACATGAAAAATTGAAAATGTCAGGTTTGACTGCAAGGGGCCAGTAATGAGCTTTGTCATAAAATGTCAGAGGGATATGATACTGATATAATGACCCTAGATTACAAGGTTGATGATTTTTGTTTCATTTGTAATCGTGAAAAAATGCCTCAAGTTAATCACATTCATTTTTTAAATAAAACCTGGTGGGAAGCCATACTTGTTTTTTAAGGATCTGCTTTCATATATCAGTGCCCGGATGTCAAGCTTTGTTATATACCCAGTAGCTATCTTGTACTTATCCCTGTAGAACTGTACAAATGATATTTAAGAGATGTTCAACACATGCACTAAAGCTGCACAGAGGAAACGTTTGACATTAATAGGGCAGCTTCATGTTTCCATAATTACATAAAGGAAAGAGTTTTGTGATGAAGCTGGTAACCCGATTTCCTCGAGAGAACCAAAGTTTCTTATCTTTGCTCCAACTCAGGTCTGGATTGAAAGGGAACTTGAATCGCATGGTTGCCTGGTGTCAGTCAGGCACTGGTTGAAAAGGAGACCTAAAAGCCCTCAGGACCATGTCTCCAATTAGTGGCATGATGTGCTGAGATTATTACACTGTCCGGATAGGGGAGAAAGAAGCATGTTGTTTCTAGATAGAGAGTAGGGTTTCGCCTCAGAGGGGCAAGCATACCCCAGGTCTTTTCATTTGCTTAGCTTTCCACTCGTTCCTCTACACTCTTGGGTGCCTTTATCTCTCATTATTAAATACTTTTTTTCTACCTCGGCTTCTTCAAAGCATTTTACAAACACTATGCATTTGAGCGAGAGTAGCATTGCCGGTTCTTTTCATGGTAGCGAACATAACTTCCTTTCTGATTAATATGGTTTTTAATCCCAGAGGTTTGGGCTGTGAGAGAAATGGTATTAAAGTCTACAAATTCAAGAGCTTTCACCATGCTGTGTGGAACACTCTTTCTGATATCCAAACTCCCCTGTATCCCACTGTAACCCCGTGAGCCCACCGATGATGGCTCCTTCCCCAGTTCTGTGCTAGAAATTGAGTGTTTCCCTGCTGTGGATTTTACTTTATTTTCTTGCTTTTTTTTTTAATAGACCAGGGGACTATATAGCTCTCACACAAAAAATCCAGAAAGAAACATTATGCATTTTTGCATGTTCAGTACTTTAAGCATTGTGATGAAAATGAGAGGAAGAGAGGAGAGGAAAGAAAATAAAATGAGGATGGGAGAGGAAAGAACAACTTTCTGCTGCACGATGTCAATCAGAGGCGGTTCTGAAGAGCGAAGCAGAAACATTGATGAGCTGAGCTCCGTGGTGCTGTCAGAGAGATCGAATCTACGCCTTTTGTTTACCTCTGCATCGGCCCAACAAGATTTGCGGAGGGTTTCGATGAGAACGATAAAAGTAATGACTTAATAATTATTCTCAACTGGCAGTGTGCAATTCAGTTCAGTGGGAGTATTTGAACTTGTTGGTTGTCAGAATATTTGAAGAAATTTCATATTTGTATTATTTTACCACAAAGAAACATTTTATCCCACTGAAATCTGCAAGTGTGGTTGGCTTCTATTCACAAATTTAGGACTGAATAAAGCATATTCCCAGCTCATATTTATCACTAATGGATACTATACACAATACTTTAAAGACAGCGTCTTAAGACAGAGATTCACCTCCAGTGCTGCAATCCAAGTACTCATCAGTATCAAACTTGGAAAAGTATCGGATGTCTTCTCAACCCGGTAGTGAACTTGGTGACTTGTTTTGGTAGGTGTGGCCCTGGTTCTTGCTTCCTCATTTGCCAGCACACTCAGCAGTACTCTCTCTTGTCACACACGCAGTCCTCACTGTACGCCGGGCGAGCAAATTTCAAAAGCGGAACTGACAACGCTGGCTCTGAATATCCCAGCCATCCTCTGCTTTGACCCACTGTGTCTAATCACACCATTATTCTTCTGTGTTTTTTTAAATCCTCCGAGTCTCAATACTGGATTCCACTTCTATCATTAATTTATCCTTTGCTCCACAAATCTCTCCAGGGTTGAATGGGTCATTAATCACCTCGGCAAACACAGAGGCACTGGAGATGTTTGTAAACAAAGGTCACACAATGGGAGAGGGAGGCTGTGGGAGGTGTCTGCATCTCTCACTGCTATTTTTTTTAGCTTGTCCACGTTGCTGAATCTCAAGCCTAAAGTATGTTTCAGGTGTTGAAAAGGGAGCAGAAATAGTTAACGACCAGACCTAGGAAACTGTTTACTTGAAATGAGCTACTTCAAAGGTCAGTTTCCACAGGGAACATTAACTGTAACAATAACGATATGAATTAACATTCAATTAACATGTGTCCTTAACAATTTTATGCTCGTATTAGTTATTTTTCATTCATCACTGTGGTGTAGACACCCATTTGAATTTTTATCATTTTATATCGACTTGTGAAGTCCAGGCAATGCTAATCTTTTGGGGAAAAAACATCTGTAATTAAGTCACAGTTTTCATCACTGAATTCATAATCGCTGCCCATGAAATTGATAAGAATTACACATGACTGAAATGATGGATTGTGATACAAATAAAAAGGAATTTTGCTTCATATATTTGACATCAATAAACGAAAGATATTCAAATGTCCTGAAATATGCACCATAGGTAAAATGATGCTATCCAGTTCTGTCAATTTTATGAAAGGTATGTCAAACATCTGACATGACATTTGAGGTTTATTAATGTTTCAGTTTGTCTTTGTATATATAAGCCCCCTGTTCCTCTGCAAATATCTGTTATATTTCCATGATATAGAACATTATATATAGGCCTGTCAGTCTAGCGTTACAGAATAAATGTACTGGCAATTTACTATTCTGTGAGTACTCAGTCGCATCTCTTTTTTTGGTAGTGAAAAGTCTCTAAGGGAACAAATGTCAATATTATTTATATCAAAAAGATCTCCTTCTGCCTTGGCATATTAGAAGAAAGGTGAGTTTGAAGGATACATGTCAAGAGTATGGGCGCCTGTGCATAATGGTCTGGTACATCAAAGAGCCAGGGTGAATGGGGGCTATGGTGCCAGCTTTTTGTTCTGTTCTCTTCTATAGAATACAGACAGAACAGGACTGGAAACATGAAAAGGGAGAGAGGTGGAGCCATTCCCTTAAAGGTTTATGTGTGTGCTCCAGGCTGGGGTTGAGGCTAATGTGTCCCCACCCATCCCTTCTCTAAGTCACCCTCTTTGAGACGTGTGCCTGTAGGAGCTTTGATAACATAATTGGTAAATCATCATGCACTGCGTTCTCCATCAGTTTCCAGCTCTGGATGTTCCTCAATGTTTTTTTTAAGTGTTTTTTCCTTCCTTCCCTTGTATCTCTGAGGAGGGAGAGAGGGGAGAAATCACACTTAAGCAGAGAGCACAAGTAAAGCTGGCTGAATTCAAGCTGTTGTTCCTCAGCATTTTGAGGAAGAAAGCTTGTCTATATCGATCGTCTCTCTTATCTATATCAGTGGAAATGGCGAGCTGGCACACAGGAGAGACCCAAATAAATAAAATGCAAAAGACACCACTTTCCACTTTCCAATTATTAGGTCAATAATTATGAAGTTTAAAACTCTTGCAGCGCTGGGTTTGGCGTCAGAAAAAGGAAGCTTATACTGAAAACAAACATCAAACCTACAGTGAAATATGGTGATTGATCTTTAGGCTATGGGGTTGTTTTGCATCTGCTGGTCCTGTGACTCTTGTTAAGGTCAATGGAAACTCCAGCAAGTACCAAGACATTTTGGCCAAATACCTGGTTTCCTCCGCCATGAAGCTGAAACTTGGCCGCAAATGGATATTTCAAGGTAGGACAATGAACCTTTAAATCTTACCACAAACTGACCATCTCAGTCTGCAGACTTGAACCTGATCGACAATTTGTGGTTTGAATTGAAGAGGGCAGTCCTCAAATCTCAAAGAACTATAGAGATTCATCAAGGGTGCCAATAATTCTGGACCTGACTATATTTCTGTATGTCAAAAGATAAATTAAAGGTGCTATATGCAGCTTTTCATCCATGAAAACATAAATATACTTAAATAACCCTGATAAATCATTAAATCAAAATACAACAGCACAGTTGTTGTTGTTTTTTGTTTAATACTCAAATGGTCAACATACAATATTTGGTGTACAAAGGTTCTTTTCTTTTCTTTTTAAAATCATTTTATTGAGCACATATTTTAAGATTAAAGCCTGTTGACTGCTCCTTATATATTTGTAGAGAAAAACAACCCTTACTGTACATTGATAAAAAAATATATAAATTAAATTTAAACCTCTAGTGATATATGCATGCTTTTTTTGCTCACAAGAATGCATGCTTCTTTGAAACTAGCTTTTAAATGAATCATGCGAGAAAATGAGTCTTAGAGATAGTAATTGATAGAAATGGAGAAATATATTTTTCATATTAAAAGTTATTGGGTCATTAAGGAAAGCTATACCATAAATGCTAATAAGTAGAGGAGTAACTCATGTAATATTATCCTGTCAGACAATTGTCTCTAAAGAATTCTGAAGAGCAGTTTCATTGTGAATAATAAAGAGGGTGCTCAATGTGAAGTGTCTGCCTAGTTAATATAATGCATTTTATGGCAGCAAACACTTTTTTGGAACATTCTGTACACCTCGGGTAGACTTGTTGAAGTCTCAGGCACACCAACAGTCTCCGCTCAAGAATGTCTCACTTAATTTATCCCAGTGTTTCAAATGCAACGTGAAGCTGTATGGGTATTTTCAGAACAGAAACCCACACACCTGAAAGGGCACCTAAGATTAATGATCGCATGGTCGTCTCCCTGCAAGGTATCCAGTTTCTCCTCTCACCCATGTACCTCATCAACCTTTGTTGCCTAGTAACTGAACCCAGGGGAGTGCTAGTCAGGTCGGGACACAAGGCCCCGGTATCACACATAGCTGGTCATGGAGAAGGATGATACATTGATATGACTGAACCCTGTCTGCTCTGCACTCTGGTCCTCAGGGAAAGTGGTGGTAATTAAATTTTCCCACATGGATCTTTAGTCAAGGTCAGCAATGAGCCTCAGAGAGGATGCAGCATTGCAGGTCTAATGTGTGCGGTCCTACTACATTTCCCAGAACCCCAACATAGGGCACATGCACATCTCGGTCCTAGTCTATGGCCTGAATAAAAAGCTGGAAAAAAGGGTCCTCTCTTTTGCAAAGCCAAGAGAAGGAAGCGGTGGTGTTGATGCTGATGTCAAGAGTAAATACGCTTACTGTTTTTTTATTCACTTAAGGGACTGTGGGGAGTGTTATTCTAGGGAACTATCTATAAGAATATGTCCTGCAGTGAGGAGTCTGACATTCGCATGCCTTTGTTAGAATGCATGGTACAGTTCATGGAAGTTCATGTCAGGGAGGAGGGTAGAGGAGTGTGCTGGGGTCGGTGAAGAGTGAGAGCACTTACTGAATGCGTTTTAATAATGCATGCGGATGTCTGACCCACTGTATTTACATGAATCCTGGCCAGAGTCAGAATCTGTGAAGTCCGGAGATATAGAAGCTTTAAACGCACTCTGACCGACGATAGCTGGCAATGGAGTTGCAATTGCTTGTAGTGAACCTGTGAATGTTTGGAGTGTAAGCCAACAATAAAAACACATTTCTAGGAAAGCGAAGTAAAGTATAACAATCTCAAGTGACCTTTCTCAAAAGGTTTGGTTTCCTGCAATCTTGTGGCAATCTTGTACATCAACCCCTGAAACGCTAGGTATTGCTTCGCAACTTCGCAATTGTGCTCAAAGTAACACTTTTTGCTTCTCAATTCAAACAACTTGACTTCTCAGCTCTGAATCTCATGCACATATCACAAACATAAAGAGGGTTGCTTTTTTACTGCGTTTATAGTAAACAATGGTATATCCTTTCTAACATTTAGATGAATCAGTCTCGTAAAACAACGTACGATTTATCAATACGCGTCACCTCTATTAGCTCTACAAAATGGCTTTACCGTAGTGAACGACTGTGATTGATCACATCCAACATTATCCATTTTCACGTGCCATTTTGTTTGCAGTCTGTTCCTGTTTCAGCATTCAATTTGCAAAGAAGACCATTAAAAATTGATTTTCAATTAACTTTGACTTTTGAAAGTCGAAACTGTCAAGTATAATCTAGAGAAAGTTATCAAAAAAATGTTGACTTCTACGAAAAGGAAAAAAATCATTTTGCATGGCTGGGGATGCATTTTAATGAGAAAGAGATTAAAAGACAGACTTGTATATATAGAGGACATGATCAGGAAATGTAGGTACCTATAGTTAGAAAGAATATTATAATATGATGGGCTTTGCATGTACAGTATACCCTGCATATTAGCCTGCATGTCCATGAGGTGAAATAAGATTGAAAGCCTCAGTCAGAATTAGAGCTAGAGCACTTGCCTGGTCGAGGCTCTGCTGTGACTAAGACAGCATAATTAATTACATTCTCACGCAGAACATTGTTTTTTGCTTGACGGGAAATCGCTTTGCCTGACCGGATTGCTGCATCATACTTGCTGAGAGTTTGAGTTTGAGCGGATTGTTTGTTGCTGTCGGGATATCATTTGGATTGTGTTTGTATTGTTGCTAAGGGTTCAGCGTTTTATCATCAGAAAGCTAAAAGGATAAAAGATTTGCTCTTAAGGCAAACGTTTGTCACAGTTAGGGGACAGAGAGGGAATTTTCAAATTTTTCCCCGTCTAGCTTCGGAAAGCTTGTTAAAAAGTTACCGATTTGTATTACACCCAGCAGACGCAAGGTTTTTTGTGTTTTTTTGCCCTCTCAGGAGCAAATCCAAGAGCAGGGAAATATACTATAGCTAACTAGCTTTTGTTGGCTTAAATTTAAATTGAATTGTTATATTTCAAACGTAGAGCATATAGCCGTTTCGGTTGGCTGTTACTAGCGCTCTTGCTACAGACAACCGGACCGAAAGTTCTTTAATTCGCTTTAAGTGTTGTTTCCATTTAGAAATTTCTGCACCTGAGTGTTCGGAACCACCTCGGTGTATAGTATTTTTATCGACTTGGTGGCTCTGTTTTGGCAGTAATTCGTTCAGTGCAGGGAGAGCAGTAGATATATGAAAATATGGCCACAGGCCACCGGCAGTGCAGTGCGAGTGTTGTAGAATGATTGTGTTTCTGGAAGGAGACTTCCAGGAGGGTTTCATCTGCGACAGATGCCAGTTTGTGAAGCATCTCAAGAGCAAGATCCTTGATCTCGAAGCCCAACTTGCTGGTGTCGACTGCTCTGCAGAATTTGTAGAGTTCCAGGAACTAATCAGTACGCCCTTTAGAGAGATAGTCTGCATGCCGACGCGGGGTAGGGCAAGTATCAGTCTCTGCAGGCCGGAGTACGGGGCGTGTCGAAAGAAAGGGGCGTGTCAAAGGCAAAGGGGGCGTGTCAAAAGCAGATTTCTATTGGTCGATAATTTGGTCGGTTACATAATGCTATCCAATAAAAACCATTCTCTAGAAAAGTAGGCATATTGAAAGCATTTTTTGTGTACATATCGAAACCATATTTCTACTGGTCGGAAATTCCATCAGTTATACGCATTATCCAATTTCAATCACCGATCAAGACGCCCATGTTCATACCATATTCCTGACACAATTTAAGATACTGGTTCCTCCCATAAAGAGGTATCCAATCGCAGAGAACCGCTACATTTATACCAAATAAATGCTCTTTCATACAAACCTTCAGCTACCAAAGATTAACAAAGTTGTTAGATTAATCGCTACATTGTGATGGAGTGTTGTATGACATGTTCAAAATAAAATGTAGCCTATTCTTGTTTTATCATTACTGAATCCTCCTCTTCGCGTTTTCATGGAAAATAACATTAATAACCAGGAACGCCTGCGGGATTCTCTCAGGTGCGATAGATAACGTGAAATAGTTTGTTATAGAAGAGTTTGCAATTAAATTAAAATTGGTCATTTTGTTTCAAATTCAGTTGCATTTCTGTTTTCCAGTCCGAAACTTGTATTTGTTATTTAATAAAATAAAAAAAGATAAAAACCTTGAGGCTGCATACTCTGCATACAGGTGCGTACCTGGAGAGATAATCATGCAGGCGCCACTGTTAATAACCATTCACTGAAACAATCAATCTCAATTTGCAATGTTTTACATTATTTAGGCTAAATTATTATCGTTACTGTTGTTGTAAAGCCTAGAAATAGCAGCAAATGGTGATTGCACACCAGACTAATTATCTTTCATTGAGTAATTGTACAGTGGATTTTCTTTCAGTTTTGATTTTGAACCCATTCATATCAAGACAGAGTTTAGGTCCTATAGACCATGACCAATAATATAATCTTGACTTTTTGATAACCTCATTCATATTACCAGTATAGCACATTACTCCAGCAGCATGAAAAGTTAACACATTACAAACATTTTGGTAAGTTCAGCATTATATTGCAAACATGAAATTACTGAAGCTTTCTTACAAAGTAGAGCCTTGACTGTACTTTCTTAATAATGTTGATGGACTTCTCTTTCCTGTTAAGTTTTTTTTTTTGGTTTGATGATAGTGATAAAATCAAATTGATGTTCGAAAAGTATTAATCACATTATATGATTCAGTGCTCAGAATAAAGTGTATATTGTAGCCTGCACCTATTGATCACACCTGTGTCTACTATGTGTAACTTACTAGTTGTATGAATTACAACTAAAAATAGTATGTATTGGATGGCACTCAATCTATTTAAACTTAGCAAACGGAGACTTAGGAGGGATTTGATTGAGGTTTTTAAATTCCTAAAAGGGATTAACAAAGTACAATACCAAAGATTTTTTAAGATAAGTGGGGTCAGCAGAACAAGAGGCCACAGGTGGAAATTAGTTAAAGGCAAGTTCCGCACAGATATTAGGAAGTTTTTCTTTACACAGAGCGTTGTCAATGCCTGGAATAGCTTGCCAGGTCGGGTAGTAGAGGCAGAAACGCTTGGGCTATTCAAGTCCAGGCTAGATGTAGTACTAGATACTCTTTAGATTAGGACATGATGAGCCTAGTTGGGCCGAACGGCCAGTTCTCATCACTATGTATCCTTATGTTCTTATGTTCTTATAATAATGTCATACATAATTATTAAGCATGTATTACAAAGCACAAAGTGCTTACAACTCCTGTTTGAAAATGAAATAAAAGATTATCTGGATACTATATGGTTTTGATGACCTAGGTTGACAGCTTCCCACAGTTTATTATAGTTGACTAAGGCCCTGTGGCACAGTCAAGGGGATGGAGGGCATTCCCCAATGAGACAGCAATGGAATGTAGGAGGAAGAGCCCAAATCAGAGCCATGGTGCAGAACTGATATCTTTAATATTTATTTAATTGCAGCAGAAACACTCCTTAACTCCAGGTGGTGGCACAGATAACAACCGTTACACAGTGGAGTTTGAGCAGAATTAATTACTGCACAAAGTGCGAGCACAGGCAGAAAGCAGAGGAAGACCCTCGCTGGACGCCTCGGCTTCTGCGGGAACCAAGGTGGACAGGTCCGGGAGTATTGTCCCGGCACACCACGTCAACGGCCAGCAGCTTGCACTAATGGCTGATTAAATGCAGCTGTGGCGGTGGCCCTTTGTGGGGTCAGCACTGTCCATGGTCCCAAAGCACTCCCAGACTCCCCCAGCTTCCCAGCATCGCAGTCCCATACCAGGGCTCAGATTTGTCCTTAACCCTGACTCACAATTAAACGTGATGTGTTCATTTTTTGATGTTTGTTGTTTTTCACAAGCACCGTTGGGCGAGTCGACAAACAATCACCAAAATTGACTTGCCAAAATTGTTTACAACCATTCACATTTATTTGTAAATTAAGGACAAATTAAGGACAGGTTTTCATTGAATTCACACAAATTGCCAAACTTTATAATGTAGCTACTTTCATAATGTCATTTTTGTGGGAGACCTGCATGTTTCCCGCAATCGTCCCACTTTAACTACTGGTGTGACATTGAAATAAAAATGAAATCAGTTTGACATTAAAACATGTTTTGTATTTAGCTTTCCAAATTGACATTACCTAAGCCCTCCATTGGACTGACCCACATCAGTGCCTCTATCCTCTGATTACCTTTTGCTGTACTGAACTTGATCTGATGCTCACATACATTTATGACCAAGAGCTGTAGATTTCACCTCATGGAGGTGGTCTGGTTTATGCACATTAGCATTTGCAGCTTAAAAATGTAATGGCATGAGAGCATTTCCATTGTTTGCATGTTTGTTTGTTTGTTTGGTTGTTTAAACAAAAAGAGCAAAGTCATCCACTGTAATGTCCTCTTGTTTTGTTTTCCTACGTATACTGCACTACTGTGGTACTTTGTAGTAGTAAACACTACTGCGTGAGCTAATGCAATTGCATTGTTCTCTCTGAAATATATGCAGGAACAGCTAACCAAACAGCCCATTCTAAATCTTCTTGAAATATACAGGCTGGTGCTGCCATTGAATACTTTTAAATGTATTCTCATAAGAATAACCCAGAGGATGCACTTATTGTTTTAGAAACTTGATCAGCTACCATATGTCCTCATAATTCCTTCTCTGACTGATTGCTTTTATTCCAAACTGCAGGCATAGTCATTATTACATCAATGGAGTCTGTTTTAATACGTTGCAGTTGACAGTGTTTAGGGCTTTTTTCTATTTTCTTTTAATAGAGAAAATGTACATTATTGGTGACACTAGAGGTCATTAGCCTCCAAGACAGCTTCATGGCAACCTGCAATTCATGTTTATCCCACAGTGCTCTTGCAGTGAAGACTGAATATACATTTAACAGATTTGAATTCTTAAAATAAAATCAGGTACACAAGCAAGAACAAATATATTGATCCAATTTTGGTACCTTGTGTGGGTTATTATTTGGAAATTACTTTGAAGCTTGATTTTTTAACCCACAGACTCTCAGTAAAATACAATGTAATAATCTGAGTTGCCTGGTCTCTCAGGTAATGCATTATCTGATTTGACTCCCTGCTAACAACATTGCACAGGTACATGGAATAATCTGATTGGCTAATCCATAGCTACAGTTACCACAGTCTCATGTAGAGAGGGTAAAGCATGTTGGCGTCAGGAAGTGACAGGCCACAGTTTGCTCAGATAGACAGAGGAAATTTGTCTGGTAGCATGAAATGTGATTGTTTTGCATTTTAATTTCGCACAGAAGACCAAAGGCATTTGTCAAGTTGTTGTTTATTAGTGAGTTAATGGTTTCTGCAATATTGGTATGCTTATTTATTTATTATTTTAAAGGCCATGTGAGTATATTCAGTTTTAGAACCACAATGTGACAGCATAGAGCCACACAGAACCTGATTAGCCATCACTCATTTTATTCTTCCTCTGATTTTACAGCGATAAAATATCCTGTGAAAAATACACAAACGTACACAATTGTTCAAAATATAATTAATGCCCCTACTCAGGGTATCAGTGTTTATTGTAATCTATGGTATCCAGGCCTGGATTCAATAAGAATGTGTCCCATGACTCTATAAGACAAAATGCACTTGTATTTAATTAGAAAATTAGAAAAATATTGATTGAATCCAGGCAACAGTGCAAAATACGCCATTGTGCGAGTGCATTGAAACAAATTATTCCATTGCCAAAGCAGGAAGTAATATTTGGGGAAGTGCAATAGATAGAATATTGGCCCATTAATATTAATTTGATGAAGGGAGAGGCCCACTGTGAGGGGCTGTAACCAGATTGAAACAGAAATTAAGGAATTAGAAGGAAGCTCATAGTGGCTCTCCTACACCTGCCTGAGGTAAATCCATCCGTAGTGTTAAGCCGAAACAGGTGTGCGCAATAGCCAAGGATTTTCTCCTTGCGGGGACTTATCCTTCTTGATATAGGCTGGAGGAAAGCGGCTTCTTGACATAACTCCCTTACTTGACTGAAATCCAGACATGAGGTAGTGCCATCAAACCTGCTGATTAGGCCGATCTGCAAAACTCTAACATCGCCGACTCGCAGGTTGTGAAAAGTTGCCCAATACGTTTTTTTTAAGCTGAAATCATACTCCAAATCATAACGAAAGGCCTTATATTTTTTGAGAGGTAAAGCGGTCTCTGCAGGATTTAGTGCTTACAGATCTCTGCACGGCCGAGTCTGGTAATAAGCTACCCCAACTTTTCTGGCTAGTTGCTCGAATGAGACCATGTGATCATATTCAACTCTGCTGTAATCTTTCATGCACTTGGTTTTGTTCGATCGACCCAAGGGAGAAAATTGCTGTGTATATCCCATGGCATGACATACCCACGGGCCGTCTGTGGCACAATATCCACCCCTGTCAGAGAAGAATCTGTTTCTGAAGGCTTGAGTCTTTAGACTGCCCCTGGGCACCTTGACCTATACATATATGCCATTTAGCAGACACTTTTATCCAAAGCGACTTACAGTAGTGAATACATACATTTTTCAGTATACGTGGTCCCAGTGGGAATCAAACCCACAACCTAAGCGTTGCCAACACCATGCTCTACCTACTGAGCCACACAGAACCACACAGACCTATTCTGATCTGGATCTGTTCTGACACTCTACTGTTGGTCTGATATTAAGATGATGCATCTGAGAATGAGTTTCTGTTGACTGACCAGCCATTGGTCTGGGCTGGATTATGTAGATTCAAGTTATTCCAAGGACATAAATCAAAACAGTATTTGCTGCACAAGTACTTGGAAAATAGTGGATGATTTGTTTGTTTTAATCATTTGCAGCTGTAACAGTATTGTCATAAACATAACAACAAAAATAAGAATACAAATAAAACCATATATTATGATGATGATGATGATGATGATTGATGATGAATATATTCATTTAGATTTTAAAAGGGCTAGATTGTTATTGAAGCCATTTTGTTGGATGCAGAAAAAAAAATCTGCAAAAAGCTTTTAAAGAGTTCAAAGTGAAGTCACACAAGAACAAATTGGTTCATTTCCCATACCGATACATCAAGTGGTCAAATGTAGATTTGAAAAAGGCTAGATTGTTATTGCAGCCATTTTGCTGGATGCAGAAAACAAATCTGAATAAGTTTTAAAGAGCTAAAAATTACACACTGGTTAATTTCCCATACCGATACATCAAGTGGTGTAAGAGGTGAACATTGAGAAATGTTTGAAAAAATGTAAGCAATTGGTATGAAATCCAATAGGTAGGCTGCCGTATGTAGCGTATGTGTATACATATGGCTGTTAACAAGATGTCCTATAGCCCCCTTGCAATCCTTCCAAGTTGTGAGAGTTTTTGATAAACACGCTGGATTGTATATATAGTATATTTTCAAAGCTAAAGAAAGAAGGCTAGGAAGAAAACATATCAGAACAATAGCAACAGGGTGCCAATGCCCCTGTGGTGCTTGGTGCCCTCATAAAAGGAAGTGACTCTCCCTCAGAAGAACAAGGAAAACAAAAGGTTGCGTCTGTTGTTGCATTCTTGTTTCGCAGTCAGAAGCTTGTTGTTCTGCTGTGTCCAAAGGTCAGTAATGTGCGCTAAGGGCACTGGCCTGCCCAATGCTCTGCTCCTAGCCGGATACCTCCAGACCAAATGTGTTCATCTGTCTATATGGGCCGCTCCTGGACGCTTTCATTCCTTATCAGAAAATGAGCCATGCTTATCAGATTCATTAAGTGGATCAGTCTCCAATATTGAGTTTGGCGAGATGCAGATGCAGCCAGACCTCTTGATCAGTCCTCTCAAGGTCGAAAGGAGAAGCGGAGTCTCTCTGAATTTTTTCTTTCAAAGTCTGCTTTCTCCTGGATTGTGTCCATGCTGAATAAGCCGATCCGATTTTTTTTGCATCTTTGCTTTTTCCTCAATATACCTGCCATGTTTTTTACATATATTCTTCTTCTCTGGTATGGTGTTGCAAAGCTAGACTTATGATGTGGAGAACGATTGCAAGATGTTGAATCGCCTAGAAATCCAGGAATGCAGACATGGGTCTTTGAAATGACTATAGAGCAAATACCGTGCCAATCCATTCTGAATATCTTCTGAATATATACTGGGAAATTTGTTAACACAGATGATACAGACCATTAATAATGTGTGATTGGTGTGTAGCTCATGTTGTTTAGAAGCTAGGTTAACCCTTCCAGTCATTCTCACCTAACTCTCATTCTCTCATTCTCTCTCTCTCTCTCTCTCTCTCTCTCTCTCTCTCTCTCTCTCTCTCTCTCTCTCTCTCTCTCTCTCTCTCTCTCTCTCTCTCTCTCTCTCTCTCTCTCCCTCTCTCTCCTCTCTCTCTCTCTCTCTCTGTCTTTGCAGAGCTACCCAGCAGTCCGCAGGCCCAGTTCACCTTCAGGCCCCTCCCCCGCCGCCGCCCCCTCCGCACGCCTGCACCTGTGCCCGGCCGGCCCCCCACCCCTCCGAGTCCCATCAGAGAAACACCATGCCAGCGCGCAGCCAGGCCACGGACACGGGCGGCGCCCAGCCTGACGGTGGGCAGCACCACAACAGCTGGGCCCTCAACAGCAACATCCCTTTAGAGACCAGGTGAGTGCGTGACTCATCCTCACGCCTCAGCTATCCACAGCCCCTTGCTCCGCCTCTCCATGCCCCAAAGGCTGCCGAGTCACTCAAACATCATCAGTGGTCTCTGACAACAGCAACCCACCCCACCTCCCCACTTCCCCATTCTCCTGTGTGAATCATCTGGATCTTTTGTCTCTCATCAGAATGCCTGCCCACACCGCAAGGTCATGTTAGAGGCTCTTATTGCATGAGATGGCGGGCCCGTACACTCCACATCAAAAAACATTCTCGCCAATAGAAATGTGGGCATTTGCATCATTCAGAAAATGTAGGGATGAGGGGACTTTCGCAGCTCCAGCACTCCAGCATCTTTGGAGTAGACTTTATGAATGAGCCTTTGAAGTGATACGGGGAGATAAATAAGCGTTTGGATTTTTAATGAAGAGTTTGTAACAGCTGAATTCCTCCTTACAATGGCTTTAGATGAGATTGGCAGAAAGCCAGCCAGGGGGACAGGATTTTAATAAGATATGAGTCTGCTCATAATGAGGTTTTTCAGTTAAGAAAAGAAGGAAACTGACGCAATGCAAATTAAAATAAATGAGTGGTGAAATGTAAAAATGTATCTGAAAATGTATCTAATGTCTAAAGTCAAGTTCTAATTGTGTGACATTCTGTATTACCGATTTTTTGTGTCTGCTCGGCTCCCAAATACTGTTCGAAAAAATAACCCAAATAGAAGCAGGCTGTTCCCCAGCATCTCCCACTGAACCTGTTTGCCTTTTTGTCTGTGCAGCTTTTCAATCTTCTGCACTGCAGGAATCCATAAATATGTGGCCAGCTGTAGCATTTTTCTCTTTTTAAAATTAAATAGTTTCCTCTTTTCCCATGAAATAAACAGTTTTTGATAGTTGGGGTAATTAGTCTCTGTCTTTTTCGCTGTGGTCAGTGGGGGGCAGAAGGGGAGTGGAAAGGGGAGGGAGGGGAAAGGGTGTAGACGTGACCAACATAACTGCTTAAGGGGAATGCTAATTGATGAGCATTCAGAAGGAATAATTCCCACCAACAGCTGCAAGGGGTTACAGGTGAAATGGAACTGGCTGTCGCTCGATACCCCCTCACCCTTTCGGTTTACTTTCTTTCCCCCAGCTCAGGTGAGAATCAAACCAAAATAAAATGAAAGGGATCTCGGTCCCCAATACCATATTTGTGAGAAAAATAAATAATTGAAATTTCCAAGCAAATTCTCTGAACACACCACCACAAATTTGTATAATTTCTAAATTAGCATTAACATCAGGCTATTTCTCAGACGCTGGCTTCAAAAGGAATCCATAACTCTCTTGCCTGCTCACATTTTTTTAAAAGAGCAATTCCAACTAACCCACTACCTGTAGAAATAACACTCATATCTCCAGAGCTCTCTGGGGAAATAGGGCCTTATTTTATGAGATTTGATCCTGAAATGTAACATGAAGCCAGTGGATATTGTATTGAAAGAAACCGAAAGGTTAGGAATAGAAAATCCTATATGAATGCATTGTGTTCCCATCCTAGTACAATTCAGCAATGCCTTTTTATCAGATTGTTCAATTCCTTTGTACCCAATCACTATGATTACTACGAATTTGTTTATTTCCTCGTATCACGGTCAGTGGATTAACCAGATCACCTAGCAGTGTATATAACTTTACCCAAGCCTCATTCTTGTTCTGATGATGAAACGTGCTGACCTCGCAGTCTAAGACTGAGACACCCTCCTGAGTCAGAAATTGACCGCGGCATGCTAATCCGGTCTTGCTTAGCTAGGCCTGACATTGTGTTTACAGTACATGACAGTTTTGTGAATGCTCCTTTTTGGCAATCTGGCAGCGAGCTTGTATACACTCAGAGACTGCTTTGTTTTTCTGGTGAAATCAATGGCAGCAGGAAGGAGAATAATATTGCTGGACATTGGCAGTGATTCTTACACAGCCTCTTAAACCCATGGCAGTGGCAACTCTGGATCTAAAATATTTGTATGTTTTACTGGGTGACACAACCAGTAAAATAGATGACTACAAAAGTGGAAGCAAAGCGGCCAAAAGATACATTTTTTGGATAAAGAATTAGAAATACCTGTGAATGAGGTCAACAAACACTATTCTACACCATTAAAAACAATGGCCAGGTAGTGACGGGCTAACTGAAGTCGAAGTCAGAATAGTGAACATCATCACACACCCCTCTATTTTTGTAAAACCCCTCCCTAGACACACAACATGCCAGGGGGCGCTTACTTCAACAAATAAGTTCAAAGTCTGAATACCAACAGACAGGTGAGGTGCATCATATTTTACTTATCTCCACAGTGTACACCCTTAACTCAACTCTGCCTACATGTTTAATACTGCTTTGTGTATATGTATACAGTACTTGTTTAAAACTTAACTAAACTTATATTATTTAAAAATATATAAATAAATACAATTTTACTAACCTTTTCCCGTTGTTACAGGTATGGTATGCAGCTGCCAACAATGATGTCTATCATTGTATTACTGTACTGATCTCTTGCGCGAACAATGATTGATCATACCATGTATTAATGCACATCTTGTAAGTCGCTCTGGATAAGAGCATCTGCTAAATGCTGAAAATGTAAATGTAAAATGTAATTAATTGGGCCCTTACAAAAGGAACGTGAAGTTTAGAATCTTAAATCTCTAGTTTTACTTTGTCACACATAAAATATGACAATTATGATTTGCTGTGAAGGTTTGTAAAAAGGCCAAATTGACTTGGTTATTTCATTTTCTGTCCAAATAGTTGCAACAAACATGCAATTCAGTCAGAATCTCCAGTCTGAAAGAGTTGCTACAACACCAACATCACTTTTCCACTAGATACACTGCAGGTCCCACAAAGGAGTCACAGCCAGCACGAGGGCTGCATCATTGCATTCTGAGAAAATTCAGCAAGGCTGACATGTTAGTATACATTTTAAAGGTCATTTATGTCATTAATTAACAGCTTGCTGTTGAGTATTGCACCTACTTTATTCAACTGTGTTACTGAATTGTTTATCGCCTTGTCTTGAGGTCGGCTGAGACTAAAACTTTAAAATGTTTATCCTTCAGATTTCACTTTATGACATCTGTGACTTTACATTTCCCAGTCTTGCTTCCATTTGAGTCATCCTGCTTTCTGTCCAATTTTTGGTAAAAGCTACCCTAAGTCTGTGGCCCAAATCCTATCCTTTAGACTGAACTGACCTTTTCCTAAGAAAGTGGACATCAATTCATGTTTGTTTATGGGAAGAGGAGGGGGCTAACAGGCCAAAAGAGATTGGAGGAAATCCCAAAGTACCTGTCTGAAAAAGATGGAAAAGTAAATAAATCATGATGGGATGAGCCTTTTGTCCGGATTGAAAATGATGCTGTCTGCTCTGAAAATGTGTTTCAGCCAGAGAATTGCCCCCAGAATACTAGAATTTTCCTCTGATCGTAATATCTTTTGGCATGGGTTTACCTGTCTTGCTCCGGCACGGGTAAAGAGGACGGTTTCTGTGATCGGCTGAAAGTGGTGTCCTGTGCCTCGTAAACATCTTCGCTTGTGAATGAAATGACATATCTCGCGCAGGCTAGAAAATGTGAAGTGATTCCAATGGCGGTTCGGCTGTCGGATGGTGGACAAGGAACTGCTCCACACAGTCCTGTGTGAGCGCAAACAGAACTGTCAGAACAGAAGTTTAGTGTGCAGACAAGAATATATTTAATTCAATAGTGTATCTCATTCCCCAGGAGGGAATTTGTTTTCCAACAGCAGCAAAGATGCAAGGAGACCTTAAAACTGATACTTAAACAGTTTTAGAGGAATATCCAAATTCATTATGAATAATACTTTGCCACATCCACCCAACTAAGTGCATGGCATTCCGTGCTGCATGCCGTCCAATCAGCACGCAATCTGCAACAAGACCAACTAATGCATTGTAGTCTTTACAAAAAAATCCAGCCATCTGGTCACCCAGTTAAATATGTGAACTTTGGAGGGCAGGGCTGCAGTTGGCAGGGTATTCACTGTGCAATCATGGCTCCTGTGTGTGAACAAGCGGATGCGGTCTGACAGTGCCAGTCTTCTGGAACAATGGCTGTGCAACGCAGCTGGTGAACTGCAGAGTGAACAAAGGAGTTGGGTGGCTGCGCACGTTTCACACTCGTGCGCTAGTCTGTGGTCTTCTGAATTTACGGAGGATGTTGCCAGCAATGGGAAGCGCTTACCATTGTGATGGGTATTTTCAACTGCATTCCAAAGTATGAGGTAACAAAAGTATGAAATGTCCACAGGCATAAAACAGATCAATAAAGGAGCATGTTGGTGCAGCAAAGGTATTACATACAGTACACACAGGTGCATGTATGTAAATATATCAATTACATATCAAGTAATGATAAATATAGCATTTCTCACAGTATGTGTAAAGCACAGGACTCTAGATCTGAAGGTAGTTGATTTGAATGTCGGCAAGGACTCTCAAAACCTGTTTTAAGATGAAAACCCTCCACCTTGAAACTGAAGAATTGGTTCCAAAAGTTTAAAATATTTAAAAGTGCAAATCACACCTGATAAGTTTTGTCTAGTCACTGCAAATGAGATTTCCCTGCTAAGTAAATCAAAGCTTCCAAAGGCTACAGCATCGCTGAGATATGTGGCCAACCACATGTTGCAAATGACTGCCCTTTTATCAAAAGAACCTGCTCTATGTATCTGTTTAATACAACAGACAAGCATGTAATTTTAATACGCTTCAGGCATGCCACGCTGTGCTACTTTATTCCAAAGTTGTAAAATGTAAACTTCTGCTTCTGTCCACAAATATCAATCTCCCTGTCACTTGAATGCAATAGTAGCTACCGGTAAATCCAGGCCCACAGGAAGTGAAGCGTTGTGCTGGGAAAATGGCTGGCCCAGCCGCCCCATGCTACTCATTCACCTGAAGCCATACTCCGACAGCCGGGGTAGTTGAGCCGGCGAAGCTGAACGAGAAAAATTGTCCAGGCACCCGGTAATAGCTGGTCATCAGCGCGGAGGAGTCCCATCCATATGAATTCAGACCGCAAGCTAACCCAGGCAGATGCAGTGTGCTAGAAGCAATTGCATGAATGGATGGAGGAGCGCCCTCGCCGATAATATCTCCTGCCATCAGGCCATTAGTCAGCCGAGCGGCGAGGTTTTTGAGCCGAGGGGGGGGCTCCTGATGTGACAGCGGCAGAGCAGGGGACTCGTTCCGCGCTGTTCCTGCGTACCAATGCGCGCAACCCCCGGCTCGTCCCTGTCAGCCGTCCACCCGCCTCGCGGTAATGGACTGACCTGCGGAGTAGCGGGGGCCCCAGCGACGGCGTGCTCAAACGCCAAGGTGACTTTGTGTCCAAAGCGAGCGAAGAGACACAAAATCTCCACTTGACATTTGCTGACATCTGAGCTTTAATGAACCTTGTCAATTAAGTCCTGATCGATGCTGGAATAGAATACTTTGCCAAATCGCATTTGGATCAGCAAACTGTAATGTAATTCAAACCCTTGCTGGCATTGTTTCTCCCACCATTTTCAATTCTAATTAGATTTTGACAGGGTGAGACAAGACTGTGCTGGCCTGATACTGTATCACTGCACTTATTCTATTTTTGCATTAAGGAGCTGGCTCAATCTAACTGCAGAAACCACCAAGCATTACATGTTTGAATTTTCCAAAGTTAAGGGGAATAAAACACACAAAACAAGTGTAGTCTAATATGTAAAACAAATATTAGTTTTATATCTAGATGCAGCAATTTCCATGGAGCCCCTGAAGTGACCTTTTTTTTTTTTTTTTTTTAACGTTATCTTGTGTGAATTAGATAGCATTTCAGGTCCTATCCCGTTGACACGAGATAACATTTACTGCAGGACTATCTATCTCTCATTTATTCAAGGTGCATACATTCATTACAGAGTAGCATGCATGGTTATTGTGTAATTTATTGGATTTTATTTCGATCTTGAGCATTTCACATTATTATCTCTTATTTTGACAGCATGACCACGCCTGTGTGGAAGCACCTGCTTCCATTACACTTTGTATCCTTCATTTACTCAAGTGTTTCCATTCTTTTGGCAGTTACCTGTATCTAGCTTAAATACAACGACAGTATGAATTCTTGCTACCAAGTTATAATTAATATGAAAAGAAACAGGTAAACAATCCTGGGGTATTCCCCACCATACCAGGTCAAAATACATGATAGAAATGTAAAATGCTCACGATCTAAATAAAATCCAATAAATGACACAATAACCGTGCATGCAATGCTAGAGATAGATAGACCTGCATACAGTGTTATCTGCCGCGCAGCTTGCATTTCTGCTCCTATCTTCTGCTCAAGAGATAGCATTTCCAGTCCTATCTCGTGTGCACAAGATAAAGTCTCCAAAAAAATAATACAAAATCACCATGTCACTTCAAGGGCTCCAGAAATGTAAAATGTTTTTTAGCATAGCTTTTATTTCAATGCATCTTCCATACTCCATATTTAATTCCTTTTGCAGTTTAAAATCTTAATTATCTGCAAATTCAGATGCAAGAAAACAATGAATAATTCATATTTTTAAAAGCTGGACAAGCCAATCAGATCTCCCAATTCTTACATCATTTGTCTGAAAACAGTGAAGATCCATTGGTTGCAATTTAACACCCTGCAGCAGATTAAACAGACAAACTAAAGTTTCCTTCTAATTAACACTAACTGGGATGAAGTGCTTATAGCACTGCTAAACATTTGCTAGTAGTTGTTTATCCACTCTCTGTTATGCTCAAACATTCTCACACAAACTAGAAAAAAACACTTTCAGGGACATATGTACTTTACCTACGTATATAAGTATAGGTGTGTGTGTGTATATATGTATATATGTTAAAAATTATGTATTATTAACATTTGAAACTGAACACTTTAAATACAGAGACATCTCCCATTAACTTGGAAAATAGGTCAAATAGAATATAAGGCAGCCTAGAACAGTGGTTCTCAACATCGGTCCTGGGGACCCGCTGTGTTTGCTGGTTTTCGTTCCAGCCATAATTGCAAGCTCTGAATTGTGACTAGCTGTTAATTGTTCTTAATTAGACACTTTTAATTTCTATTAAAGCATGATTTACTCCCTAAAGGCTAAATTATGTCAGAAATAGCTATGCATGCCATGAACAATAAATGTCCCACATTCACAGCCCAGGACTTCAGTCATCAGACATCATCAGTCACATCGACTAAAGTTCTCCTTTTCTGTAATGTGCTATATGTCACATGATTCCTTCAGGCTACCTTTTTAATTAATTCAATTATAGACTGGCAGGTGAAATCAGTGGGGGCCTGGGACACCTGGTAACTGAAACGACCATTTGTGGAAAATGAAGAGTTCAATGAATGCGAATAACAACCTGCCAAACCTGCATTATGTTAAGTTTAAGGAAACAAAATGATGATAGAACTCGTTTTCAACAGCCTTAATTCAGCCTTAAGAGATTTGCTGTCACAAAAAAAATCATACACATGGATCACCAGGATCGAGGTTGAGGACCAGTGGCCTAGAATATTGGTTTAGGTTTTATTTTTGTTCTTTGTATGGATTCATTATCATGTTTCATTCTCTTCAGACAGGCTGGCAGTTTAGTACCTGACAGTGCATGTTTACCCATTCTTTTATTTTTAAATGAATAGCAGAATGATGTTACTCTATTTGGTGTGAACTGTGTTTTTAGGTGTTCCCTATGATGTTCATTGGTTTGACTATTGGTGTTCCTACAGTGTCAGTGGATGACTATCCAGTTGATAGAATTATATTCTAGTCCTCCGCAGGTAGGCCTACTGTATGTTTAAAAATGAAAGAAATAAAAATGTGATTTGGGTGTATCGTTCAAGAATTGTGAAGTGCTCTTTTTATCAAGCTAATTTTATCTATGCCTAATTTGTTACGTTTTAAACAAAAAAAATTGTAAACCTTTTATTTGATAGACTAAAGTTCCTGGAGCCTTTCCAGTTTACATATCTTACTCATTTTTTGCACAAGGACCAAGACTGAGGGTGTCCTGATGTAGTATGTACCCCAGGGGTGGACAATTCCCGTCCTGGAGGGCCTGTGTGTATGCTGGTTTTTGTTTCTACCAATTACCCCTGGCTCAATTAGCTAATTAGTTGGATTGCTGGTTCACTTGTAGATTAGACCAGAGTAACATGTTTGATATGGGAACACAAGAACAGTCTTCAGCTGTATCCATGGGCTTATCAAGAAATGTAGCTAAAATGTCAGATCACCTAAACGATTGGGGCTAATTAAATAATTCAGAGCAGAATTTGGCATGAAATCCAGAAACATATACGGCCCTCCTTGCCGACCCCTGATGTACACCATACTACCAGTTCAAACACAGTTCAAACAATGAACTTTCTCAAATAAAAGGTTCAGAGATGTGATTGATGGGAACCTCTCTTTTTTTACAGTCTAGATAATGTCAGCCAAGTCGACAAACTTGAAAAAACCCTGGCGATATGGCAATGACCCAGCATCAATGCAATTCTGTAGTTCTGTCATATCAGCATATTTGCAATATTAAAAACCACAAGCATATTCCTTTTAATTTCTTTAAATTACACAGAGACAAGAATTGATTGGATGCTATTGACTTTTTTACCCTTCATAATAATATTCAGTGGTGTCAGCATAACAATGGTGACTTTCTTTATAATCAGACAGTGCTATCAGTTTTCATTCGTGGGATTCATTAGAACTGGTGGAACATGCATCCGGGTACTGCTTTGGTATTATTTTCCCAAACTGGACTGAATTTATTTTGTACCATTAACTGTAGGTTGTTGATTCCATAACATGAAAATGCAGCACAGTACTGTAATTTGTAATTAGTTTTTTCATAGAGCATAAATAACACATGGGGGCAGCGGATAGTGTAGTGGTATAACGCACCCGTATCTTGGCTTGTCTAATACTAGTGTGAGCTGCGTATCAGGGAGCGGGTTTGAAATCCCCTGGCTGTTAACCCCGATCGGGGCGGCGTTTGGCTGTCCGACCCAGGGCGAGGGTGAGCTGGCTCGAGTGCGCCGTGAAGCATGTAAACGTGGGTGGGCGAATTCCATTTCAAAGGAAGCAGAGTTTGTTGCCCTCTGAGAATTATCTTGCCTTGTAGAGACAAGCACCGAACTCGTATGGGGAGGACAAATCGACATAAATAGAGGGTATAATTGGCCACTAAATTGGGAGAAAAACTGGAAAAAATTTGAAACAAATAAATATAATCTCTTATTTTGACAGCATACTTTTAAACATGGAATTGGACTACTGTATGCCTTTATTATGTGATTCCCGACTTATTTGCTATTAAATAAAACTACAGGTTTCAAGGTCAAGGTGACAGTAAAGCGTAATCTGTGACTGCTTATATTGACAGAGATCAATATGAAATGTGAATTGACCAGTTGACATTTTATCTCATCCTTATGCCATTCCAGCACCAATGTAAACCTTTTTTTTTTTTTGGCAAAGGACAAATACTATTCAGACAAATCCTCGCAATTTCATACAAATCTGTTTGCACATTTTTATTTAAAAGATTGAAACTTGTTGGTATTTTGTAAGAATTACTTTTCTTCTGCCATCTTTTTACAGTGTAATACAATTTCTCACCAAATTAGAACAGGTCAGACTTTTAAACGTACCAGTACACTGATGAAAAAGTGGAGCTTCATGTGCCACAATTTAATTAAAATAATTTTTTATGTTTTTTTTAAAAAAAATGAGACTCCAAAATTAAAATGGTGAAAAGTTAGCTTGTTAGCTGCATATTTCTCAGGGAAGTAAGAATAACCCATACATTCAATGGGAGCAGGCAGGACTTCCTGCTCTGAACTACTTAAGCAGGGCTTGTGTACCACATGAATAAATTGAGTGTAACACACAGTATTTACTGTTTATATACACAATTATAGGTACCATCTGTATGTAAATGAAGATATATTGGTTGGCAAAATCTAAAAAAGATGGGAAGTTCACATGAGCACCTCAACCATTATGTTGACATAATGTACTAACAAGTCTTCCAAGAGCCAATGCCTTGATACCTGCTATGGTACAGTAGCTATGTTGGTTTACTTCAAGCAATGTACTCACCACTGGGCAAGCTTCTGAGGTTTCAATCAAACTTGACCAACATTGTCACCCATAAGTGTGTATATAAACAGTAAATACAGTGTGTATATAAACAGTAAATACAGTGTGTTACACTTAATTTATTTGGCCTTTGCAAACCATTATCTCTCACTTAGAACCTTTATTTTTGTGTTCCATTTGAGCTATACTCAGATTGTTGCCTCTTTAGGATTATAGGATTAAGGATAATGGTGGCATATAGAAATAGTAGCAAGACACACACACACGCGCACACACACAGGCACACATGTGTATGCACACCTAAACGCACATGCATATGCATGCATAAACACACGCGCACACACAAATGTATCGAAACCTGTGTAACCTTTACACAATGATGGAGCCGACCCTTCTATTCCGGCATCCGCAGGCATTTCCTGTTCAAGCACGGCTCTGGCTCGTCTGCCCTCTTCAGCGCGGCCAGCCAGAACTACCCCCTCACCTCCAACACCGTCTACTCCCCTCCGCCACGACCACTACCCAGGAGCACCTTCTCCAGGCCCGCCTTCAGCTTCAGCAAGCCCTACAAGTGCTGCAACTGGAAGTGCACTGCCCTCAGCGCCACCGCCATCACCGTGACCCTCGCCCTCCTGCTCACCTACGTCATTGGTAAGCTGTGTCGCCCCTTCCCCACCAGACCCGTTCGGCCTCACGGGCTCACACCAGCACGTTGCTTCTCAGTTTCAAAGTTAATTGTTGTCACGTCTTTTCTGGGCTGTTTGCATTTCCTAAGATCAACTCCTAATTGGACCTGTGCAGAGCTGAAAAAAGTAAGAAAAATAATGGTCCATTAGCATTTGAGGCTAATTAATGAGGGAGTGCGCTAGGAATGGCACAAGTAGAATCAGAGGTTAATTTATGTCCAAGCGTAGGAAATAGGTAGGTACGTGGTTTGATGCGATTTTTTCAGGTTGGTCTGTTGCGATTAGCTTGGCTGGATTTTATATTTTTCCAGACTTGCTTGCTGTCATAGTGAAAGGTTCGAACGGTGCAGTCAACCAGCAATGAGTTAGAGGTTGATTTATTAAAGGAGGAAATTGCTAATATTATATGAGAAAATATTAGAATATTGCGCTTTGTGGAAGCTTGAATGTTAGGGGTAAGTTGTATGCAAACAGACTCAAATTTAAAGGGAGCATTTCACAAAAATTGTGCTGTACAGTATTTTCTCTCCCAGTAGAGTAAAAGAAAAACAGTGTGGTGTACAGTAAGTTGCGACAAACACCTTGAATGGCTTTTTTTTTCTTTTTTTTTTTTGCATAAAGTGACCCACTTTCAATACCATGACTGACAGCCTGATGCCCATTGTAAACAAAGAAATTCAAACCTGTTGTACATGCCTGGTTCTGAACCTGTGGTGGTTGGTGAGCTGGGAAAAGAGGAGTCACAAGCCTCATCTATCATTCCAACCTGTTTCCATTTACTCTCCTTGATTATCAGTCAAGCAATTCATGAGCTGAATAATCAGTACCATTTGGTGTAGTGTCCCAGTTTAATTTTGTGATAGCATTATTTTTCTTCATATCATAAAATTGTGGAGCATTTTCTTATGTATCTACAGATTATCTGAATTTGGACATAATTTGAACAGGATTGAAGCTGTAAATATCCATTTATCTAATCTGTGCGGATCAGGTAGTTTAATGTTTATGACAAAGCACCAACTTTTTCACCAAAACTGAAGTTTGTTTGTTTGGCTTTATTGTGCTCAATGCTATTGCTCTATACAGTTTTAGGTAGTTCCTCAGTTAAACTCCATATCTCTAAAATAAGGATTTGGTTTTGTTCAGACAGATCTTAAGAAACATTAGGATACCTAAAAGTCTTATTTCCACAAGCAGAATAATATATTCATGACTTTACAGCCAGCCACCACACACAGTGATATGACACAGATCAGCAAGAAAGCCAATTCTTGGGAAAAAATTGAAATACAAATGTAAAACATGAATGGCATCATAAAACGTAGCTGATGTAAACACACATTGTGAATGCAGAGATGTCAATGTTGTAGTAGGCTGTAGTAGGATATAAATATCCTATGTGCATATCCATGTTTCCAATATGTACCCATTGTATTGTCTTCTCCCCTACCCTCACCCATTCTCATCCATTTGGTTCTGTGATACATAACACAGTTAGTGGTACAAGCAAGTTTCAATATAACATTATCATATGTTTTGTCCTATTGGCATTAGAAAGGCACCAATGACGCCATAGCAACAAATGGTTTCTCCTTTTGTTATATTTAAATTCAGACAAAGCAAGTGTGTTGAAAAAAACATACTTAGAGGACTGGGATTGACTTAAGTGTGACTTGAGTTTCTTAACAGCAAAGTTATTTTAATTTTAAAATCACCATACGCTTGAAAAATGTCATGGCCCTCCTAGTGCTAAATGTATATCCCACCAGATTTGAGTGCAATGCACAATAAAGGCTAACAAACAACCTTCAGAAACTCTGTGCTGAATCTTCGTAATCAGGTTAACGCATTTCATGTCTGCAATATTCCCTGAATTTGGACAGAGAACAAAGAGTAATTATCCAAATTCATGTAAGAAAATAATGCGTGTAAGAAAATAATGCACCTGTATATGATGTAAAGATCAATAATGTTATCTAAACTAATGCGTAATTTAAGCCGATTATTATACACTATATCAAATGGTAAAAAATGTAAATATTTTCTTAAACATTAAGAACACACACAAACTATCGGTCTGTATGGGTTCGGGGAGGGAAAGGGCATTATTATTATTATTATTTTTGAAACATGATGCACTGAAACTTTAAATGAAAGACGAATAAATAACAGGGCTTATGATCATGCATTTGCTGGTACTTAATAAGTCAGTGTGTTGCTTAAGTCATGTCCTCCACATTGTTTCTGTGGACTGTAAATACCGTGTTCAAGAGAAAAAGATAAATGAATAAAACACGGCCATTTGAAAAACAGCGGCAGGCCCATCTGAATTACCTTTAAATGTTAATATCTGTGTTATCAGACAATCTTTCCAAATATATTACAATGGATGCAGTGTCAACTGAAATTAAAGTACATATTATTCATGAAAAATGCCAAATAAATCATAGAGGTGGAAAATCTATTACCCACAAGCCCCTGCTCCACAGCAAGAGCTGCTGAAGGTGCCAGTCATCGCAAATCACAGCGAGCGCAGGGCCCGCGCTGCCTGATGGAAGTTTATGAGATGTGGGCCTCCCTTGTAACACCTCGGGGGTGATCAGCAGTTTGGGTTCATTCTGCAAGCGCTAGATTGGACAGGACTCTTAGACAAGTGCGAGAGCCCTGCAGTCAAAGACACAGACACATCAGAGTATTTGTCACAGTCCCAGGCAGAGCGAGCAAGTTGCAGCAGAGCTAATCTGGAGGCTTGCGCTGTGCACTGACACGGCTGCCGTTGCATTTACAGTCCACTTCTACTGTGAAATACACATTTGCATCTGATTCCAGATCAGTTGGGACATTTGCTTTTTTGTCAATGTCTGTATCTATGTGTTTCATATGTATAATGCGTATACTGTGTATACTGTATATACAAGGGGTAGACAAAATAATGGAAACACCAAATGAAAAAGGACTCGCATTTTGGAGTAAGTAAATCGCAATTAAAAAGGGTCTACATACATGTTCCATATTAATGTTAGTACTAATTATCAATATGATTCTGCTATGAAAGGCTGAGCCCGTGACCGTGAATCCGATACACATAGGGAAGCTTCCTGTAAATTCGGCAAGCTCAAATCAAACCCCGGCCGCAGTGGGCGACCTGCGCTCCAAGTAAGCGCTTTTACCGGCTGAGCCACCTGGGGACCCGAAAGAAAACATTAATGAAAAGATGAATGTGAAAAACACCAAATTATTCTTACTTCAAAATTTCCTCAGAAGCTTAATAAATCTTTCAAGAAGTATTTTTTTTTTGTAGCACGCTAAATATGGTTTGTGGATGTGCGAATATGTGTGTGATCATGACATTGACTCTGCCTTTTTTGCTGTTTATGAACAGTTCCAGTTAAATGGTTTAACCATAGCAAATGGGAAAAAAAATACATCGGAAAGTAAAGCGCTTGCTATTTCAGGGCACAGAGTTTGCACGCCATGAAAAAGGATAATGACACGCAAGTGTGTCCTCTTCGCATACAGCAGTGCACACAGCCCCCTTGGGTAGCGTGCATGAATTAATGCTGAGCGAATCATGAAATGTGAGGAGCAGCTTATGGCTGGGCGCTTACTGACTAAAATTGAGCTCATCCTTCACTGCCCTCACTTTAGTTTCTTGTCCATACACTTTTATAAAAGTGAAACCACCCTCCCATCCAGGGAGAGGTAGAAATTGTATGGTTCTATTTAACATTTTTATAAAAAGACATTTCACACTTTGTTCTGTATTTTTTCTGAAAAACAAATTAAACATTAAAACTAAAATCAGTTTTAAACATGATACAGCTATATATCACCCCAAAGACATGTAATGTTGAAACACTGGTAAAAATAAATATGCGGTTAGAATAGAGGAATGTACAACTTTCTTTTATTTTCTTTAAACATGGTGAAACTAACATAGAGCCTCTATGATAGAGGTAATCCAAAACACTTATATGATACAGAACCTTTCAAAACACTCTATGATTCACCGTATAGTTATAAACTGTCGAGGGGGCCTTGTCTTACGAATGTGTGCAAGTGGCAGTACTCACAGAACGGACACCTGTCTTTTTTACATTTGACATTTTTGCCATGTAGCAAATGCTCTTATCCAGAGCAGTTTACAGTGAGTGCTTTGCTGAGCGAAGACAACATGCCTGCTCTCTGCTGCCCTTGCTTTCAGTCGTTGACGACCCTCAGCATAAGCGCCCCGTTGCAAGCCAACAAAAGCAAGATCATTATTTCCCCCACAATGTTTACAACTGCGATAACTCATACATAATGAACTCCATATCTCCAAGGTTTTTATTACACGTATCGAGCAGCAGAAAAGCTAATGAAGTCCAAATGCCTCTCTCCAAGGCATATCGATGAGGACCAACCTGAAAGGAGGACCATATTCCTGGGAGAAAATTAAATGTCTCATTTTTTTTTTCTTTGTTTTTTTCTTCATTAGGGCACTCTAAATGAGATCTGTCAACTGTGGTATTGGTTTAATAGACTGAAAAGTTTTACAATCAATAAGACTGAGTAATGTCAAAGGGCCAAGTCAGATTCTCAGATGCTGAGCAGGAGCTGGGCAACCGGGGTATTTCTGATTCCAGGCAACTCGCCTTGAAGGTAGAAGACCTTTCATGCTTCATCGTAATCTTAGTCATCGATCCATTTTCTCTTGGCTTTCAAATCGGTATTCTGGTCTGTGCCACTATAAACCTCACGTTGCCCTTTTCTAAAGAGCCCAGAGGCCTGTTCTCAGAGGGCAAACAGTGACTTTTTTTTTTTCCACTCCTAGTGAATGTTACCCCAATCTGCAACGCTAGTTTAGAATTTTTAATTAATGTTCTGAAATTTGGAGAATTTTGTTTTCACTCGGAAGTTGTAGGGTAAAATGTGTAAATAGAGGTGGACAAAGTCTGATCTCATATGTTTTAATTTCAGGCTGTAAGGCAAAAAAAGGTGAACGTTTTGAGATGGCATGTAGACTTTAAAGGGGCACTGTATGCCTGAAGGTCACATCAGAGAATCCCCATAAGTGTGGACACAGTAGTACATTGTGGGCTGTGGGTGCATTGAATGTGGGGGAAAGACCTACAGTACATGGAAGGGGACAGTTTGGAATGTGGTCTAAATGGTAATACCAGCATTATGTGTACTTTGACAGAGCAGATAATCTTTCCCATAGTAGAATTTATTTGCGCCAAGTGGCAAATATAACACAGTCATAAAAATAACATAACATTTTAGCAGAGAATGGGGTAGGTTACTGTTTAAATGTTACTGCATTATTGGTCATTTGCTTAGCTTATGGGGACACAGTTTTATTATAATAAAAAAAGATAATTTAGAAAACCTTTTTTTATATTGAATCTCATTTTTGAATTCATTTTTGAAACGCAGAATTGAAATTAGATTTGAAATTTGAAGATAACACGACGGCCCTAATATGCATACATCAGTATTTGAAAGTGGAAATAGGTTTAAAGTGGAAAGTTCATTAGAGGAATGACTTTCCTAGTATATTGGAATACGTATTTAACCTTACTGTACCAATATATTAGCTTTTTAATAAGGCAGTGTCCTTTCAATGGTACTGGTGTTCTTATAAGTCTTTGCCTTAATGCGATTTAAAGCCTTCTACTGAGGGAATGCTCCTTTTGCTGAGGGCAGACTGAGATTGGCCAGTGCTCAAACCCCTTTTTTAAGAGCTACAAATACTGATGACTCAATTGTTAGGTGGTTTTTGCTCACTTGAAGTAATGTCAAAATCACAATAAATGATTGACTTCAATGTTCTGAGAAAATACCATGGGGCTGACCATCTGACATGAAGGTTTGTATAAACACAATTCAGGCATGGAACCATCTCCAATCCATTCCCATTTGCCATCCCTGATGTGTGGTCACAGTAAGAAATAGGTTGAAAGCCCCTACAGGATGTGCATTTTTTCAAGTGTTATGGAAAAAAATCACCAGGTTACACAAGGAACAGGATTTGTGTATGTTTAAAAATCCTTTTGCACAGCACTTTATTTGGAATCGGCACTTTGTTGAAAAGAGGGAAATATATGATGGACGATGGCTGCCTCAGTGTGATGTGAAAAAAGTACTTATCCCGATAGGTAAACAGTGTTATGTAGAGCAATTTCTCTTTGCTATGTCCACAAGACCCCGACTTAGATCTCCCATCCGCGTTTAAAGACTCAGGAACCAGACTCCTGTGGGATTATACACATTCGGCCTCCTGCTGAGAATCCAATCCGACATTTCACATTATTACCTTCCCAAAGTTACAATTTACACAGATCTCCACAGGACACCGGCAAAGAGTAATGCTCTCCAATCCCCCCAGTAATCTCACCATTAGACCGATCTGAAAAGCCTTGATTTGTAGCTACTTTAGGACAATGGAGTGGAGACAATTAGCAGGCAGCGGATGGGATGGAAATTGGATTCATCTATATAGATGTAGCCTTCTTTCTCTGTGAGAGACTACCCATGCAGTATACCCATTGACTGGTTTACTGTGTCGCCCAGTAAAGGTCAACGCGTAAAATGCTTTTGCGTCGTAAAGCTTTGGGCATTTAGCTCAGGACTTGTCCTCAATCTACAGCTAAACTGGGGTTAACCACAGTATAAATGTGCTCTACAAGCCATAAAGCCATAAGTAGCTACGTAGGCTTGTGGTCTTGAAATGCGCAGAACAAATTACAAATGGATTCTAGCCCTCTAATCAGATGAATGACCTAATTTACTGGACCATCAGTTCCTTTACTTTGTATTTACATAATATGAATACAAGTTTTGTGTTTTGCCTAAAACATCCGATAGCGTAATAGAGGAGATTTGAGTTTTGGTGTACAGCATGGTAAAAATGAGTATTATTTAGTTAAATATATCATCTATTAATAATGTAATAACCAGATTCCAGTATTTACAATAATGTGTCCTGAAGTTCTGTCTTGCTATGACAAGATCATTCTTATATTGTGTCAGAAATATATGTTGGCAAACCAAAACATCACCCCATTTTTATGCCAAGGCCTAAAAATGGCTATTTACACCTGTGTTTCACTACTATCCCAAGCCTAATATCTCCAAAAGTACATATTGCACAGACGTGGTCGAGGGCTTAATGTGAAGTAGACAGATGTACCATGAGGAATCAATTACATGTACAAATATGTCACCTATGAGACTCATGATGGACTTTCGATGTGTATAAAATGTAAAATAATGACAAAATTTACACCGTACTAATATGAATATTTTTCCCTCTAATGCCATAGCAGAGAGGCGGCACGGTGGTGCAGTGGATAGCACTGTCGCCTCACAGCAAGAAGGTCTCGGGTTCGAATCCAGGCCGGGGCCTTTCTGTGCGGAGTTTGCATGTTCTCCCCGTGTCCGCGTGGGTTTCCTCCGGGTACTCCGGTTTCCTCCCACAGTCCAAAGACATGCACGTTAGGCTAATTGGAGAGTCTAAATTGCCCATAGGTATGAGTGTGTGAGTGAATGGTGTGTGTGCCCTGTGATGGATTGGCGACCTGTCCAGGGTGTATTCCTGCCTCTCGCCCGGAACGCATGCTGGGATAGGCTCCAGCACCCCCCCGCGACCCTGACCAGGAATAAGCGGCTTAGACAATGGATGGATGGATGGATGCCATAGCAGATTCCAGATAAATAATTGTTGTATGTGCTACCCCAAGGGGTTGTACATGTACCCAAAAAACTGGACCCAGGTGACCTTTGGTATCCAAAATATATTAAAAGTGGTTAAATATTTGGTTTAGCCAGTCACATACCATACTGTATGGGTTTTTTACTATCAAATTATGCCTCTTCTACAGATATGAGAGATATATTTTTTTGTGGTTCCTGCATTGGATAATTGTATATCCAAGAAACCTATCCAAAACTTTAAATCAGATCTGGTGCACAAATCTATTCAACCAGAGCCCTGTTAACCAGAATGATTTCCAGGTGGATCCAAACAGATCATCATGGTAACAACAACAACATGTGTAGCGATGTCATATGTGTTATCCGAGTCGACACTCAAGGCAGACGAATCACCCTCCGAAAACAAACCAGCATCTTCAAAATGTGTCATTTGGGCATAATAAGACTCATTAAAGACAAAGGAAGAACATTTTTTAAATAACAACAACAATTAATATTGACCATAGTTGCCATACTGCAAGGGGGTTGACAGGAAAAATGTTGTGCTTCTTCACATTATTCCCATTAAGTCAGTGTCAAAACAAGTCTTTAATGAACTGCCTAAAGCAAAATATGTAACTGGTTCAACTCCTATGAACTATGAATCCAGATAAAATCTAATGTATTATTCTGTATAAGCACGGTGTGTGCCTAGCCACATAACACACTAATTCACACTCAGCCAACCTTCAGTCTAACACTTCTAATGTCTAATGGAAAGAGAAACAATAGGCAAATTATGTATTATCTTTATTGTGATGTATAAAGTGATGTTATGCTCAATCACAAAAAAGTTGCAATTGAAAAACATATTCAAATGATGAAAATGAGAAAATATGTATTTTACATAGGCGACATAATTTGTGAAGATATATGGTATGTCATATCAATTATCATATCAAAAACATAACAAATTAGTTTATTATATACAAAATATGTGTGTAAATTATGTACAGATGAATTCTTACAATCTTACATTTATTTGTCACATCTACATTTACGTGTAACCATTAAAAAATTTGACGTGAAGAGTTATATCTCAATGAATTGAGTTCATATCATTCTCTGTAATGTCATTCTTAATTTTGTTATTAGTTTACATTTTTTGCGTGTATTTTGTTTGTTATGTCTGTTGGGATCATCATAAGTGAACTTCTGGTAATGGAGGCGGCCAAAACATGGATTAGGACACATACGCACATCACATACCGAACAAATGAAAATTGTGTCAACACGCTGAACAAGCACCTTACAAGTACTAGCAGTTTCCATTCGCTTTGGTGTGTGGGGAAAATCCCGATTGAACCTTCTGCCATTGTCTAGAGCTGGAGTTCCTACTGCTTTCCTGTAGCTTTTTCCATATCAAGTTCCTTTATAGAGACTCTCTGAAATTGCGAAAAAATGTCATTTTTGGATTATGAGCTTTACTGTAAACAATGCAAGCATTTAGGATAGCGATGTCAAGCATGTACCAAATTATTTTATAGCATATAACTTTAGTGATTTTGCTTGTCTCTTGCTTGTCTTTTGTCAGCGAAGTTTACACGTGTTTGTTATATAATGATATAATATTTGGACGTTGCACCTCAACACACATTTCAATTTAATTTCTGCTACGGGACTTTCCATAGATCGCTGAATGAAGGGTTTGCGCAGTCTGCAGAATATCCCGTAGATTGGGGGATATGGGTTTATGGGATAAAAGAAATAAGATCGTAAATAAAGACCAAAAAGATAGGATGGAAATTACAGACTTTCTTAGCTTTTTCAAAGTGATGCACTTGCAGAGGTATTCATACTCTGACAGGTTAGAGGTCTAACACATCTCTCTCACACACACACACACACACACACACACACACACTAAACACATTTTTGTATTTTATTTTACCACGTTGCGATGTGATGATGCAACACAGAGGCACTTCTCTTCCAAATGGGCTTGTAGGCATAACCCTACCTGGAGCAGGTGTGGAGAGGGAGATTAGGAGTTGGAATCAGGGGTTCGAATCAGGGGTTCGACAAAGAGAGTGACTTCTCTTTTTCATTTTATTTTTTAAAGGGAGGCTGGTAACAATACAGTGTTGACTTTATTTTCCAAACAACAATATATTATATGGTGTGCAATTTTAAAGGGACAAATATTGAGCATATACTGTGTATATATATATATGTGTGTGTGTGTGTGTGTGTGTGTGTGTGTGTGTGTGTGTGTGTGTGTGTGTGTGTGTGTGTGTGTGTGTGTGTGTGTGTGTGTGTGTGTGTGTGTGTGTGTGTGTTTGTAATTTTGCATACACTGGGATATGTCAATAGCATTAATAATGTCATTGTATTATATATATATATATATGTACTGTATATATGATTATTATTATTATTTTCATTATAATAACATTCCAAGGGCTAACGCAAAGGTTCTTACCACATCAAATTGTCTTATACATTTTACAGACAGATTGCCTTCATTATCTTTCTGCCAAAGTACAGTATGTAAAGCAGATGCAAATCACTTTGAACTACTTTGAGATTAATTAGGCACTCCTCGTCAGTCGCCGATCGAACAGCTGCATTCTCAAGCAGGCATTGTGCAAGACCCGTGTCCAGGCTGCTTTTAAAGCTGGAGATTGTCAGACAAAGGGGTAAAGGCACTTTTGATGTTGGCGGAGGTCAATTACATTGATCTGCGTATCTAAATGCTACACAAGAGAGTGGCTGTGAGTTATGCAGATCGCCGTTTGAAGAGCAGCCGCCGCTAATCGCCGGCAAGCTTTCCTTGTGGACTTCCTGCAGGGCCGATAGCTTGTTAATGCTACGCGAGTAAGCTGGTCACTTATTTGGCTTTCCCCCCCACTTTGAGAGTAGCTACGTACATGTGTAGAACAAGGCGTCATATGAGTCCGTCTGTTGACTTGACTATTTGTTCCAGAACAAGACAGATTGCTGATGGCGTGCATACAAACTCATAGCTGCATTGTTAGTTTGCATTGCACACTCAAATCCCACGTAGATGCTGGTGTGTGCCAGAATGCTACAAGCGATAGTGTGCACAGGCACCGAAAGTATACTTGTGAACGAATCCGTGTGTGCAGTATATATTGAGCTGATCAATCTATCAATATACCCGATTGTGTAATAAGCCACACAATGTATAACTGTAAGTTGTATCGACCATTTTGACAAATTTCATGTAATAATTTTTAATTGCACAGGATATATATTAATTCGTGTACAGAACTGCACATAGGCTATATTTATTATACAGCTTTTTACTCATGTTTGAATTGTTTTTCCTATGTAAATGACAGCTTGAATCTAATATAATTTCATATTGGAAGTTTATAATTAGGTTTGGAGGATTTGAACAGATATGTCTACTACCCTGCCCTGAATTGTATTCTCTCATTACCACGGCTGATAGATTTTTTCTTGTAATTAGATTGTTGAAATTAGATCACGATCCTTGCTTTTATTTATTTATTTATTTCTATTAAGGGCTTTCGAGAGGCTCTGTCCATAAAGGCACATCACCTCGAGTGCAAAAATGGGCCCAGGTTCCGGCCCCAGCTATGCCAGCGGTCGACTATGACCGGGAGCCCACAGCGGTGGGACACAATTGGCGCTGTCCCACCAGCGGTAGGGCGGGTTGAAGTCGGGCTGGGTTCCCTCGTTCCCTCTAAAGACGCTTCAGGCTATCATCAGTAAGAGAAACGTCTCTCTCGCCTTTGGCACTGTGTGACCTGTAGAGTGCACAGCAGTCGCTGGCTTGCAGGCACGTGCCCTGGAGGGGTGCGCACACTTCAGCTGCAGTTCACCTTCACGGGCGGGCGCGGGTGGCACAGCAGAGATCCGAGAGGTAAAATTGAGGGTTTATTATGAAAATTAGTCAACGACATAATAAAAGTCACAAAATGTGTGCGTTTATGTCCTTTTAATTCTGTGAAAAGCATTTAAAAAAATGTATCTGAATGGTCCACCAGTTTGCCACCAGTAAATAATTTCACCCGGAGGATGCACCTCCCTGGAGAAGCAGATCTCTCTCGGTTCCTACAAACCATTTTAGATGTGTTTGGCATCTGGAGGGGTAAGGTACATTTCAACACTGAAATCCTTCAAGCCTGTTTCTGAAGTAGAGGGACATTGGCTTATGACAGAGAGGGCATTGGCTTATGATTTTATGTATAGGTTTTATTAGCAGGTTGCTTCGCTCTACAGACACACTAAGCATCAGGTGCTCCATTATGATTTGTAATTAGAAGGCCAGCCAGGGCTGACAGAGTTTGAGCCTCCGCGCAACTTGTATTCTGCAGAAAGCCGTCAACACTGTAGCAGTAGCTCACCCCAACCTTTCACTGTTTCAAAAACCCGAACCGGTTTCTGCCGAGTGGAAGTCTTGGAGGGAACATTAGTCATGCTTGAGCAGATACTGTTACCAACACACGCCCTGCACGAAATCTGGGAAGATCACCTTTAATTGCCCACCACTGTCATACCGCGCTCTAATAAGCATGTAAGCAGCATGAGCTTTGTGAGATTGAATATTAGTGTGGACCCAACTGAGCTTTTACTCCCTGCCCAGAAGATTGATGTGGAAAGGGTTATATGTTAAACAGGTACAATTGCTACATGAACTCACAGATGCCTGCCACCACAGTTACACATTGTTTTAGCTTTGCAGATGCCCTTATGAAGGAGACATTTTCATTGTATTTATTATTTTTTGTACATATATTTAAAAATATAATACATTTGTAAGCCTGGCTATTTGCTTATAAGAGACACTTTTCAGGAGAACGTGCTGGCAAAGCCCCACCGGGGGTAGGAAGCTCGACGCCTTCTGTTAACGAGCCCAGAATCTCTCACCCCCCGCCGTAAGGGCTTGACCATGCATTTCTCCCACAGCAGTGCACCTGTTCGGCCTGACGTGGCACCTCCGGCCCATGGAGGGACAGCTCTACGAGAACGGCCTCAGCAAACTGGACAAGGGCCTGGGGGCTGCCGCCACCGCCTTCTCTCCACTCGACGTGCCTGGTCCCAACAAGACTAGCAGAGGCGAGAAAGGGGGTGAGTCCCGGCCCATTAACAGAAATTCACGCGCACGCAGGCAATATCTTTAGGGTATCCATTGCTGTAGAATCACGCAGGGAAGGCTGTATTAGATTTCTGAGGTGCAGCATTATCTTGGTACCATGCAATTGCATTTCGGTTCAGATAAAGGTTTGTGTGAAAGGGGTAATGAACAGGTTGGGCTACAGTCCGCGTTAGCTGGGTATTGCCCTTATCATGTGATAAAGATCTGATTATAGGATTTTCATGCTGCGAAAAATGCACTCATGCAATCACCGTGACATTAAACAGAATCATTCCAATAACGGCAGAGCAGCCCGGGGTTCAAAAATACCACAGCCTCACAATTCCACATCCAAAGCAGTTGATATAATTCAGTTTCATGCCATATAATTCAATTTTCTGAAATTGTAAGAACCTCAAAAAATGGTCTCTGCAACAAGGGCAATGTCGAGGAGTAGATTAAAATCAAATCAGCTATGAAAAATATTGGATTGGCGTTCAGAAATGCATAATGAACCCTAGTAAAAGCTTGGTGCCCGAAAGGTACTCCACGTGTTACATCCTTCTCCGCTAAAGCGGTCTGACGCATCCTTTTTTTTTGGTCACCGAGCAAGGAAGCGAGAGCACATCGGTTCGTGATTAATACAATTTTTAATGCGGCATGCACCACACCGGGGATTCGTCGTACTGCGGCGGGATCATTCTGTTTTGTATTGGCTAGGAACCCAAATTAATGTGATAAGCAGTTAATTAAAGTAGGAGAAGAGACTACCTTTTAATCTCTTCCCAGGCGACAGTCTGCGGAAGTGATTAACTCTTTCGGAAGAGTTCACGGGCGAGCAGAGTCGAGACATCGCTCCTAGCCCCGTATCCGTCTGCCTCAGTACATCGAGGTACAATGGTGAACATTTAGAAGCGCTCGAATGTGCCCGTTGAGGACCTGCTTTCACAGGCAGGAAAACTGCCAGCCATTTCCAAATCATGACTTTTACCTTCAGTATACCTTTATAAATAATTTTAGAATAATATGTTTATTAACAAATGTACAGTATGTATTTATTACAGGTGTGAAAAGTAGACAACAAATGTGCATGTTCTTTGCTTTATTGCTTTTGTTATAAAATGTGCTTTTGTTCTTATACCTGTATTTGGTAAAAATGTAGTCCTATCCAGCTCCGCAAACTATGGTAGCTAACATTGTTTTGCCACTAATATTGACATTTTCAACACATGATTCCTAGTGCAGATGGTAGATACCTGTAGATTTTCTATATTGTATATACTTTCAAAAGCTTTCCAAAGATTACACTTTTTGGGTTTAATATTGTGAATGATTATCCATAAATTTGTTTAAATTGCACTAACAATTTCTGGGGTATTTAAATGCAATTTATGGTAGTTGGATCCTTATTTCTTGTCTTCTGTGTCTGAAAATTAATTTCTCTATAGTTTGTCAACTACACTCAGTGGCCACTTTATTAGGTACACCTGTACACCTGCTCGTTAATGCAATTATCTAATCAGCCAAACAGGTGGCAGCAACTCCATGCATAAAAGCATGCAGACATGGTCAAGAGGTTCAGTTGTTGAATGGGGATACTGTGGAATGATTTTTGGTGCCAGACGGGGTGGTGTGAGTCTCTCAGAAATTGCTGATCTCAGGCTTTGTTTATGAGAGAGGTCAGAGGTCAGAGTAGAATGGCCAGACTGGTTCAAGCTGACAGGAAGGTGACAGTAACTCAATTAACCACGCGTTACAACAGTGGTATGCAGAAGAGCATCTCTGAACGCACAACACGTCAAACCTTGAAATGGATGAGCTACAGCAGCAGAAGACCACACAGGTTCCACTTGTGTCAGCTAAGAACAGGCTCACCAAAACTGGACAGTTGAAGATTGGAAAAACGTTGCCTGGTATGACGAATATCGATTTCTGCAGCAACATGCAGATGGTAGTAGATTGATGTTTTCTTAGTCACACATTAGGCCCCTTAATACCAATTGAGCATAATTTAAGTCCTTTGAGTCTTGTTGCTGACCATGTGCATCCCTTTATGGCCACAGTCTACCCACCTTCTAATGGCTACTTCCAGCAGGATAATGCACCATGTCACAAAGCACACGACATCTCAAGCTGGTTCCACGGACATGACAATGAGTTCAGTGTACTCCAATGGCCTCCACAGTCACTAGATCTCAGTCCAATAGAGCACCTTTGGGATGTGGTGGAACGGGAGATTCGCAACATGAGTGTGCAGCCGACAAATCTGCAGCAACTGCATTATGCTATCATGTCAACATGGACCAGCATCTCTGAGGAATGTTTCCAGAACCTTGTTGAATCCAAGCCACAAAATAATTCTGGCTGTTCTGGGGGCAAAGGGAGGTCCTACCCAGTACTAGAAAGGTGTACCTAATAAAGTGGTCACTGAGTGTATATATATATACATAAAATACTTTGTACTGTATACATTTTCATTCACATACACATTTATTTATTATCTTTTGGTGGTGATAAAATTGTATGTGACTTGAGGGAGGGGTTGATTTCACTAGAACAAAATGATATATGTGTCTGAGGACTGTTCAATGCACAGACATGGGCATCATGTTCTCCTTCATTGCCATTCTCTTCTTTTCACTCAGTTGATGTGCTTTACGTGTGGCAAAATCCCCAACGGCTACACCCCAACCAAACTGATCCATTGTGACCTGAAGAAAATAACACACGTGACACACATTGTTGGCATAACACACATCTGAACAATATACAGCATACTTAACAGTTACCCAAGCACAAAAAATCTCAGTACAAACAGAACTCTACAATGCAAATAACACAACTTGATACAGGGTTATTGATGGCTGATCAAACACTTTTTATTTTGTCTTCTAAGACATGGGAGCAGCCAGTAAAGAATATATTTTTACAGAAGGCATCAATATTCTGCTGTGTGTCATGTCCCGGCAATTGACGGCTCTCTGGTTCATCACCACTATTGATCTGCCTGTGCTGTGATACTCCTGGCCCCTGGGAGGTGCATCCTTGGTAATATTTTACAATGACAAGGCCTATTCTTCAAACCAACAGCCAGTGCAGTTGAATTGTCAACTGTGAGCATCACATTCTCGTAACATTAGCGATAATGTGGCAGTGTTTCAGCTAAGTGTTTTACAAAATGGTGAGAGGAATGCAAATTAGTGGGGAAAGAATGTACAAAAAGATTTTGTGAAGAATTAATTGCAGCAAATATTCTCCATTTCAATTCAAAATGGAAAGCCAAAATTAAGTGCGGGTAGGTAGGGTTGTTGATACAATGATACCATGTACAAACAAAAAAAAATTCTAAATGATATTCCAAAGCCATGGATAGTTTGAAAAGAAGGAAATGTGTTTTCAATTGAGCAGAATTATTAGGTGTACCACACAACTGAATGAGGAAATGTAATTACTAGGGATATTAATAACAAAATGCTTGAACAGATTAGAACTCAGGTTTGCATGTTTTAATAATTATAGTCATGGCTTTATAACAGCAGTTCTAAAGGTGAACCCCTGGGTATACATAAAGCCTCATCAGGGAGTACACAAAATGGGAGTTAAATGATATGTTGAATATATACAGAATATGACATAAATAGAAATAAAACATGTTTATTTTAAAAATGAAAATAAAAATGATTGGGACAGCATTAAAAGGGATGTTACACAGTACCAGGTTTGGCCATTTTGTCAGATGGTGATTGAATACAAAGACACAAATACTCTCTGAATTTGCCAGTGGTTGTTTTATTGCCCTTTTCTGTGGGGTGAGAAAACAAAACGGCAAACAAAGAGACCAAGCAGCACAGAGCATTTCCCCATACTGAGCTCACAGTAAAAGCTCCTCCTGTGGAGACATGGAGGATTCGCTGCCAGCAGTTTCAATATAATAAAAGCAGGGTTTGTGAGGCGTAACCATGCGGAGGCCGTGCCCATGAACATCTGTACCCAAAAGGCACAGCAGGTGTGCTTATAACTAGCCTGACGAGGGCAAGGAGGAACACCTGGGCTATTTACCAATCGACCACAGGTGTGCTTGCCTGTAGGCAAGACAACTGCTGCTCACGGTCCTGAAGGCCTTCCAGAGCCTAGCAGGTAACAGGAGCATCTGACAGCAGCAAAAAAAAACAGTCCTCTTTGCTGCCTTTCCTCTCTTGTGCCACAAGGGTGTACCTAATGCCTTGTACTGATTCAGACTTAGGAAAGATTATTGGAGAAGTACAGGTGACCATAAATAGATCTGCTCCACGTTGTCCTTGTAAAGGTTTTCCATTTATTTGAACCGGAAGCTGCCAGAAAGGTTGACAAATGAAAAATAAATAGGCCCTTGGATTGAATGGAATTACCTCCTCGTTTAATTGGCCATGAAATGGGAAGGATGCTGGAAACCTATATTAGGCACCTACACAGAAACTTTGTGATTGAATTCCGTTAATTATGGTGACCTGATCCTCGGTGATACTTTTATTAGTCCTAAGGCGTATCCCTCGGAAAAGAATTAGACTCGTTAGCTGCATCGACGTGGCGGTGGCTCAAAGAGGCACGAGGCAACTTAATTTCCGTTGTTTTCACCTGGAGCTGGCCGCATATTAAATTGACGTCCCGTTCCGGTGTTCATTAGGTTCTGAGGAATAATAACTCTAATTTAAAAGACAGTTATGTTTCTTTTGGAACAGATTATAGGACTAATTGTTTTATACGGAGAACCTGAGGGGCCAGGGGAATGAATCAGCTTGTACGTCGGCACCTCTTTACTTTGCATCTCTAATTTAGCTTTTTCCCTCAGTAACACACTCTTAATGCATTGTTCATGAACAGTTCGGCTCGGACACCGCCATTAAAGCTTGTTAATTTGTGGAACGCACTTCATTTAGCGTGCGAATGTCTTCTTTACCAGTCAGCCGAGAGTGGCGTCGGTTAATTGATTACACGGTTCCGCCTGGCGGCTGAGAAGCTCGCAGACACCAGCAGGTGTCAGAGCAATCAGGGAAGTAACCTCCCGTGGCACAATGTCCTTCGTTCTCACATCAGTAGGAATTCGAGAGAACGTGACCTTGTGGTTAATAATGTCTAATGGATGTGATTCTGGCCTCGTGAAAATGTAGCCGATTTATCATCTGAAAAATTGCTTTAATTCAGATGCATGACAAATGTTTCGATAACATAAACAGATGTATAAATGCATTTAAATGCATTTGGTGGTAGCGTTCTGGTATCTGCGGTATTTCATTTCATACTCTTCATTTTGTCAAACATGTAGACAATATGTTTGCGTGAGTATGTGTAATATATGCCATTTAGCAGACGCTTTTATCCAAAGCGACTTACAGTAGTGAAAGCATACATTTTTCAGTATATGTGGTCCCAGTGGGAATTGAACCCACAACTTAAGCGTTGCCAACGTTGTGCTCTACCAACTGAGCCACAGAGAACAGAGTGTGTGTGTGTGTGTGTGTGTGTGTGCGTGCGTGCGTGCGTGCGTGCGTGCGTGCGTGCGTGCTGCTACTAGTTTTGAACTGCTTCAGAATGCAAAACAAATGAAATATTATATCATGCAAATGTATAAATGTAAATAATGTATTTAATGTGTAAAATTACCAAGCTAGAAAACGTTAGGCCACTCCTTCATCGCTGTAAGTGCTCAGAATACAGGACAGATTGAGCAGGGTCTTGTTTTTCACCACTACACAGTTCAGAGGCATTGCTTCATAACCGTATTTAAGCAGTAGTGTCTGGCAGAGCTGGCCTGAAAGGTTTGATCCATTTTATCTCTGGTAGGCCCTGGCCTGCATTATACCAGCAGGGTGATCGCGTGAGGGCTATGGCTCTTCATTACTCTTTATATACTCTTTACATACTCTATACTCTTAATACATCAAGAAGAATGTGACACACCATGTATTTCATTCCTGCAGACATCTTTGCATGGTTGAACTGGTCTCAGTAATTAGTGATAAGAAAGCTTCAGAGAGAATATACTGCAACTAAACGTGATCTTTACAATCACATCATTGTTTCACTGTGGCATGCCTTTGTTTCCTAGCTACCGTGGGTATGTTAATATGCATCACAGGGTTTAGCTTGGATAAGGGTGCATCTCAGATAGTGATAAGCCATGGAGTGTCAAGGGGGGGGCGGCTTTTTAACAATGGGGTGCTCAGATTTGAGGAACCCTGCTCTAAAAGATGGGAAAATTGTGACTTGAAGCCATGTCCCAAAACAGAATTATCTTGATTTAGCCAAGGGAACTATGGTTTCTGCATGCAGGTCTTGTGTTATAACTAAGGCTCTCAAAATATGGAATAAAGATCATATAAACATGCCATAAAGACCATATATATAGTTGACTTGATAGCTGATATTCTCCCAACAGTGAAGATCTGTGAAGAACCCTTTTTGTGCTCTGAACCACCATTTCTGAAACTCTAAATTCAGTGCGTGTGTGTGTGTGTGTAGATAAAACTGTGTTCCAAAGGGGGCGAGTGATAGACAGAGGGGAGGTGGACATCGGCACCCAGGTGACACAGACCATTCCTCCCGGGCTCTTCTGGCGTTTCCATATCACCATCCACCACCCTGAATACGTCAAGTTCAACATTTCCCTGGCACGGGACGCCCTGCTGGGCATCTATGGGAGGAGAAACATCCCACCGACTCATACTCAGGTCTGTATGTTCTCACCGCCATATGTTAACGCTATCAGCTCTACTCCTTAAAGGGAACCTCTCTGAAAAACAATACACCTAAACTTACATTTTCTAAATCTGTATTGTAAATCCTATTTGGCGTGTGCTTGCTGTGGCTAAGCTATACTCTCCTGGTCTTTATTTAACTAATACTTCATGAAATCGTTTCAGGGAACTTTCAGCAACAATGTCAAGCTCCTGCTGATATATACCAGTGAAATGTTGTAGCATGAACGGGGTAAAGCTGTGTTTCTGTTATATGGCAACCTTGAATAATATCTGGGTTCAGCCAACATTCCTCCTTAACTTTGACTCACACTTAAGTGCAGGTTTGAGCTTTTATCTCCTCCAGCATAGTTAACAGGGTTCAGCCATTACCAAAATTAGATTGCATGTGTTTGTGAAAAAAAAAACCCCACTTGCATTTATCTTTAAATTAAGGAAAATATACATTTGTTCCTGGCCATAGTTTACTACTTGTAAATATATTCCTATGGGTTCCTGCATGTCTCCCCCAATCCAGTAGCAGCATGCTTCCCATGGCTTTTTTTTCTTTAAAACACCCCATATGTATGCATACACCCACATCAGTACTATATAAGTCTTGCACCACCTGTTGGGAAAAGAAAAATGTTTTGAAACAACTCATTCAGTAAATTGAGAGCCGTCTTCAATTAAACATTCCTCGGTGAAAGCTCACATGCATAAATATTTGTATTTGGAGGTGCATAAATCCATACAAGCGCTTAGCTGAATTAATTACCACTAATTACAGGTTCCTGTTACTAGGGTCATGGTGTTGGTTTTCCCACAGTATTGCTTGTAATGTGTAATCACAACATGGCAAACCTCCCAGTTTTCAATTTCACATCTCCGTTAAGGAGCAATTGGGAGCGCGCGTACGGACGTCTGTACGGTTGGCCGATCCGCGGCCCGCGTCGTCTCCCCGCGCAGACAGACATATGTTCCTCTTGACCAGGCCCGGCGCGCACCATGATTACTGCTGACGGAGTTCCCGGCGGGTCAGTGGGCTGATCTCCGGGGTCACCGAGAGCCGTCCCCCCCACCGATTCATCTGTCACGGGTCCATTCAGACGCCCTCACGAAGCCGCCAGCCTTTTACGTGATGAATTCTAATAGCACGCTTTAGTCATTAATCTGACTTGGTCCCCTGGGCGGTGTGCAGAGTTTGTCCTGGTTCCAAGGAGATTTTGTCTCCATGGCAGAAAAAGGGGGGGACGGTGACGGATTAGGAAATAGCAATTTCCATTTTGGTCACCAGGAGCATTTGCCTCCATGTGTCCGAGGCATTGAGGCGCATGAGCCACCGTCGGGTTGCTCTGCTATTTCATTTATTTTTTCTTCTCCGAAGCAGTGCTGAAACGACTGTCCGCGATTCGCTAAATTATGAGCAAAATTATCCACGCTCGGCAGGCCAGAGGGTGAGTTCTGCAGCGGGCTGCTCGCGTAAGTGCACAGCGCTTATCAGAAGGATTCTGGTGCCCAAGGGCAGGTCGTCACTGAGGGATAAAAATCACCGGTACGCCGTTTTTGGACAGGGCACCCCCCCAACCCCACATGGCCCCAGGGAGTGCGGCCTTCACAGATACGGGCGTAATCCCAATTTGACTCCCTGTCTCTGGGAACCAGTGCAGAGGAGAGTCACCCCACTTGCATATATTGTGGGTGAAGTGCAGCCCATGTGCCAGCCCTGGCTTTGCATTAAACTACCACTGATTATGCCCCCCACCACCCCCAGTTTAAGTTTGGGGTCAAGAACATATTAAGCTGAAGACACACCAGCCACGGAGGCAGCGTGTATGTCCGTAGCACATCAAATGCATTCAACACGCTGTTAGTATGTAGCGCTGTGAGTGTTATAATCCGACCTGTAAGTGTGTGTGTGTTTTAAATCATACCAGATTATATGAAATTATACACATTTTATTGAAAATAGGTTCATTTGCTGGTCCAGGCAAAGGAGCTAAGATTTATAAATACAAACATGAGCATGAAATCAGAACATTCGTTTGAATGCCATTTCTGAACAGAACCTTCGTTTTACCATTCAGCACGGGAACTGATCTTGAGTTCATCTGGACATCATGTGCATTGTGTCATTCAAATGAACTGCATCTCCATCAAAGGATCATAACATGCTAATTCAGCACATCATTCAAATGAACTGACATCTCCATCAAACGGTGGGTAGAAAAATGTACTCTGTTCCCATCAGCTGACTGAACATGTGTTCCTGTTCCCCCCCTCCCTTACACTCACGTTCCAGTCTGAAACATGAACAGGCTAAAGCAGTGGGCAAGGACGGGCATCCGTTTCTGGATTTCATGCCAAAAATTTAATTAGCCCAATCATTTATGTTCTGACATTTCAGCTACATTTCTGGAGCATGAATGTTCCTGTTCTTGTGTTCCCATATGAAACATGGTACTGTGGTAATCCAGCCAGCATTGGCGTATCCCAACCACAGGGTAAAGCGTGAAATAACTCCTGCTCCCCCCTCCAGGACCTGCCTATTGGGCGCGTGTAACACATACATTCTGTCCACTCTGTCCTCAGTTTGATTTTGTCAAGCTTCTGGATGGGAAACAGCTGATTAAGCCGGAGGTGAGGACCCCGGAAGATTCCGGTCCTGCTCCCCGGAATCTGCTGCTCAGCGCTCTCCAGGAGACTGGCTTCATCGAGTACATGGACCCGGGGACGTGGTACCTGGCCTTCTACAACGATGGAAAGAAAATGGAGCAAGTATTCGTTCTCAGCAGTGCCATAGGTAAACTACATCGTGCTACTGTGCTTATCAAGTCAAGTGAGCGCAGGAGGAGGAATGCTCTGTAACATATTAATTTAGGAACTTTAACCTTCCCAATTTGTACATATTTATTATAACTTTGAACAGGTGCACAGTTTCTTCCCACAGTTACAGCAGATTGCTGTTCTCTTCATAAAATCAGTGACGGAACAGTGAATGGCTTTACCTGCACTGACATATTCACACAAGGTGGGAATGCTCTGGGACTATTATTGAAGTGGGAGTATGGCTGTGTATTTCCATGATAGGCATCAGAGCATATTTTAACTTTTGTAGCCCAGAGGTTTTGCTTGGCAATAAAGTGCTTTGTAGCCACTTTAAAGAGCATCGCCTATTAATTGCAGCTTTTTGTGCAACCATTGCCACACTCACATACATTGTATGATTACAGCTAGGATTATAGCCAGAACTATTATGATACTACTATTATGATAACACTATTATGATATGATAGAACTAGTTAGCATGTCCAGATACATTTTGTAGTGTAAATCTGTCCAAGAGTGCACATTTTATGAGACGCAAGAGACTGGGGATGCACAAATGTGATCGTGCGTGCACATGACTGCAGTACAGTGTGTTGAAGGTTTTCCCATTGAATTGAGAGCATTGTATAATTATCTAGTAAAAGAATTTGATGCAGGAAAATTCTGGCGTGGGTGTGAAGCAGCTGAAAAAGAAAGGCTATCCACCTTAATTTACCAACCTTTGGTCTCCCATCTCTAAGCATATGCTGAGAAAGAAGTGGGATTTACTCAGGCACTTCCCATAATGCACTGCTCATCTTCTTCCGATAAGACTTGCACTCTATTTTTAACACAACCAACTGTATATGCCGCAGGGAGAGTCTTGAAACTAATGGATTTTTGATGCAGGGTTATCTTAGTTTGGATAGGAATTCTACAGGCTAAATGTATTTTCCGGTACTCCTTTAACTGTACTTATAACAAATGACCACACCACAAATAAAAATAACTATATAGGGTGATTTTCTACTTTCATTAGGGCAGCCAAATTCATGTTGGCAAAGTTTTTATTACAACAAATATTATTAAAAGCATTCCAAATGAAGACGTTGAAAAGAATATGTCCATTCAAATGTTTATTAAATCAGTTTTTACTCGACATTTTTCTCTGTGCTGCATTTCTTAGTAAACCACCTCTTACTTTCACTCCAAGGAAGGATGGAACCAGGAGCAAAATTAGCACTGCAGATTTGTGCTGAGAAAAGTCGTGCCTTTCTGGACCATTTCTGAGTTATTTGAAAACACATGCCAGTTCCCATGAGTTGCACTGTAGCCGTATTAAGGCAGTCTAATGTGTATAACTGCCTGGAGGACAATCAACAGAGAAGTACAGACCGGTATTCGCACGAACGGATTATTATTTTCTCCAGGAACATGTCAGAGAATACATTAATCACCGCCTGCCTTTAGCAGCTAAGGAACAACTTAATCAAAAAGTAATGAGCCTCCACTGGCAGGACTGGCCGTTGCTAACTGTGCTCTTTCTGCCGGCCGCAGAAACCATGGATGGCTGCTCGACGAACTGCAATGGGAACGGGGAATGTGTTTCGGGCCACTGCCACTGTTTCACTGGATTCCTCGGACCGGACTGCTCGAAAGGTGCGTATATGCCCCCCCTTCCCATCCTCACAGTGAACTCTCCCACGAGCGTGATCACCCTGTGTACTGGTATGTCTCCGCCACTGAGGCAAAGCGTGCTTGCCAGAAAAAACAAGAGAGAGAGAGAGAGAGAGCTCTCGGAGAATGTAGGATGAGGGCTGGATCTTCTGCACAGTGCCAAGAGAGGACCACGCACTGTGAGCGATTGAATGGCATGCAAATGAGCTCCAGATTCCACACGGCTGCCACTGTCTCGGGGTATGTCATTTCATAATTAACAATTACCAAGGAACGGTGTGAGTTTAAGTTGCCTCCAGCGACTGTCTTCAGCTGCCGTGCAGTGAATAAAGGTGTTGCTCTTTTTTGAGTAAGGCACTGAGAAAGGGCAGATATGTTTCTTGTGTATTTCTTGTGCTCGTATTTGAATGGTTGAGGTGCCACATACGTATCGGATGTCATAGGTAGGCTGAGATATTTGCCCAGTCCACAGTTTTTGTACCATACAACACATATTTAGATGTATCTTCTGTATAGGTAACTGCTAAAATAAAGGAAACACTTGAGTAAATGAAGTGTTCTGGCATCTCTGTTATGGAGTGGGATGCATTTTCCTAGCATAGTTTAGGTCCACTTAACCCCTTAGAGGACAAGGTAGAGGCCAATAACTACAGTACAAAGCCATTCTAAGTGGTCACCTTCTTCCAGTGGTGAAGCATTTCTATCCTGATGGGAGTGGTTTCTCCAGGATGACATTGCACCCATCCACAGGGCACAAATTGTCACTGAATGGTTTGATGAGCATGGAAGCAATGTAAACCATATGCCATGACTGTCTCCGTCACCTGATCTCTACCCAATTGAGGAGATTCTGGAGTGGGTGTTTTCCACCACCATCAACAAAACACCAAATGATGGAATTTCTCACGGAAGAATGGTGTTGCATCCCTTCAAGTTCCAAACACTTGGTTGCCCATTGAAGCTGTTCTGGTGGCTTGTGGTGGCCCAACGCGACATTATGTTGGTGTTTTCTTTATTTTGGCCATTACCTGTATATATAAAAATGCAACAGTTTCAATAGGGACAAGTGCTTGGATATTACATAAATAATATTATTTATGAGCTTCTTTTAACATTGAAGCAATGAGGACCGTACGAGCTAGAGCACTCTCTATGAACACAGAATGTTTGAAACATTAGGACCCAAACTTTTAACGTTATAACACAGGAGTGGACCATCTCTACTGTTATTTAAAATCTCTGGTTTTAGTTTGAAATCCTGATTTGACAAATGAGGAGTTCCGGCGGTGAAGTAACGTTGACCGTTGTTTATGCAGCGGGTGTGTTGGGACAAAGAGGGGGAGAGGTTGCTGTGGGTTAGGATGGAGAAGACCATTGTTGCGGAGCTCTTGTTGATTGATAGGGTTGGCAGGCAGAGCTGTCAGATAGTTACGGCTGTCTAAACGGGAGAGCAAAGAGAAAAAAAGGATGTTTCAAAGTAGCTCACACATCAGTTGGGGGCCATATTGATTTTGATGGTTTGCCATCCATTTTCTTTTGGACTTATTTTTTTTTTTATACCAGCAGATGCAGCCTGACCATAAAGCAGTGCCAGAAATGACAATCAGCATTTCCAAAGCCGTTTTCAAAGCCATCCCCCCTCCCCTGTCTGTATAGCACTTCAAAAGCAAAAACATACAGTGTGGATATGTTTTAAATCTATATTTAGAGTGAGATTTATTTTGTTTGTTTTGGTTTCTCTGGAGAATCTGCAATTGTATATGGACAGAAAGCTCTAATGAGTGAGTGAGCCTTTTATTAGTTAATACAATCATGGCCAGAAAAAGAAACATCCTTCTCCAGTGGTAAAATGTATTTCCGTCGCCATTTGAGACAGTGTGGTACAGTCCTGTCTGTCACACCCCTGATTAAATCACTGGTTTATAAATGGATTTGAGAGGGACGTGACTGTAGCACCGAGAGGCCATGCACCAGTCCTATGTTGGGGCTACTGTGGACTTTGAGAAGTTATCTATTTCTCCCTCTGGTATCTTCCTTTTATCTGATTCCGACGCCTTCCCCGCCTCTCCCCCGGTCCGTGGCCTGTGAACCGTTGTAGCGAATGGAATGTGTCTGTTATTGACCCCGGCGTGGCGCTGCGGCAGGGATGATATGGAGACTAATAGAGAGCCATAGGTCAGAATTCCGCTTCTGCCTTGGCGCAGCTGTCCGCGGGAGAAGGGCAGGAAGTGTCTGCCGACCTTGAGGAGGGGTAGAGAGGACACGTCGCCATGGTTTTCTGCATATATACAGAGAGAGAAAAATGCCTGCCACTGGATACCATGCAGCTATGTTTGAACGTTGCTGGTTTGTATTGGCTTTGTGTGCTCGTGCTCAAACCCTTTTTTAAACTCAGATTCATTTCTATATTATGTAAATCTGTTATGGTGTTGTTTATGATATTCCCCCATTCCCTCTCTTTCTTATCTGCACCCTCTCACATTCAAAGCATTAAGACTTGGAATATGTGAGGATTAAATGATACAAGAATTGGCTGTTATGATGATCTGTCAATGTCAGCATGGCTATATTTATTTGATTAATTATTGAACTACGTTTGACTTCAAGGACCATGAAGTGACACTAAATGGACAAAAACGATGTCGCTTTGCTCTCTGCTTTTGCCCTAATTGCAGAAAATGAAAAAAAGGAATTCAGTGATACTAATATGCATGGTATTGTTTTCCCAGTTTTCAAACTAGTGATTTATTAACTCATTTTTCTGAACCAAACAGAAAAGACATGCATGTTCTTTTCTCTCCTTTTTTTCCATTTTGCAATCATCAATTGTAATGCACCCTTGTGTCACAGATATGCCACCCAAACCAATACAGGGAGCATGATTGCTGACATGCACACGCTCCAATGATAGAGTAGCCTGCGAGACAGTGACTATTGTCCACATTATAAGCCAGACAGCATACTACAGGAGAGCTTGGTGAGCTGTAGGGGCGTAGTGAGTATGCTCCAGTAACTAGAGCAGGGTTCTTCAAATTTGGCCCATGAATCCAAATTCAGTCCTGGTTTTCCTTTCTCTCAGGTAGTCAATTGAACAATTAATGCAATTTATTGGTCGGTGTCTTCACACCTGACTCCCAGGTAAAGGAAGGGTGTAAAAACAGCAATGCTCGGCCCATGAGGAACCCTGAACTAGAGGGACGATATATCTCAGGTAGATATAACCCCACCATGCCCTGCCCACTGCTCTAGACTTTCGGTCATATCTGGACAAGAACAGGGAATGTTTACTGGCCAGACTCTAAAAAAATCAAAACATATGTTTTAAGACATTTATGTTTTAATGTGATGGAAGTGTTAAGGGCTCCATTTGCATTTGGATCCAATTTGCAAAAAGTGCAAAGCTGGGTGTCAGTAAGGTTATCGTAATAATAATAATAATAACAATAATAATTTTAAGGTAGTTTTCATGGATTGTGTAAGTAAAAATGAACGCAGTGTTCCTTTCCAATCTGATATGCAGTTGAATTTAATTGCTTACCTGAGCTAGCTTTATGATCCTGCAGGCTGTATTCACAATGGACTTGTTCCCTGCTATTATGATTTTGACTTGTGATTCAGACTAGCTCAGTGAAGTAAGCTATGTTCTTCCTCCAGCTCTACTGGGCAGGTTCACTTATGCATGCTGTTTCATCATGTCAGTGTGTCAGGAGAATTGTGTGTTTCTTTTCCCTTGATTTTGTGCAGTAGTGATGTGGTAATACTGTAGCCTTTGTTACTCTCTCCCAGCTACATTACTGAGCACTGAAACATTATTCATCCTTAGAAACTGGAACATCTGATGGCAATAAGAGGCTACTGTTGAGTTGTTGATAAGAACCTTTTGAGAAAAAAGATTTCAAAGAATATTTTTACTTTTCTTTACTTATTCATAGTTTGTGGATATGGAATAAATGTTTCTCTTGCAATTGGCCTTTATATAGGGTTTTCTGTGAGTTAAGACTATAAGATTATACGGAATGCTTAATAAAAAATAAAAAAAAGGGCTGTGCATTGAAGCATTCAAACACGGGAAAGTGTTTTGTTGGACACATCAAACATTCGTAGATCTGCTTTGAAACTTCCCCTGGAGTTTCCCCTGGATCATTTTCAAATTCATATTGGCTTTCTGGAAAATTAATAATTATTTTAAGCTCCAATTAGATGCCCAAGTTAAACAATCATTGTACTTTAATCCACTGATTTAGGGCACTAAGCAGTACCCTAAATCCTCAGCTTACTTTTCAACTGAACATGTATGGGTTCTTAAGTCACTACTTTAGCATTCAATTCACACTAACAACAAACAACAGGCGCCTTAATGTTTGGCAAAGAATTTGAGAGAGGCATAATTTTTTCATGATACAGTGCGACGTCTCTTAACAACAGCACGGAGGCGTTGTCCGAGTTCATTCGGATCAACCCACACTATCGGAAACCGAGCAGCCTAACCTAGTGCAACAAGAGCGCTAAGCTTGAAAATTGCTCGACTTCAACTCCAGTTTGTGTTTGTGGCCGAATTGCGCTGTACCATCGCCCGTGGCCCTGAGCCCTGCTGCTTTTTATTTTTATTTTTTATAAACATCAAGTTTCACTCTTTCCCTCGGAGAGAATTTCCGTGAGGCATTGGCGGGATCTTTGCAGGGGCTGCTCCCACCACCACCGCGTTCGACTCAGGTGCCACTTGAACAACCTGAAGGGTTGCGCGGGATTAGCAGGATCCCACAGGACGAGGTGCCGCCATGCGGTCAGCTCCACGACTGTACTTGTCGCTTACGTCCCGCGATCAAAGTTGTGAGACCAGTTGGCATCGCATGCATGCGTATTATTCATATATGTGATCGGCGAGGGGAACACAGGCCCAGAGGAGCCATGGAGGATGACTGGCTTCAACTACCGTCAACTAGCTTCAGCAGAAACAGCCAGCAATGGTAGCCTCCACTGCACACTGCAGCCGGAAATGCATTTTGAGCCACAGTACCTTTGACGCTAGGTATAAAGAAATGGGGAGGCACTGACTATGAGCACATGCGGTTTAATGCTAAGCATGCGCCTGGGAAGATGGTGGTGATGACGTATTGGTAACGATGAGGCTGGCCTCTTGTTCGCAGACTCCTGCCCGGTCTTGTGCAGTGGGAACGGGGAGTACGAGAAGGGCCACTGCCTGTGCCACCCGGGCTGGAAGGGGCCGGAGTGCGACATCCAGGAGGACCACTGCATCGACCCCACCTGCTCCAACCACGGAACCTGCATCCAGGGCATCTGCTTGTGTGTCCCCGCATACAAGGGCAACAACTGCGAGCAAGGTAGGCTCTCCTTTACCGTCCTCATGCCCGCCCCTGACTTAATTTACCCGATTGCTTTTTAACCACCCCTTACCATTGATGCATCCTGTGTAAATTTGACCCAATCATTGCTTATGTTCCACAGAACTAAATCCACCCAACAAATTATTTGGTTCTCTTCTCCGCTTTCCAGTCAGGAGACATTATTGGACTGGACCACAAAATCTATTGATATTGTCCATAGGTATCCAGTGGTATAATTGCTGGTTGGTCTAAAATGTTTGCGCTAGGAAACAACCTTGAGCCAGGAGGCTGACACTCAGATCAAGGCTGAAAGCTCTGTGGTAATCATGAGGGTTAGTGCTAAGTAGATTTTGCAGATAATTCATTATTAAAGGGCCGACTTGAAGTGCATCAGAATTATGTGTAATAAATTATCTTGAGACATGGATTGCACTGTGGCTTGTTAATTATTGATAAGAACCTAGCTATAGTAGCCAACATTTTCATGTATTGGGTGCCTTTTTGACGTTGATATCATACTGCAACCATTCTTAAGTTATTAATGGTCTCCAGCTGAGACACACTGGGTTTGCATGATGTTGCAGTGACATAGTAGCAGCATGCACCGCATAAATTAATTCTGTATGAAACCTAATAATATGAGAAAGGTGCAATTATTATTATAATCATTATAATATCATGAATAGTAATTCCTCTACACTTTGATTTGGAATACCAACTGAGGGCTGCATAGGCAGACCACGGGCAATGAGGCTTGGCATAGCCTCTTGACACTATGGCCAATTGTGTGTCGGCACTGCTTTCAGGAGCTTTAACCTGATGCACCATATGAAAGCTAATTCAGGTGTTCAAAGCTAATTGCACTGTAACATTGCCATGTGCTTTGCCCGCTTGTCCTCAGATCGATGTGTTAGGGACACATTCGTCGGGTGATGGTGATCATGTGTTCCAGCCCCCTTTACTTCATTTAAACTGGTGTGTCCAAGGTGCTCTTCAAACTGGAAAAAGAGGTTCTCACGTTGCCGTCTCTCCGATTTCTCCCTCAGTGGACTGCCTGGACCCCCAGTGTGCAGGCCATGGTGTTTGTGTCAAGGGGGAATGCCTGTGCTCACCCGGGTGGGGTGGGCCCAGCTGTGAGAGCCCCCTGCCCGCATGCCAGGAGCAGTGCTCGGGGCACGGAGCATACCTGCCTGAAAAGGGCACCTGCACCTGCGACCCCAGCTGGACAGGGTCAGATTGCTCTATAGGTGAGTCCTGCACATCACTGCTCTGGATCTTACACTAATGCCTTATTTTGCTGTTCTGTCATTGGAGAACCATACATTGTTTGTCAGAAGGAGATTGGGTCCATAGGTAAATGCTGAGCAGTGTTTTGCAGCATGCCTATGCCAGGTGAGATCCATAGTTCACTTCCTGTCAGCGCTCTGAAAAGAGTGAAAGCGGTTTTGTATGTTGATTTCAACCCAGAATCCTTTTGTGCAAAAATAGTATGAAAGTCCATATGTGATGGAGTTCATTGGCTCCAAATCAGTGGGCCTTTGTTATGGGTTCTTGAGAGTAGGGGGTGGGAACATTAATTGTACACCCTTTGGGGTCACATACGTGTAAATAATTTAATTATAATAAAATTGACTCCTGAGGTTTGTGATGTTGGGCAAAAATTTAACATTTAAAAAAGGAATGTATTTGTTAATATTGTAGTGCCACTTGGGGTGGGGTGACACTCAAGGACCTTTTCAGAGGGCGTAGACAATTGAAGAATATCTGGAGGAGGCGGCATTCAAAACAAAACAATAATTGTATTAATTGTCATTTCTGACAAAATATGAAAAAGAATGGGATAATCGGGGAAACCAAACATATATGGTCCATAATCCTTCTCTTGTCATCCTGTTCTGTAATCCACAGTCGTTAATCCCGGCCAGGTCCTCAAACAAACAATACTTGGTCCACACACAATCCAAGTCAAATCCAAGTCAAATCCAAAAAATGAATCCTCCAACTCTCTTTCACTCACCATGCATTTCCATTGCGGTACTTTGCGGTTTGCTTGGGGGAAAAGGTATTTTATTTCCTCCCCAAATTGCATTTAGCTGCCAGTCGTCCCAATTGCTTCACTTGCTTCAGTTGGTCAGGAGTGGGACTGCAGGCTGCTGGGAGTTGTAATTCTGATAGTAGTGGCTCACAAGAGTTAAAGGGGCAGGCAGTCATTTCTCTGTGCTGCCCCTTGGGATGCCACAATATGAACTCTGATTATAATGATCTGTCAGTGGTGCTTTAGAAGGAGACTCGCTCAGTGTTGACTATTAGCACATCAAGCAGCCATTTCCTTCACATGCTGAGTGCAAATTAGATTTCACCTCATGCTTCCTATCCTTCCAACATTTTCTGTCGCTTCTTCACAGAATGTCTGTTTGTAAGGGACTTTGGTTGTGAACAGTGGCGGCTGGTGAGCTGGAAATAGAGCAGGCACAAACATTACCTTTTAAACCAACCATTCCTCTCACCTGTTTCCATTTACTTTTCTCGATTAACAATCAAACTATGAATTAGCTGAATAATCAATACCAATAGATATAATGCTTACCAATTATTTTACCAATACTTACCAGTATTTTGTGATAGCATTATTGTTTATACTTGTGCAGTATTTTCTTATATCACAGATTACTCTTTGTTCTCTGTCCACATTTAGTGAATATTAATGAAGTAAAATACGCTAACCTGATCTGGAAAGATTCTGAAGTTTAAATGCTCTTGAAACAGCATATAGAGTTTCTAATGGTTGCTTGCTAGCCTTTGTTAAATGTTGCACTAAAATGAAGAAGAAGAAGAAAAAGAAAAGAATAACACTGGCTAACTATGGAACCTAAAAGGAAAAAAAAGGAAAAAGTGCAGTCATGCACAGGTTCAGATGATATGTAGATATAAGAAAATGCTACACAATTTTATGATGTAAAGAAAAGCAATACTATAACAAAATAAAATTGGGATGTTTTACCAATTGGTACTGATTATTCAGCTAATGAATTGTTTGATTGATAACCAAGGAATGTGGAAACAGGTTTGAATAATCATCGGTTTAAGGTCAAGGTATGTACCTCCTCTGTTTCCACCTCATTAACTGCCACTGGTTGGAAGTGTTTTTGCTCTTAACCTCTTGTTGGGCTTTAATTCTTCCATCTCCAAATGCAAATTAATGTCAGGTTCTACCAATGGCAAGGAAAACAACAATAAGCACAAATAGAAAACATCAATGTAAAGTCCATTAATAGGGTGTTGGGTCACCACATGTGGCCAGTACGGCCTGTATGCAGCGTGGCATAGTGTCTACCAGTGTCTGGAATTCAGCAGGATGAATACAACACCACTTTTCCATGATCAAAGTAGGAAAAATGTAGGCGTTGTTCCAGAATATCCCATAACCATTCAGATTTGGTGATTAAGATGGCCATGACACTACTGTATGTAATAAATCACCATCATCATTTCACAATATGACACAGACATGTTTGGGATGTTTTCTGTTTTGTGCAACACAGTATGAGCTACGATTTATTTCGAAAGATAACATATTAATACATTGCCATTCATGATTTGATTTAGAATGTAGTGTGCATTTCATTCAAATGCCGTTCTCGTAAGCTGTATTGTATTGGATTTCTTAATCAAAAACAACTGTCCCCCATCACTGGATTCAAAGATAGGCTTGTAAATAGTGCATAACAAGTCTTCTTGAGTGACAGGTATGCTTGTTGCAGCCTGAGACATGTCTTTAAACATATTTCGTTTCTGCAGTGGTGCTGGCATGCAGTTGCCATGTAACCGATGGCATTCAATGTTGTATTGCATTGCTGACTGTATTGGTGCTGTATGCGTATTGTGGCACCATTGCATGCCAGCAGTCCGAGAGACGTTTAAATTCATTAGTTGTGCATTTTGCGCTCTAATTTAACTCCTGGACAGAAAAAGTGTTAATTGTAAGGGAAAAGGTGTACTGAAATGAATTACATTATGTAAATTCTACATTTGGTGGACTGTTTCATGGTGCTGTACAGATGTGCTGTATGCAAATCAATGGGTTATACAGGCTATGCATGTAAGCAAGTCATTACTATAGAGCTGTCCACCACTTATGTCCACATTATGCCAAACTGCATGGTAGAAGATGAAAAATGCACCTCAATTTCAGGTCACCCCTCGAGACTACATAACAGAATATAATCTTCTACCGGGGGACCACTTAATTCTTTGCAAAGGGGTGTCAACAAAAGCAACATAATCTTGTCCCTGCTCTGCTTTCATTCCCGGTAGTATTCTTTGTTAACCTGGAGGGATTAGTTGTGTTGTGGCAGTTCAAGCTTTGAAATTACAAGCCAAAATACTATCTTGAACATTCAAGCACACAACAGTCAGGCTCCTCTGTTTCCTAACGACTGAGGAATCGAACAGACCGAGAGATCATTAACTTGGCCGTGAAAACAAAACACTGTGCTCATAACGTATTGAGCAAAATGTCAGGGAAATGAAAACAAATAGTGGAGGTAAGTTAAGGGTATCTGAGATGCAAATTAAACCATTGATGTTTTCTCCTGAAGTAGGGCTCTATTTGTTTATCTGGTTGCCTGTGGTTCACCTACTTAAAATTCAAGTTTGCAGTATGCTGAAGTGTATTTAAGGCCTCACATTTTTTAAGGTTACAATATATTGCATTCTTTTTCCATATAGTCTACCACTACAGCATGAGATGCAGCAATCATGAATAGCTCAATGTACAGTAACTGTTCTTTTTTCCTGCCTGATAGTAGAAGCTTCAATTGCAGTATCAAATGTTGTTCCGGTATAAGATTCTGACAAAGAAGCAAATGACAATATTATATCAGAACTATCCCTTGTATAAAATATATACAGGCAACTGCCAAAATAAAGGAAACACTTATAAACAGTGTTTTACACCACCATCAACAAAACACCAAATGATGGAATTTCTTGTGGAAGAATGGCATTGCATCCCTGTGATAGAGTTCCAGACACTTGTAAAATCTATGCCAAGGCACATTGAAGCTGTTCTGATGGCTCATGGTGACCCAACGCCATATTAAGACACTTTATGTTGGTGTTTCCTTTATTTTGGCAGATATTTGTACATACTGTATCATACATCGTACTAAATTACAAATGCGTAAAAAGTTACATTTGCAAAGAATGAAAACATATAAAAAAAATATTTCATTATTTTCCAGAGGTGATAAATGTGTGAGTTTATCTACAGTAATTACATACACCTGCTGTACATTTAAGATTTCATATACTGAAATAAGCCGACGGTAAACTGTAAACAAACGAAGTAATTATCAGGCTCAGACACTGTTGCTGTACTAGCCATTATGCACTTCGAAGTGGTTGACTCAAAATACTGTATTATTATTATTCATGCATTGTACATTTACCTAACATTTGCAATTTAACTTGTATTTTGAACTCATTCAGTATGTTCGTACATGTTTGTCTGAACAGACCTATTGCTGATATTTTCTGCCACTTAAGGCATATTTAACTCAATACATTCTTCTTCAAAATCCATCTTATTCATAGCACATATTATTATATGCCTATTGATTAGCTAGCTAGAGCCAGGGTAATAGCCAGGCAGTGTTGCCAGATGTATGATAACTATCATATTAGAAACAGTTTATTGTATCTGTAAATTAGAAAATGTACCTTAATATCCACTGATAGTTGTCCAGATAGTCTCCAATCATAACTGTGGAGGCATTCCTGCAGCTCTCATTCCTCTGCTTATCAACACACACAGCTGTAGTTTTTATAGGCACTGTAAATTTGGAAACATTCATCATCAACCGATATCAGGGCCGCAATTTTTAACCATATGGTTGTCCCTAATTAAATGCTTTTCAATTACATTCTGTTGTAATGGGCTCTGCCTGCCCAATTAAACAGTTGGCAGTGTGATTGCATTGGGTGGATATGGCATGGGGAAGGAACGTGATAGAAGTCAGACTAGGTGATAATATATTGCTGGATACATCATTTAGAAAATGTGAAATATTAATAGGAGTCAAGAAGCAGAGGACAAACTATTAATTGAAGCGGGGAGTTAGACTGCCTCAGCACATTGCAAAGGACACCTGATATATTTTTACATAGACTTTTTGCAGTGTGCGATCTTACAAATGCTATCTTTTTAGCATTAAGATATGCTGATAGTGCAACACTAGTCACACTGACACACACACAAACAGATGCACACACACACACACACACACACACACACACACACGCACATACACACAAACAGGCATGATGTACAGTAATTCTCCCTCTGGAGATGTTACCAGTGGAGATGTAACAAGGCAAATCAACTGAATACTAAATAGCAAATAGCCCCCAAAAAATCTATTGTGAAATATGATTTATTATATTATATATATTATTTTTGGGATGAGACACAGAGACAAGTATGTAGTCAAACCACAGTCATTCACCTATGGCCATGCTCATTTTTAATGCAGTTATTAATAGTCATGTATATTCAAATTGAAATAACTTATACTGCATGCAAATAAGTGGCCTTTGCATGACTTCAGCTCTTTCTTCTCTCTGCTGATTGGCCACTGGTGAATAGGATACATTTTCTATTTTGAAGGAGGTTATTCACTGCATAATATTAATACGTTGTATTAAAAATGTTGGAACAGTGCAGACCATGGTGCTAACACCAGCAACTTTAACCGGAAATTAAATATTGCAGCACATACGTTGAGAAATATTTCCATACTGATGGTTTGTTCACTTTTTAAGAATTTTATAATTTATGGGTTGTATTAGAAGACAGAGGGAAAATGTATTACTATGTTCGTTTGATTTTTTTATTCTTTTTATATCCTTTTGAAGATGTAAGATAAGAAAACCTAAAGAAATGATTTGAATATTTGCAATGTATAATTTAATAGTATCATGTATTAATAAAAAAGATGGACCATCTCATCTTTAGTTTATTGTGTAGAATCATTAAATTCCAATTAAGTAGTATTTCATCAAGACAGAATAATTAGAAACAATGACCCTTGAACTGAACTCGTGGATTCATTAATACCAGATAGGATTTCTTTCAAAAAGAAGAATGATCATTTTTGTCTAACTTTGTAGATGCTAGCCTGTAAATGTGCCCAGTGAAAGGACACCCCCCTCCTCTTTGCCCCACGCAGAGGTGTGCCCGGTACCCTGCGGCAGCCACGGCACATGCTCAGAGGGCCGATGCCAGTGCATGGATGGCTGGGACGGGCCAGGGTGCGACCAGCGGGCCTGCCACCCCCGGTGCGAGGAGCACGGCCAGTGCAAGGACGGGACATGCGAGTGCCACCCTGGCTGGGAAGGGGAGTACTGCACCATCGGTGAGCCCCGCCTCCCTCCGTCGCCGGTCGTGTCAGTCGCCAATGCCAGTCGTTAACTCCGAGGCACTCGCCGCTCTGAGACTCCAGACAGAGCCTGGCGGCAAGTGCCGTGGGCCGCTGCTCAGAGAATGCCTAGCTTCCGTGTCAGCCTCCTCCAAAACGCTGGTGTTTCACTCTCTCTCTCTCTCTCTCTGTGCTGGGTATTCCGCTGTCGTGCCTTTGCCTAATAATTCAATTCCAGCACCCCTCTGTACAGAGAGCCATGCAGCATAATCCGGGGCCCAGCCAAATGAGAAGTACCCGGTGGCTGCGAGCAAATTTGAAAACGAGTAATGTTAAATCTCGCGGATGTGTTGAAAACTGCGCTGTGAAATCACCGTGTTCCACTTTCCTTTTAAACTAGGGATTAAAGACAGGTTTCCTGCCTCTGTGGACATTTGAAACAAATCGCAAAGCCTAGCCCTTGGTGCAATAATAAGCCGCAATTATTTCATCAAGTGTGTAGGCCAGTATCTTTATGGCTTAGTTATTTAATAGAGTTCTCTATTTCCCTCTTCCCTTGGTAGCACACTACTTGGATCTTGTTGTTAAAGGTAAGCTGTATGCCTGGCAACGCTTGCTCCAACAACGATATGGAGGAGCTGAATCCAGCTCACTTGTGTGGTTGGTGTTCTGTGTTTGGTTTTGTTTCATTTATTTTTATAGTCCATTATATATTAGTCTAATTAACCCTGGTCCTTGAGGTATGCATGTTTTTGTTCCACTGGACATTCCACCACCTGATTCATCGTCTTGAACAAGTGTATACAACCTCTCTCTGAAATGAGATTAGTGTTATTGGGTTAAAGAGAGCTGCACCGCAGCCCTCCAGGACCAGACTTCATCAGTCCGTTACCATAGACCAGGTTTGCTATGGCCATATTAATGACAAGAATCATAAAGGCAGTGCATGTTATTTTGAATGCTGATTTTGCACCACTTTTGAATAGCTGCTCTATGTAATGTTTGGCTACGCGCGGCCCTCGTTCACAGACGGCTGCCCTGGCCTGTGCAACGGTAATGGGAGGTGCACCCTGGAGCAGAACGGGTGGCGGTGTGTGTGCCAGGCCGGCTGGAGCGGCATGGGCTGCAACATCGTCATGGAGACGGAGTGCGCCGACAACACGGACAACGACGGAGGTAGAGTCACCACGCCGCTGCGCTCGCCTCGTCTGTCTCGAATGCAGATGTGTATTCTGGCTTCACAGGCACGCTGCGCTGTATTCATCCATCAGTATTGTAAGCGCTGTTTATATGTTGTGTTCTTGTTATGTCCAATCTGACACCGTCCCTGGGTCTTATTCATAATGGCACTATGTCTTCATGATATTACTACTACTGTGGTGAAATATGGTAAGGCCCAGGGAAACCATTCTGGTTGGACGGACCATTCAACCATTCGGTTGGATGTCGATAATTCACAAACAATCTGTTTGGAGAGAAAAGCCCAAGCTCTATTTTGACCCCCAGTAGCCACCGAACATCAAGGGAGTCTCAAACAGGGAACTTTTCAGTCACAAAACAGAATTACTCCCAATTTGAGCAGGGCATCGCACCCAAAACACGGACAGTGCTGGGAACGAATTTATATGAACACTTTTGAAGGCACAAAATTTTGGAATAGAATCTACAATAACATCATCTGACACGATTGTAATGCAAAACATACAACAGTCCTATTTCATGTGTATTTTTGGTTTGCAAATGGATTTGGTTTGATTACATAGTTATGATTACAGTTATGATGATGGTGGTGATGATGATGATGGGGATTATCATGCTCAGTATTATTTTTATTATTATTTCCGAACCATTTTAATCCAGTGCGATAATTGAAAGGTACAAAATATAGAGTTCATTTCATTTGACTACATCACACACATTACACGTTCTAAATGAAAATGCACTGAATATGCAAGGTGTTGAACACTCAATTGCGCCATAGCGCAATAACTGCTAGACGGAGACTGTTTTCTTTATCGTGGTTATTTATGGGAGTTTGGCTTTGAGTTACAGTGCCAGGGTTTATCAACTCATTTATCCTTTGATACATTAATCAACCCTTTGTAAATGTACCCCTTTTAGGCTTTGACTTGTCCTGTTCTCTAGATGCCCTTTCTGCAAGCATCAGTGGCAGAGCTATATATCAACCTCCTCTGGTTGGCTGTGAAACAGGCTGGAGTGCTACAGGGCCTCTTACCCTCACTGTGGTTCTTGGCCTAGTAAGGAGCGGGAGCTAAAACGAGATTGAAGGAGGCTCCTTCCCCTTAACTTTTCACGGCAAACTTCATCACACCATCACAAGTTCATTGGTCACTGAAATTAATAATAATTAACAAAAATATGTGATACTTGATTAAACACATTATTCAAAGTCAAGGACAAAGCTCTTAGATGTAATGATAAAAGAATTTTGTCAGAAAGCATTGGGGCTAGTTCTCCTATTTTCACTGTTTATTTCGTATGTAGCTCGGTATTGTTTTTTTGTTTGTTTGACATTTCATTAGTTCTTCCACTGATGACACTGAATATTTTACTATTAATATTATCCATTTAGTTACATCTTGTTTTTGTTGGAAAAGCTTTTTTCCATTTCATGCTAATCCATATACGGTAACTCACTTCACACATAATTTCTTGCTTATTTAAAGACATCCAGTAGTCTCTAGTTGTTCTAAACTTTAAACTTTCAAAGTCCTTTGGATGAGGTGCATTCATTTGACTTATTTTCATGCTTAATATAAATACCAGGTTTTTAAAACTGACCAGATGCTTTTTTTGCAAAATGGAGGGGTGACAATCAGCTGTTGTCAATTACTTACCGGCAAAACCTACAACTGACGCCGCAACGTCTTTCTATCTTCATCTGATCAACATTTAATTATAAATGCCATTTATATTCCAAATGAGATCTCATTAAAGCTGCAGTTAGGGAAACTAAATGGCAATTAATGACCTCACACAAATAAAGTGATTAAGAGATAAGATAATGAAGTTTCCCACCAGCTGTAAGTCCCTGACTTCATACAGCAATTACTGAGCTGCTCATCATTATATGAACGGGTATTCGGGCATTTCACTCTGATGCACACTGTTATAAAGTATATTAATTGCGCAGAGCTATGGTGCAAGCCATGCTAATTCCCAGCATATATTTTGTAAGAGTAAGTTCCTCACACAATAAAGCCTATTTAACTTCAAATTAAAATGGATTTTCATGCTTCCATTTTTTTTCTAAACCTGTAAATTAGCTGCAATAATTTAGTCGAGGAGGCAGGTCATGGGCTGGTGAGCTCCGTGGGGATTGTTTATGAACCCCAAGGCTTCCAATGCTTTCCGAGGCAAAGAGGGCTAGGTTTGGCTTGTGGCTTCTTTTCACCAACTGCAATCATCATTTTCAGAACTGTGTAGCTTTGGCACTAGTGCTTGAAGAAGGGACTTATCTTTTTTAATAGTTAGCCGTGCATTCAATTACGGGCCACTGCTTTTTATCTGGCAGTGTTTTTTGGAACATATTGCAGATGGCATTTTATGATTGCACTGTTCTGGGGGCCTGATATACTCTACAGGCTACGTCTGGCCTGGGAACGCACACTCTGGAGTATGGACACCACTGGGGTAAATGCCTCTCAAATGTGAACGGTACAATTTCGAAAACCATCAAATCGATCTTCGTTTGTCCCATTAGCTAACCGCTTGGAATCTTTTGTTTGTTAAACGAAGACTCATACAGATTGAGTGGTGAAGTTGGAAAAAGTAAATAAATTCAGCCCCAGTCAATTATAATAGCTTTTTTACCCCCTTTGCTCGCAATGCCCTGGAATGTAGCTCTCCAGCAGCTGTCCATGTCCTCATTTTCATTTGTTTTAATCTTAACAAATGTGCCACGCTCCAATGGACAGAGTTATCATTAGGGCTGTGAAGTTGGTGTCTCCATTGATTGAGGAGCACTTTGTTGTGAGCAGAGAAAAATTAATTGTACGTTGGATTGGGAGCGGAGGGTTATCGCTGGAAGCTGGCATCTAAAGTGCTATAATCGTCTGCGGAAATTCTGTTGCTGATGTCTATGCGCTGCCATATTGCTCAGATAAATTATATTCTGTCCTGCTCTCATATTCCTCCCCAGAAAGAGTGATAAGGCCTTGTACGGATGAATATTTTAGTACGTGTTTACATGGAACCATGAAATAACCCGCTTGACTACTGGGACAAAAATAATACGGTCTCTGACATAGAAATGTGCTGTTCTCTGCTTTCTTGTAAACCTTGTGCTTTAGATCCAGACTCATATGCCATAGAGGCTGAAGATCAAACACAATCCTTTGTTAATACTTCATAGCGGTGGTGTCCACTGCTGGTCCTTGAAATCCCCAGTCCACAAGGTTTGAGAGATGCCTCTCTGCCAGCAGTGGATATACACCTGGTAAGAACAGACGTTTTAAGTTCCCCTCCAATGGATGACTCCAAGTAAATAATTAAGACCCGACTTGTAACAAAGTCCAGCTTCCCATGGATCTCCAGTGGGACCCCATCTTCTTTTCAGGGAGGTGCTTGGCATGCCCGGCGTCTCCTGTGATGGATACAATGTGCCTTTTCGCTGTCGTATGACCGGCTTTTTGCCTTTCAGACGGGCTCACGGACTGCGTGGACCCGGACTGCTGCCAGCAGGCCAGCTGCAACAGCGGACCCCTGTGCCAGGGCTCCCCTGACCCACTAGACCTCGTCCAGCAGAACCAGACGCCCTTTGTCCCGATGCCCCCGCGCCTCTTCTTCGACCGCGTCCGCTTCCTGGTGGGCAAGGCCAGCACCCACGTCTTCCCCGGGGACGTCCCGTTCGACAGCAGGTGTGTGGCTGCACCAGAGATGTCCGTCCGACCGTCGTTCTGTCCGTCTGCCTTGTCTCTTTTCCGCGTATTTCTGTCTCCGGCCTGGATTCACTCGATGTTTGCCCTTTACTTGGACTTACAATTCAATGTATTTATTTACAATTAAATGTATATACACTTACAATTGTTTTTTCTTTGCAAGTAGTTGGCCGAGTTCAGTGATCACCAAAATGAACTCGCCAAACTGTGCTTGCAAAGAAAAAACAAAACAATGACAGTTGCATTTAATCATCAAATGTTCATTAAATCAATGCCTCTGTCTGCCTGTCTACCCACCCATCAATTCAAACTTAATAATGCAGAGGAGGAAATACTGCATTGTCCAGAAAGTCTGGAGTCTCAATGACTGTGGACACGAAGATCTGCTAGGCACATTGAAATACAATTCCTTGATATGAAGTCATCATCGGAATGAACTTAATCGTGAATGACTGTAATTAAATAGCTGTTGGATTTAATGAAAATACATCATGGCACTAAGAACTCTAGAATAGCAAATTGGACTGTGCAGTGGCCAGGCACTAATCAGAGGAATGCAGGACCTGTGCCCTTGTCTTGCAGGAGTTGTAAAGTGATGCAGAGGTACTTGTTTCATGTTTCGGACATTTGCAGGCCCGTCCCTATGTCTGAAGAGGGAATCCTGTGTTTTTGTCTCAATTGTGTTTCATCCTTCAAACACAAATGTCAAGTTATATTTAGGGAAAGTGGTGGTGAACTTACATCTGAGTCATTGTCATCATGTCATTTAAACAAAAATATATATCAGTGGAGGAATTAAACAGTTGTGTTAGCTTATTTAGTCTTTATTAACAACAAAGACTTATAGCTGTATTTTATCTGGTCACCACTAGTCAGCTAAGTTGTCCAAATAATGTAAACTATTCTTTTCCCACATTGAGTCAGTGTTATGTTTCACCAGCCATACTACAGTATGTTTCCAAGAAACTAGTGATATTTACTGTAGGATACAAATTGGACCTGAAACATTCTAATATGGAAATGTAATGTAGTGGGCATAGCAGCACAGATACACATGTTATGGCATTAACAGTATGGTAGAACAAGTTATGTGTTAGTAACACATGCCCATCACATCTGATACATCATAATACATAGCATATGTAGTTGGGCTCGGCACATCATCTCAGTAGATTACCATTGAGTGGATCACGAATTGGAAACCCCAACAAATCCCTCTGACGGGTCCCTCTGCCTTCGGGAGCGACACAGCCCCCTCACTCTCTCCTCCTTGTCTCCCAGCCGAGCTGCCGTGATCCGGGGTCAGGTGGTGGCGGTGGACAGGACCCCATTGGTGGGGGTCAACATCAGCTTCCTGCAGCACCCAGAGTACGGATTCACTGTCAGCCGCCAGGACGGCAGGTAATACTTGAACTCGCATCTCCTGTCCGCAGAATTGCTTCCACCAAGGAAAGAAGCACAACCTGGATTCTCACTTCCAAATAATAGCTCGAGAACACTCGTTGCCTGTGAACATAATTCCTGCAAGACATTTTGAAGAGGCTCCCTTACTAGCTTGTTATTAGGTTAATAGGTACATTCTGTAGCTTTGTAGTTGTTACTGGTACATCATAGGTGCAAAAGATAATTGGTTTAATAATTATTCATTTTAAAAGTAATATTTGCTTTCATGCTTTCACTGCTTTTCTCCACTGCAGCTTTGACCTGGTCGCATCCGGGGGGATCTCTGTCACCGTGCTGTTCCAGCGTGCCCCCTTCCTCACAGAGAGACGCACTGTCTGGTTGCCGTGGAACCAGTTCGTTGTGCTGGACAAGGTCACAATGGACAGGGTGGAGTCCCTGCCCCCGTCTGTGACATCAATAGCTTTGCCATCCCATATCCCATCGTCCTGCCCTCCCCCCTCACCAGGTTCACGGGCGCCTGCGTGGAACGAGGACCGGCCATCCCAGAGCTGCAGGTACGGTCAATCATTGACCATACAAATGACCATTGACCACCGTTGTGACCGAACAGGAAAGAGGCTGTTCCAGTCTTTTCAGGTCCAGAGGCTTCTTTATTATATCATTATTATGATTCTTATCATAATATTATCTCACAGCCAAATGGTAATCTAACCAAATGGGGAATGTTCCCCGATGTTCCTGAAACCATTCTTCCATCATTTGGTGTTTTGTTAATGGTAAAAACACTGTCTCAGGCGCCACTCCAGAATCTCCCATAAGTGTTCAATTGGGTTGAGGTCTGGTGACTGAGATAGCCATGGCATATGGTTCACATTGTTTTCATGCTCATCAAACCATTCAGTGACCACTCGTGTCCTGTGGATGGGGGCATTGTCATTCCCATCAGGATAGAAATGCTTCACCATAGGATGAGGTGATCACTCAGAGTGGCTTTGTATTTATTGACATTTATCTTGCCCTTTAAGGGGTTAAGTGGACATAAACCATGCCAGGAAAATGCACCCAACACCACGACGTAGCCACCAGAACCCTTGATTTACTCAAGTGTTTCCTTTATTTGAGCAGTTACCAGTATATAAATGTTTACCCGGTAATGCCAAAACATGTGCAGCGTCCTAATGAATGTCTGGCCAGGTTTCATTTGCGCTTTTATTTCTGCTTATTCCTATTTTTACCCTGTCAGAATAAAAACCAACCATTTCTATGTACTTTAATGGAGGCCGGTGAAATCTTTTGTCTTGAGTGATTTCCGCCAGGCCCATGTTGTACGTGTGAATGACACAGCTTATTATTTCACACTATTCAGGTGCCGGTGTGTTTTTCCACCAAGACGCCATCTGCTTGCTTCATTTAAATTCCCAAGATATTGTTCAGCCACGGACCTTAGAAACATGTTATTTTCTTGCCTTGTTGGTCCCCTTAGTTTGTATGGTCGTATAATGGAACAGATTGTAATTGGAACCTTGGTCAGAATGATTGAAGTCATGAGGATTGAACGGGGGTTGGATAAGCTCATGTACTACTTGTTTGATAGCCACTAATAGCAATTGCACTGATATTTCATCGATATTCTTGAGTAATCATAGAGAATGATACTATTGTGTATTGTGCCTTTCGTCTCAGGTAATAGAATATCATCTGGCTTTAGGGATTTGCAATACATTAGCGACGTGTACGCAGTAATCCTGTTCTTTAATGTTCTGAGGAGATGTTTCAGTACTTATTGTGTTTGTTTCTGTTGCGCCGACGGTTTTAAAGAACAATTCAATATCGAGGTAGGTTCCGAAGAAAATGGTACACAAGGCTAAAGAAATTAAAATTAAACTAAAGATTAAAGCCTCAATGAGGAAAGCATTTGAAAAAGCAATATTAGTCACCTGGTGACCAGTGAGATCTGTGCAAATGGAGCCTGGTGTACTGTGTGGGAATGCTGCATGGCAGATGTACGGGGAGTGCAGACTTTCATTAACCATTCTGGCCAGCATTCTGAGGATATCTGTGAATGCAAATGTGCTGTTCTCTGCCACTTTAATATATGGGTGGCAGCTTTGTATTTTTACAGGCTATAAAATATACAGCTGAGGGCCAGGTTTGCACGCCACGACTGTTAGTCAGTGTTATGCTCCCCTCTGTAAAGACACGGCACTGTTGGTTTTCTGGTGATGATTAAAGCTTTAATGTAGCAACATAATATATGGCAGATTGGGTTCTTGCTGCAGACGTAGTGTGCTACTGAGAGGGTTAGCCAGGTGGCTGCAGCCTTGTGTCCAGGGGTACAATTACTGTAAAAAGTACATTTTCTGGGAATCTTTTGGGGACACTAAAAATATTCTGTCTCCATGCTGTTTTCCTGAATGGACTCTTTAGGCTCAAACTAGGCTTTTGATTCAATCAGCATTTCCCGAGCTTAGAATTACAGCGTTCTATCTGCAGATAGTATCGTTTTGAGATATCAGGCTTTAGAATTTTTCAGTCCCATATCACAGTATTATTTTGTGATGCATCTCTGTTACTCTTAACATGTTTAAATAAAGTCATTTCAGCTGGTTAATCTGTTGTGTATAAAACAATCCACAACAAAGAGCATTCTTGTGTTAATAACTCATTTTTGACAAAAATGTCAGATAGAACCCTACAATTCTAAGCTTTCGATTAGTCCTTAAATTTGACTTACAGATTCAAGTGTTTCTGTTTTCCTTCACAAACACTGTTTAGTGAGTCAATGTCGGTGATTGCTGGCCTCGCCAAACCAAAATCTACTTGCATTTAATTGTGAATCAAAGTTAAGGAAAAACGTTGACAGATTCCAGGCCTAACGCCGTGGAAACAGTACGTGTGTGGCAGGTACTGTGGGAAACGGCAGCACTCATGGCTGGTTGGTGTTCCGCAGGCCGTCCAAGAGGAGATCAGCATCCCCGGCAGCTTCGTGAAGCTCAGCTACCTCAGCACCCGTGCCCCAGGGTACAAGTCCCTCCTGAGAATCATCCTGACCCACTCGGTCGTCCCTGCCGGCCTGGCCAAGGTGCATGTGTCGGCCACTGTCGAGGGGCGCCTCTTCCAGAAGTGGTTCCCTGCCGCCCCCGGCCTGGTCTACATCCTGGCCTGGAACAAGACGGACATCTATGGCCAGAAAGTCTCGGGCTTGACCCAAGCCATCGGTACGTCGTCGACGGAGCTCAAATGATACCACCGCAGCCATGAACCGTGGTCATCGAGCCATAGCCGCCTTGCAGATTTGTTCGGTTTTTTTGGCCCAACTCTCCTGCCGCTATTGAGAGCTAATTATTTTTACATACTTAATGCGTGGTTTTGACTTCCAGGCTCTGGATGGGTTGATGGGATTTATAATTGTGAACTTGCCTCAGACCCCAGGAGCCGAGTAATCCGCTCAGAGAATCCCGTCTACTGACACCCCTACTGTCTCTCAAGGCACTGCTTTGCTGCAGAATTAAATTTTGCTTATCAGCAGGCTTCTACACCTCAAGGTTTTTATTTGCTGATTGTTGCCCTGCCCCTTGTTTTATTAATTAGGGGAGGGGGGGGTCTATTTAAAAGGACTTTAATTGGCATTAATCTCTTTGTGTAGATGTTTGATTGACGCGCTTACGGTATGTGGTCCATTAAACTGAATGGCATCTAGTTGTGTGTTTGTTCTGCTGGAGAGCTGTTGTCGCAGATTCTGTAGAAACAACTTTGCAGAGGGCTTGTAGCCTTTTACATGCTTTTTTCTTTCATGGTGAATAGCAGACACGGGCTTGACTGTCTACTACTTTGTTTATGGGCTCTCCCAGTCCAATTGAATCCTGTTGCAGTGGTGTGACCTTTATCATGGATATGATCCATCATAGTAAGTCACCTGTAATTTAAAAGAGCAACCTTGCAGGTAACCTGATAACCCGAAATACCGAATACCCACAATTCATACTATGTTCCCTGAATAGAAATGACAAAGGAAAACAGAAAAAACAAAAAAATTAATTCCCTGAATTTTAGGTGTGCTGGTGTCTGTTGACCCATATACTGTGCATGAGTTAGAGATTAGGAAATAGAGAGTGAGAGCTTCTAATTTATTTATCTCTGTATCTATACCAGTAAAAGAAGCTCACCCCTAAAGCCGTCTCCACTTTCTACGGCTGTAAGGAGTAAGGAGTGTAAAAGCCTGATCTATCACAGTGACAGTCGCGTGAGCTTTCAGCGAGGGACACTGCAGCTGCACTGCGCCGTGGGTCCCGATTGCACGCGCGCATGTGTGTGTGTGTGCGTGCGTGTGCGTGCGTGTGTGCGTGTTATTTCTGTGTGCCTGTGTGTGTGCATGTGTGTGTGCGTGTGCGTGCATGCATGTGTGCGTGTTATTTCTGTGTGCCTGTGTGTGTGCATGTGTGCGTGCGTGTTGGTGTGCGTGTGTGGGTTTGGGTACGGATGTATACATCCGTGCATGCGCGCATGTGTGTGTGCGTGTGCGTGCATGCATGTGTGCATGTTATTTCTGTGTGCCTGTGTGTGTGCATGTGTGCGTGCGTGTTGGTGTGCGTGTGTGGGTTTGTGTACGGATGTATACATCCGTGCATGCGCGCGTGTGTGTGTGTGTGTGTTTATCCACAGGAGAGCTGAACTGCACAGGCCATGATGATATCAGTGATGCATGTAAAGGCTCCTGGGACTGGAGAACTGATAGTACACAAACAGAGCTCTGCTGTAATGGCTGTTTGCTTCACTCCTGCCTCATATATCTCTGTTCAGTCCAGGCTTTAGATTCCATGCCGCATAGTAGCTGTGCTACCATATTTTTTCTTTGACCTCTATGTGGCTTTACCTACAACAGAGATGCTCCAAATATTACTCCTGTGCATCATATATATTGTGGTGTACAGCTACGGCTATGACTCACAACCTACTAGCAGAGGCCGTCTGCTCGTAGCTAAGTATGGTTTGTATGGCTACTCATGGTGATGTGTATATAATTACATTAAAGGTCTATATAACCATCTTAACATTCTTTATGTTTGTGTTATGACTTAGGCACCATCATTTCATCATTATGTTAATAATAATCAAATGCTCACTAAATTGTACATGGTCACATGTCTTCCAGTGTCTGTGGGCTACGAGTACGAGTCATGCCCAGAATTTGTTGTGTGGGAGAAGAGGACCGCCCTGCTGCAAGGCTTCGAGATGGTGGCCTCCAACCTGGGCGGCTGGTCCTTGGACAAACATCACATCCTCAACCTGCAAAGTGGTAGGGAATTTGGCCGGCCGCTTCCTCTCTTCTGTGGGAAACTAATCTGGCCAGCTAGTAACCATGCAGTAAGGGTGTGTACGGTTGTGGTGAATAACAACATTTTAGCAATGTTTTTACAACAATTTGTTTATTGTACCAAGGACTTCAGAGGGAAATGCCCACAACCTAATACGTTTTTTTATTTTATGTTTTGGTTAGCTTTATGCTAACCTATCCTCATTTTGTTGCATTCACAAGATAATCGTTCCGTATTACATTTCAGATCTATGTTGTTTTGGTCCACAGTGATTGTGTCTGTGAAAAACTATAGTGTAATTAATACTTGAGGGACAGCTGTTTTCTCCCATCCAACGATTGAGAATGCGGTTCTGCCAGATTGCTGCGTCTGCGTGTTATCGCAAAGCAATGGCATAAAACAGTGAGATGATGTTAGCGAGCACAGAAGAAGGCTAAAGCCGTGCCCACTGTGTTCCTGGGCGGGAACATCTGTCTTATGTTTTTTCCTCTCCTGGCTCTCTCAGGCATTCTACACAAAGGAAATGGGGAGAACATCTTCATCTCTCAGCAGCCTCCGGTTATCACCACGGTGATGGGAAATGGCTATATCCGCACCATCCCGTGCCCGAGCTGCAACGGTCCCGCCCTGGGCAGCAAGCTCTTCGCCCCTGTCGCAGCGGCCAGCGGGTCGGACGGCAGCGTCTACGTCGGGGACTTCAACTTCGTGAGGCGGATTCTTCCGAATGGCTACGCCATCAGCATTCTGGAACTGAGGTCATATTTTAACGTGAAAATAAAATATTTATTTAGTAGCATTAATCAAAATACAGTGCTATCATCTGATAACTCCAGTGCGACTGAAGATTGCCCTTGGCCTTGGGCTTCCCCAACATTATCTTACCTCTTACACTAGAGCACATAGGCCCGGACCCCTTTCCCTCCCACAGCCCAACACCCTCCACGCTCTATACAAAAGGGCATCGGGCAGGTTTCCCTCACCCCAAACACCAGCAGTACGACTCCTGCCCCGTAACTCTCGAGCAAATCAGGTTCTAAGATTAAAATAAAACATAGAAATATCAATAAATAATGAATCTCCAGCCAGACCTAAAACCAGTGCTTTTGTGTCCACCGATAAATCTTGGAATTGCGTTCCCATACCTTTTATTGTGAAGCATGCCAGGCTTGTGTTTTCTTTGCAGTACTAAGACCAACCTTATTATTTTATCAATTAATAAATGTGTTTTTTTTTCTCTTCTGTCTTTCCTTCTTGAACACGATGCTATTAGGAACCGTGACATAAGGCACAGGTATGTTCCTCCTTCTGCTTTCCTCTTGAGATGCAATTAATGTTGCTTGGTGTTTCACAGACCAGCCTAGTTTGATTTTAGCATTCTCTAGCTAAAGAGGGCATCCCACCCGTTTCAAACTGAGAGAAGGAAGACATTTTTTTCCTCATTTGCTTACAGGGCAGAGGATTAGAAAAGCTTGGGGAGCGGGTCAATATAGAGGTTTATTGACCCGGATTTGAAGGTCACGGGGATTAAGGATGGTGCTGTCTTTCAAAAGAAGCACCTTGGGGACGGGTGGGGGTTCTTTAAAGTCCACCTCTTATCGGAGACAAGTCTTGTCTTTAATGTGTGTTTAGGGAGACACGGCTCCTATGGTGAAGGGCAATAGAGCATTATGAGGTCGGGAAGAGAACTTGCTTAGAAGGGCAAAATGTCTCCCTCAAATAACGGAAAGCTCTCCCAAAATGGCTTCTTTTTCATCTAAGGATTTTGGTATGGGGGTGATTCATGCTGTTCATCATACATCAGAGTTGTATAATCAAAGACACAAAAATAGTAGGACATATTTCATTTCAAGGGCTATATTGTGGCCTGTGGCCTTATTGTAGGTCGGGACTCAACAAAGATTGTGCTACAACATGTTGCTGCTACTGGTTGTCTGGGGACAGACTCAATAGTGACTGCAAAAATTGGGGATAAAACATTTTGTAATTATCAAATGCAGGTGAAGTTACACAATATTAAATCTAAAAATGTCACCCAACTAATAAGCCAGTCGTGAAAATTAATTTCCTTTGTGTGATTGTCACTCACGTTTATCTTCATTAAAAAAGAACCAGAACAAAACCCTATATGATAGAACAGGAAATCATTTTCTTCCCTCTCTCACATTAACTAACGCCTTGCATGCTCATATACAGTCCATAGCCTTGGGAATATTTTCTAATAAGAATTGTTTAATGTTGTGAAAGATGCCCGTCTAACCAAATCTAAACAGCAGGCTCTCCTTTTCATGGCTTTTTAGCTTTTAGCTTTGATACTGCACATGTTTTTCCACCATCAGTGTGCACATAATATTTGGTAAAAATTGAACCAGAGTTGTCAAACCTTTGTTTGAATCAAATGCGATATCTTGTAATGTGTGACGACTTCAGAAGCTGAAGATTTGCCTTTGCTTAGCGGGTGTGTTTTTAAAATGTTATTATTCTAGTGAAACAAAAGTAGAAGCTCTCAATTTTGCATTTATGTGATGATAATGCCAAAGTATTTCTTCGCGAGCGGCTTTTACACAACAAACAGCGTCAGAACCAATATAACTCGGTCTTCGGGGACCAAGGGCAAATAGGCTCTGATGCGCCGCATTACGTTTAGTAAATATTACGGTTGCCCTGGCTCTCTCGCTCTGACCGGCGGTGGCTCTGTTGTCCGTAGCACAAGTCCGGCCCATAAGTACTACCTGGCCATAGACCCGGTGAAGGAGGCCCTGTACTTGTCTGACACGAGCAGCAGGAGGGTCTACAGGCTGAGGACCCTCACCGAGCCCAAGGACCTGGCCAAGAACGTTGAGGTGGTGGCGGGGACCGGGGAGCAATGCACGCCCTTCGACCAGAGTCACTGCGGCGACGGAGGAAAGGCCTCTGAGGCCTCGCTCAACAACCCTCGAGGTAACCCCCCCATCCCAATCCCCCTGCCAGCTAAAACACAAAGCTGGATCAAAATACCTGTTTGAGTCATCATTCAATGCTAATGAACAGTTGATAAGTAATCCTCTGACTCCGCTCTGGAAAGCCCTGGAAAAAAGGGTGGGTATCGCAAATATCGCAAATAACATATGGGGATGTCTAGATCTCAACCCAATTGAACACTTATGCGAGATTCTGGAGCAGTTCTGTGTAGCTCAGTAGGTAGAGCACGGCGTTGGCAACGCTTAGGTTGTGGGTTCAATTCCCACTGGGACCACATATACTGAAAAATGTATGCAATCACTACTGTAAGTCGCTTTGGATAAAAGCGTCTGCTAAATGGTATATATTATGGAGCGGCGCCTGAGACAGCGTTTTCCACCACCATCAACACACCAAATGATGGAATTTCTCATGGGAGAATGGTGTTGCTTCCTCCAATTCTACACTTGTAGAATCCATGCCAAGGCGCATCGAAGCTGTTCTGGTGGCTTGGGGTGGCCCAATGCACTATCAAGACACTTTATGTTGGTGTTTCCTTCAATGTTTTCAGCAATGCTACACACGGTTTTCAGAATTGCTGGAGACCTACTCCATTCTATACATCTGTTTGAGTTCCCCCAAAAATAGATTTGTATCCTCACTCAGTGAGGCAATCTTGGAAACGGAGTGCACGGATCACATTACCCTTAAAGATATTGGCACTGCAGCATTTTACATGGTAATATTGTAATGAAAAAGGGTTTCCAGGTGGTGAAAAACTTATCTGTGAGTAACCAGCTCCTTTGAGGACATGCATATCTTTGACACCGATCCTAAAGCAAATGCTGTAGATCCCCAATTCACAGCTCTGCGAGTTTACACTGTGCCCAGCAAATGTGGAACATTGAAATCTCCTCCACACATGCTGCTGGAAATGAATCACATCACCCACCATGGGATATAGTCCGGCTACTTCTAAAATTGATACGTTTTTCTTCCCGGCTGTATAATATTGTGCACTGTGGCTCGACTCCACTCTTGCAAATTTGAAAGCATTGAAACATGACATCCCAAGTTGAACATAGGGAGTCACTTGAAATTCAGTCGGCGCAGTGTAATATCCAGGGCCGTGCGTCCCAGCATTCATCTGCAAATGTCCCGTTTCCATTGTAATTAAATGTTGCCGGCCATTCTCAAAGGGTGGGAATATGTAATTAAAAAAACGAGAAAGAACGGCTACCTAGTGCAAATGATTTGTTTTCCACATAGATAATTTGCGCACAGCATGGATTATGACGGGGGGGGGGGAGTAAATAAACACCTGGCTCTTTCTGCAAATCATGTGGAAAAATTGTCGGCCGCATGCAAATTGGCCGGCATATTCTCAGCGAAGATTTGTGTGTTCTTCATGCTTCCTCTCCGGGAAGGGCTTTCGATCAGCTCCGGTTTGAGCTTTGACCATCGATGACGGCGCGTGAATTTACTGTCCTCCAGATGTGCTGGCTTTCAAGTTGAAGCGGAGTGTCTTCCTTTTGTAACCACCCATGCCACCCCCCAACCCCGCTCCCCCCCAGGATCGAAAATTCCTTGTGCACCGTGTCTCTGCAGTTAATGCGCATGAGAGCCAAATGTGGTCCAGAACAATTCACACAGATAATTGAGCTTGGATTCAGCCAGGGCAGAGTGATTCCAGTGCCAGGAGTTATTAGAGTTGTATATTGACGCCCACCCCCTCCCCCCTTCCCCCTCCCGTCCTTTCTTGGCCCCCTCTTATCTCCCCCGCACTGGCCTGGGAGCAGCTTAGTTAGCGCGCAGGGCTCTCCACGGAAATTACACCACTCAATGGCCCCAGAGGTGGTTGAGTAATGCCTTTATCAGGTGGTGACACGCAGTCACCACATCTGCCCCCTTAAGCAGGGCCCTCTTACCGCCTCAATGTTATGGTAACGCTGCGACAGGGGGTGGAGGGGTGGGGGTGTAAATATGAATTCTAAACAAGCACATGTCTGGCAGTTCGCAAGCAAGCAAAGCGGCGTGGGCGGAAACCGAAATGCAGGGTAAAGGAGCGGCAGCATATTTAGGATTTAGGCCACATATTAGAGAACACAATAACGTAAGAAAAAAGAATCAAACAATGGCTCCGAGTAATAGACTTAGATCGTGAGCGCGAATGACGGGAAGGCCTGGAGCGCCTGCCACAGGCCCGCCGGGCGCAGGTCAAGGGCGTGACTTCGGCATCGCTGCGCACTGTTACGTCCGGGCGGCCACGGCTCCGACGCGGTTGGCGAGCTGAGGCTGCCTTCCGCACCCGCGGCACGATCGGCCCTTTATTGGTATCGACGCCGTATTGACACACGCTGCAGTCCCAGAGCATTGCGGTCTCTAGGCTGTACATAAAGCATTACAACTATTAATTATCACCACTCCCCCGGACCGCCAAGCCTCGGCGATAATTAATCACTGTCACCTCTGCGGATGCCAGATTTATCCTCATTTTTCCCTGTGCTTCACGCCTTACGCTACACTCGGCGGCGGTAGATGGAGGGAGTGCTTTGGCTTTGGCTCTTTTTTTCCTTTGTTCTTTTTTCTTTCTTTCACTTTGCCCTCTACTCCAAAACTGGCAAGGTGCTGCCACACCCCTTCACAAAGCCCTCGAGTACCTGCATGTGGGTTTTATTCTTCTGCTGTACTTTCCTAAAGTGGCTCTTCACTCACCGCTTCCACTCATTCGATTGAATTAGCCGTAAATAAGTTCTATAAGTGGCTCCCAGCAAAACATAAAAACGTGGTCCAAGCGCTGGACCTGCAGCAGTACCCGGCCCGCCTTCAGCCTGAACAAAAACATGACAATTGCACAGATTTTCATTTTGTGAAGTTCAAGTTGGGTGGGGACTGTTCTAGAAGGTCATTTACCTAAGTGTCAATGACGTATGTGGCCATACAGTATGGCTAAGCCTAACTAACGATGGTGTTTTGTGTAATTTGGGGACAATTTGGGTAACGATGCATTGCACTCATGCAGTGTTTGATTGCTTTTACGCTTGTGTTTGTTTTATCACCTATTTCAAATTGCCAGTTGTGCCTCTCTAGTCAGCACTACAGGAAGTAGTAAGAGGTAGGAAGTGCCAAACAGAAGAGAGATGCCCCTCTAGTGGACAGTAACGGGTAGGCTATGGGCTCCTGTCACATCGTTTGGAGGCGGTAATCTGTGGAACCGTGTGCGACTTAAACCCACCCTGCCCCCGGAGGAACGAAGCCAACTGTTTACTGTGTCCACTTAGTTATGTAATTATTGTGCAATGACATAGGAAAACCTTCTTAGTGTAAAGAGTTACCAGGGAATTTTATATTGTGTGACAATTTATGGTGCCGTATTGGCATTTCTGCCCTTGAGAGAGGAGGCCCTCTGGCTTTCAGCTATTCCGCATAACCACAGGAGCTAGGATCTTTGTTTGGAAGAAAGGCTTCAGGTACCCCTGACCTCTGACTCCCCCCCCGAAAATATGAACATCTGAAGTTTTTTTTTTTTGCTTCCATTATACAGCCTAAGGCAAAGGGTGGATTGTGAAGGATGACTCCAGTGCACTCGGCGCTGAATCGAGGAACGAATCAATTAGAGACGCTGGGGGGTCTTTAGCCGCTGCTCAGTCACTGTCGCAGCAGTGGCGGCTCTTCCTATAAGAGGCTGACAGCCCCCTTGATTGACAGAAGAGGGTCTGACTAATTCCGACAGATGCCTCCTAATTTGCTCTCTTTTCATGCTTGGTTTTGTTTGGCAGAGTGGCCCGAGTGCAAGCATTCATTCATTTCATTTATCGTTTTCTTTATTCCAAGTGCCTTTCGCGGTCACGTTTGTGAATCCAATGACATGGAGGAAATTGACAATTTATGAAACTAAAGCCTGTGTGAAGTGTTGCCCGAAAGCGTATTTGTGTATGTTTGCTTTCTCCAATCGCCACCCCCGAACGGGACTCTCAGGCCCCCGGGCCGGATCGAACCCCGGCTGCAGTGGGAAACCTGCTCTCCGGGCAAGTCCCTTTACCGGTTGCATCCTCCGGGGGCCTAAAATTAATTTCACTTAGATTAATATCACACAATGAATTAACAGACACATGCACCCAAGTAAAGTATATAAAAAAGTATACATGCATAAATGATCAGAGCACACCATTGCCATAAACGCCAATATCAGCTGATATATATGGTGGAAAAACCAAAATGTTGAAAGATTGTAAATATAAATATATATATAAATATATTGTAAACAGCAAGGTTTAAATATCTCCCCCATAGTGTTAATACATCTTAAAATGGCATGCTATGTAATCATAATAATGTTGTTCGGAAGTATTACCTGTCCTTTTACAGCAAGTGATATCATTGGTGCGGTTATAGTTAAAAGGGAGCTGGGCTTGTAACTCAGAGGTTGCAGGTTCAATTCCCAGGTGGGGGCACTGCTGTTGTACCCTTGAGCAAGGTACTTAACCTGAATTGCTTCAGTAAAATATCCAGCTGTATAAATGGATTGTATGTAAAGAAATGTCAACTGTGTAAGTCGCTCTGGATAAGAGCGTCTGCTAAATGCCTAAAAATATAAATGTAAAAGCTCTGGTTCTAAACAAAATGAGTAATATTAAAGTAATGTAGCAAGTAACTAGCTACTGTACCTCACAGACGAATGCCCTAATTTCAGTTTTAACAAAATGCCAGACCAAAAATGGAAGAATATTAGTGTACATCTGTGGGACTTTCTTGTAAGGTTATACCTCCAAAATTACAAATAGCATATATTAATAGAGCAATACAGTAACTATCTATACAGAATGTAAAATAAACAATGGCGTGTCTAGCTTCAAAGCTCAAGGAGCAGAGGAAGTAGCAATTTTAATGAGAAACTTTGGAAAGAAGCTCCAATTTGCATGATATCACAAGCAAACAAATTAGTTCAGACTACCGTTTAAGCGAGGTACTACTATTTTCAGGAATTCACAGGTATTAGCACCTGTCAGGCTTATAAGATTCAACTGTCTATTTTTTTTTACTTTGTTGTCAAGGCCACACCGTACCGACATTTGTGCAGATAGTGAAGCTCCCAGGATGTCATGTTAACATGTGGTATAGAAAACAAACATTTTAATGCACACAGCAATGACAAAAACAATGTACATAAGTTTACCAAATAGCCTACTTAAAGGTCTATCTGTCCTGGCTATTGCTTATACGGTATTATGTATTTATTTATGCAAATGACATCCATTCATTCAAACCGAATGAAACAGAAAACGCATGTTTCAGCAAGCGTGTAAAACTGTGCTGAGCTAGCTATAACTACCTTTCTTTTCAGACTGGATTCCTCTAAAGGACCTTAAAGAACTTCCATTCACAATTCACTAATTAAACTTTTCCTAGCCTACAGAGTTTGATATTGAATCAAAGTAATCTTACTTGAAGTCCTAAACCATATAAAAATGTTCGGAACTTGATTACCTCCATTAATAATCCCAGATGTGTATTCTCCATTTTGCAGATCAAATTTTCCCTTCAAGTGTTCAAAGTGCTGCTTTTCTCACAGCACACCGATAGAGCACCTCGAGTTTCGGCTGAAGTCTGATAACTCAATGATTTAATGGGGTCAAAATGAACGTAACATTGTATTAACTGTGCTCTTCTGTCTCTATAGATTTTGATCGAGTCTGACTTCCTGTGATATTGTTTCCTGAAATGTAGTGGCTTTATAGTTGATATGTAAAAGAGATTAGCAGGGCTTCATTGGATATTTATAATGCCGGGATTTCTATGGTGTATGCTTGTTTTGTCATTTATTTTGTGATCGTATTTATGATTTCACTACAGCGTCTCGGTGCATGTATTTAATCATCATTGCGGGAACAAATGCATTCTATAGGCCACCTTTGTGTGTAATTTCCCATAGGAAAAGTTCACTCAGCTGTAGAATTTTCTTTCCAAGAACAGAGACCCCAAATAAAATATTCATTATTTCTAAGAAGCTAGCCAATGTTAAAGCTACATTATTTTTAATCAGGCAACTAATTTAAAACCTAAACCGTCTTTTTATCCTGCTATTTTTCTGGACTCAATTGCATGTTAAAAGGTCAGGGAATCATTTTCCTCTTTTTTTCTATGTCCGTTTTATAATTGATAATACGTAATAAGGAGTAGCTGGGTGCATCATTGAACTGGGCTTGCAATAAATTGCTGGTTTAACTCCCAGGTGGGACACTGCATATAACTGGAATTAAAATAAACTAAAATTTAAAATAAAAGCTGTTAAAGCAGTCAGTTCAATTAAAATAAATGAATAAATAATACAGAAAAAATTGGAAAACCATTCCCTGACGTTTTAACATGTGAATGTGTGTGGGAAAATAGAAGGATAGAAAGACTGTAAAATAAAAAATAGGATGTTTAGGCACTGAACATAAACATATAAGCTGCCCTTAATAATAGCATCGGCCAAACAAATTAGTAATATTAATAATATTTCCATTGAAAATTTACACCCATGAATAGCTTCATAATTATGTGGTAGAGTTAGGAAAGTGAGTAAATCTTCAGGTGACAGAGCAGGAAAGTGTTTGACTCTTTCTCCATTGGCTGATTTAAGGCTTTATAATGTTCACCGTATAAGGTTCCTTCCTACCACAGCCACGACCACACAGCAGTGCGTGAGCCACTGAGTTCCTGCAGGAGCAGCCTTTCGGCTCAAAGGATGACTGTGTGTCATGCACTGTGTGCAATATAGTCTATTTTGTCCTTGGCACGTCACCTCATTCCAGAGCTTCACGCGAGTGCTCGCATTGGTTTTTCGCAGCGCGTTGAAAGCGGGGCTTGGTTCCAAGAAAATCAAACACGGCAACACACTTGCCGTCTGCTCGCTGACAGCTCTCATCTCGAGCGTGTACAGCCAATTATCCACCTCTTGTGGGCTCGGGAATCAAGCCGGGCCCTGCGAAAAAGCCCTTTCCCCGGGAGAACAAGAGCTGTCCACCGCCGCCGACAAGAAGCCAACGAGCCAGCAGCGGCGCTTTTACCGCCACTGAAGCCAGCGGCGGCGCCTTAACGAGCGGGGCATTGGCGGGAGCAGCGGGAGCGGCCGGCGTGCAAGCGCGCGCACACTCGGGCGGAACGAGAGCGATCAGCCCCGATAGCGTAGCGCAAATGTCAGGCGAAGAGCCGGAGAGGCATGCGACGCTATCCCTGTCAGGACGTGCGCATCCCCCCGGCCCCCCTCGGCGGAAGGGGCAGGAGATGGCTCAGGGGGCAAGCCACCTCGCTTAGAACTTCAAATGTTTTTGATATGTGGAGCGGGGAAACAGCGGCGGGTCAGACTCGGTGACAGGTAGATTTGTCATTTCATTTTCCATCTCTCCCACGGGAGCGCCTCTGAGGCTGGGCCAGTGGAATTCCACACGACGCCTCCGGTAATAGCATTAGCGCCGCGTCTAGGGCGCAACTTATTTAGTGCGATCCTTTAAGTGAACTCGACATCCCTCGCCTTCGTCCAATGGCGCGATCAAGGTTTTGCTCTGGGTGAAGTTTTATTTGTTAGGGGAGCCCACGGCAGCGATTCTCAAGGTGAAAGGTTCATTTAAGGAAACATAGACAGGCAGGCCCTACACACCACCATGTCCGTTATAACTCTTTATCAGCATTTAATGTTGTCCTATTGAAGATATTTATGTTGTGAGGACATGGCATTTATTAACAGTATTATCAGACATACTGTACTGGCTGTCACAAAAACTGCAACAACAAAGTTCTGTCTCTGCCCTGTTGAGCCTAAAGTTTCTTTACAAAAACTCAACAACAATATAAACAGTGGCTGGAACTCTTTTTGCAGACTGGGAGGGAACATGCCCAGTGTAGTCTCCATAGTGATAAACAATTCTTAAATGACTTTAGATTTTTACATTTTTTTAAGTGCAAATTTCTATTTGGGTAATTGAATGGGAATAGAATTGCAGAGGGATAACAAGCACTTCCACCTTAACTTGGATAAAATAATAGGGTTTTAAATTGATATGTGCTGGAGATTTTCACCTTTTTTTCTCATTGAGACGTCCAGGCCATAGTGCCTCTGTTTAGATGCCGCTTCGTTTGAAAGTAATCGAAAAAAAGTGCTTTGCATTGCATTTATTTTCTAAGGTTGAAAGTGCTCGGGGACCTTAGGTTCTCTGCCTTATTTTTCCTTGTTGCTATCGTTTTGTACCTTTTGAAGGATAAAAGGGCAGTACTTTGCATGCCAGATTATGCATAATTAACTGCACAATGAGGTTAATATATTATACAATTATGCTCTATAATTAGATAGCACTGTAAGCAGGCATTATTGATATTGATGCTGTGGGTATTCATGAATATCGGAGCATTTAAATAATGCATGGGGATCCAAATTATTCATGTGGAATATTTCTCTGGAGATGGGATATTTCTGTGGAGTTTTCAGGCAAGAGGTGCTAAGCCAGCTCACCTGAATCAGGATTGATCCGCCAATCGAATCGCTCCTGTAGAAAGATGCAGATAATAGAGGGTTTTTTGTGAGTAGCGCACAGGGAAATTGCTGATCTTGCAGCGGTTATTTAATATTTTTCCCCCCCGTTTTTTATGTTGAACAAGTCTGTTTCCATGAGTCGAGGGAGGGGAAGAATGTTTTCCGCCATCTCCGCTTCGGTTACAGATGGAAAACTGCCAGCGTGACAGTGGCTGAGCCACAACGCACGAGACAGACAGAGATTAAATCAGTTTTTCTCTTTTAGACGACCTGAATTTACATGTGCATGCCATGTGTATAATTGCCTTAGCCTGTAATCACGTTCTTAGTTCTGCAAGACATTAGGGATGTTCTGTCGGCATCCCCTGTTACAGCATGGCAATGTGTAAAACGTGACAAGTAAAAATTACATGGTGGGTTGAAGCATGTAGAATATTCTCCCCTGTCATTTTGGATTCCCATTTCCCACAAAGACATACTCCAAAACAATGTTGTGTCACAGAAGGTGAGTTCTAAATTGTTTAGTTTTTTGCTTCGGCGTCATTTCTAATGTCTGTGTAAGGTGTGGGTTACAGCATTATTAAACTTTATTATTATATTATATTATAATTGGTTGACTAAAGGTGAACATTCAGTTTACTCCATCTCTGTGGTAAAAAATTTTTTATTTTTATAGAAGTCCCACCTACTCAATAGAAAGTTTAGTGGGTGAAAGGAGAAGAAGGAGACTGCAACTGTTTCCTGTTTCCATTTCCTGGATTTGTAAAATACATCTTATGAAGCAGCTTCGCTGATTGAATGTACTAAGCAACAACCTATAAACTGCACTGCCCATTATGCTATGATTGTTAACAGTCCTGTTGATTTGAGAAGCGGGTGATGGTGAGAGAGACAAGGCGGTGTGAACTGCATCTCGCTTGTCGCAGTTCAAGAGGACATGACTCCTTTGACTTCCTATCACACGAGTAGAAAATGGGTCAATGGAATTTAGTAAGGGCCTCCATTAAATCTAAGCACAAAGAGCTTTGTTTCTATATTCAAATTATGTATTTAAGCTCACATTAGTTTTGGGTGTTTTTGTCTTTGTGTGTCGTGTTTGTCCCTTTAATCTGCTCCTCAAAATGTGAGGCTTGGAACCATAAGAGGACTTTGTTGCATATCGCATCTTAAAGTGGCAGGTGAAGGAGAAGACATCAAAACGCAAAGGCTCCATACTGTAAAACTAGCACCAAATAATGATTCACATAGATCATGTGCAAAAAGAAGAATGTGCTGTGTGCGCAGTCTCCACTCAGCTTGAGCTTTTACGTTCCGGCCCCCAGGAACCCTAGATGAGACAGCGCGACCATCACACAATGGTATTGGGTGCTGCTTTTGCCTGGGTCTTAATGAGACACTCGTACTGCACAGCACACAGCAACACCAGACTCAGACAGAGGCAAACAGATGAGAGAGGATACACCTCAAATGGTACACTGTGCAGTGTTATGGCTGAGTCCAAACCACCCATCCTGTTATTGAAGTAATTTACTTCTCTGCGTTTTCCCCTTTCTGGTTTTGTGGGAAGCACCTAAGATGTGACCGTGATAAAGGTTTATAAATTGTGGCTGGGGAAAATTGCTTTTGGGTTATCTGGTGATAAAATGTTTCAGGGTTTTTGGTCATACAGGTAAATGGTAAAAAGTTGAAATGATGTGCTCCCCCTGACACACAGTAAATAGACAGCCCATTACAAAAGAGAAAGAGGTATGTAGACAGAAAGAGTCAAAGATCAGAATGAGCCCTGCTCTCTTGTAGGGCACAAAGGCAAAGTGGTTTGTTTGTTTGTTTGTTTGTTTGCAAGTAGGATTTAGACACCAGTTGAAATGAGGACTTGGCAGTGTCATATAATGGTTGGGGGAGCTGGACTTGTAATGCCAAGCTTGCAGGTTCGATTCCCAGGAGGGGCACTGCCGTTGTACCCTAGAGCAAGGTACTTAACCTGAATTGCTTCAGTAAACATCCAGCTGTATTAATGGTTTGTATGTTAAGAAATGTGCACTGTGTAAATCGCTCCGGATAAGAGCATCTGCTAAAGGCCTGTAATGTAACGTAATTACTACACACCGATACAAACTACATACAGACATTCGGATAAATCGTGAAGTGCACACAATGCAATGCATAAACGACTAAAACAAATGATTCCCCTTGGCTTTAAAATGTGTTTTTCAGGCAGGCATCGTGAAACTCGGCAATGCGTGGTTCTGTAAAAGTGAACACTTTAACAGGTTTGTACAGGATGAGATTATTTGATGTTTTAGTGGTCATTCAGTATGTGTTTATTTATTATTTTGGTTTATTAGCAATAGTTCTAAGATTACTCATTTCGAAGCTTATTATGTGGAAACAATTACACATTTTATTGGAAGCAACACGGTTGATTCACTGGAGCATTGTTGGCGTTGCTTTACTGTGGCAGTATGCATTGACACGTTTTATTGAAGGCAGTTCCAATGAAGTAGGCTACCTATCTCAAGAATACGACAGCAGTGTTCTAGTAAGGATTCAAATTGGCAAGCCTCTAGTTTCAAACAGTTTCCCCCACTCGTACACACCTTCACGGTGACCGAGATATTTCTCTTTGAGTTCCTGTTCGAGACAGTGAATGGAAGTAATTGCGCTAGTTTTCGGTATCATAAGTGCACAGGGAGGTGCACAAACACAGTTCTTAGAGAACATGTGACTGGAGTCCAAAAGCTCCTCATCAAAGGTTTTGTATTTTTGTGCATTGCTTTTGACATTTAAAATTGTCTTCACTCTCTTTTAACATAACTGTGAAAGGCGTCGGTCTAGGCAGGGGAATCGGGGTGATTAACGGCTATGCCTACTTTCAGGGCAGCTAGGGCACACAGCTGTGCGGCATTATCGAATTGTACTCGTGTGCTTAAAAACTGCTCTGCTCTCTGAGTAGGTGGCTGGAACCGGGAGTGAAAAGCTGGCAGAGAGAGACGACGCAGGCTAAAACCCAAAACCCATAACCTGTCAGTCATGTTTTGCCAAGAGGGTGACTTTATTTTAGTTTCTTATGTTGGTTTGTTGTTTTCATCAAAGGGGCAGGTCGAAGGTCTTTCATTTATTTTATTCATTTGCATGCGTGTGTTTTCTCTCTCTGTCTCTCCCTATCTCTCTTTGTGGGAGATAATAATAAACTCCAGTCCGCTGACCGATAATGCCATTCCCTGCGTCCTGCTGTTCTGTTCCAATCCTGGTTGTGTCGCACGGTGTGTGACAATAGCATAACATATGCCATTTAGCAGACGCTTTTATCCAAAGCAACTTAGAGCAATGAATACATTTTTCAGTACATGTGGCCCCAATGGGAATCGTACCCACAACCCAAGTGTTGTCAGTGCCATGCTCTACCTGCTGAGCCGCACAGAACCACCTTTTGATTGTGGTTTGCTGTTAGCGCACTATTCTATAGAGGGTAAAGTGTAGGTATCACAAAATAGCCTGCAAATGTTTTCCTCATCATGTTGAAGGCTTTATAGTCTCTTAAAACAAAGTCAAGATGGAATTGTTCACCACTTCACAAAAACCACTAAAAGGGGATCATTTCTGTGAGCATTTTGGCAACATTGCAAAAATTGTTTGCTGCGTGTTGTTATTGTTTTTAAAGTAGGTTAACGCATACACTGTAGGGCACTTGTCACCGTTTTTTACAAACATAATGGAACAAGAGGCATTTTCAAACACTTCGTGCGTGCTCAGGTCTTTGCCTAGTACCTTCTCAAAAGGCAGTTTGGAAATTAAACGTCAAAACTGTTTTCGAGGATGTAAGCTCCTTAAAACGGTTAAAGCCGGTTCATTTAGTGGATCGCAGAGCGGCAGGAATTTGAGCCAGCGGCGCACAAGCTGGGATCTGCACTGCCATGCAGACCCCGGAGATCTGAACTCCTAGTGCAAGGCTCATCAGATAATGGCCCAACACTTGATTAAATTAATTGAGAATATAATCATGCGGCATGCATTGAAAGTAGAGGCCGGTGCCAGGAAGGAAAGAGGTCCATTCCACAGAGTTTCTGGCTTGCAAAGTGCCAGTGCTACAGGGAAGGGTTGTCCTACCCTGGGACTCCACAACCAGGCTCAGTTGCATAAGCTCCTATCACAAAAGCATTCTCAACCCAATATACATTTTCCAGGCATATGGATAATGAAAAACGGACCCGCGGTTGCTTGTGAACATGAGTGAGCGGTCTTTAAAACACCTTAAGAATATCACATGCCATGATGCTGTGCCGTTAAATAGACATATCGTGACTATTGTAGAATTATTTAGACCCTTCTACAGTGTATGCTTAATTAGCCCAGTTTGCTTTATAACGTAATTAGCCCAGTTTCAACAACAGTTGAACTCTAGTGAATGATACATAGCATCTTAGGTTTGTGCTTGTGCCCTATATTTGACTGCATTACTCATGGGAAATTGAGATGTAAATGTATACAGCTAATTAGCCAATTAAGACAGGGACAGAAACCTGTCTGAGAAACCATGCATGAGTCTGACACCCCTGAAACAGACTAATACTAAACAGTGCACATACAGGTAACTGCCTAAATAAAGGGAACACCAGCATAAAGTGTCTTAATAGGAATTTAGGCCACCATGATTCACCAGAACAGCTTCAATGAGCCTTGGCATAGATTCTACAAGTGTCTGAAACTCTATTGGAGGGATGCAACACCATTCTTCCTCAACTTTTAACTTTTGGTTTTGTTGGTGGTGGTGGAAAAACGCGCCAGGTGTCGCTCCAGAATCTCCCATAAGTGTTCAATTGGGTTGAGATCTGGTGATTGAGACAGCCATGGTATATGGTTTACATTGTTTTCAAGCTCATCAAAACATTCAGTGACCACTTATGCCCTGTGGATGGGACATTGTTATCCTGGAAGAGACCACTACCATCAGGATAGAAATGCTTCACCATTGGATGTAGGTGATAATTCAGAATGGCTTTGTGTTTATTGCCCTCTAAGGGGTTTAGTAGAACGGGTTACCAGGAAAATGCATCCCATAACACAACAACAGAGCTGCCACAACCTTTATTTTGGCAGTTACCTGTACCTCATTGATATTGGTCCTGTTTTTGTCCTTCCTTGTCCTTTTATTGTTTATTTTCTGTTTATTTGTCCAGGGTGAATTATATAGCTTACAACCAGACATAGCATATAGTTGTCAACAGAGTAGGTTTACATTTCCTGACAGGCAGTTAAATACACAACTCAGGGACACTAAATGGAATGTGAATGACTCTCAGGTGTGCATTCCACCTTAAAAAAATATAAATGTGCTAAATGAAGGTATCAGATGGTTCTTTTGACTTGTGTTAGACCAAGTATGTGTCTGCATTTTCTTTTTGTACCTGTGTGCAATTACTGACCTGTCAATCACTTGGCAGTCAAATTGAAGAAATATTTTGATTGATCCAAAAAGAACTAATACCACTTATACTTGAGAGCGAGACAGCCCCCTACCATAACAGACAGGGTGTCATGTCAGGGCAGTCCAGCAGAGGTATTGGCTTTCCAGTTAAAGAAGACCCACTTGAGATTTAATGATATCAAATTGCTGAGATTGTAATCCAAATTTTGTAATCCAATGCGGCGCGCGACACAGTTTTGCATTGGTGCAACGCCGTGGCTTTTTGCTCGCCACTCACCTTTTATCGACCCCTCTGATTCCTCTGTGACCAGTCTGCGTTGACGGGCTGATTGAAGATTGAGGTTGCGCACGGTCACAGAGTCTGTCAAGCGTTTCAAAAGGTTGTTTGTGCGCGGACTTCAGAATCGTCTTGGGGGAACTGAAATCGTCTTGTCCGTGTAGAACCAACGTGCAAGGGTGTGAGTGGCGGGGCCAGCACTTGGTGATTCCATCCATTTTTACTCAGAGATCAATTGGTTTTCCTGTGACTCTTCTACCGCACCTAACACCAGTTTGTCTCCATCAGGAATGCGGGGTGAACGTGTTTTCTTACTGTGCACTAAAATAACAATCTTTCTGTGCTGATTCGTACAACAAATCAATGATGGGATAGCAAATCAATATTGAAGCAGTGACTGAATTTATTACCTATTATGTAGGAATTCAGCCTGTTTTTTATGGCAACTCTTATCCAAACCATTTTCTCTCTCCACTGCAATAAAGTTCCCAGCTTCCCATACATTTTAACGGACGGCATGTGCAACGTACTCTGCCGTGCAAGTAATGTTTCCAAAATGCTCAATAAAATTTGAGGCAACTCCTTATCTCTAAGGCCTATCTCTGTCTCCCTCAACAGGAATAGCCGTGGACAAGTGGGGCTTCGTCTATTTTGTCGATGGAACCATGATAAGGAGAATCAATGAGAAAGGGCTGATAACGACGGTCATCGGTTCCAACGGCCTGACGTCCACCCAGCCGCTGAGCTGCGACGCGCGCATGGACATCGCTCAGGTAGGCCGCTGCGCGTCGCCCAGAGTAAACGCTCTGAGAATTTCCCCAGACCCAGTGTCTCCTGGCAGAAAAGGCGGTCACTCATAAGTGGGGTAATAACCGCCTGCGCTCCGCTCGGCTTCTGTAGCGCTCACGGCTCCAACTCTGTTCCCTAACCTCCAGCGCACTCTGGACCCAGGGGTACCCAGAAATTACGAGCGCTAAAACCAGCTCTTAAGACACTGATTGTTCAAATTAAGATGTGGCGAGTGCCAAGATGGAGGCCGCTGCCCTCTGCGACCGGGATCCGGTAACATGTTCCCGGAATGCCGATGGAGAACCGTCAGTTTCAGGCCAATTCAGGAGGCCCAGAACTCAAACAGCACTCACAGAAATCGTTTTGTGTGATCTGCCCGGAGACCTTTGCCTCTGCCATTATTCCTAATCTGTACTTCAACTGCAGGAGATGCTAGGCATTCTGAAGACAGTGAAAGTATTGTGAATTTTGAATCTAGAAATAAAGTGAAGGAATGAAGTGAAGTTTCTTATGGCTCGTTGCTTATAGCTGTCTGACACGAAAAATGTGATCTTCTAGTTTGTACTCCTTGCACTCCATAACCTGTCATACTTGCATAACAGCAATTATAAAAGCCAATACAGGGAATGTGTACTGTGACCAATGTTTGTCGAGGATGTGTCACTCGGATGAAAGGTGTTTGGCAGGAAGCCACTGGTGTTCAAACAGTCTCTGAGCCCATCCTGCTGGAAATGTACGACACGAGTTACTGGCACCACCTGCCGAACTCTTCCACCGCAGAACCAAATCTCCAAACCTCGGAGCCCCAAAGACGCTGAGCAGGGAGCACCCTGACCCAAGAACAGTTATTCTCAGCCTAGACCTTGTCAGACGGCGACTGCTGAAACAAAACCACCTTTGCTAAGCACCCACAGAAAGTTGGAAAGTGCTGAGCCCAGATAACCTTCAGAGGGACTGCCGGGATATGCCCCGCGGTCAATCTCCTCTCCAGCAAAGGAGCACATTGACCCATATTTGAGGCAGTTTCACAGTTTTATATGCGGGGGAGAAATTAACTACGGTGCTCCCCCATAAGGGCTTATAATATAAGCACTGTATGATTCACATTTATGTCCAGATTTTCTCCTGGTGAAAGATTATCCAGGCGCAGCGCAGGACCACGTGCCGGGTAGATCAAAGACTCTTATAAAGAAGCATTTACTTCTAGATAATTAGGAACACGCAGTCCTCCAATGTGTATTTATTCATTATCTTTTGTGCAAGGGCTGCGAGTGTAATACTAATGCGTGGCGATTCGTGTTGTGTTTTGCTCAAAGCCTCTTGTAATTGTTCTCCTTCCTCAGATGGAAACCCTAGATTGTTGAGAATGTGCCCGTAGTCCCTGTTTCCAACCAATGCAATCTGCCAAAAGAGCAGGGAGATTGGACAGAGCAAGCCCTTAATGGAAGGTGTTATGGATGCATAGGGGCAATCAGGAAACCAGGAAAATTGCAAATATTTGACTATTCTGGAATATGGAAATATTCAAATATTATAGACTTGTGAAGTTGCTAAGTGAGCCTCCATGTGAAGTGACGTCCTCCATTGGTTGTCCAAGTACAACTGATATGTTCCTGCTACTTTTGAATTTAGTCCCATTTCTCTGCTTGTTTTTAAAATGAGCAGTATCATTTTGTGAAAATGATATACTGTGTAGAAGGTCTTCCTGGCAATTAATTAATTTCACCGATGCCCTACCCTGGCGTTGACATGAGTGACTCATTTAGATTACCTAGGAGAAGGATGTGCAGAAGCGTCACATTGTCCAGGACTCACTGACGTGCCATATGTCCCCCAACACGCGGTGCTTTCTGCCCCACTTTCCGTCTCAGGCACAAGCACAGGGCAGGTGCCGATCGCTTACTGTGATTGGCTCAGAGGTCATCCGCCAGGACCTTGAGTCCTCGCGGTTTTGAGAAATAGATCACACTTTTCCCTCCGAGTCTCCCACGTCCAGGGAAACCCAATCGCAAAGGCAAGAACAGCGTCGAGGTGAGGCAGAGGAGGCGATAGACAATGCTTTTCCCTGGAGAAATCATTCAGTGATTCTTTTCTCTTTTTTTCTCTTTTTTTCCCTTTTTTTCTTTTTTTTTTTTTTTTTTTTTTTTTCCTTTCTTTCCCTACACTGGCCCAGGGCTTCTCAGCATGCAAAGACAGCAGGCAATTTCTCAAAGCATTCAGCGGTCAATTGAAAGCTCAGCCCCCAGAATGCGCCGCAGTTGATTTCTGTATAGGATTCTGATGAGGGTTATTTAGCTCCTGCGTCGAGACGGAATAGACCAGGATCTTAGTCTAAATCCCAAGTAGCACTTTGTCTTTCGCAAGTAATTCCAAAAACAATACGGGGCGGCAAAGTCGTACGTTTACGAAATACGATAGGCCCAGGCCTCGATGCACAGAGCGGAGACGTTGCTGTTCATTTGCACAGATCGATCTTACTATTTTATCCTGATGGGATCTGCCCCACACCCCCTCAGATTAAGTGAAAGAAAAGGGCCTTCGTTTGTATAAAAAAAATAAAAATAAAAATAGCAAGCCTATTGAATAACAGTGAACGGAATCAGCGGAGCACTGTATGAATAACGAGTGGAAAGTGGACCTGCCATATTTTATTTTTTAAGCCTACACAGTTGTCAAGATGTATAGCTCAAGGTTTGCCCCATGTTGCAACATTACAGTTGAATACCTCTCCCAAGCCTTCACTTGCTTTAAGAAAATACTTTCTAAAACACGCAAATACATGTGCAATGTATGATGTGTCGATATGATGAAAATAGACCAATCTTTGAAGCTCCCGGCAACCTTCCCCTGCAAAAAGCATAACATGCCTGTCTCGTATTCGACAGGACTAAACTTTAAGGTTGTACATTCCACTCAAACCACGTGCTGCACAATCTGGTTCTACTGAGGCGGCTGTAACATGAATTGTTTTACAAAAGGTAGAAGAAATACAAGACGTCAATGACATCACAAGCTGTGACTCACTAGCGTGCCAGGCTAAGCTTCCTTCGTACAACACATCTGGGTTTTATCCTACAAAATAACTGCTCGCTAATTTATTTTGTGGCTGTCAGTTTCTTAAATAACCTTTCTGACAAAGATATTTTTCTGGATATAATTTTTTTATTGATGGACAACGGACAGCTGTTGCAAAACTGTGACACTTGGATGGAATTGAGAGATTTGCATATTTCACAAAACGATCCGAAGGGTCTATACAGTGATGGTAGGGGTGGCTTGACCAATTCACCGGTTTCTAGCAACCACATTTTTCTTCACCCGGAGCACTCAACACACATTTGTGTTGGAGAGGCAGGATATTTTGATAAGCCGTGAAGACTGGGGAGATTGTTTGATTTCTGGGCTGCTGGAGTTTCATTTGGACTTTGTCCAGGACGCCAAGGCAACACTGCCTCAAGTGTCACAGAGCCTTCAATGACCACAGTGAGAGTAGACCTTAGCTTAACAACTCTTCCAAAAGACAAGGGGCCTCCTCCACCTCTGGGCCATATGAATAAATTCCCTTTCTGGTCCAGCAATATCAAGTCCAGCAGCAAAATGGCCTCTACAGCAGACTTCCCATCTGAGTACTCACCAAGTACTGCCTAGCTTCAGCCAATTCAGCCAATTAATAACAGGCGGCAGTGTTAGCATAATGGTTAAGGAACTGGACTTGTAACGCAAAGGTTGCAGATTTGATTCCCCAAGTGGGGACACTGCCGTTGTACCCTTGAGCACTTAACCTGAATTGCTTCAGTAAAATATCCAGCTGTATAAATGGATTGTATGTAAAGAAATGTGAAATGTGAACTGTGTAAGTCGCTCTGGATAAGAGTGTCTGCTAAATGCCTAAAATGTAAATGTAAATGTAGCAAAATACATCAAATGAGCTTCTGGTTTATATGAGAGGGCTGTACACTAAATACGTGATATAATGGCAAAATCTTTGTAAAGGTGAGACCAACCACTATAGCACTGGACTGGACTGTCCACTGTCAACTGGACTGTACACATTTGGCATGTTTGTAATGTTCGTGTAAAGTGAGATAACGGGTGGAACAAGTGGGTGGCGGAACAGACAGCTAAGGGTAGGTGCGGGTCTGTTCTTCAGGTCCGCCTTGAGTGGCCCACGGATTTGGCCGTAAACCCTTTGGACAACTCCCTCTACATCCTGGACAACAACATCGTGATCCAGGTGTCGGAGGGCCACCAGGTGCGGATCGTGGCCGGGCGTCCCATCCACTGCCAGGTCCCGGGGATCGACCACTACCTGGTGAGCAAGGCCGCTGTCCACTCCACCCTGGAGGCGGCCAAGGCCATCGCCCTGTCCCACCAGGGCGTCCTCTACATCGCCGAGACGGACGAGAGGAAGATCAACCGCATCCAGCAGGTCACCACCAATGGGGAGATCTCCGTCATTGCCGGGGCACCCTCTGAGTGCGACTGCAAGATCGACCCCAACTGTGACTGCTTCTCAGGTGCGCCACGTTCAGCACTGCGGATCAGTCATGTCGTCTCGAGACTCTCTATGCAAATTTTATACTCTCTATCAAATATTTGGCTCTGCCCAAAGAGTGCTGAATACCTTAAAATTGTGTGAAGGGAAATTTTATGAAATCTTGACAGGAGTATGCAAAGTGGAACGTAATTGTGTTGCTTTGCATTTTTTTCCATCCACTAAAGGTTTGCCTTTGATGAGAGATTTCTTGTTGAATATACATTCCATAGCACATATATAAGACAGTGTTTTATTACATTATAGTACTAACAAACTGCCATTGTTTTTCTTAGAGGACACTAGAGCAAAAATGTTGGTTGAAAAACAGGAATATTATGTTACGTTACATTAAACAAGCTAAAAAAAACAACCAATAAATCAATGACAGTGATTGTAAACTAACCATAAGAAATGTAAATATGCGTGTGTGTGTGTGTGTGTGTGTGTGTGTGTGTGTGTGTGTGTGTGTGCAAAATGTGTGGGACCACACAAGTGCAATGTAATTAAAACATTGGAATTGTACTATTTTACCAAAAACATGGATTATACAACAGGTTATATAAAATACAAAGTCATTATTTGGAGTTCACAAAAACATTTTTAAGTGTTTCAAATAAATGTAGGTTTTGTATGATCTATATTTAGGTGACCTATGAATATCGCCATTCATGTACAATGTTCATTGAGTTAGAATTCATAAAACAACCTCAGCTAATGCCCCAGTGAAGCAGCCATGCCGCTTGGAATACAGTTTTCTTTGCCAGATAAAATGTGGTAATTCTTCCCTTCAAATGGGTACATTGCTGCCAACTAGTGACAGGTTGCATCTGAGGGTAGAGAAAAGTGAACAATAAAAGCATCCATACAAACTGTGATGTACAGCGGTTATAAAAAGTATTCACGCCCTTTGGCATTTTATGGAATCGCAATGGATTTATTGCCACTGTTCAACACAAAATACTGTATAATGGCCAAAATAAAACACAGAATAATCTACTCTAAAGATTGTTCTTAATTAATTACAAATAAAAAACAGACAATTATTGATTGCATAAGTATTCACCCCTTTTTCTAAGACACATCTAAATAAACTCTGGCACAATCAATTGTCTTCAGAGGTCACATAATTATTTGATTGGAGTCCACCTGTGTACAATTAAGGTGTTTGAAATGATTTCAAATTAAATACACCTGTCTGTCAGAGGTCCTACAGTTGGCTAGTGCATTTCACACTTTTTATACCCACTGTAGACTTTGACTATAAAAGAGTGTTGCATTTTTAGTTCTCAAATCAATGTCCACACGTTCAAAATGTTTTGTTACTTTGACTGGCAGTTCAGCAGTAAACCTTTAGGGGACATATGTTAAATAACATCCCATATTTAACATATCATTCTGTGGGACATTGCACGTGAGTTTCATAATACATTGCATTATAAGTGAGAATATTAACTCAGTTCATCTGCATTCCAAGATGTGCTAAAGCACACATTACAAAAAAAACTTTAACCTACAAGAAATAATGCATTTTAAATGTAAATGTAAGCCTTTTCATAGATAAAGGACCGGATCTACAATTAGCATTAAACATTTTTACACGCTTCATTTTCTCACGTCGAAAGCGAGAGCTGGTTCACAAATGCCATGCGACGATGGCATGCGACTGCTACCATTTCTGCAGTGGCACTTTGCATATTTCCCATCATGTCATGCTGTTAACAGATGATTACTCTCTTCAGAGGCTTTCATCTTCCATTTTCTTCTCTCCGCAAACACGCATCATGTCCAACACGGCAGGTTCTAGAAAATAAATCCTGCTCTCCCCCATCGGCTCATAAACCCCTCTTCTGCTGCCCGCACATGCCCATCAAAGTGGTTAACCCCCCAGGGCTCGCAATATCTAAACATTCATCTATCAAGCAGATCCACAGTTATACGTGCGTTTGACTGGAATTTTCCCTCAGATCCTCCACAAATAACTGCGGGGACTGGGAGAGCGTTTTCAGTGCCTAATCCAGGCAAATTCCATTACTTGAGTGGCGGGGGTTGCGTGTTCGTGGTTAATTTTGTTCTGTCGCGTCCCTCCTCTTTCGCAGGCGATGGCGGATACGCCAGGGACGCCAGGCTGAAAGCCCCCTCCTCCTTGGCGGTGTCTCCCAACGGCACGCTCTACATCGCCGACCTCGGCAACATCCGCATCCGCGCGCTGAGCAGGAACCGGCCGCACCTCAACCCCAGCAACATGTACGAGATGGCCTCGGCCGTGGACCAGGAGCTGTACCTCTTCAGCGCCAACGGCACCCACCTGCACACGCGCAGCCTCATCACGGGCGACTACATCCACAACTTCACCTACTCGGCGGAGAGGGACGTGAGCGCCGCCGTCGGCAGCAACGGCAACGCCGTCCACGTGCGCCGCGACGCCAACGGCGTGCCGCTGTGGCTGGTGGTGCCGGGGGGCCAGGTCTACTGGCTCACCATCAGCAACAGCGGCGCCCTCAAGAGGGTCTCCGCCCTGGCCCACGACCTCGCGCAGATCACCTACCACGGCAACTCGGGTCTCCTAGCAACCAAGAGCAACGAGAACGGCTGGACCACCGTCTACGAGTAAGGATCGCCGTATATTTGTATTTCTACTGTTGCCAGAGATGGTTGAATTGCAGCGCAGGGGATGAACGCTGGCACTCATTTGTTCGGTGTCCGTTTGCCCAGATGGAGCCGTCGGTTATATTTCACAGATGACCTGGCTAAGAAAGGCACAATTAAAATCTCAGTGTCAGGGTGGTAAAGACGTCGTTGCTGGTCTGTGGTGACATCTTCCTGCTTCTCTTCCTGACCTCCTGTCCTACAAATCCACCCTCGTTAGAGGCTCCAGGAAAATCCTGTGAGGTGCAGACATGTTTCCATTTAGGACAGGGTGAAACTGTGCCTGGCAACTGGAGATCTGGGAGTTGCCATTGACAGGTAGTAAGAGCTCCCCCTATTGAATGAACACGTTTGTGATGACTCAGATTTGAGCTTCCGAGAAAGGAATAATGAGGGGGTTGTATCTTTTTCATATTATTCGTTAGCCCTTCAGACACTCAGACTTTTGCATCTGGCTGATTTAGTTGACACTCTAGGTTTCTCTATGCAGTAATTCCTGTAGCATTGTGCAATCGCTAGCACTGCTCATTTCTTAAAGCCTAGGTAAAACAGATTTAAATGACTGGAAATATACAATATTTAATTTAAATATTAGCTCATTGTTTGCCTTTGTCTGAAATGCCAATGAATTCTGAAATGAGGATTCATTTCAATTCCATTCTTCAAATGTATGAATGTCTACATCGCCCAAGGAAAATGGGAGCAGGAGGTTTAAAATAGTTTTACATTTGTGTCATAGGCCCTGTTTCAGAGTGAAGATATTCAGGAGATGAGGAAAGGTCTGCCTAGCCTTTCACTTAATGAAAACTTTATTTGCTAAGATCTGAATCGTTACCTTGAAATCCAATTGGCAACAGAGGAGGTATTTTCAAGCAGCATTTGTTCAGCTGGGAAATTAGCTTTACCGACCACACAGTTTATTGACTCTGAAGCCTTTCTTGAGCGTGTTACCCTCCTTCAGAATTGAAAATGTATTGTGCAAGCTGGTTGTTCAAGAATGTCTACCTTCCTTGATATTTTAAGCCTCTAAGTGTGGGAGCAGGGTGATTATATAAAATGTTTGTGTAGGCATTTAGGTGATTTGAAAGAGCTTTGGGGGTGAAATTGGTTTGAAAATGTCAGTCAAATCATGTCTTTCTCAGTACCCATTATTGTATGTTGCTAAATATTCCAATTTTATGTTGGCATTGATGACCTTTCTCACAAGTTGTCATTTACAAAGTAAAATGTAATATATTTCAAACAAAGTATTGTTTTTCTTCCAACTTAGTGTTGATAGATTCTTATGATAGTTTGCCTTTGATGTATCACTATTGAATTAGTGCCATCTTGTGGTATACTTATGAATGTACATGTTAGTGAATAATTAGTAGGGAAGCAACCTTTTTTCTTCGTTTTATGAACAAAAATCTTTGACTTATATTGTTAAATACTTTTTTTCACAGTTATGATATTTTGGCTTCATATCAGTCTGTCTGTTAAACATTATAATTAAAGCAATTATAAGTTGTGTTTGTAGACCTACAACAAATGTGTGTATGTATGGAATAAATATATATATATTTGTAAATATGCTTTGTCTTTGTGCAGGTACAACACAGAGGGTCATCTCATCAACGTAACCTTCCCGACAGGGGAGGTCAGCAGTTTCCACGGTAACATGGAGAAGTCCGTAAGGGTTGAAGTTGGCACGTCAAACCGGGAGAACTTTATCACAGCAACTAACTTCTCAGCCAGCAGTACAGTCTACACACTGCGTCAAGGTACGCGTCCATGCAAGTGAATCTATTTATAGTCGCCGTTTTTAGGGTTGTTTTTTCCTTGTATTTTTGATTTACGTAAACAAAGGTTCTCTTGGTCTGTGGCTTTAGGCCTGAGGATGGAGTTGCTCTGCTAGATATTACATTACATACAGTAATATCTGTTCTGTAGGTTGTCTCAACAAAAGCTTTTGAAGTGAATGTGTCTCTGCCTCTGAATTTCATTGCGACGGTACCTTCAGAGAAGTATTGATTTTTACTGTACAATATATTCCCAACCACTGTTTGTCTAAGGCTCGCCTTTGGTTTGATGCCATCGCCAAGTCACGAGGAAGCGTGCGATGACCGGGCTCCGTTTATTTATTTATTTCCCTTTGTTTGCTTTTCTTTTCTTCCAGTATGTTAATTTAAGGAACTAGGCCAGTGCCTCAACAGCGGCGTGAAATCGCTCAAAGATCGTTGGGATTCAAATTCATGTCACACTCATTTTCTAGCCACCGCTGTGTAATTTTGTAGCAGTCTTAATTGAATAATTTTTTGTTTGTTTGTTTTCCGACTCCATTTTCAACCGCGGAGGTAAAAATAAGCTGACTTGAGCCACCACGACATTGAACTCCCATCTGGAAAATCTGTTTTCACGCCGGCAGTTATGTTTAACGCCCCAGCCATTCGTTATCCTTCACTGCCGTTTCACTTTGTGCCGTTGTGCGCATCGGTTGTTAGAGTGTTCTTTCCTTCTCTGCGGAGCCAAGTTTCAGTGCAAATTCCATCGCCAACACAGATGAAATTGCTAAGAGGAAGATACAGTACAGTAAATACAGTAAATGTAGTTATATTTCCATGAATTGGTTATGGGTTTTTTGTATCCACGATTAACAGTCTAGGATGGCATAAATACATTTTCTTGTATATATATTATTTACATGTATTGCATAAAAATAAATGTTTTTCTTTTAACCAAAGTTGGTTAGTGTAGTGTAATGGTTAGAGAGCTGGGCTTGTAACTCAGAGGTTGCAGGTTCAATTCCCAGGTGGGGCACTGCTGTTGTACCCTTGAGCAAGGTACTTAACCTGAATTGCTTCAGTAAAATATCCAGCTGTATAAATGGATTGTATGTAAAGAAATGTAAACTGTGTAAGTCGCTCTGGATAAGAGCGTCTGCTAAATGCTTAAAATGTAAATGTAAATGTTATGCAGAAGATTTATGAGGGCACCGTCATTGTGTACAATGAATATGAGTAGTCAGAATTTGATTCGCTGAAGTGGTTGCTGGAGCGGAGAGATTCCACCTCGATTTACCAGCAGGAGTCTCAGTTGAGAGAGGTCATCATTCCTGGTTCTCCCATCTAGTTCTGCGCACCGTGTCACAAGGCTAATTCGTATTGCCTTCTCCTGCTGATTTCTTAGCCATAAGCGTCTTTGGCCACCAAGTGGCCTGTTAAATGTTGAGTGCTTCCCAACATATTGCATTCCCTTCAAAACAACGGCCCAAAGGCTGTGGGCATTAGCACGTTAATTAGAGAAGTAATATCTATCGATTGTGTTGGGTTTACAACATTTAGATTAGAACCTCTGTCTTAAAATCAGTTTTATTAGTCTCCGTATGCTCAGCAGGCCCCGTAGGATTGAATTAGTGGCCGTGTTATTGCTCTGGTCATTTCTGAATGTCACGTCTTGCCTTTTTAAGATCCAGATGCATAAAAGCGTGTGCTGGAACGTATTCAGATTGAGCCATATTATAGGGCTCATGCAGGCGAGTGAACGCTTCACTGTTTGACTGCTAAAAGTTATTTCATTAGCAAGGCTAATCATCACAAAGGATAGATCACTTTGTTTAACTGCATGGAAGCAGGAAGCACCCTTTTTTTTGGTCAAACTCTATCTTCGCATATTCAGAATAACGCATTGTCTCTCTTGTACTAGCCTCAATTTCCTGTGGTGTTGTATGTTGTATGTAGTGTAATTTGTTTTGGCATACAAGGATTGTATGTAATATAACAGAGGTTAAAGCTGCTCCCTCTTCCCAAATGTTAAAATGTTGTTTCTGATTTTCTCCCATTTTCTCCCAATTTGGTAGCCAGTTACACCTGCTATTTTCAAGTCAATCCCCCCTCGTAATGTGAGATTGCTGCTGTAGCCCTGTGACCAGTAGTGACGTCTCCTCCGAGATGGCACTTGCCAGGCCGTCAATCGTAACTCCGGTACTCCAGAGCCATTCCTGTGCCCAGCCATTCCTGTTGGCTTCCCTCCCCCCTCCCTGGAGCGGACAGCCAATCGCCGGCCCCCGGTGGCACTCCCGGCCAGAGCCAACTCTGGCGCGGCTGGTGGGATCGAACCCCCAGTTACCATGGCCAGCATCAAATGTTGTAACCACTGGGCCATGCGGGAGGCCCCCATTGAAGGCTTTTTAATCATAAGTGCGTCATAAGTATAATGTCACAATATAAGTGCACTATATATATAATATTATATTATAATAATATTGGTAGACATTTGCATCACATAATACTCTTTTGTGAATGTATAAATGTATGTAAGATAAGTATAAAACTAACATAAATTGAAATAAATCATACATTTTAAATGTATGATGTACAATTTGTTTAAAAAGGTATATCCCTCATACACTGCCTGGCCAAAAAAAAGTCACCATCTGGATTTAACTAAGCAAATAGGTAAGAGCCTTCCATTGGATAATTACTGCAGTGATTAATATGTTTTAGCTGGCAACAAGTTATTTAACCCTAACTGATGCAGTGAGTAGCTTCTCATTTCTTAAACAACCATGTCGGAAGACATATCCTGTGGTCGTGGAAAAGATGTTAATCTGTTTCAGAAGGGTCAAATTATTGGCCAAGAACAACTAAGGAGATTGCTGAAACTGCTAAAATTGGGTTAAGAACTGTCCAACGCATTATTAAAACCTGGAAGGATAGTGGTGAACCATCATCTTTGAGGAAGAAATGTGGTCGGAAAAAAATCTTGAATGATCGTGATCGGCGATCACTTAAACGTTTGGTGAAATCATATCATAAAAAAATCTACAGTAGAACTCATGGCTATGTTTAATAGTGAAAGTAAGAGCATTTCCACACACACAATGCGAAGGGAACCACTTGTCAGTGAGGCTAATTGGAAAAAAGGCTTCAATTTGCTAGGGAGCATAAAGATTGGACTCTGGAGCACTGGAAGAAGGTCATGTGGTCTGATGAGTCCAGATTTACCCTGTTCCAGAGTGATGGGCGCATCAGGGTAAGAAGAGAGGTGGATGAAGTGATGCACCCATCATGCCTAGTGCCTACCGTACAAGCCTGTGGGGGCAGTGTTATGATCTGGGGTTGCTGCAGTTGGTCAGGTCTAGGTTCAGCAACGTTATGTGCCCAAAGAATGAGGTCAGCTGACTACCTGAATATACTGAATGACCAGGTTTTTCCATCAATTGATTTTTTCTTCCCTGATGGCACGGGCATATTCCAAGATGACAATGCCACGATTCATCGGGCTCAAATTGTTAAAGAGTGGTTCAGGGAGCATGAGACATCATTTTCACACATGGATTTGCCACCACAGAGTCCAGACCTTAACCCCATTGAGAATCTTTGGGATGTGCTGGAGAAGACTGCGCAGCAGTCCAACTCTCCCATCATCAATACAAGATCTTGGCGAAAAATTAATGCAACTCTGGACGGAAATAAATGTTGTGACATTGCAGAAGCTTATCGAAACGATGCCAAGGCAACTGCGTGCCGTAATCAAAGCTAAAGGCGGTCCAACAAAATATTAGAGTGTGTGACTTTTTTTTGGGATGGGCAGTGTATGTTCCTGCCATACCATAACACGTATTAATATTTGTTTTGTGTCACACCTTTCATCTGTGTGTGTTACTGTGTGTTCTTTGTGTAAGTATGGTGCCAATGTCCTTATCAAGGTCATAAATCTATGCTGAGGGAGCGGTTTCCTGTTTTAGTGCACTGAAAATAGAATACCAGAGTTTCATTTCGGTTTGTTATGGGGTTTTCTAAGTGACTGAAGCTCTCTTCATCCCCCGTCTGCCCTTCACAGACCACGCCCAGAACACGTACCGCGTGAGCGCAGACGGCTCCCTGCGCGTCACCTTCGCCAGTGGCATGGAGGTGACCCTCAACGCCGAATCGCACATCTCCGGGGGTGTGGTCAACCCCACGGTGGGAAAGTGCAACATCTCCTTGCCTGGGGAGCACAGCCCCAGCCTCATCGAGTGGAGGCAGAGGAGGGAGCAGGCCAAAGGCAACTTCTCTGCCTATGAGCGCAGGCTGAGGGTATGACAATGCTCCACTTTACACTCTGTAAAACGGCACACAAGTCTCACCAACATGGATGTCTGGGGGGGATCCGCTTACTACTTTCCTTCCCCTCCTCTCTCCCGGAGAAATGCCCGCACGCACACGCACATGCACACGCACATGCACATGCACACAGTCATGCACACACACATTAAAATATGACAAACAGACTGTTGTCATTATCAGCACTTGAAGTAATGCACTGTGTGCACGCTGAGGACATGGTCGGGTGGTGCTCGGCTCGTGCCGGCTGCCTGGGTCAACCCCTCGCAGAGCGGCCCGACATGTGCCGGTTTGATTTGGAGGGCGCTTTTCCTGGGGAGGGGATTGTCGGAATTTCAAACATCTCATACTATGCAGCTTTGTGAACGCTGTGGTTTAGTTGTTCACACAAGTCTCACCAACATGGTTGAAAGTCTAGGCAACAAAGAGTGCGCCTCTCAAAACGACGGTCTGGAGTCAGTCAACAGCAATTGCCCTTAATATTGACTGACTACTAAGTGCAAGCATTTTTTATTCACAATTACACGTTGATTTTGGTGACCGCTGAACTTGCCAAACTGTGTTGCGAAGAACTCTCGCATTTAATTGGGGGTTAAGGACAAATGTTGGTTGAATGCAGGCGTACTTGTTTTGAGTGTTTGTTACTTCGGATGAGTGTTTGTTATTTCAGAAACCTGTTATGAATGTTTTCATGGGCTATTCTTTTTTTCCAGTGATGAATCTGACTGTCACCGTTTTTTTTCACACCCTTTTGCATAATGGAAAATTAAAACCATGAGGTTGATGAGCAGAAACTGAAATATGTTAAGACTGAACTGTGTGGTGTTATCTGATGGTGATAGTGAAGGAAATTTGAAGGGGAGAGTGGGTGTAAATACAACGTAAAGGTGGCAGAAAGTGAAGTCACTGTCTTTGCTTGGTAGATATGGAAAGAAAAACACATCAAAGCTTCTAACGGTTTTTGTGCATCATGGCTGACAGTGCTTAAAGTCACACTGCCTTTCAGTCATTTCTCAGTGCACTTTTATCCATACAAAACAAATCCCCTTATTTATAATTTGCATTAATCTGGGAGAAATGTTACTTGGGGTATAAAGTCAACTCAAATAGTTGGGTCATTTTGGGTCACTGTTCTCTAATTGAATGCTTAGTATGCAGCTGGTCCCATCTTAATTTTTATTTATATATATATTCTTTATTGCCATGTTACAAAAGTTACACACAAGGTCATTGGAATTAGTTTTTCTGCCTATCTCTCCTAAGAGGGGTCAGAGCGCAGGGTCAGCCATAGTACGGCGCCCCTGGAGCAGTTAGGGGTTCGGTACTTTGCTGAAGGGCACTTCGGCAGTGCCCTAGTAAGTGAACTAACATCCCTCTGGTTTTCAGTTAATTGTTTTGGGATTCAAACCAGCAATCCTCCGTTTGCCAGCCCGTGTCGCTAACCACTGAGCCACTGCTTCCCGGTTAATGCCATTGACCTACTTTGCCAAATAGTGCTTTATTGATTATGCGCACACATTCACTGGGCTGGGAGTGTTGTTAAGCCTAGTCTATGTCACTGTCCTCATATTACTATGCACTTATGTTCTCATGCATTGTAAGTCTTTCTGTATAATTGAATATGCTAAAAAAAAGTAACATAATGACATTGCTTACTCTTGTTACGTACGTACTCCAGTAAGTACAGAACCTGAGCACATGCAGTTACTAGGATTAAACTGTATCACGCACGACGCGGCTGTTTATATATCATTATACTTTGGAAGCGAATGTTCAATCTGGCAGGTAGCTCAGAAACTCGCAATGCATGTGAACAAATGAAATCAATGATTGATGCGGTGCCGAATTCTGACCCATGTTCCCGATGTTTTATTGTTGTGTCCGTTATCAGGCTCATAACAGAAACCTGCTGTCTATAGACTTTGACAAGGCCACAAGGATGGGAAAAATCTATGACGACCACCGCAAATTTACACTCAGGATCCTCTACGACCTGATGGGCCGTCCCATTGTGTGGTCACCCAGTAGCAAATACAATGAGGTGAATGTGACGTACTCGCCGGCAGGCCTCGTGACCAGCATTCAGCGGGGAAACTGGTCTGAAAGGCTCCAGTATGAAAGTGGAAGAATTGTCTCAAGAACCTGGGCCAATGGGAAGATATGGAGCTACACGTTCCTGGAAAAGGTAGCACCACTAGCAGGACCTCATCTTGCTGCTCTCTTTCAATGCTGGTTTCGGTCACGCGCGGAACTTCTCTTTGCACTTTCTCCACACTCATTTGTGGATTCAGAACCCAGCCTTGAGACGTCTTAAGATCATATTATGACACATCTTGACAAATGTCAATTGAAATGTGCTTTTGAGATGCGTTGATTCATTTTAGGAAGGCACGTTGAAAACGTTGAAGCATGCCTTAAGACGTCTTAAGACATGGTGAGGCCCAGGTGATGCATAACCATAGCACCACTAACGGGACCTCAGATTGGTGGACATTTAAAAGAGTCTTGCTGCCTTCTCTCGATGTAGTTGTTTTACACATTGTGGTCATATGCAGAACTGGCCATTTAATTCCCCCCCTCACATTAATTTGGCTTGTTGCAAAAAAAAAAAAAAAAGTACTCTTGGTGCATGTGATTCATTTGCTACCGAACAGTGTGTTCAGTTTTCTCAGGTTTCTTTTTCAGACTGTTGAAAGGCAGAACATAAGAACATAAGAATACATAATGACGAGAAGGGGCCGTTCGGCCCATCTAGGCTCATCATGTCCTAATCTAAAGAGTATTTAGTACTGCATCTAGCCTGGACTTGAATAGCCCAAGTGTTTCTGCCTCTACTACCTGACCTGGCAAGCTGTTCCAGGCATTGACAACTCTCTGTGTAAAGAAAAACTTCCTAATATCTGTGCGGAATTTGCCTTTAACTAATTTCCACCTGTGACCTCTTGTTCTGCTGACCCCACTTATCTTATAAAATCTTTGGTATTTCACTTAATGTTAATCCCTTTTAGGAATTTAAAAACCTCAATCAAATCCCCCTTAAGTCTCCGTTTGCTAAGCTTAAATAGATTGAGTGCCTTAAGTCTATCATCATAACTTTCATATCACCTTTCATACCAGGTATCAGTTTAGTTGCCCTTCTTGGGCGCATCAGGCATGCCTGTGTGTTTGTGTCGTTTGCAGTCGGTCCTGCTCCTCCTGCACAGCCAGCGCCGCTACATCTTCGAGTACGACCAGACGGACCGGCTCCTGTCCGTCACCATGCCCAGCATGGTGCGCCACAGCCTCCAGTCCATGCTGTCGGTGGGCTACTACCGCAACATCTACAGCCCCCCCGACAGCAGCGCCGCCGTCATCCAGGACTACACCGGTGACGGGCGCCTGCTCCAGACCCTGCACATGGGCACGGGCCGCCGTGCCCTCTACAAGTACACCAAGCAGTCCCGCCTGTCGGAGATCCTCTACGACACCACACTGGTCACCTTCACCTACGACGAAGCCTCGGGCGTGGTCAAGACCATCCACCTTATGCACGAGGGCTTCATATGCACCATCCGATACAGGCAAACAGGTAATGGTCCACACTCTGGCAGTAGAGTTCGGAAACGCAACAGAATTTTCTTCTACCCCCTCCCAGTGGGTGAGGAGTTAAAACTACAACCAGCATGGATAACCAAAAAAAAAAACATTAACTGGCTCTCACTTTAACTTTGCGGTCATTCATTTTGGAAACAGATAGTTTTAAAAGAGGCAATTACAAGAGTCATATGTCACCGTCTGAAGGCCTGATCAATTGGGTTCATTTATAATTGGAGATCTGGACATTTTCCAGACTCCAAAGTCAGTGTTTTATTGTCAGGTTCCCTGCCAAGATATAGCAAGTATATTTACGAGGCCCCTCAAATTGAACGGAGGTGAAACATTCTCTCATATTTCATTTTAAAATAAGATTAGATTCATGGCTTTTTCACCCACTTGTTTCTATGCATCTGCTGCCATTATCAGTTAAAACAACCAGCCTGGTCTAGCGCGCTAATTGACAAGGAGAGTGGATCAGTCCTATTCTTTATCTTAAAGAGTATAGGACTCTGAATACTGTTTTTACTGAGGCCTATGAGCACCTTTATCCACCCCAGTTAAAGCATGGCCTTCTCCTTTCGGGACACGTCCCTTGTCACCTGTTCCCCCTCGATTGGGGCCACTGATCCCCCCTCCTCTACCCCCAGACACTGGTGCATTTGTATCGCTTTGTCCTTGTGAAGCGCAAAAATCTATTCTTTCTTTAACCAATCCCATTGCACTGTAACAAATGCCTCTGTGGTTGGATGTAATAATGCTAATTGCGGCACGGAATAAGCAATCTGGAGAGATGAGAGAGGACGATACAGCAGGGAAGAGGGGGATTTGTGTTGGGGGCTGCGGGGAGAGGTGTGGAGCTTGAAGACAAATTTAACAGCAATCGTGACTGTCGTGTGTCGGGGGCTGGAGGTCCATGAAAATCAAACAGCGCGAGTTGTAGCCGTGGCTTTCGGACCATATTCAGTCTTAGCGAACCACGTTGTTTTAACCCTGCCATGGCTCAACGATGGTGCTAACTGCGGAACCGCGGCCGCAAAGACATTAATAAACGTGCCTTATGGCCTTTGAAAACGCAGTGTTCCGACAGACAGCGTCGCGTCGCTTTCTAATCACAAGCATTGTCTTTCATTTCACTATGCGCCACAATTAAGGGCTGATTACTGTCCATAAATGTCATAAACAAAGTCATTTAAGCTTGTCATTTATGCTCATTGTTTATAAACGATTCCTCCTCCTGTTACAGATATTACATCGAGGCAAATAATCACAGTAAAGTCGCGAGCATCGTACCATTCATCGCGTTTAATGTCAGTCGGGATTCGGGGACTGCCATTGCTCTGAAGGTGAAGAAAGCGTGTCTCACAATTGAGCAGCGGTGGGTTTAATATGGTCCATGGGAAGGACTGCACATTTTCATAACGTTTAAGTTAATTTTAATAGGCATTCAAAGGGACAGGCTGACGTGCCCGCGTTGGTGTCCTTGGCAACACTGTAGGAAAAGCGACCACAACGGCATTAATCTTACTAGCTCAGTTTTACTGGGAATTAGGGGCAACATAACAAATCTTTGGCTGTACCAATCAAGATAAATTGTATCAGAACCTTTGCAAAGGTGCTTTTGTTTAAATGCTATTAGTGTCTCACTTAGCAAGTAAGGAGGTGATAATGAAAACATTTAGCATTTAGTGCACAACTGAGACTTTGAGAGTTTACTTTTGTCGGTTGACATGACCACATTACAAAGTTCTTAAACTACAAAGATCAATATTAATGATAGCAAATCCTGCATTTGTAAGAAGCTTAGAAAAGTAACATTACCCAATCACCCTAATTTGGGTACGTGACCTGCATACCTGGCAATACAACAATTCCTTTGACCTTTCCATTGATACATCACATAAATAAGTTTAAATTATTGTTTTTTTATACTAAAACAAGCAAGCAGCCAGTAGACATGTCAATCATTTATTGTTTAAATGTTGAAACAATAATCATTTAGTGAATGTTTAGATTTAGCGGTTAAATGTTAATGCTTAAATGTCAATTTGACCAATTATGACTGTAATTTTATATATTTATTATAAACATATGTATTATGTTTACCAATTTTAAACATAATCCGCAAGCGTCATCTTTCTACTTAAAAGCTCTGAAACTGTGGAGTTTTAGTTCTTTTTTTCTTCTTCATAATTTCAAGAATGTGTTTTTAATGCATGGCTGTGTGGTGGTATGTTGTTAGCAGTTGCATTTTAAATAAAGTTTGTTTCTGACACTGTTGTTTATAACTTGGCAACTGTGTATGGGAGAGTGTGCAAGTCTGGCTGTCTCACAGCCTCTTGTTTTCACATTCAAGCACCGACACTGACAGCTAAAAGCCTTTATAAAGCGGAAATATCTCAGCGATCTACAAGTCTCCAAACTCTGCTTAGGTTTTCAAGTGACGGCAGTTGACAAGCCAAGCTCTGGCTTGTGTAAACAATGCTAGTGGCAGTCTGAAAGCTGTCAGTGTTTCAGACTCATATATCTTGACTCATAATATGGATTTATTTAATTAAAAATATATAAATATATGTGATGGATGAGCCTTCACCTATCTTTTAAAATACACATTTTTGGCTAAGAATGCTAATTACCAAATGTTTAAATTTGTGAAATCTTGGGGCCTCCCAAGTGGTCTAGCGGTAAGATCGTTTGACGCTAGCAACAGCGACTGGGGTTCGGTTCCACCAGTTGCTTTTTTTTTTATTTTATTTAACCTTTATTTAGCCAGTTTAAGAACAGGCTCTGGCTGGCATAGTGCCACTAGGGGCAGTGAGGGGCGACAATTGGCTGTCCGCCCCTGGGGGGAGGGATAAAAAGCCGAAGGAAAGACTCGCTGCATATATGAGTGGTTGGGCGTCGGTGACAGGCTTTGGCCTAGGCGGGTACTGGCTCGAAGGAGGCAGTGCAGCGCTTGCTACTGGCCGGACTATGGCACGAAAAAAGAGAGGATACTAAAAAGTGGGGGGAAAATGGGGGAAAAACTGCAAAATAATAAATAAATAAAACATTTGTGAAATCTTTTAATCTATTAAAGCAAGATATTCTGACTCAAATTGTAATTTGTCATGGTGCATGTTAAAATATTGTGTCTATATTGTATATAGTTCCAAAATACTCTGTATACAGATTTTACATGGGACATGTTAAATTGTGGCTTTATTAAATATATATATATATATATATATATATATATATATATATACAGTATATATATATATATATATATATATATATAATATATACTTTGCCTCCTCTCTACAATATTAAGTTCATATTTAAGCTATTTTTGATGCTTCTTCAAGTTATAGTTAGTCAGTTGCAGCTATATCACAACATTTTCATTGGAAACCTCTGCTCTTGCACTACACTAGCATCACTTGCTGATATAAAGCAAGAATCTAATTAACATACAAGATTTAATTGTTAATGTATTACAAGAAAAAGGCAATGATAGGCTGACACTGTTGCAGAAATTATTTGGATGCTACCTTTATGAATCAGTAATAACTACCATGACATGGATTTCACAAGAAGCAGAGAGACAACTGGCGCATACACAAATATGATATGGTTGAATCTACTGACAATTCAGCTCAAAACATATGAATTTCAAATTGGCCTTGTTATGCAGAAAATGCTAATTCGCTATGAATGGCTGAATGGGTTAGTCACAGTGTTTTAGTACTTTGTAGTTTGGCTCAGTGTTCATACTGTTGCAAAATGAAAATGGTCATAAACATTCTGTGTCTCTGCAGGTCCTCTTGTTGGGCGCCAGATTTTCAGATTCAGTGAGGAAGGGCTGGTAAATGCACGGTTTGACTACAGTTACAACAACTTCAGGGTGACCAGCATGCAAGCCATGATCAATGAAACCCCGCTCCCCATCGACCTCTACCGCTACGTGGATGTCTCAGGGCGAATTGAGCAGTTTGGTAAATTCAGCGTCATCAACTATGACCTCAACCAAGTCATCACCACGCACGTCATGAAGCACACCAAGATCTTCAATGCCAACGGACAGGTGATCGAGGTCCAGTACGAAATCTTGAAGTCCATCGCCTATTGGATGACGGTGCAGTACGACAACATGGGTCGCACCATAATTTGCGACATCAGGATCGGTGTGGACAACAACATCACTCGGTACTTCTATGAGTACGATGTCGACAACCAGCTCCTGAGCGTTTCGGTAAATGACCGTCCCCAATGGCGATACAGCTACGACCTGAATGGGAACATCAACCTGCTGAGTCACGGCAACAGTGCCCGGCTTACCCCCCTCCGTTACGACTTGCGGGACCGCATCACGCGGCTGGGCGAAATACAGTATAAAATGGACGAGGATGGTTTCCTCCGCCTGCGGGGCAACATTGTTTACGAGTACAACTCCAACGGGCTCCTGAGGAAAGCCTACAACAAAGTGTCGGAGCAGAGCGTGCACTATCGATACGATGGCTTGGGTCGGCGGGTGGCCAGCCGGACGAACCTCGGTCAACACCTCCAGTTCTTTTACGCCGACCTCAGCAAACCGACCAGGGTCACCCACATGTACAACCACTCCAGTTCCGAAATCACGTCCCTCTATTACGACTTGCAGGGCCACCTCATCGCCATGGAACTGAGCAGTGGTGAAGAATACTATGTCGCTTGCGATAATTCTGGCACTCCACTCGCCATTTTCAGCAGCCGTGGTCAAATTGTGAAGGAAATGCTGTATACTCCTTATGGAGACATATACCAGGACTCCAACCCCTCCTTTCAGCTGGTCATCGGTTTCCACGGCGGCCTCTACGATGCCTTGACTAAGCTGGTTCACCTGGGACGGAGGGACTACGACGTGGTAGCTGGCCGTTGGACCACCCCTAACTACGAGTTATGGGCGGAGCTCAGCACCAATCCAAAGCCATTCAACCTGTATTCCTTTAAGAACAACTACCCAATCGGGGACCTGCAGGACGTCTCTCAGTTCACAACAGGTGAGACAGCACTATTTCCCTTGAATTGGTTATGAAACATAAATGCAGTTTAAATCACTTCTGATATAAAATATCAAGTGCCTGAAATGATTGGCACAGGATACAACTTTCTTAATTAGAACTATTTAATCTAAGTCACAGATAAAACGGTTGCAAGGACTGAAACTATTTACCCATAAATGCTCACGTGAGACCCACATTTTTTAATTCCCCTCATGCTTCTTGGTTTCTAGACATCGGCAGCTGGCTGCAGCTGTTTGGCTTCCAGCTCCATAATGTGGTGCCTGGTTTCCCCAAGCCAGATGTGCAGAGCATGGAGCAGACTTACGAGCTAATGAAGACCCAAACTAAGACACAGGACTGGGACCCCAGCAAGGTGAGCGCAATCGGAAAAACCATCACGACTAAAGGCCCGTTCACACCGTGACCGATAAGCACAACTATAACGACAACTATAAATCGTTGGCTAGCTTTCAACAATATCGTTATGGTGCACATGTTAATCAAAAGCTAGCATTTGCTTATAATTGCGATGAAAAGGAGCTGCCTGCAGTGAGAAGTTAGTGTGGTAGTGGTACGGGGAGCCAGTAACGTGAATGGAACTGAAGGCTCAAGTTTATTCATATGTTTTATCCCATCTTCATTGACTAGAAACGCAGAATAGATTTAGTCTTTCAATTTTTTATTTTTATCTGGCACCAACCAATACAATAGCTACAGACTACAGACAGTAGAAAGTTAGCTAAGTCATTGACATCTAGCTGGCTAAATTAAGTTATAGAACCATTTATTCTGTGGACATTGCCATTCAGATGAACTAGAATCCTAGTCATCATTACAGTTATCGGTCATGGTGGGAATGGCCCCTTTAGGCATGGATTCAGTCAACATTTGTCCTTAACTTTGACTTCTTACTTTTTTCTTCACTAACACAATTTGGTGAGTTCATTAGTCAGCAAAATTTACTTGCGAAACTAACACTTGCATTTAATTTTCAAAGTCAAAGTTAAGGTCAACTGTTTTATGCCGCATCACCTGCTCACAGCACGACTTCTCTGCCATCTGCTCCAACAGGTGGTCCTGGGGATCCAGTGTGAGCTCCAGAAGCACCTGAGGAACTTCATCTCCCTGGACCGCCTGCCCATGACTCAGGTCATTGGCGCACTGGGAAGCTGCCAGGATCGGATGCCCCGCTTCTCCGCCATCTCCTCCATTTTTGGCAAGGGGGTCAAGTTCGCCATCACGGATGACGTGGTCACCGCCGACATCATCGGAGTGGCCAGCGAGGACAGCCGGCGCATCGCCGCCGTCCTCAACCGCGCCGTGCACCTGGCCGGCCTGCACTTCACCGTGGGGGGCCGCGACACCCACTACTTCATCAAGTCGGGCCCCCTGGAGGAGGACTTGTCTGCGATGGGTGGCAGTGGCGGGGGCCGGGTCCTGGAGAATGGCGTCAACGTCACAGTGTCCCAGATGACCTCGGTGGTGGGCGGGAGGACTAGGCGCTTCGCCGACATCCAGCTCCAGCACGGGGTGCTGTGCTTCAACGTCCGCTACGGGTCCACGGCCGAGGAGGAGCGGGCCCACGTGCTGGAGACGGCCCGGCAGAGGGCGGTGGAGCTGGCCTGGAAGCGGGAGCAGAAGAGGATCCAGGAGGGCGAGGAGGGCATCAGGGCGTGGACCGAGGGCGAGAGGCAGCAGCTGTTGGCCACGGGGCGGGTTCCGGGCTACGACGGCTACTTTGTCCTGTCCGTCGAGCAGTACCTGGAACTTTCTGACAGTGCCAACAACATTCACTTCATGAGACAGAGCGAGATAGGGAGGAGGTAACAGCGGGGACATGCCGTGCCACCTCTCCTTCACCAAAGACTGCCTGTTTTTACACTTTCACTGATTTGTTGTAATGTTTTTCTAGGATGACGACTCTGTTAATGTGACAAAAAAAAAAAAAAGAAGACGAACTGGAGGAATCATTTCCAACTGCCTTTAAATGTGACAAATGATGGTATTTTGTTCTGATCTGAGTTTCTTTCTAACAGTGACACATGCTTTCAGGTTTTTACTTCTTGTCTTACTATGATTGGCTATATTGCTAATAGAGCCAGTTTTTCTGTAGTGGGACAGACTTTTTTTTCCTCCAGAGCAACTCTGGAGTGTCTCTCAACTCCCTTTGCATGAGTTGTACATGTTGAAACAAGGACGACAAATTTGGAGGCTAGGATATTGTACTTTACCTTTTTAAATGTGTATATCAGTATAACAGGTGTGCTCTATGCTTTTGTTTAAGTTTATCTACAGCAGCAGGTTTCATCTGTTGGCAAGTACTTTTGTCAGTCACACTATATTTTGATTCTACTATTACAAAGCCCTCTAGAATCATGTTGAATCTGTTTTTTTCTGCTTCCAGTGTGTTTGAAGTTATGATGGTAACAATGAATTAGAGTGTATACTTTTAGTCACAAAAATATTGTAAATAGCAAGTGCTTTAAAAATAATAAGTGCTAAAACTGATGTGTTGTCACCCATTATTTAGTGTCAATATTGTTAATAGATGCGGTTGTGTTAAACAGCGCTGTTGAAAAATGTTCATGCTGAAAATCTGTATAGAGTTTACTTTTCTACAAATTAGAGCACAGGTTGAAGTTAGCTGTGCAATTTTGGAATATGATGGGCAATCTGGGTGAAGCGTGTGCCTTTTTGTTCTGAAACAAATATATTTGAAGTGAATAGAATAAAAGTATCAAGTCTTGTTCCATGCCACAAATACCCTGATTATTATTCAAGTATATAACAGACAACCTTATTCAGGGAAATATTCAGACATTGCAGATACAAGCGCAGTACAGTACAGTATTGAAGAAAAAAAAACAGTTTAAACACATATTGCAAATTACAAGTGTAATGTGATGTATAATTAAAAAATACTAAAGCAAATGAATTACTTCTAATAACCCTAAAGCTAATATCATAATCCAAAACAACCACTGTCAATTAGCTCAACTATAGTATAGGTTCAACTATAGTGCCAGCTCAGTTTCCAAATATAACCACTTTTACAGACCCCAGGTGCAGTCTTAAGAGGTTTATATTACATGGGCAACAGATCTTGAATGGCTCCGTTGATGTGATGGTTGTCAGTGGCTCTGAGGGGCCAAATATCAGGCTCTGAGATGAGAATGAGCAGGCAGTGAGATTAGAATGAGCGGGGATTGAGATGAGAACAAGCAATCAGTGATATCAGAATGAGCAGGCAGTGAGATGAGAACAAACAATCAGTGATATCAGAATGAGCAGGCAGTGAGATGAGAATGAACGATCTGTGATATTAGAAGGAGCAGGCAGTGAGATTTTAATGAACAATCAGTGATATTAGAAGGAGCAGACAATGAGATCTGAATGAACAATCAGTGGCATTCGAATGAGCAGTGATTGAGATGAGAATGGGTAGGACGTGAAATGAGAGTGAACGGGCATTCAGAGCAGGTGGTGAGATGAGAATTAGCAGGCATTCAGATTCGAATGAGAAGACAGAGACGAGAAGAGTCTAGCTGTCAGAGTGGAAAGAAAATAGCTGTGGTTAACTGCAAAACACAGATATTATACTGTACTGTGGTTATACTATAGGGGGATTATCGAGCATGTAAGTGGTAGTGTGGATATGGCATGACAGAATCACCCAGGCTTCAACCTGTAGTCATTGGAGGAGGGCTATGATGGTGTTGGTGAACAGAAGACCAGTTAGGCAGCTAGGTGATTTAGAGGGACAGATAGCATTGGCACGACAGCTTACAGAGAAAGAGTTGCAGCAGTTCAGATGGTAGTGAACCATGTAAGGTTAGCAGGTTAGATTTTTCAGATGTTGGATATGAGTAATTAGCCAGCAAATATCACCAACATTTTCTTGGAGTAGGTGAGTGCATTGTACAAACCTCTAGGAGGCATCAGTGGAGATCATGCAGTCCTCAGAATTGATGACCATTAAAGTGTACCTGTAGTGACTACAGATTTTTTTATTCTACCACTACCACTATGTTATCTGTGATCATGGATAGGATCAACACCTCAAGTGTGAAGCAAAGAACCGATTTAAAACAACAATCAACCACTTCTGGTTCTTTCCGCACAAGTGGTCACTGTGTTTCTCACACAAACATCTCTGCATTTTCATTGGCCCCCTTCCCTGAGGCAAGTTACGGGGATTTGCGTAGACACAGGATGAACACCATATGAGGCTTTCGAAGTGTCTTTTTTATTGCTAAAATGTATATGGCACGTCCGTGCTTTTTCTATTACTCTGTGTGTGCTCACTTTTTTGTTTAAAGTGTTAAAAGATGTTTCCATGTGTAGGAAAAGACACCCCTTTATTATAAGCCAGAGTTCACAGATCATTGCCAGTGAGTGGAATTGTAAGGCAATGTCGCAAAGTGCAGAAATTCTGTGATCTCAATTTTTTCCATGGCGATAATTTAAGCCTTGATGGTTTTCTGGGCACGATTTTCTAGGATGGGTTACTGGATGGATACTGGGTAGGATAAACCAGAAAGAGTGGCATGTTCACTGGTTGCGTGTCTAGTCGTTTGATCTCTGCACTCCATTCTGATGTTTTAAGGATTTTTTTATCTTACAACTCTGGCCCATACTAATCCTATTCCTGGTACTCCTGACCAGTAGTGAAAATGGCTGTAATTACTGTACTCACCCAGGTATACATTACCTGCTGCATAGTGTTCCTTGGCGAAGTTGATACCAGATAGTATTTATGATTTTGTTCTTTCAAAATAGGAGAATTGTTGACCTTCCAAACTAAACATACAAGAGTGAAACACATAGCACTGTGGGAAACATGCTTTACCAAAAGTTTGTGTGTGTGTCTGGGTGTGTGCATTTTGCGTGTGTATGTGAGACACCAAGTGATCAACAACTCCGATTTAGTTAAGTCATCTTCTGTGATACTGTGCACACAATTAAATACAGTTCAGTATTTGTGTTTTGACCATTTTTGTGCTGCACAGGTTTAATCATTCTCAAAGTAAATGGCCTGATACTCATTTTAATTCCCTCCTAAATGTTTAGACTGGGACTGTCTCCTAGTATCAACAAGTCTTAGTGCTTTGAAAGTGTGGTTGCTAGGAGACGAGGCCCTCTTCCTGTGGCGGGGATTGTGGGTGATGTGCATACTGATAGAATGAATGCATTGAAACCGCTTGACTGCATTTCCTACTCTGGGCCTCATGCCAGAGGCATGTGTTTTCTACAAGAGCTTCACAGCAACTTGCTGTAAATAGAGACAGGAAAAAGTTAATATATTGAGTGTGGAGAGTTCATATTCAAAAAAAAAAAAAAAAGTACTTTGAAATTTTGATTTTTAATAAATAAATGTGCAAATTCAACCGGTGTGTTTTGCCTCATGTTTTCCTGCTTGTGCGGTCCTTGAATGTTACCGAAGACTCATTTGTAGTCAAATTCGGATCAAACCTTACAAAAAATGTATGTCAAATTCTGAGACTTACAGAGAAAGAGTTGCAGCAGTTCAGATGGTAGTGAACCATGTAACAGAAGCAGGTTAGATTTTTCAGATGTTGGATATGAGTAATTAGCCAGCAAATATCACCAACATTTTCTTGGAGGAGGTGAGTGCATTGTACAAACCTCTGGGCCTCATGCCAGAGGCATGTGTTTTATATTGAGTGTGGAGAGTTCATATTCAAAAAAGTACTTTGAAATTTTGATTTTTAATAAATAAATGCTAATTCAACCGGTGTGTTTTGCCTCGTGTTTTCCTGCCTCTGTACCAGAACTTTATAATATATATATATAGAATAATATTTACTCTTTTTGGTAAGATCTTAAAATGTGTCTCAAAATTTGACATACATTTGTTTGTAAGGTTTGATCCAAATTTGACTACAAATGAGTCTTCGGTAACATTCAAGGACCGCACAAGATACTGTCAGCCGAGATCCTCAAACACCACTAGGTGTTTCAATCAAAAGTGTGATGCATCAGCAATGCAATGTGGAAACTAATTTTCACCTTTGCACGCATCTTCTATGTGTTTTTGATAGGATTTGCGAGAGTGCACGTGCCTGCATTTTCCTACATACATGAAAACCGTGCATAACCCTCAGCAGGTCCTTTCCCTCAAAGATCAACCATTTCACTTCCAAAGTCTGTAAAATATGAAACAAATCATTACCTTTAGATAGCAGCACTTTGATACCAGAATAATAAAGCCATGATAACCACATATTTCAGCTGGCAAACAGGTTCCTCAATTACTATACTTTTTCTTGTTCTTTAAAACAGGAAGCCATGGTGTAACTAAAGATACATTTTTGGGTCGTTGGTGGAAACCAGTTTCAGATGCTTAAATTACATGATGAAATGGGTGGATCTTAGAAAAAATACAAAATAATCAGACAAGGTATGTACATCTTATTACATATTTACCTACTGTATGTATACAAATGATATTTTCTATACATGTCAAAAGTACAGGGAAATATCACTAAATATTTAATCTGGGTTATTGCAGCAGTGTATATAAATCTTGTAAAATTACTCTATAGATCTAGGGTACTATGTAGCTATTTTACATGTAGGTACACTTAACATTATTCTTGTGAGGGCTTGTAGGGGTGAGGCCCAAGTGCGACCAATGGGGGGATCAGGATCAGAATCACTCCTGATGAATCAGGGTGCCACTAAAACACAATAGGGAGCAAGGGGCGGTACCCTGCGAGAACCGCTACAGAAAATAAATGGGAAAACAAAAACGCCCAGCGTATAGCGAAATAACTACCCACAAAAGAGGGCAAATAAACGCGGTCCACGAACGGTACCGAACGATAGTAAAACTGAACAAAAACTCTGGCATGTAGCCAAACACAACACGACCCAGCAAATAGGGCGATTCTCAGAAACCGGACAGCTTCACGAAATAAGTGCAGAGCTGCCGGCGAAATAAAAGGACCGCTACGGGGGACAGAGGGCTGATAGTCTACTTCCTAAAAAGATGATCTCGGAGTGCTACGTGTTTAGCTCCCATCTCCGATCACATCAAAAGGAGGAGAAAACCAGCCAATGACCCACGCAGAGGGAAGTGACAGACAGCACAGACAAAAACAAAGCTGGAAACGAACCCAGATGCCTAAAACGAGCTTAGGAAAAATAACTGAAATAAGTGCCCTGGGTCTGCCGATAAGTAACCCCGAAAACAGATCAAAAACAAAGGTAAACACGAGACTTCCGTAGAAGCGGCGAGAAAAACTAGAAAAGTATTCTTTTCTAGTTTTTTTAAGACTGCGAGTAACCGTACCAGCTTCCACGCCACACGAATAGGGTATATGTCGAGCATCACGTGACCAAACCGGAAAACACACCTACTCACTTCCGCCAGTCAACAAGGTCCATGTGATAATTAAATAAAAACAATAGCACGGGTTGTTAATACTGTACCATAAAGTGATCAATTTTATTTTGAGAGACCTGATGAATAACATACTATTATGCCACTAGATAATCAATGATTTACAAGAAACTATAATACCGTTACCCCAATAACCTTGCCTATACTCGTTTTTCAGCTGAAATGTATTAGACCGAACCAACAACACTGAACTTGAACAGCTGTTATTTTGGACTGATGCCTTTATCAAACTTCTCAAAATTGGAATGCTGGTATAAGTCGTGCCTTTTAAATCATGACGATTAGATAGATTAGATAGTCAAGAGGGTCCTGATCGTATTGCCAGATTAGCCTTTATACCTTGAGAAGTTTGACATAGCGTTACCATCCTTGAACTGGAACTGATGGTCAACGCGAACAGATCAACCTTATGCTAACCATCCCTACTCTCAGGCTGTGGGGCTTCTCACTCTTTCACATAGATCTGTGACAGGCTGCCCTGATGTGAACATCGGCAGTCATCCTGTCTCTGTTTGACACTGGTGAAAAATGAGGAAGACAACATAAAGATCTACATAGGTAACTGTTATTGAGCAGGTAGGCTACTTTAAAAAAAAATTGTTAGTACTAGGTAGCTAACGCTAATGCTAGGTAATAGACAGCAGGCACAGGTAGGTTTAAAGGTAAAAAAGTCATTTTTTTTTTAGTACCCTCATAGTCATGGATATAGGAGGAAGCGTATAGCTTAAACCCCTTGTCCATTTTGACTCGTAGGAGCCGTAGATGTCGACTTGCATATCCGATGCACATCGGATATACTAATTTTGGGAAGTTCCTGTAAGCATATTGTATAGAACAATGCCATTATCTCGTCTACCGGAAATGGCCAGTAACGTTTAGCAAAACACGGAAGTCCGTCGCGCATAACCCCCATTGACACTGAAGCACGGAGCAGTGAAAACAGCAAACTGAAGTAGGCAGCGAACACCTGTGAATAATCAGCTGATTAGGTATAGAAGGGAAGCAGGGACGTACTCACGAGGATTAGACAGGAGTACGCCCACACAGGGGCTAAGCAGGCACTCAAACCATGACAACTGTGAAATGGCTTTATACATTTCTACTTCAAAGACAAAAAACAGAACAGCTGCACAGGTATTCAACAGTGAACAACAAAAATGTTAATTGATCAGCTGGTTAAGAGTGGAAAAACGATCCATTTATAGTCAAATGCTGATAACTTATAAAATTGTTAAAAGTCAGGTGCCAAACTATTTAATTAATTACTTCACAATGGTAGGTGATACCCATAGCCACTTTACTAGAGGCAGCACAATTGATTTTATACTGATTCGTTTCAAAAGCCTGATGGGCAAAAACACGTTTATGTACAGTGCAGTGGAATAATTTACCCACGAATCTGAAACAGAGTATTTAGCTTAATACATTTAAAGTGTGTATGGTATGGTGCAATGTGTATGGTCTGATATTTAGTGTTTTGTGAGAACCACAATGGAAATAAGCCTTCAGGCTTTATTGTGTTTTTATCCTCTGTGATTTTTTATTTTTTACTTTCTCTTGTATGTTATGTGTGTTGGCCTATGTGCCATTTTTAATCACCAAATAAACCAACCAACAAAAACATACTGTCTCGAAGAAGAACAGATTCAGCATCTAGGGTCATGGTGAAATATTGATGATAAATTATGTTTTTTATAAACATATGAACAATATGTTATATGACAAACCTAAATAAACTCTGGTGCCATAAATTGTCTTTGGAGGTCACATAATTATTTGATTGGAGTCCACCTGTGTACAATTAAGGTGTTTCAAATGATTTCAAATTAAATACACCTGTCTGTGAGAGGGCCCACAGTTATTTAGTGCATTTCCAAACAAGAGCTTGATCATGAAGACCAAAGAACATTCAAAGCAAATCTGAGAAAAGGTTTTTCAAAAGCACTAATCAGGGGAAAGATACAAGAAGATTTCAAAGACTGAATATCCCCTGGAGCACCGTTAAGTCCATCATAAAGAAATGGAGAGAATATGTAAACAACAGTAAATTTGGCTAGAACTGTGCAAGAAGGGCGTTTGTTATGGAGGCCACCAAGAAGTCTATGGCAACTCTGATGGCGTAAGTCTTCCATGGCAGGATTTGGAGAAACTGTCCATATATATAAGCCCAACAATAGCCTGGGCACTTCACAAATCTGCGCTTTAGGGAGGGTGGCAAAAAGAAAGCCACTGTTGAAGAAAACTCACATGAAACCTCGCCTAGAGTTTTCCAGAGGGCATATGGGAGACTCTCAAACCAAGTGGAGGAAGATTCTATGGTCTGGTGAGACCAACTTCTATGCATCAACGTTAGGCGCTATGTTTGGAGCAAACCTAACACTATGCATCATCCCAAGAATACTATCCCTACCGTGAAACATGGTGGTGGGAGCCTAACACCATGGGGATGCTTCTCTACTTCAGGGACTAGAAAACTTGTCAAAATAGAAGGCAAATGGATGGACCAAGATACATACACACACATCTTGGAGGGAAATCTGCTACAGTCTGCAAGAGACGTGGGACTTGGGAGAAGATTTATATTCCAGCATGACAATGACCCAAAGTCACATTGGTTTAAAAATGAAAAAATCTATGTCCTGGAGTGGCCCAGTCAAAACCCAGATCTCAATCCCATTGACAATCTGTGTAAAGGTTAGAAAATTGCCGTTCACCACTGGTCTCTATCAACCAACCTGATTTTATGACTTTTAATCAAAGTTATGGGTGAAAATTGCAATGTCCAGATGTGTAAAGCTGGTAGAGACTTACTCACAGACTCGCAGCTATAATTGCAGCTAAAGGTGCTTCTACTAAATATTAAGTCAAGGGGGTGAATACTTATGTAATCAATTATTGTATGTTTACTTGTAATTAATTAACAAAAAGCTTTAGAGTTTAGTTTTTATTTATCAGTGGCAAGAAAGCACAATGAAATCCATTTTGACTCCATGAAGTAAGAAAACAAAATGTGAAAGGGGTGAAATTCCAAAGGGGTTGAATACTTATTATACCCACTGTATATATAGGGACATAATTTAGGGACATACAAGTTGCCTCAAAATTCCTCAAACAGCACTCACATTACAAATCAAATTATGACTCAAAATGAGAGAAAAATGCATGTACATTCAAACCAGCATCATCTTTCATTCGGCTGGCATGAGTGTTTCTCGGCATTGACAGGGTAGAGGAGAGGCATGGCAATGCCCTGGTCTGGCTTCTGAAAGGCAGCGATCAAGTTCTTCACATGTCGAAAGTAGCGTTTCTGGACGCCGGGTGATGACTGCAACACAAACACGAGCATGGGGAAATGTGGTCAGGACAAGCATTTGCCTTCTCCACATCAAACTAACCAAGAACAAATGATGGTCGTTATCTGTTTCGAACTGTATATTTGGTTTAACTACCATTTGCTTGTTTTCCCTTAACTTTGTTTTAACAGATACAACAGGCATTTATAATTATTAAACAGTCCATGGTTTTGTGTGATTCCCTCTGCATCTGTCCATCAACACATGAATCAATTACATTTGACTGTATATAGCTTTCCATTCTTCTAAGAATTGACTAAACTACTTGCAAGAGTATCAAGCCAATTGGTTTGTAGACGCTTGAGTTATTAGATATTCATTGCTCATGGCACACATATCTATACCTTGAGGGACAGATAATGGCACCAAGCTAATTCTACAAATCAAAACCTGTCCACAAATGAAAAGGAGATATCTCTCCAAGACTTTGACTTATTTGTGTCTACGAAAGGATGATCATGTGATTAAAATTGACTTCGGACTTCCTTTCTCACCTCTGTGACCCAGCTTCCTCCCTCAGCTTGATGTACCCTGTAGGTGTACACACACTCTTTGCACCTGTCAATGCAGGCAAAACAAAACAAGAAAACAACTTTAAAGAACATGCAAGAGTGGGCCTGTTATGGCAGGCAGTGTGGCCAGTGAGATTGGGCATTGCTATTCAGAAATCAATAGCTAGCCTACGCAAGACAGAGCACATAAGTGCCTGAAGCAGCTGGGGGCTATAATAATAATTATGATTAGTAATAATAATAATACAACTGAAATGCATTTAGTGTATATTTAGTGGCTCATATGTGTGTTTAATATGCAAAGATAAATATAAGGACATGCATAATACATTAACAACATGGATGCCAAATTATCTTACGAAGGGAGGGTAAATAATGTATATATGATATTGAAAGCTAATGTATTGAATACTCGGGGCTATTCCTTCCACTATTCCTACACGGTGTCCTTCCTTTTGAATTGGCAAAAAATGAAAAATGTTATTTCCTCAAAGACATTGCTTCAGAGTGGAGAGTTACATTGAACAATCCAAGCGTGGCAAGTGCGCGATTGCAATTAAATCTGTTTTTCTTTTGGCAGAAATAATGAGCAATTATTTTAAAAGTTTGCAGGCTTAATTATATACGGAAGACATCGTGCATTGTTGATTAAAATAGCAAGTCATTGCTTGCGATACAACATCGCCAAAGCTGATAAACATCGCAACTGCAAAAAATAATGATACAATAAATTAATTAAGTAAAACTAGTCTTGAACAAGATCACATAAGATCAAGAATACTTTTGTATTTATTTAATTTCAAAATAGCCTACTGTATAACTCCAGTTCTTTTGAACTTTCATTCTTAAGATATCAGATCATATGCTTGAGAGAAAATTAAATAAATAAAAAATCGTATTTTAAATATTTAAGACAATTATTTGTATCTTAAGAAATATTTTGGAGATGTATTCAAATTATAATAGCCATATACTTACAAGACGCATATACAATAAACTCGGGGCTTGGTCTCGCTGTTTCGTATTAAGAAGCTGCCGTCCTTGCCGATGGAGCTGAGCAGTCTCTCTGTGGCCTCTTTGCTTATGGCTCCGTGATAGACAGCTAATGATTCCATTGTATCGTTGTTCGTTGTCACCACAGCTTGGAGTAACGTGTTTCATGCATATATACGTGAACGCCTGCTAAAAGAAATAAGTGTCTTTACAGGAAGTAGCATATAAAGCAAGTAATGAATGCCAAGTGCACAATATACGCTTACGCCTTCGTGTTACGCAACATGACTTTTCTACCACAACGTGATAACACATCCACCCTTGCCGACGGAGCCGAGCAGTCTGTCTGTGGCCTCTTTGCTTATGGCTCCGTGATAGACAGCTAATGATTCCATTGTGTCGTTGTTCGTTGTCACCACAGCTTGGAGTAACCAAAAAAACGTGTTACATGCATATATACGTGAACGCCTTTTCTACCACAACATGATTCCACAGCCACCCTCATTGCCCACATCTGCAACAATACAACCAATAATCGGGGAAATGCATGCCAATCTTAAATATGAATAGCATAACTACATAAAACCAATTGTACAATGGATGAGATTGCTTGCATGTTTTAAAACATCAAGGGGCAGGTTTCTTTGTATTTACCAAAGATCTACAGCCTGCAAACTTGCAATGTCGTGTAACAAACAAAATGAACAAATACCACAGCTGAAATACATTACTGTAGAATGTAAAAAAAACTGTAGGAGTTTTTTCTTAAATATTTGTATTTATTGCACCATTTCAACCAATGATAATACCAGCATTAACATGACATAGGCTACAGGTGGACTCACGCGATCAATTTACCTGGCCAGACAATGGTTGAAATGCACTGTCACTTTCTCACAGCATGAGAAAGAAAATGGAAGAAAATAAAAAAATCACACTTGGGAGCTTGAAAGCCCTGTGCAGATAACTACTAGTCTTTCATTGTTCACTTTTTATTAACCGGGACCTGTGAAATGTTTATGATGATTGATTGGTTGTATGTGTGAGCTACTGCAGGTGATTAGCTGATTGACTGGCTGCAGGTGTTCGCTTCTGCCGGTTTTTAAAGGTGTGTTACTGAGGTGTTGACTTTTTGGAGGAAAGTGCTGTTTTAGGGCGGAATTGTGCTTCTGCGTCTGTGAATCTGCGAACATGTACGCGTCTCTGACGCTGACATACGCATAGGGCAGTGGTTCTCAACCCTGGTCCTGGAGGGCCGCAGGGTGTGCTGGTTTTCATTGTTACTCAGCACTTAATTGATTGATTAAAACGGTTCACCTCACCTCACCTGGTTTCTTGTGTTTAAATTGGTTGCTGATTTTAAGGTGAAAACAAAAACCTGCAGGCCCTGCAGCCCTCCAGGACCAGGGTTGAAAACCTCTGCCCTAAAGCAGGGATGTCAAACTCATTCCATCGAGGGACGTGTATATGCTGCAGGTTTTTGTTGCAACTAATGCACTACACCAGGTGATTTCACTAATTAGCTCACTTCAACCAATTATGGACTCATTGAAATCACCTGGTGTACTGCATTAGTTGCAACAAAAACCTGCAGCATATACTCGTCCCTCGATGGAATGAGTTCAACACCAGTGGCCTAAAGCAGAGGTTTTCAACCCTGGTCCTGGAGGGCCACAGGGCCTGCAGGTTTTTGTTTTCACCTTAAAATCAGCAACCAATTTAAACACAAGAAACCAGGTGAGGTGAGGTGAACCGTTTTAATCAATCAATTAAGTGCTGAGTAACAATGAAAACCAGCACACCCTGCGGCCCTCCAGGACTAGGGTTGAGAACCACTGGCATAGGGGCTTTCCAACATACTTTCGTAACGTTAACGTGTGCACTAGGAGGCAGTGTTGCATTTACTAAACTAAAGAATGTACAGAAAACGAAGAAGAAACCCAGAAGCGGAAATCCAGTGTAAACAGTTGTGTGGTGAAGGGTTGTTGTCACAATCAGGAAAATAAATCATTATAAATGATACATATAGCCTAAATATAAATGGCTTAACTTTACAAAAAATTTAGATGGCTTTTTTTTATGGGGCGATCCATACAGGATACGGTAAAAACACCAAGGGGAACCTATTTGCATAAGATCTAGACCACAGCATGCTAACTTGTAATGTTACCCGGCTCTGGCCGGGTGTGCCACTAGGGGAGCGGCAATTGGCTGTCTGCCCCAGGGAAGGGAGAGGGAAGGCGACATGAGTTCGCTGCGTATAGGAGTGTCCACTCTCATTGCAGAACACATCCCTCACACTCCAATGGATATTATGCACCTTCATGATGCTTCACTATAAAATAATATTTTTAAATATTATATGAAACTTTTCATTTATTAGGCTAATTCCTGTCAGTAGAACAAAGGGGTGTAGGTAGATATTGGGAAAGAGAAATTATGCACTGATATTTGGAATTATTTTTTCCAGTTATGAGAGAGTTGATATGAGGTCATATAGTCTAGTAGAAGCAGAGACCCTGGTTTTCAAGACCAGTCTTGACTTACTGTAGTGTTAGCTATTCTCTAGTGCAGGGGTGTCAAACTCATTCCATCGAGGGCTGAGTGTGTGCAGGTTTTTGTTGCAACCAGTGCACTACACCAGGTGATTTCAATTAGTTCCCCTCCTTGGCTGAAGAAGGAAGCTAATTAGTGAAATCACCTGGTGTTGTGCACTGGTTGCAACAAAAAACACACACTCGGCCCACGATGGAATGAGTTTGACACCCCTGCTCTAGTGTCTAGACCAGGGGTGGGCAATCTTACCCTGTGTGGGCCGGTGTGGGTGCAGGCTTTTGTTCCAACCGAGCAGTAGCTCACCTGATTTGACTAATCAGCTAATCAAAGTCTTCAATCAGGGCTTTGATTAGTGGAATCAGGTGTGTCACTGTTCAGTTGGAACAAAAGACTGCACCCACACCGGCCCACACAGGGTAAGATTGCCCACCCCTGGTCTAGACAGTAGGAACAATGATGAGCCTAGATGAGCTAAATGGCTAGTTCTCGGCCATCAAACATTCTTATTTTCTTATGATGGAGTAATGTGTGGAATTGATGTTGCACAAGAATGCAAAGGATTGTATACTTGATAAATTGGTTTGGATATGGTTTAAGCTCTGTTTTTAAAGCCAAACATGAATTTGAGCAATTTTGTAATTTTGAAACTAAGCTTTGCAACCAATACAAATTTAAGAGGTGAATAAAGTAATTGAAGGAGACTGATATAAAGCTGCTTTAAGCAGATATTGGGAAAATAACTTTGCCACAGTCCTGTACATGATTTCCCTTTAAGAGAAGTGTGTTGGTACGTTATAATGAAGATTTTGGGCAAACAAAGCATCCATTGTCGTAGCTGGCATTGAATAACATAGACAATGCTGGAGACTGATAAACAAACTCTTTTCTGATTATTGGGCACGATGGACTCCAATTTTAAGGGACGCCAATTAAGGAGCAATCCCTTTTTAGTTTGATTGCAACAAATGTGAAAATGTTATTTTTGTGCCCTCCACACGAAATGTATGTTTCTTTCTGATATTTCACACAATTAAGTAAAAAAGGAATCAGCTGTAAATGTGTGCTTATTATCAAGTGTGTTAATCAAAGCCAGGTTCAAGACTATAGTGAGTTTAGATTTAAGTTCTTTACCTTCCCTATTTCTTGCTCAGAGGTGGATCCTTTCAGTAGCCTATTATGTTTTTTATCAATAAGAAAATTGAAGTGAAGTTTACATACAAAAACCTTCTATTGTTGTTATATTATCTGTCTCCCCCTAGTGGAAATTTGTGAAAAGACAACCCCACAATGGAGCACTCTTATGTCCCACTCCTATAGAGGTCACCTGATGTATATCAGTGGGCCTTCTCTGTCTGTAAACAAATTACTTTACAGTGGGTGACACACTGTGTAGCACCAGAATTTCCTGTGTGTAGACATGACTAAACCTTGAAAGTCTTCAACATCAACACAACCAGGAAACATGTTTCTGGCAGTGCCACAATAGTAAATACTAACTGTAGCCTTGTGTACATTGTAGCCAAATGGTGAAATAAACGGCGCAAACATTGGCTTGGGATGCAAAGCATGCTTTTAGAAGGAATATTTCTCCACAAGGGGGCAGTAGTATTCAGTGCATAAACTTAAACTGAAGCAACATTTACTATTTCTGGCTAATATTAATCTTATAATTATACCATCTCTATTGCTATCAAAAACGTGAATATGTGGCAGCAAATTTGCAATTATATCAATATGCAACATTATTTGATCAACCAAAGCTCTCAAAGCAACTAACCAGCTATATCCTCCACAACACTCCATATTGCAGGTTTCAAGTTTATTGTCATATGCTCGATAACAATGCAACATCATTACCAGCAATGAAATTCTTGGTCTCAGAGCCAACTCAACTTTATATATCAATAACAATAAAATAAGGGCATAGTAGGTAATTAAATAAACAGTATTTACATAGTAATTGTAGAAATAAAATATAATATATAATAAAATAATAAACAAAATAATAATAATAGTGACGATAATATTTGTGGTATATGTATGCCATTGTGTTACTGTAGTAGGTGTGTATGGTGTGTGTGCAAGTGTTAGTGTCAGCAGTTCAGTAGCCTGATGGCTTGCGAGTAAAAACTGTCTCTGAACCTGTTGGTTCGGGTCCGGATGCTCCTGTGCCGCCTACCAGACGGTAGGAGCGTGAAAAGTTTGTGGCTGGGATGGCTGGGGTCAGAAACGATCCGCTGAGCCTTCCTCCTGCAGCGCTGACTGTAGAGGTCCTGGATGGCTGGCAGCTCAGTCCTGGTAATGCGTTGTGCTGATCTAACCACCCTCTGCAGAGCTTTGCGTTCGAGGGCGGTGCAGCTGCCGTACCAGGCCGTGATGCTGCCAGTCAGGATACTCTTGATGGTACACCTGTAGAAGTTAGTGAGTATCCTGGAGTCCATGCCGAAACTCCTCAGCCGCCGGAGGAAGAAGAGCCGCTGTCTTGCTGCCAGGGGCGTGTTTAGGGGGTGGCCTAGGGTGGCACGTGCCACCCCTGGAATCTGATTGGCCACCCCAGGTGCCACCCCAGATGCTGCGGGCGCAAAATTCAGAGGGGCGCAAAATTTAAGAAGAAGAGAAAAAAAAAACACAGTTAGGGCAGCGGTCCCAAACCCTTTTTGCATTTTTCCCCATGCACCCCGGAAATAAATGAACGCGTACACATCACCGCCCCCGGTCAGTGCCCCACTTGGGCCACCCCAGTCAAAACAGTCTGGAGACGCCACTGCTCGCTGCCTTCATGACCACACCTGTGTGGTGTGACCAGCTCAGATCCTCACCGATGTTAATCCCCAGGAATCTGAAGCAGCTGACCCTCTCTACTGCTGTTCCCTCAATGCGGATGGGGGCATGCCCCCTCCCTGCAGCCTCCTGTAGTCCACGATCAGCTCCATTGTCTTGCTGACATTGAGCAGGAGGTTGTTGTCTTGACACCACGATGTCAGGGCTCTCACCTCTGCTCTGTAGGCCGACTCGTCACCGTCTGTGATACAGCCGATGATAGTGGTGTCGTCAGCAAACTTGAGAACAGTATTGGAGTGTGGCCGTGCAGTCATGGGTAAACAGGGAGTACAGAAGGGGGCTAAGCACACATCCCTGGTGCCAATCCGCACCGCCTGTGGTCTGCCCGTCAGGAAGTCCAGTATCCAGCTGCACAGGGAGGAACTGATGCGCAGGTCTCGGGCCTTCATGACGAGTCTGGACGGCACTATGGTGTTAAAAGCTGAGCTATAGTCGATGAACAGCATCCGCACGTAAGTGTTTCTCTGTTCCAGATGGGAGAGGGCAGTGTGCAGTGCGAATGCTATTGCATCGTCTGTGGACCTGTTTGGCCTGTAGGCAAACTAGAATGGGTCTAGTGTGGTGGGTAGGGAGGATGTAATGTGAGCTTTTGACTGTCTGCTCAAAGCACTTCATGACAATGGAGGTGAGAGCTATTGGGCGGTAGTCATTTAGACAACTCACATTTGGTTTCTTTGGGACTGGCATGATGGTAGTTTTCTTAAAATATGTGGGGACTACAGACTGGAGCAGGGAAAGGTAAAAATGTCTGTGAAGGCATCTGCCAGTTCGTAGGCACATGCTTTAATAGCACGGCCCGGGATATTGTCCGGTCCAGGAGCTTTGTGTGCGTTTACCTACCTTGCGGAAACAGTGACGCAGGGCGGCGTCTGATTGGTCCGTCCAGCACTGTACTGTGCACGTCACAGGCTGCTCGTGCTTCAGTCTCTGCCTATAGGCTGGCAGCAGCAGGACCGAGGTGTGATCTGATTTGCCGAAAGCTGGGCGGGGGCGGGCTTTGTAGGCATATCCGTACAGAGTGTAAACATGGTCCAGGATGTTTTCACCACGCGTTGGAATATTAACATGTTGGTGGTATTTCGGCAGAACTTTCTTCAGGTTGGCTTTATTAAAGTCGCCAGACACGATGAAAGCAACCTCTGGGTGTAGAGTTTCTTGCCGGTCAATAATTTATGGTGATGTTGGTGCGGGCAATAATCCTACTAAGGCTCCCCTCTATGGTGGTCTTAGTAGAATTCCCTCTCCAGACCCAAGGAGCAGGCTGCTTTGACCCACTGACCAAACACATACACCCGGGGTACCACAACATTTATTATGAATGAAGTCATTTATATCTAGATGTATTCATTTCGCAGATGACTTAAAGATTAGTATGTGCGATAAAGATTATACATAGCAGCACAGGCACAGAAATTGCCTGGAACACAATTGCAACAATGTGTCAAAAAAAAGAGTATAAAACAAAGATGTAATAAATATATTACCAATGGGGACAATGGTAAAGGGGACAATGTAAAACAAGCCAATAATAAAAGTGTGAAAACAACAAATCACAAAGTGCACAAATAATCACAATAGGTTAAAATTCAATACATCCAAGTTAATGCTGGCAACGAGACGAATCTGGGTACAGTCTGAAGAGGTGGGTTTTCAGTTTGAGTTAAAATGCATGGCTGTGCCAGTGACAGTGGTATGGGGGGTGCTTTAGTTCGTTTAGCCTTATGCATTCCTCTTTTAGATGCGGAGAGAAATTCATGTAGAAAAAACTATTCACAAAACGATTTTTGTTTAAAAAAACCTGTCAAATGACAGATTATCAAATATAACACCTGAGCAGACAATACAAGACAATACTTGTCTTCCGCAAGAGACTCAAAACCCACCTCTTCAGACTCCACTACCACTGAACTCTGTCCATCTAGCTAAATTGTCTTCACCACTGTTTACTTGTTCAACACTATACTCCAAAAAAATATATAATAATACACTAACCTTTTCCTAACCCAGTGTTACAGGTATGGTACGCAGATGCCTGCAATGATGTCTATTGCTGTATTACTGCACTGATCTCGTGCGCTAACTATGATTGTTCCTACCATGTATTAATGCACACTCCTGTGAAGGAGTCAGACACGGTCTCAATGTTCAAGTCTAGATTAAAAACACATCTCTTTAGTCTCTCTTATAGTCATTAGGTGCAGATGTGGAGGGAGCGTAGCAATAGAGCCTTCTGGTGCAATGAGCTATCCTTACTGTCACCAATCATAAGTGATGATCCGCCCCTATCAGGACTGCTGATGATGTGGTGGGATGGTCTCTGAGTGCCCTCATGGCTGCGTGCTCCCTGTGCCACTCACCTAATTAGTTATGCTGCCCTAGATGACTTCTGCTGGTGCAAAAGTGTTATCACTACTCTTTCCCCTGATCCGGTGTGATATTTATCATAGTCATAATTGCACCTTTCCTCTTTTCTCCCCGGCTTCGTGGCACCTGCCCGGAGCTCACCTGCCCCAGAGTCAACCCCCCACCCCTGCCATGTGTTAGCCGGATGCCGCTGGCCCAGACCCTAGCTGCTGGTTCCATCCCCCGCCCTGCCCTGGTATCTGGAGGGATGAGGTCCACCCCACCCCTACACTTAGAGTGCCCTTCCGGTGGTCTGTTAAGCCTCATGAGCCTCAAGGACTATTTGTTTTGTTTTTCTCTGTAACCCACAATTTTCCAGTAGTTCATTTCGACCGCCTTTTAAGGGGTTAGGGAATAATTTTCCAGTCTCCCACACTGGTCCCAATGGTTTTCTGGTTTTTTGATTCCCTCTGGAAAATGCCAATTGTGAAGCATTGTGTGACAACCTGTTTGTAAATGGCGCTATACAAAAATAAAGATTGATTAAATAAAGATTGTAAGTCGCTCTGGATAAGAGCGTCTGCTAAATGCGTAAAATGTAAATGTAAATGTACAATAAATAAAGTGACTTGCATTCGGGAAGCACAATAAGGCTGCATTTTAAGTCTAATAAAAGACATAAGACAGATTTAAAATAAATCAACCAAGCTCAAGAGATAGTTGACATCAATCTAACATAAAAAATACAAACACACAGGAAGTCCTACGGGGCAAGACATCATTGCCCATAGCATCGCCCAGGGAGGGGTTTGATTGGCAGGATACAGATTCTGCACCAGAAATGGATGGGAAAAAGTCTTCCAGTGCCTATCAATAATACGTTATTGATCAAATCAATCAAGTATGTGAGGTTGTAGCACAACTTTTTGAAAAGGTTAGGCCTTGTAATCTGTCTTCTACAGATCACAAATACCACTGTAACATACAAAAATCTGACAAGAACATTTAAACTGTTAAGACTTTCCACAATGCTGTTCAATACTTATGACATTTACAAAAAAAGAGTACAAATACTATCATAGTTTGTCAAAACATCTTTGCCTCTCACCAGTCAACAGGAAAAAACTTCTCAACCCATCAGTGAGTATACAGTTTGTGATATGTGATGGTTTCCTTTCATACTTGAATATGTAGCAATAATTCTACGTCAATTGAGTGAGCAGGGGGGAGAGAAGACAGGGTGTTGTTTTCACCCACGTCATTCAGTAACGCACAGTCCATGTGAGCAAATGGAATAGACACCTCAAACCAGCAAGTTGCTGTAGGAAGCGATGCACGCTAATGGGCAATGAGGTTTTTTTGTGGTTTCCGTGACACTTCTGGCTCGACTTGTTTTCTCGCATGTACTTCAGATGATTGACAGCTTTGTTTGCGTTCCACCCTGTCACGTGTTGGGTCACCGACATGTGGCAGTATTTTGAAATCTTGTACACGGTTGTGCCGTTGTTGAAAGCTGTGGTAAATAAAATAGTTTAATAGTCTTAATAACAATTAAATAGTTTGTAACAGGGGCTGGCTATTAAAAATGACAAATAAAATGAAAATGGTGAATGTTATAAAGGCTAAACATATCAAATGAAAATGTAAACTCTGATTACATTTGATCATGGTTTTTTGGCATTCTCTTCTGTCAGTGATGATGCTTGGTGAAAACCTATGAAGAGACATCTTTCTGCATTGATAGAATTGGTTAAAACGGACTAGTATCGTTTTGCTGTAAGATTTGGAAATGTTTTTTCAGCTCTATCCCAGAATACCCCCTGAATTGTCTTATCTTGCATAGTTCAAGAGGGAGTTTTACTGACAGGGTGGAACCTTGCTCTGTAATCGCATGTGCCTCAGAGTCTCCATACAGCACATTTTCCCGACATGGATAATGCTTAAACACTTTTTTGACAATGGCCACAAGTTTGTGAACTTTCTCGAAAAGTATTACTCGCTAGTGCCACAAGGTGGGCATTTCAAGGTAAATGGACGGAGTTTGGAAGCAAGCTATCTTGGTATACTTTTGCACAATAACTTGCATTGTCAGACACTATAAGCGTCTCACATTGTTGAAATCCACCTCAAAGTCATCTAAGCAGTTTTTGATGGCTCCCGCGACCAAGGTGTAATTGACGGAAGTTAAGCACAATGGGTCAGCGAGGATGACTTTCAAATCAGCTGCGATGGATTGTCCTTGCAGAACAAATAAAACAAGCGAAACGCAACTGTCTGTCCCGTCTGTTGATTCCTGTGTGACCACAGTCAGTTGTTTTGATATTTTATTTCATTTTGATCTTATGCAAATCAGCAGTCTGTGGGACATGTTTAAAATGCTTGTTTAAAATGCATGAATTATACACTTTGTTTACACTTTGGAATATTGAAGTTTAAGAAGGCGTATGTCAGATCTGTCTTCTTCCCTGCTGACAGAGGATTCCCCCTGAGTGTTTAACTCAGACCTTAGCTGAGGTTTTTTTTGTTTGTAAATGTTTGTCCGTTGTTCCTTTTTGGTTTTAGCCTTATTGTTAAATTGCACGTTGTGCAAAATATAAATGAAATCCGTCTGTGTGCAGTGTACCAAGCGGATACTAAGGCATGCTTTTCCGATTTGACATTCCTTCCATGTTTATCCTTCTTTTCTTTCACCCTAGCCGTATTAGGTAAACTCATTGCTTTTTTAATGGTGACAATTAGCCACTGATTGTGTAATTAGTCACGATGCTGTGCCAATTGAGTGCCTACGGGGACACCTTGAGGATAAAGATTGAAATACAAGTTTGAATCCCCGCGGGTCATGTGACGGTATCACGTGACTGGCGGACCTAATCACATTGGGCCTAATCACATTTTCGTATTTTTCTCGTATTTTTTTTCGTGAGGTGACTTCTACAAGTGTTCCACGTCAGATTCAGCAAACGCTGGTAACTTCAGAAAATTGTCGTAAATGACATGGTAAACATGCTGAATGCTACGTCTTCTTAAATGAGTGTGCGTTCATGTGATTTGTGAATTACACAAATCCAAGAAGGAAAACTTTACGAACTTGGAGATTGAAGTACTACTATCTGAAATAAGTAACCGAAAGCACATACTATTTAAGAGCGTCAACAGTGGAATTAAGGGACCTGTTAAAACCAAGGAGTGGGAAAAAATTACTTGTGCAGTTAACATAGTATCATCGGTTGCCCGTAGCACAGAAGAAGAAAAAAATGGTGTGATATGAAATTGGAGTCAAAGAAACGTCTCGTGAAAGCAAGGTGATCCATGACTGCAACAAGAGGGGGCAGGAGGAAGTCTCCGTTACGCACGCCGACGAGTGAATACGTGCCATAATTGGCGAGGTTGCCTTGTCCGGTGTTGCAACGGATATCCCCCTGGACAGCGATTGACAGCGAAGCACAGCCCGTGGTAACCAAAAACACGACACTAGCAATTTGTCTGTCTCTGCAAATAGATCAGCGCGCTCTCTAAAGACGTGCTCTCTTTCAAGATATTGTAGTATTATACCATAGCCTCAATAGCCACAATTGAAACAAATGATAATGATATAATTATATTAATGATATTATCCTACAATTTGAAAAGAAAACAGTCAAATATAGGCCTACAATTGTCAAACAGGATACTCCCAAAATGATTATACATTATGAATTCTATCATTTATCGTGTCATTTATATATTCAAACTCAACAGTTATTCTAAATAATGAATTAGACTCCATTAGTCAAAAACAAAGTTGTTTTGTACGTATGACTTGTACGACAGCTCTGGACCACTCATAAATCTTGTTCGTACCTAAGAGAAAATTCTAAAGACAAGAAAATTGGTGAATGCGGCAAATTCAGAATTTGTGCGTAAAAGTGGTTCTTGCATCTGGCCCATTGTACCAACTCAAACTGACACTGTCAGTGGAGGATTTATACCCTGGGTCTCTGTGAGTGTTAGACACTCTAGCCTTTGGATAAACTAAGCATGTGAGCAGATTAGTGGTAGGAACGGACGAGCAGTGTTGGGCTGAATGGCCTGTTCTCGTCTCCCCCTTATGTTATGTTATGTTATGTTATGTTATGTTATGAAACAGATGGGTGGGTAAAACTGAAAACCACACACATGATGCCTGTCAGGATGTCACAAGCATGGTATCAAAAATTCAATGTGGTGCCATTATTTGCATTTGGTATCTATTTTAGAACTTCGAACTGTGAAAAACCAAATGGTTTTCAAGGTGATAATGTAAATAGGACATGTTTTTAAATCTTATCCTGTACAGATTTTGCCATGATAAAAAAAATATAACATTTTAAGTAAAAAACAGAGGTTGTTAAATTTGTTTAAAATATAAACTAAAAGTTCTGCAGTGGCCCTCTAAATCTAAGGTCTGCTCCAAAAATGTTACTTGCTCTGAAGGAAACTTCTGCACCAGAAAGCAGATGTAAGGTTGACACATTTGACAATATGTTAACACTAAGGGCTCTATCTTGACAATGCTAACACTACGGTTGATCATACCTCTATAGAGCAGTGCAGAGATGTGGAGGTTGTCAAAATGTTGCTATTTTCACAACAGGGACAGCGCAGTGCTATTGTAAAGCGGTTGGTCTAACAGATGAATAAACCCTGCATTTACCAATAAGCTTACATCTGGGCTTGTAAGTCCAAAAATAAGGCTTCTAAATAACATACTGACAGCATCATGGAGAACACTGAAAAACTTTTAACGAAGGATTTTCTGTGCATTTTCATTGGATGTGGGGAATTAATATAAATATGGCAACCCAGCACACAGATTTAGGAGCAGGGATCATTCTGAGTAGGCCTCCTTTTCTGGAGAAGATTCCGGTTCAGGTTTCCGTTTCTCAGCAGGCCTTAAATTTCCAGATTCGTGTGGTTTTTTGACTGAAATAGGGACTGCACCCAAACTGAAGACTGGCTTTTACATAGGTAAGGGTGTGTGATGGACTATTATGGCCTTTAAAAAGCCTGCCTAACCAATATTCAATTGCCACCTAAGGCAAGGCCAATTCGGTCCAATGAAATAAATAAAGCTGTCGTTCCATTTCGTCTTGTTGGTGGAACAAGGTTCATTAAGTGGAGCAAGAGCTCTTACAAGACAAAATTAATGAATGACATAAATATAAAAATGTAAAATGTAAAATATAAAATGTTGTAATTCAGCCTAACTGAATATTATTCATTTGGAATGAATGACAAGCTTTTATATTTATGGGAAAGAAATACGAGAAAATAGTTCATGTATTTATTCATTGCAGCTACTCCATGGGGAAAAAAACAACAAAAAACAAAACCTTTTTGAGAAAATCTTGCTGTGGTGAAACGTTCTAAATGAATCTGTGAACAACAATGTGCTCTCTCATTTGTTCTCTCATAGAACATAGTGTTGCCTTGGGCAGTAACAGATTTTGTGGTTTATGGTGGCACTCAACAAAATTGTTTTATACATGTACTTTGTGTGTGTACGTGTGCGTGTGCGTGCGTGCGTGTGTGAATTTCCAGTGTATTATTTTGCCACTGTCATCCCTCAATACTTGTTTCATGTCAAAATCTATTTGAAAAAAGAAACACACTATCATTGTTTAAATGAAAGGCAAACCGATAACAAGAATCTTTGTTGCCAAAGGTATGCCTGATGATATCATTCTTAGCAGTTGGCCTCTTTTGTGGTGTCCATTTAAAGTATTAATCCTGAATTGCATTAAAATGAAATGACCGGCTGTTCCTGGAGCAATGCCTATTGCCAAGTCACAACAACAAACCTCCCGTAATGAAGCTTGTCACTTTTCCCCTTGATGGAGAACTCTGACTTAAAAAAACACCAAGGCCAACCAAAGCCTTCACATAGCATTACCCAATGCTCAAAACCTTTCACAAATGCCTTTCACATTTCACAGATTCTGGGAAATGGCTGAACTGAATTTCCTTTCTAACCATCAGAACATGACTAAAAAAGGACACAAGGTACACAGATATGAGCAACTAAGTGACAGTTGGTGCTATTCCTTGCTTTGTGTAGGCAAGTAATCGTTAAATTTTTACAATTTGGGATTCGTTTATTTTCTGCTCCCAGTGCTAAACCTTAGGAATTTCATGGCTTTATCCCCATGCTACCTTATCTCTAACTGGATTTTAATAAACCTCTTTGTTGATTTTCCTAGGGTTGAACAAGGTGAACTTCCATGTAATTTGTGAGACTTGTTTTTCATATAGTAACTGCATGAGCAGTTTCTTATGCAATGAATCAGAGGACAGTTTATCCTTCAGGAAATACTTTGCCCGGAATAGCAATATTTGAGTGAAAGCACAGGAGATCCGTTGTCAAGGCGCACTATGTTTGCACCATATTAAGGTTCTTTGGAGGGAAAGGATTAACATCACACAAGTCGTCTGACAGCTATGTGTGTGAAAGACAAAGTCCTTTGGCAGCAAGTAAGACTGTAGCTCAGCACCTTTTGAAATGGGACCTTGATTTTTTTTCCAGCTATCACAAATCTTTGTTATACATTTAATTTCCCCAATATGTTGAATCTTTAAACCCCTTCCACACTGGTACATTGATTTAATGCATAATGCTATTTTTCCTCAAACTATTTTCCATATATATGTTCAATAATAAATGCAAAAGGAGTATTTTGTATTCTGGAAATTTAGTATTTGGGTATTTGTTTTAACCTAACATCACTTATGTTAAACGTATGTTAAACATTGATATATTGACACTAAACATAATAAATCTTCAATATTTCTTTGGGTCTGTAGAAAATAATGATGGTCGAAGCAATACTCATTTATTTATTGGTTTGCCTACATTTATACAAATGAATTGACATCCAAACTATTTATGAACTGCTTTAGCACTAGTGGTCCTATCAGGGCTATTGTTGATTGTGGAGTGAGCACACATTATATTGGCAATAACTATTGTCCCGTAATTGATCACATGGAAAACACATTAATTATATGCATTCAATGTTAACCATAGCAAAACATAAAACATACACAAGTATGCTGGCAGTAGCTGTAAGATATTCCAGCAGGTGCATCATGTTTGGTTCACCACACGACAAAAAATGGAGAGCTGCCATCATGCCATCACCATTAAACAATTAATTAGCCAATAAATCAGGATCTTGCCAGCTTAATTAATCATACACACTTGGTACGTTGTATATAATATAAGAATATAGCAGTTTAGAGTGCATTTTATATTAAATCAACAAATTACTGTGGTAGATAAAAATACAATATAAGACGTGGGTCACATGACTGCTGAAAACCAGAAGTCATTAAAGCTGATCCTGTAGAGGCCAGCACATAATAAATACCTTTGTATAATGATCACTGAAGAAGGCTGGTTCTTTGACAGTTTCTGTCATGCATTGACAGTCAGATTCAGCCTCCTTCTCTGGCTTTCAGTTCTTTCTTGAGCTACTGTATTGTAAATCACAGTTTAAGTATACTGTAGAAGTATTGAGATCACAGTTTATTCTGTTGCGGTATGGAAATCACAATTTATACCATAGGACCTGACCTGACCACTTTGAAAAATGGGTCAGTGAATGGGGTGGGGGTCGTCCAGGGGGCTAAACATGGGACGTGCTGCTGTCCTGCACCAGGTCAGTCCCAGTCACACCAGGGAACCCCCCTTATTAGGGCCCCTTGTGCTGCCCTGCGGTCTCCTGGGGCCCCAGGTCCTTCAGGTCGCTGAGCTTCCTGGAGAAGGAGCTGAGCCTAGAACTGACGGAGCCGGTCGTCTGAGACAGCCTGGGCACCCGTGCCTGGAGCAGCTCGGCCAGCTGCTCGCGGAAGTGGTTGCCCACGAAGCAATAGAGGAAGGGATTGATGGCACTGTTGCAGAAGCCCAGGCAGAGGGCGAAGGGGATGACCGCACCCACCGCCTGCCTCACCCAGCAGGCCGTCACGACCTCCAGGGCGCTCAGCGCACTGAGGAAGGTGAGCAAGTGGAAGGGGAACCAGCAGATGAAGAAGGCCAGCACCACCGCCACCACCATCCTCAGGACCCGGTCCAGGTGGGCGGAGCTCTCGTCGAAGGAGGTGGTGCCGAGCAGGTGGCGCCCAATGCTGCAGTAGCAGGTGGCGATGACGGCGAAAGGGACCAGGAAGCCCAGAATGTTCTTCATGAGGGCCAGGCCCACCGACCAGGGCACGCTCGGGTAGTAAATCACGCAGGCGGTGACCCCCAGCTCCTTCAGGTAGTGGGTCTCCCTGAAGACCACGGCGGGGATGGTGGGCAGGGTGGCCGCCGCCCACACCATGCAGCTCACCGCGCGCGCGCGGCGCAGGTTCCGTCGGCTCTGCGACTGCAGCGGGTAGACGATGGCCAGGCAGCGGTCCACGCTCATGCAGGTGATGAAGAAGATGCTGGCGTACACGTTGAGGGAGATGAGCCAGCCGCACACCTTGCACAGGAGCGTCCCGAACACCCAGTCGTAGTCGAGGGAGTAGTAGACGGCCCAGAAGGGCAGGCTGGTGAGGAAGAGCAGGTCGGACAGGGCCAGGTTCAGCATGTAGGTGTTGGCCACCGTCTTGCGGCTGGACTTCCGGCTCAGCACCAGCACCACGAGGCCGTTGCCGACAAAGCCCAGGACGAAGATGACGCTGTAGATGGCGGGGATGAGCTTGTTCTGGTGCTGAGGAGGGGAGATGCCGCCGCAGAGCGGGTCAGTTCTAAGGCCCTCTGATGATGCGTTTACCGTAGAAAGGTTGTACGGGAGGATGGTAGCCATAGCCATCGTGTGATTCAGCAGCGTTAGGTGTAGCGAAAGCCTTTGAATTCCTGAGAGGGGAAGTGAGAGTTAATCAGACATTGTCATTGTTCACTGTTAACAAAAGCAAATGCGAAGGTACATACAATAGCTAACACAAATTTAATATAAATATGTTTACATATATAAAGAACATACACTACCGTTCAAAAGTTTGGGGTCACCTGCTGGAAACTATTTTTATCTCATAATTGACAATGCTTTACACGGTATACATTTCTGTAAATACTTTAAAATGACAAAAATAACACATGTAACAATGAACAAAATGAACATCAAAGAAATTTTCAAGAAAATGATATTGAAAATTGAATCTTGGATTCCTCAAAATAGTCACCCTTTGGCGTGAGAATAGCCTCACAAACAGTGGCCATTCGGTTAATAAGTTTTAGCAGGAAATCACCCGACATGTTTTCCCAACTATCCTGCAGCAATTCCCAGAGAAACTTGTGGGTTGCTTTGCTTTGACTCTTCCTTTCCAGTTTGTCCCATACAAGTTCTATGGGATTGAGGTCTGGACACTGGGCAGGCCAGGTCTTTAGTTTGAGTTGTTGTTCACATTCCTCCTTCACCAGATAGTTCTTGCACAACTTCAAGGTGTGTTTCGGGTCGTTATCTTGCTGAAGAATGAAGGAGTGCCCGATTAGCCATAGTCCAGATGGAAGGTGACCCCAAACTTTTGAACGGTAGTGTATATGAAAAATTCCAAAATAAAGGAAACATAAGTAAATTAAGGGTTCTGGTGGCTCTGTTATGGTGTGGGGAGCATTTTCCTGCCATAGTTTAGGTCCACTTAACCCCTTAGAGGGCAAGATACATGCCAATAAATACAAAGCCATTCTGAGTGATTGCCTTCATCCTATGGTGAAGCATTTCTATCCTGATGGGAGTGCTCTCTTCCAGGATGACAATGCCCCCCATCCACAGGGCATGAGCATGAAAACAATGTAAACCATGCGCCATGGCCGTCTCAGTCATAAGATCTCAACCCAATTGAATACTTAGGGAGATTCTTGAGACGTGTTTTCCACCGCCATCAACAATGCACTAAATTATGGAATTTCCCATGGAAGATTGGTGTTGCATCCCTCTTTTCACTTTGTTGGAGTTTCCTTTATTTTGACAGTTATTTGGCCATTTATTGCTTAAATTCCAAACTCCAATGAGTTTTGAAGTGCGGTCATAAATGTTCCAACATTCGATGACAGCAAACACAGTGCAGATGGTAGTACAGTTCACAGTACACCCGACCCCTCATGTATCTTCATTTATCCAAATACTACAAATTCAGTTTACTCCAGGGACTGTTTCAGCATGAGAAAATGTTATTTCTGTGCATGTTAATTAAATGATCCGCTCAGCAAATATGAGCCAGCCTCCATCTGGTTACTGTTAGCAGGGGAGAGAACACAGGGACTCCTCTGATTGTGTTCTGGGGTGGGGGGGGGGGTTCAGAGTACAGGTTCACTCATTTGCCTCACTGCAGCATTGCAGCTTAATTAGCACACCAGTCGGAGGGTGGATGAAAGGCACATGCAATATTACAAAGCATACATGGTATGGAATATGGAAATAGCCATTTTAAGCGTCCTGGCAGACACGTGTCACTTCTAATCACCATATGAGTTCCAGAACATATTCCCCAACATAATAAAACTACACGCATTCCCCGATCTGTGAAACAAACGTAGAAACTATTTTATGACCAGCAATTGTATCTGGAAGCATTTTCTCTACCTCAGTCATAATTTGTTTTCATAACACAGTGCAAGTTTTTAAAGACATTTCTCAAGAGGAAACCTATTGTGGCCAAATGACAAAGCACTGGATAAGGTTAGACAATGCATTACAATGAATCACATTGACGGTTTCTTTGGGCATACATTACCATTATAGGCATACCATTACAATATACAATTATTACAAAAAAATATTTATTTTATCAGAACTTTGAACATTATTCATATTTAGCCAAGATTAGAGAGCAATAATTTAGATTAATGACATATTCCACATGTTTTGACCTCTATTTTTATATTGATGGAGTGATATACATTTTGTGTAAAAGTGTGTTAAAGTATACTGACATGCCAAATAAATTCCATTCTCAACTCCAGAAGTGGCACGCTTAACCCTGTCACATAAGAAAAGTTACCAATTTACCTGTAATTGGAATCCTCTCCTTCTCTAATGAGAGTTAGGCTCTTGTCCTTATCTTGGTAGCAGACTGACGACACCAGGACTTCATGCCCTCTTATATTCCTCCGGCAGGCCTCTGGGGATCATTCCATGTAAATCAAAAAGCCGGAGCGACATGGACACAGGCCAGCGCTGAGTCCCAGACCCCTGGTTAGAGCGCAGAACGTCCGGAGAGGCAGGGCAGAGGTGGAATCAAATCAAGATGTGCGTACAAGCTTCTCTTTGGGACTTTTTCCATGCGGTTCGTTAGCTACCTCAGGATTTGAGAGGCAGAGCATCCACACCGCCATGTGACGGAGTGTACCGGGTTCCACCCCCTATGGGGGTGGGGGGGGGGCGTGGCATCCTAGCCACAGAGACCTTTTATAAACCACCCTTGGCTGTACAGTATGAAGTAACAGAACCACTTCCTAGCTGGCACGGGTTGCATGGGGGAGGGTTTTCAAGGAGGCGCAAACAGATCTATGATCCCCACCTCGTTAAGAGATTAATCAGACATGCCGAATGTGTACAGTGGCAAAAGAAGAAGAAGAAGAAGAAAAAGGACCTCTCTGTGTCTGGGGAGAAAATTAATTCTTCAGCAGATCTCATTGGACCTGCCTGTGGAATTTGATGTATAACACAGATAAATGGGCTGGAATGCATAAAATGTTATAAACAGATGCTTTGATTAGCCAGGAATTAGTGCTATGAGAGGGCTCCTCAGGGGTAGGACAAGAAGCCCGCCCATAAAGATGCCAAAGGGATATTCAAACAAAACCAGGGTTTGACACCACAGGTTCACTGCCAACTAGTACGGCTGATATCATGTGTGGAAAGGTCATTTACGTTTACATTTTTGAGATTTCTTCTGCATGGTTTTGCAAATGTTGTTTGAAATGTTCAAGTCACACATTATACAGAAACATTGTTTTGTATTGAAACGGTGTAGGTTTTTAATACATTTTCAGAACATAATTTCAGGCGTTTAGCCTGTTGTGTAGCAAAAAGGAAATGGCAAGCAATTCTTGTGGATTTAAATATATATATTTACAAAAATGTCAGTTAGACTGTTAGGATTCTCAGCTCTTAGTTCCTGTAGTCCTCTTCCCTGTTTCCACGATCGTATTCATCTCTAGCTCTCTCTTAAATATTCTGACTGTTTCCAATGGTTACCAGCTCACATCATCTCCGTTCAGTAGCTCCAGACGGGCCAAAGTCCCCTCGCAGTTTCAGTTAAATATCAGCATCGCCTCGTCCTATTCATTAACGGGAGGCAAAGATCTTTGGGAAGATCAGGCTTCATGACATATTACATTTGAAGGAATGTAATACTGCTGATGTGGTTTATCTGTGGCTTCAGGGGAGTCGGTATGTGCTGTGTTTTTGGTATCGGTTTTAAGAGGGAGAGAATGCTTATAGTTTTTTTCGATGATACATACATTAAATAATGAAAGAAATAGATATTTTATACTAATGGAGTGAGCCAGTGCCAGGTTATGTATTTTTTGAGCTTCAAATATACATATCCACGCACACCCACACACACACACACGCAAAAATCTATGCACACACATATACATATGCACACGTGGACACATGCACACACATGCACCAACCACATTTGTACTCTAGTATTTGTGGTGAAATTGACCTAATACTTTCAATTCAAAACCTGCATCTTTTTTTGCAGCATCAGAGAAAAAAATCTAATACTAATGTAGACATTTATCTTTCAGAAACTGCAAGCATCCCTTTAGATAACGGGATATATTCAGTCAATGAAACCAAGGTTGAAAGCCTGAGCAAAACTCCAACACACATTTAAGCCTTATTAAAGCATATTCTGTTCAGACTTGTTAATGCTGCTAATTTTCCACTCATGCCAGACGAAGAAGGCAGTAAGCACGTTACAGCAGCTGTCAACTGGTCCGTTAACTTTGGAGGACTCAGAGCCCTGTTACTGCAACAGATAGGAATCACTAGTGCACAAAGCCATTGTATTTGTTCAAACTTGCTGTATCTATCAGAAAAATAAAAGCTGGTAGGAGGAAACACTATTAGTGGAGAAAAGAAATAGGTTTTCCTTGTTCCCCAGAGGGTGTAAATAGATGGATTGCCCCATGGGGGGTCCATTCACTCAATTCGGAGGCTGTCAAGTACATTATTGGAAAAGCAGCATACAATACAAAACTTCACAATTCACAACTGAAATGGTTCGTACTGTATGGTGAATGTTTACTAGAGTATTATATGATGTATAACTAACGTTGCCATGGTGTAAGCGACGAAAATAACTGAAACCATTCAGTCCGCTCCACAAATGGCTCCTACAGATTGGTTAGCTGTTGTTCCTGGATCCATGAACCCATATTGGCTGCTGTACCAGCATCTGTGAGAGGTTGGGACATACACCATCCCGCTGCTGGGCATTTCAGATAAGAAGCTCTAAAATTAGACAATAAAGAAACATGGAAATGGAAATGTACATTCATACGTACGGACATGTGCACACAGTGGGGTCGACTCCTTATAACTGATTACCAGATAATTATATACTTTGTTTTAGTTCCTCGTACGCAGCTGGGCCTGTTTTATTAATCAAACTGACCTGTTATGTGTATGCTCTAATTACAGTGGGTGCATAGCAACAAAACTGTGCCGAGCGTAGGACATTACTAAGAATCAACTGTACAAAAATGTTATATTGTACTGTATTACGCCCTCTATGTAGTTATGTTCTGTCCTTATCTTCTTAACAAGGGATCTAAATAATTGATGCCCCGTGTTAAGGTGGACAGGAGGGAATTTGGCATTATTGGTTTATTTAATTACTACAACTAATGCTGACCTCAGGAATTTAAGCATTCAAATTTAGCATGCAAATGGAATAGCTTACTACACAGTAAACACTGTCAACACTGGTACCAATTGTCACCCAATAACATCTGCGTGAAAGGTATTATAAGGAAGCTTGAGTTTTGAACGAAGAGCCATGAGCCCCTGTGAAGACGTTTTTCTCTAAGCTCCAGCAGCTTCAATGCTGGGCATTGCCTTGACAGTGCACAGCAACAAGGCTGTTATTTACTTTATCTGTCATCATTTTCATGTACTGTAGAGGCCAGGCTAGGGGCCATGGTCTTCAAAGATGCTGGCAAGTGAAACTATGCTCTTTAAGGGCAAGGGCTATGCCCGCTATCAGCAAGTACAAACAGAACGCTATCAAGCTTCAGAAACTGTGTTCTCTTGGTTACAGAGACCAAGCTGTAATAATGTATTATTTTAAGGTTACTAAAGACAGACTGCGTTATAGTATTCCAACATGAACAATTGTGACATGGCAAATAAAACAAAGTTCAAATCAAATATTTTGCTCACATTCTACATACTGCTCTTTATTACCATCATACAGCCGTAATCCTGTGGGGATATATGATTTTGAAACCAGAACTGTTTTTACATTTATGTAACCTACATGGCATAAAAAGGACTTTGACCAACGAGAACCTACTGGAAACCCATTTATTATTGCGCCTTGAGTTTAAAGTAATATTTTTGTGTGAAGCAGAGCACTGTGTGCTAAACATAACAAGACAAACTGAATCAACAACATGAAAGATGAACTAAAAGGCAGTGCATGTTAGCTTAGCCAGTGTATGTTAACCTGTAACATTACTGTCATGTAGCCTTTCCATGCCTGATAGCTGAAGCTACTTGGGGAACTGGGTTGTTATAGGAACTGTGTGAATTAAATAAATTGTTCCACTGTTTTGGCAATGATTGCAATCTACAGGTGGCTGCTAAAATAAAATAATCACTTGAGTAAATAAGGATACTAGCAGCTCTGTTATGGTGTGGGGTGCATTTTCTCAGCATGGTTTGGGTCCAATCAACCCCTTAGAGGGCAAAGAAAATGCCAGTATATACAAATCCATTCCGAGTGATCACCTTCATCCTATGGTGAAGCATTTCTATCCTGATGGGAGTGGTCTCTTCTAGGATGACAATGACCCCGTCCACAGGGCACGAGTCTGTCACTGAATGGTTTGATGAGCATGAAAACAATGCAAACCATATGCCTAATACTATAGTCTCATTGTATTAACATTTCTGTTTTTAAAATAGATGGTGACTGCAGAATGCTGATACAATGAGACATTTCTGAGCAAATTTGAGCATTACAGACCAGCATTATAGACCAGCTCTGTCTGTACGTGCTCTGTCTTTTAAGTAAAACAAATATAGGCAGCATTGCGTGTAGCACCTTGTTTACTTTTAATGTTAAATTACAGTCTTAACATAGTCATGCATTTCTGTCCTCTGAAACAATGCAGTCTAAACATTTTAATTTACATTTGGGCATGTCACATGTGTAATCTCACTATAACCACTTATACTAAGATGTATGAGTGAAAAAGGGACTACCCATGACAAATCTGTATGCAAATATCCACTCCTCAGTAGTACTGTATTTCTGCCACTGTCTTATTTCATATATGGGGCTTTCAGCATGCCATTATCACAATTTCCCAGTTGTTTCGTACTGTTTTTTATTATAATTATAGGCAGTAGGGGGTTTACATGCAGGGAAAAATATAATTTTCATTGACTCAAGAAAGAATGAGATGGTTGGTATTCAGTCGACTCCTGATTGCTGCATCCTCAAGGCTGCTGTGCCATTATGCACTTAACTGGATTAGCATAAAAAAATTAAAAAAATGAATAAAACTGAACTAGGTACATACTATGCGATAAAGTCGTGTATGCAATTATCCAATATGCAATTACGGGGAGTGGATTGCGCTATTGAATACGGTTCCTTCTGTAGAACACCGCAGTGAGGGATTTTGAAAACGCTGGAGCACCTGGTATGTTGAGAACGTCATCTCGAGGAACAGACATGGCTGGGACACAGAACATACAGTATTTCAGAGCTAATGACCTGGAGCTGACGTTTATGGTCTTTCACAGTCTGATATAACAGAATACGAGACCGGGAGCTCCATCCAGAGCTAAAGGTTTGATTCTGTTCTTAGACGCGGTCTGTTATTTTGCTACTCTGCATTACTTTTGTTTAACCATTTTTGCTTCTTGATGACGATCCAATCAATCGTCTATGTACCCCTGCCTTCGGTTGAATCGTAATATTTGTGTCGCTCGCAAGAGTAGACATTTGTGCCATCTGCTGAAGTGAAAGTAATTCCGACCAATCACATTTCAGCACGTGTATGATTCTTTTGAATAAATGTGTTAATACGTGCGGTGTGAATGTTGGTGGTAGTGACGCAATTGATCCTGGGGTCAGTGGGATTTGTTTGAAAAAAAAAAGGGACCGCTGCAAGAGAACTACCGAGGCCATAGGACTTCTCATCACACCGAGGCGATGACCCGAGGAGTAGTTACAGATCAGATCGATGAATGGATCTGACTGAACTGAACTCTGGTTTCCCAGTGCTGCGGTGAGAGACCTCCGCATGGGGCTGTTCTACAGGTTTTGTGCTGATTACCAACACGCCATCTGTTGCTGAGCATTGGCCTTGGTTGTAAGCGGTTTCGAATGGCAGCCCTACCATAAGCATTAGCTTTTTGAAGCTCACGACTTACAGATTTGTTGGTCTTGGTGACATTGTGGGGGACATCTATACAACATATAGATCAGTTAATAATAATCTTCTGTAGGATTATTTAAATTTTTCATTTTTTTTTTAAGAATGAATGTTTTCTTTGTAGTGATTTTATTACATTCCACTCTGTCTTATCATTGAAATATTCAAACTTTAGCTGAAGAGAACATTCTTACACAGATACAAACAATAAAGTGAAAAAATGATCTACCAATGCATACGGATTATTCAGATAATTGGCATACTTGTTCAAAACAAACAACAAACAGTTTGAGACTAATCAGTAGTTTTTTTTCTCATTTTTCTCCCAATTTAGTGACCAAGTATACCCTCTATTTTTTCTTTCCTCCCCACAAACTCGCCGTCCGTCCTCTGGGTCAAGCTAATTCCCAGAGGCCAGCGATGATCCGCCTCCTCTGAGAAGGAACTCGCCCCCCTTTTCTGGAGACACCCTTCACACTTCCCGGCCGGCTCACCCTCCCCCTGAGACGCACAGTCAAATGCCGCCCCCGATCGGGACTCTGGCACAGATGTGTTTCAAACTGCGACTGCAATAGGCAGATCACACTTGCAAAGCACCAGTCAATGCGAGTGCGTTAGACCGCTACTCTATCCAAGGCACCCCTTAATCATCACTTTTAATGTTTTTAATTTATTATATTTCAAGCAGCAATCAAGTTGCAACAGATGTGAAAATACCCTCAGGTTCCAAAAACAGACAGACTAAATTAAAGACCCAGCCTGAATAGTGTATGACTGTTGAGCAGGTAACAGCTTTTAAATCAAATTAGCATTAGTTCCTCTGACTGAAATAATCAGAATATACAATAGTAATGCTGTTGGTTTATATGAAAAATGTATATTATTGTAGCTTGGATAGTGAGACTTTACACCTCCTGTGTTGTGTGTGTGCTTCATATAATGGCAGATTTTCCTTTCTGAACCCAGATTTCCGTTTTTTGTCTGATTTTCTGTTTGATAGCTTATGGAATTTCAAAGTGTGTGCATCCAAAAAGATAAGGACACACATACAGAGGGCTTCTTCATCCCCAAAACTCCAAAAGGTAAGAGTGCTCTCAAGCAAGGAGCTCAGGGGCCCAAAATGCCCCTCATCCCAGGTTTAATAGCGCAGTCAAGATCGGGAATTTTTTGCCTAGGCAGCTCCAGGGACGCAAAAGACAGACTGACAGGGAGGTCAGGAAGTAGAGATTGCATATGCTGATAACTGCACATGCTGTCAGTGGGTTAATAAAGTCAATACACTGGAATGTGCTCTCATGAATTTGACGGAGGGGTCCGTTTGCTCACAAACTCCCTGCATCTCCAATAGAAGCAGTCCGTCTGGACTCCTTGGTCCTCCAGGCTTTCGTGAGCAGCGAAACACATCTGAAGCCTGACTTTGACATAGACCACGCTCAGTGATGCGATTCTGTTTCCACTCCTTGACTTCCATTCAAATGTGAAAGTGATTCATTGCCGAGCTACTCAAAATGCATCCGCCAGCACATACATCAACAAGAGCACTTTCAGGCCTCGTCTGAAATTCAACAGATCTGGTATCTGGTGCACCCTCTTTAAACATTCAAATGATAATTATAGTTTTTAAAGATATCTGCCCTTGGTAATAAAGCAAAAGCAAGGTTATTTTTTTTTTTTTTTGGGGGAGGTGAAACAATATGTGATCAGCACAATTACACAGCCAATGACTCTTAATGGTCCCCATGGTAGGAGTACCACTTACAGTACAGTGTGTCCTTGGGCCCAGTGGGCAGCGGTCACAGACAGGGTTGGCACCCGAACTGAGATAAAGTCAGAGAGAAATGCGTCACATTCATTACGGGGCTCTGTCAAGTACAAAAAAATATTTTTCCAGAGAAATCCTAACGGAAACAATTAATCTAAATAAAAAATCCTTCAAAGAGGCCCTTAGCTATCTCAGCCAAATGAGTGGGTTGGGGGCTACCTTGCGTCCACTATGTGAGGAAGCTAAAGAAGCCAGAGGAACATTTCTATACCCCAGGGAAAGGGTTTGGTTGGACAAACTAAGCACTCAGTATTGATTCAGCCTTGTAAAGGCTTCTTGCCACTTGGTCCATGGTTTGTCCAACCAAACATGTTCCCAGAGTTTAATTATCTTCCAATCATTAAATGAAATCCTCTTATTGATGTAAAGGTAACAAACTAATGGAATAGAGATAATTAACCTACAGTAGGTTGTATATACCTCAGACTGTATAGGTTTGAAACAGGCAAGGTGTTTCACACATAAACACTGTGAGCATTATGTTCCTTAATGCGAATGGGCCAGGGGCTATTACTTCACATCTGAGACTTACCCTACGGTCTAACAGCGGGCGATACTTGGCAATAAATTGCCCAGTGGGTGTTCACCACGCTTGACTGGCTTCCTCAAAAATGCTTCCGACGTGCTTACAATTTTTTGGCATGGTAAACGAATAGTTCATCATAGATTTTGAGAATCTTTATTGTAAATATTAGTTGGCTAGCAGTATTGTTTCCTTCAATTATGAACCGCAAACTCAAACTCAGAAGGCTTTTTGCAATTACGGCCATATACTTGCGCTGGAAACAGCTCGCAATTTCTCTCCGGTGCGTTTTCCAAACGTACCCATGCGATAAAAAAATAGCCTTTTAACCAACACAAACATTAAATAAGATGTATGTAGGCCATATAAGTTTAGCTAGCTATAAATATTTATGCTTTTAGGATTAAATAAAGTATGGGTACTGCAGACCGCTGTTAACAGTTTCTCCTCACTCATGTTGAAGTGTCAGAACTAGGAACAAAATTTCGGTGTTGTGTTGGTTTCCGCGTGGAAGGTAAAAAGAGCAAGACATGAATTTGATTGGCTCTTACCGGGCAACATTGCCCGAAAGTTCAGAATTTTCAACTTTTCTGGGACACCGAGACACCCACAAATCGGGCAATGGGTCAGGCACCGGAAGTCGCTCACTCTCATAGAGAATCAATGCATTTCCGGCAACTAGTTGCCGAATCGCCCGCTGTTAGACCGTAGGGTAATATCATTGGGTTACCTAAAGAGTGAAACTTTTTTGAACCATCTTTCCCTTTTTTTGTTTTTGTTTCTGATTTTATCCCATTTAGTAGCCAATTACACCTGCTATTTTTGTGTCAATCCCCCCCTCGTAATGTGAGTTTGCTGTTGTAGCCCTGTGACCGGTAGTGACGAAGGCGAAATATCATCTCCTCTGAGACCGTAACCTGGTACTCCAGAGCCACTCCTGTGTGCAGCGAACGTCCTGTTGGCTTCCCTCCCCCCTCCCTGGGGCAGACAGCCAATCGCCACCCCCGGTGGCACTCCTGGCCAGGGCCAGTGGACCACGCGGGAGGCCCCTTTCCCTTCTTTTTTTACGCCCAATTTGGAATTGCATATTTTTTTCCTCCCCACTCACCACCGTGCCACCTGCATCTGCAAAGAAGCAGTGCATCTCAAGCATTCTTTAGAGACATTCATCTATCAATTAAAACAAACCCAATTGTGTCCATGCTGTTGTGAACCCGTAGTCATAGTCAGATGATGCCATAGCCAAAAATTGTGAGGTCCAGGCTATAAGGCCCAACCTGTGCATGTAGCTTGTGTGTGTGTGTGTGTGTGTGTGATTTTCAGAAAATTGCTGTTATTTGTTGTTTTACCATCACATTTAAAAAAAAGATGTTGGACATCTTGTCCAAATGCCTGTAATGTAACATCTATCATTGCATAAAAGACCAGCATTTGCTTCTCTAAGAAAGCTAATCAAATGTTCCAGCTGTGTAAGAAAAGCATAGTTTTGGAAATGTCCTTCAGAATGAATGTAGTTGTTTAACTTGGGGTGGGGGGTGGTGTGGGACCAAAAAGGACACAGGATACAAATATGGGGGAGTGGGACTCGGGGGAGTGATAAAATGTTGATTGTTTCTATGTGAAGGAATGAACTGAAACTGGAAACTGGCTTGAGTGGAGCAATAATGATATCCTGTTTCCAAAGACTCGGAATCCACCAATGTGTGCCACCATTCAAAGACAGACATAAAAGCTTGTCCACAGTTCCCACGCAGTAATGTCCCTGGGTAGGATATGACAATCACATCACTGAGCAGCGGAAAGGACTTACAGTAACAAAGCCGTGACAGTACAGGATCCGCATGTTCCTGAGTACACTGTTAGAACAGAACATGCCCGCCGCCACTATAATAATGCCTTCCGGGTTGTCATTCATATTAATTTGTTTGCTTGGCAGCAGCGACCTACACTATTCTAACTGATTTTCAGAGGTAGAGATGGGCAAAGTGAAACCAAGGCAGCTAAACTGTTTCAAATCATTTTGGAGCATCTGTGTCTCTCACTAAGCACTCTCACCATGTCATCATGACGCGTTTCTCACTTGACTTGACTCAGGTATAGACATTATATGATTCTTAAAGAATGGACAATGTGGAACACTGTCTAGCCAGTATAGACAGACTCTTCTCTTGAGCAACTCTACTCATTGAGAGTAGCGATGCTCAAATCGGAGTGACGGGTTCGAAACCAATTTTTACTAAATATATTTACTCATATGGTACATTAATAAACATCTTGTATTTAATACAATATTTAGTGGGGGGGTTAATTTTCTTACATAAATATGAACTCGTAAGAAACATATTGGCAGTTGAGCATGCATTAAACAAGTAGGAATTAAACTAAATTGAACCATTCCTTGGTTGGTATTTTCACGATCATTGCCCAACTGCTAAAACGAACAACATTGTTGCTGTGACAGGAAGCTGTCTTGGCCCTCTGCTTTTTTCATTGTACATCTTACCGTTAGGTCATATAATTAGAGATCATAACGTCGACTTTCACAGTTACGCTGACGACACACAATTATACATCGCAATGGAGCCAAATGACTCAGTTGCTTTGTGCTCCTTGACTGCCTGTCTGTCTGCCGTAGAACAATGGATGAGTAAAAATTTTAAAACTTAATGAGGACAAAACGGAAGTTTTATTACTTGGCCCAAAAGACAAAAGGGAAGTAGTTTTTAATAACTTGCGGAGCAATACGCTGCCTAGTTCTCTGGGGAAATTGACTTCTTGGATCAAACCTGAAGTCACAAGTCTTGGTGTTGTCCTAGACTCAAGTCAATTCAAGTTTCAAGTCCCAAATCAACAAGGTGACGAAAACTTCATTTTTCCATCTTAAAATTATAGGAAAAGTTTGACATTTATTAAACAACAATATGCTGACAAATTGATTCACGCCTTTGTTTCGTCAAGGTTGGACTATTGCAACTCTGTCTATTCTGGTTGCCCAAAAACGCTTTAAGGAGCCTCCAGCTCCAAAATCAGAATCCTATAGAACGAGGAGGCTGCATTGGCTTCCTATTGAGGCTAGAATTGATTTTTTGTATTTTTAACTTTTAAAGCCCACACGGACTCAAAACATATATTATTCTCCGGTTGCAGGAAATTGTATGGCTGAGGGCTTTCTATTTTAGAGCTCCTTTTCTATGGAATAGCCTCCCCATCTCTATTAGGGAGGCTGATTCCACTAATGTTTTTAAATCCAGACTCAAAACATACTTATTCACTACATTTTATGGCTGATACATACGCACACACACATAATATAATATAATATAATATAATATATGCCATTTAGCAGACGCTTTTATCCAAAATTACAGTAGTGAATATACATTTTTCAGTATATGTGGCCCCTACACATACACAGTTTTTAAAATTATTTTAATTTGAATACATTTTAGTTTTGCTTTGTTTTCAGTTTTTCTTTTCTTTTTCTTTTCTGTTAAGCACTTCGAGATCGCTCTGCGATGAAAAGTGTTATATAAATGAGGGTTATTATTATTATTATTGTAAGGACAGGTTTTTGAACTAATCGACACAATTGAGGTTGGAACTGTTTCAAAGCACTGGTGATATGGACATTTGTGTGTTCTGTGCTGTATGAAAGTGCTGGTGCACAGTGAAGTGTAGTGAGCACACTAATGGTGCTTTTCCACTGCACAGTACAGTATGGCATGGTAACAAACCAGCTTCGCCTCAATTATTGGTTTTATTCAGAGTATTATATAGAGTTTGGCATTATTGTCAGGTTTGCGTGATTCTACGAGTTTGTGTTATGAAAACTGAAATAATGTTTTCTTTGAAAGGATATAGTATTGTCATATTCATTTAGAATTAGAATGCAATTAGAATATACATTTTCATAGTACAACATTTTAATTCGTCACATAAATAGATTTTTAGAAAGATATAGGAATCGCTTGTAGTTAAACCCAGGACTTTGAAACAAAATAATATGAAGTGGACAGTGTCAAATGACAGTGTTTGAACAACCTTGCGCCTCCATAAATCGACACTGGCATTTAATTGTTTTTTAGCTTGTAGCTCGTGCTGGACATATTTTTGCAGGGACAAGCTACGTAAAAGCACAGATGTAAACACAAAGACATTTCATTTTTATACCTTATGCGAAAGTATGCACATACACGCCGTTGAGACTTCCTCTGCTTCCAACAGTTGTCTGAAATAGTTGCATTTTCATGGACAATATATGCATTTCCTGATTCACAACTGATAAGAGTCTGAGAAAATATAGATTTTTATGAGATTGTATTACAACATTTCTCAAGGGAAGTGAGAATAGCCCATACATTCACAGGGAGCAGGCAGGTCTTCCTGATCTGAACTATGTAAGCAGTGCTTGGTGCATTTAAAAATGTATTAAAATCTAGAAATCCTGGATTTTTATATTAATATGACCATATTCAAGCTCGTTGCATTTAATGTGTCTACATGAAATTATCTGGGGATATACGATGCCTGAAAAATATGTTGATCAAACATGATTAGACTCAGATGGGAGACGGGCTGTGTTGTTTGAGTCCAAAAACAACAAGGAAATATTCCCCTTGATAACGTATGCTGAGACACAAGGATTTGTTTTGTGAACACTCATGTCTTCGATTTCTCAGGCATAGGTCGTGGGTTTTTTTTATTTATGAAATGAGAATGGCACAGCATCACAAAATTAGTTTGGAGCAATACACCAAACATGGTATGACAGGCCAGATGCACATTCCCATTTTGTTTGTTCAGCATTCTGTTTCTTTAATGCAAGACCGTATCCTCAATCTATTAGGCCACAGATTGTATTGCCTTTAAGCACAATCATCTAAACATTACAAACTATTTAGATCAGCAATATGAGGGTTTTTTTCTTTACTAGAGATATACATTTTCAATTAAGATATTTTGCAAACAATTATAGATGAACTGTTCAATTTCATATTGCACAAGAGCAATAGTTCATTTCATCACTCATTTTATATGTATCTTGTTTTAGGGGAACAAGCTACACTGGTATAGTACTACCCAACATAAACAAGAATTGAAATCAGCAATTCAATAAATCAAATTTGCCTAAATATACTGTTGTGCTATTAACACAGGAACTGTAACATTGCACATAAAAATCAGCATTACATTAAATAAATGCCAAATTAAGCTACAATGTGTAATGAAATAGAGGGGGGCTGAAGGAGCAAAGGTGAGAGCAGAACATTTATCATGACGGGTTTGGGGTCAGGAACCAATGAATGAGAAACTAGAGTAATCACACAAGATTGACAGCACAGGCAACACTGGGAGCAGTGGGAGGCCAGCAAGGTCACACATTAAAAACAAGACAAATAAACAGGCCCCATAAAATAACATGTGGGATTACATTTGTTTACATGCCTGCCTCTTCCCCTCATGTGCTCCCACTCTTCCTTACTCCTCTGGCTTGCCAACATCATATTTAACACTCACATTGTACTACAAACAGCGAGGCTCCAGATTAGGTTCCGAATAAAAATGACATTTTAGTCAATTTAACATTGTAGTGCAATCGTGTGCAATTCCTCATCTGAGCATGAGCATAATTACATAACAACTTTATACTGGCTGTTGAAATATGCTTTAAAAAGAATAACATTTGTGCATTGCAGCATGGACTATCATTGTTTTTTGTAATCAAATGGCTATATTAGAGCACATATTGCAATATATACCCTGTGTGTTTATGTGTGTGTTTCATTTGATTTTATATTCTAACATCACATTCTACAACTTCTTAAGGAGAAGAGTACTCTGGGTGCCCAATTAAGTCACTGATTTCGGCGTGGTATCTGATATAAGGCCATTAAACTGGGGTCGCATTCCAACGGTGGATGTCCAGCCGTGTTTATGGGCAGACAGAGACAGGGCTGTTATATGTGAGGCCATAAAGATGCTGTGGGATGTCAATTTAATGGGGCATTTGTAAACAATTAGAGTCCGTCTCCAATCTCTCTGATCGCCCTGCTGTTTGGCGGAGAGTCAGCGTGCGCCACGGGAAATGTGCGCAAAAGACATTCCAAATCAAGTCCAAATAATAAGACAAGTACAGAGCAACATTTGAGACTAATGATGCTGGCATCGTCGCTATCGGTGCCATCAGAGAGGGGCAACGGCCGGACGTTTCAGTATCTTTTTCAGTCTCTGCACTTGCATTTGCATTTATGTCTGAGGATGAGACAGCCAATGGGCCATTTCCTTTGTTATCCTTCACCCCGCTGTGCGGTCAGTGACATCGCTTTCAGCCCAGAGTACGGACCAGAAGCCCTGACCACCTCCCTCCCTATCTCCCAGGAGACAAGCTTCCCACAAAGTCTGGGATTTGCGCTTGATACCATCACAGCTGCACTGACTGAGAACAAATCCTGGCATTACAAGTGTCCGCAGTGAACAATCTCCTGCTTTTCTTGTGTTTTGTGTGCAGTTGCTTAGGGAACAAGAAACCTGTTCCAACTGAAAACATGGAGTATCTCACCTTTTGAAAAACCATTGAAATAATCAATCGTAAACATTAACAATTTGTAACAATATATGAAATTAAATTAAATTAAAATTAATTTTCCATTTCAATTCAAATGCAATTTAAATAAATGTCAAATTTGTAAGCTATCTATGCAAAGAGTATTAATACGTTTCCTGTTTCCTGAACAGCCAAGCCACAAAAAGTGAGATTTCTTTTAACTGTGTATATATACAAAACATCCTTATTAATTATTTAAAAACATAGTTTCCTAAAGTCACGATTCAATCCTGACCCAATGATGTTATTAAAATATATCTGGTGAACAGAAACTAAATGTAGGTTTTGTATTAAGTCATAAATCAATGTTGTGTTGTTTTTTACTTAGTTATACAACACATGAATCTTGATTGCCATGTTGCCATGGAGGGTGAGTGACGCACACTCAGTGAACCCTGGAGAGAAAGAGAAATAGAGAGAGAGAGAGAGCAGATGCATTAACTTGTCTGTAAACTGAAAACATCTCACCCCGATTTCACTGGCTCACCATGTCACCTCGAGTACAGCCATCACAGCTCTAACCCAGCTGTCTGTCTGAAATACAAAGTGACATAAACGCATTGGACTGTAAGAACATAAGAACATAAGAATACATAATGACGAGAACGGGCCGTTCAGTAACAGATGTGCAGCGGAGCGGATGACGCTCTTTCCGGGTAGAGAAGTGCACAATGCGTCATGGCATCTGAGGTGCCAGCCAAGTCACACGAGTGGGCCGGTGGGCAGGGAGTCAGCCCATAGGTTCCCTGACCCCGACCCGAGTTCAGACACCAGAAACCCTTCACTGTTGCTGGCCCGTTGTGGTGTTCGTATTGAGGCTGACCTCTGACCCTGAAAAACGTGCGTCATTCTGCGTCCTCCAGCGGGGGACAACCCAGCACACCGACCCAGCGTTTGAAGAGCTAGACACTGATGCATGGGAGTCGGTTTTAAATAACTGATGGATCAGATAAAAGGACATTTTCTCACAAGAACACAAATTGTAACTGTAATTCTAAAAACATCAAGTTAAGTGAGACACAAACATACTTCTGCCTGTTGTGTCAGATGTAGAATGAAATGTACCCTTACTTCAGCCTACAAATTCCCCTCGTCAACACATCCTAAAGAAAACAAAACGTTAAGATCAGTCTTTCAAAGTGTCAGTCTTTAACATATCAAATATCTGTTGGTCACAATTTACAAATATAACTCAATCTTGTGATCTTAGTTCTCTTCTGATTTGTTCAGTTCTGGTTGTTCCACCCCAAGTCTTGAGTACCTATTCCGCCACTATATACAGCCCCATGACATGAAGCTAAATAATAATAAATAAATAAATAATAATAATGTCATAGTATTTATTGTGGAAACTGTGAATATTTTATTGTAAAATATGAATAAATAAGATTACTTTTCACATTAAGATTTTTGCCTGTACATGTCTCCCCTGCCAGCAAAGACGCAACCTTTTTAGCTTGCTATGTCGTGCTATGTCTGCTATGATTGCTATTGAAGTGGCACTGTGATAAACCAGCTAGGAAACTTGGGGTGTAGCCAGATGGCTAGGGGTTTGGGAACCAGGTGGGGCACTGCTCTTGTACCTTTGAGCAAGCTACATTAGTAGAACTCCCTCTGTTAACATCCAGCCATATTAAAGTTATTATGAGCAAAATGCAAGCAATGACAGTTTCCCTGCCTAAGGACATCTCCTTAGCAAAGATTTATTGTAGATTAAAGTCACAGCATTGATGTAACACAAACCACAAAACATAAGGAGGCATAAATTATACATAACGGAGTAAGCAGCATGTATTAGGTGAGAGAACAATACACATTGCTTATTACTATGCGGTGCTAGGTATAACTTGGAATACATGAATGGTACTCCAAACAGACAGCCAAATAACAAACAATCAATGGCTATGTCTACAGATGGTATCCTTCCTCTACCCTTTATACTGTACTACAGTACAACATTTGATGTGCCCTCTGTTCCTAGTGCAGATAGGAGATCTGCACATTAATTGGTTTTCACTTAGGCAAAAGATGGGAAACATCATCTGCCTCTTTAAATACTTCTCCCTCATATAGATAATCAGCTTATATTGCCATCGTACGGCCTGTGTATTTGGCAGTTGTACACTACTGCCATCTAGAGCTTAACACTAAAAATGCATCTCAAGGCTGCACAACCTTGGTAACCCTGGTCCTGTAGTGGCAGAGGTTTCTGGTTTTGGCTCCATCCAAAATTGAATTAATTGTTATGCATACTGAACACAGGTGACCATGTGGGGGTTGGCTTAGCGGTATCAAGCTTTCTCTATTTGGCTTTCTTAATTCGAGTAATGAAATCAATACACCAGGGTTGTCAAACTCATTCCACCGAGGATCGAGTGTATGCTAATTTTTGTTGCAATCAATGCACTACACCAGGTGATTTCAATAATTACCTCACGTCCTAGACCAAGAATGGGAACTAATTTAAATAATCTGGTGTATTGGCCTGTATGTTTAAAACAATACATGAATGGTTTAAAACAGGAAATAATCTTTGGCTGTCTGCAGGTGGAGAGGGGATGGTGAGCAGGCATAACCTCGCTGAGAAGTACCCGTTTCTCTAGTCACGCACAGGTGTCAAACTCATTCCATCGAGGGCCGAGTGTATGCAGGTTTTTGTTGCAACCAATGCACTACACCAGGTGATTTCACTAATTAGCTCACTTCTTCAACTAAGGAGGGAACCTAATTGAAATCACCTGGTGTAATGCATTGGTTACAACAGAAACCTGCACACACTCAGCCCTCGATGGAATGAGTTTGACACCCCTGCGTGGGTGTCACCATGTTGGTGGGCAAATTCGGTCTGGAAGAAAGCAGAGTTCGCTGCCAATGGAGAATTAGCTTGCCTCGTAGAGACGTGAGGGGAGGGCAAATCAAAATAAATAAAGGGTATAACTGACCACTAAATTGGGAGAAAATGTTGAAAAGTTAAATTTTTTAAAAAAAAAAAAGTTGAAACAATCAAAAATTTACAAAGGCATGAAACAATCATATTCAGAGACATTTACAAAAAGTGCATTTAAACATGGTAAGATTAATCATGGTTAGTGCAAGAGATCAAGTAACACTGCAAAATAGATAATTTAAACATGGTAAGATACCTGTAACACAGGGAACGAAAAGTTAATTGTTTTTTTAATTTGTTTTTTATTACATTTTTAAATATGTAAACAGTGGTGATGGCAGTTAATTAATATACAGAATAAGTGGTAGTGGAGTCTGAAGGGGTGGGTTTTTAGTCTCTGTCTGGAGGTAGGAGGGAGCCGTTCCCCTAGTGGTCTGATATGCCAGTACCAGTGATTTAAATTCGATGCTTGCTGTAATAGGGAGCCAGTACAGTGTGGTGAGTCGTGGAGTGACATGTGTGAACTTGGGTTGGTTGAAAACTAGGCGTGCAGCGGTAATAAAATAGAAATGAAAGTGGTGGTAGCAATAGTAGTCAAGGGATAAGAAATGTTTGTTTACCAAGTAAACTATCGCTATACCTGTACAGCACAACAGCATCATTATACCTGTACACTACAATATTATACCTGTACAACAGTATAGTATAATCATACCTGCACACAAGGTTAAGCACAACAGTATCAGTAGACCTGTACACTACTACAGTATCATTATACGTGTACAGCCAGCACTACATGCAGGGCCAGCTCAAGGCACAGGCCATACAGGCAGCTGCCTGGGGCGCCCTCACAAAAAAATTATAATAATAATAATAAAAAAGATCGCTGGTGGGCGCCCTCTCCTTTCCTCCCAATGAACAAATAAACAAAAAGAAATACACTTTGCACCCCTGTTCTGTTCCTCACACAATGTTTCATCCGACCTGCACTTTGACAGAGATGCTGTTACTGAGGTTGGGGATACGATGCCTGGCTGCTTGCTGGGGGTGGGGGTTACGTGCGCGCATCACAAGCAACCCAAGAGACGTGCTGTCGCCTGTCGGGTCAAGCACAGGTGACGGGGTCAGAGAGGCACACACTACTGATGCAGTCAGGCAGAGAGCCAACATCAGCGTGATGCAAGATAGATATCCGATCGATGACAGATTTTATATTTGCACAATGACTTTGAAAAGGCACAAGCCTTCAGGTGCGCAGGGGAGAAAACAGAGGAAGGAGGAGGAGGAAAAAAGAGCCCAATTAGGAGGTAGGCTATGTCATCAAAATGCTGTTTTGTTGTGTTTCTGTGTTATTGTAGGAGGCTAGGGAGCTAACTAACTAAGTAATAAACAAGCTAATGCTAGCTAGATAATGCGATAATAAGAGCTACTGCTAGACCCTACACCCCGGCCAGACTCCCCCGCCCTACCACCTCTGGCAAACTTACTGTTCCATTCCTCCGTGCGCCAGGCAGTCCTTCCTCTCGGTCTCTCCTCTTCTCCACTGGCCATCTTCCACAAGAGACTAAAAACCACTACCACTGATTCTGTACATGAATTAAGTGCCATCACCACTGTTTACATGTTGAAAAATTTAATTAAAAAACTAACAAAAGAAACGACTAACCTTTCTTTCCCTACAGGTATGGTGTGGACCTGCCAACAATGATCTCTATTGCAATGTTACTACACTGATCTCTTGCACTAACCATGATTAATCTTACCATGTTTAAATGCACTTTTTGTAAGTCACTGTGGATAAGAGCATCTCCTAAATGCCTAAAATGTAAATACGTCTCACACTTGTGTCTGTCTGAGAATAATTAGAATTATTTCATGTTTTTTTACTTTTGTTTCTGATTTCTTTCCACATTTTTCTCCCAATTTAGTGGCCAATTATACCCTCTATTTATTTTGATTTACCCTCCGCACTCGAACTCGCCGCCCATCTCTACGAGGCAAGCTAATTCTCTAAGGGCAGCGAACTCGCCCACCCACATGGCGACACCCACTAGAGACACTGGTATGCGCTTCTCAGCAAGTTCATGTCGGCTCACCCTCCCCCTCCCCCTGCAGACAGCCAAAGATTATTTCCTGTTTTAAACAATTCATGTATTATTTTAAACAGGTAAATGTATTACTAAAGTACTTACTAGCCTGCTATTTAAAAATATACTTTTAGTGTACTAGTGACAGTGTAATATGAGTACAATGACACTGTAGTTCTGTATAGGTATAACACTGATTTTCATTCGGGTTCAATGATAAATAAAATCACATCCCTACTTAAAGGAATGGTTTAAATGTACAGTATGCACCCTACAACCTAAAAATAAAATGGTTGGTTTTGATTACATTTGTCTTTAAAAAGCCTACGCAATAAAACGTATAAGGTTCAAAGCTGCCAAAGAAAGTTAGTGGCATCACCTCAAGAGAAAGATTTAGAACATCTTTAGTCAAACAGAAGTGGAATGTTGGGTTTTAATTTAAAGAGATTATTGTCGTTGATATGAGGCACTGTGAAATTACGGATCGACCCTGCCCCCCCTCACTGGATCACTTGCTGTGAACGTGAAAGTTCCGTTTCTCATTTCATTTTTGCATTTTTATGTCGTATTTTTCTTTTTACTATGAACACAGACAACCTTCAATGTTTCATTTATAGACGGTAGAATTAAATAGACGATCCAATCAGGTGAATTTTATTAAAATAACGTTATAAATACGTAATTATTATGTGTGTAAAATAAAGTCATATACTCTGAGGCTAAAGTTAATTAAGATGACTTAAAATGATGCTTCTGAAATATAATATATTTATATACAACAGTTGAATGATGGATTAATGCTAGAGTTAAAGTAGTGAAAAACATACATCATTATTTGATTAATATGTAGCGCTTACATCGTACAGCTACTACAGTAACTTCCCCTCGTAAATCGCAGGTATTTAATAAAATTAATATGAATTAATATTTAACAAAAAGGCCTCTACCCTGCAAGAATCAACGATAAACCTGCTCGCGGTCGTTCGCATGGTCGCCGTTGCTAATGCCACAGCGCAGGGTTTTGATTGGACGGAGATCCAGTAGTGTCCAGCCCTGGCCTATGACGGTTGGCAACGGAGAGGTACGAACCCCGGTCCCCCAAGTGAACGGCGAGAAGACTACTGCTACTCCAAGGCGAGAACCAGAATTCCAGATGATTTATGACGTATTTGTCTTTGTCTTTGTCTATTCGACCGTTGCATCGTTGCAATATGTTTGAAGCAGCTTGGCAACAATCAATGTTGCCATTTTTAAATGTAGCTATTTAATTTAGCAATGTTCAAGTTCAATGTTCATTTAATTGTGAAATGGTTTTTTTCACCGTAGGCTAATGCCCTGAAAAATGGCGTAAACGAACGAATAGCCTACTCGTAGCTTCTTTCTCGACCTAGCTAGCCATTTTTATAGCCCCACCATCATCACTCTGTAGCTCGCCATGGAAATGCTGACATTTAGTAGGCTAAGTTACTAGAATATTTGTTCCAGCACAGAAGTCCTTGTTACTTTTAGCTCGCTATTCTATCCAATATGCCATTCCTGTTAGATTACTAACGTGAGCTCTGCTGTTTTGCTCATTTCAATTTAAATTGCCCGTTCTCAACACCACTAGCGGGAAATGGCATCGTGTAGAGCAAATCATAGTCATAACATTACATTTTTAATTTTGTAATTTTTTTAGAGCAAGTTTTAAACAAGTATACATATACAAAAGCAGTATTACTATACAAAATGTAGGCAGTGGTGATGACAATTGGCTAGATGTACACAATTCAGTGGTAGTGTGGAGTCTGAACAGGTGGGTTTTGAGCCTGTTGCGGAAGATCGCAAGTTTTGAACAAGTATACATATACAAAAGCAGTATTACTATACAAAATGTAGGCAGTGGTGATGACAATTGCAGGGTGTCCGCGGATCCTTAAAAAGTATTAAATGTGTTTATTAACAATAAAGGCCTTAATTGGTCTTAAATCCATCTTTCAGAGGTCTTAAAAATGCCATAGACAGGAAAGATAAAAATGTGGATTTGTCATTTTATGTTTCATTGTGAAATCTGGGGGAAAAACGGGTAACGGGAGATAAAGTCGGAGATTTTTATTTACCGTTTTGTAGCGTCACGCAGACCGGAATGAGCGGAACCAACAGAGGTCCTTATGTTTGCGGGGAACTATTTCAGCAACGGAGTCGACTCTCTATTAAAGTTCAACAAGCTAAGTTAGCTAACTTAACTTAAGCATTTGCACTCGTTATAGGAAAGTGCAAATTTGATGAGAACTGGCTCGATAACCCAGTGTTTGCGCCATGGTTGGTCCCAGTCAAAGACGATCATGAGGCCCGCTGCAAACTCTGCAAAAAAGATTTTAAACTCGGGACGATGGGGGTGAAAGCAGTCGAATCGCACATGCAGAGTGCCAAGCATAAATCGGTTGATAAAACCTGCCTGCAAACGACTAGTATTTCGCATTTCTGTTCGGCCCCTGCCTCCACTTCAGCTGCGCCATCTCAGATAGGACTACCTGCAACACCAACAACAACAACATCTGCACGAACAGAAGTCCGGACAACATTCGGCTCCACGCCGACGCTTGAAGCTGAGGTACGGTGGGTTCTGAACACTGTCACGAAGCACCAGTCAGTCCTACAATGGCAATGACGGGGTAGGAGAGGTATTCCGTGCTATGTTCCCTGACTCGGAAATCGCTAAGACATTCACATGCGGCAAAGAAAACGGCCTACATAGCAAGGTTTGGATTGGCCGTTTATCTCCGAAATAATCTAATCGCGGATGTAAACAAGGACAGTTTGTGTTGATGTTCGATGAGAGCCTCAACCAAACCACGAAAACAAAACAACTGGACCTTCATGTGCGCTACTGGGACAAAGATCAAGTTCGGTCCAGATACCTCAGTTAGCAGTTCATGGGGCATGGAACAGCTCGAGATCTACTGCACCATTTCAAAGTAAGTAGTGAGAAATTATCTAACGTTAGCTAAAATATTGGAGCACTATAAGCTTGTAAAAAGACAGTACATAAAGTGCTATAAATATGATCAGTGTATTATTAAGATGTTATATGCTTCATATATTATTCTCATTTAATCTTCAGGAATGTGCAGAGCAGATGGACATGCGAAAGCTCCTGTCAGTCTCAATGGACGGCCCAAATGTGAACTTTAAGTTTCTGGAACTATTGCAGCAGGAGCAATCTGAGAGAATTGGAGAAGAGGGCAACAGAACTGAGATACATGCCCCCCAAGTGACTACACATATGGCAGTCTCAATGCTAGGCCCATCAGTGGTCCCTATGCAGTGGTCCATAAGGCAAAATTAAATCTGAATCGCAATAGGCTGCTGTTTCATATTTACAATAAAGAATAGAAGCAGGGAAGAGACCACAGCCAGTGGGGGCACCAAGACCAGTGAGGTCACATTACGCTTAATTTTTTTGCAGGGGCAGCAGGCCAGACACTGGTGAAATTCCTGCCCTGGATGACACTGAATGTATTTGGATGTTTTAATTTATTATTTTCTATTTTTGTTATTTATGTTTGTGTCACCCCTTTGTTTCCTCCAATCCAGTTACCCCTTTATGTTTTAATAAACATCTTTGGACAAATTTGTCCCTAAACCTAAACTAATTGGTGTCGTTGCGTGATTTTTGCCATTTTGTTATCGTGAAATTGGTATTAAATTTCATTCTGAGTGGCATTAAAAAAGTATTAAAAAGCCTTAAATCTGACTTGGCTAAACCTGCAGATACCCTGAATTGGCTAGATGTACACAATTCAGTGGTAGTGTGGAGTCTGAACAGGTGGGTTTTGAGCTTGTTGCGGAAGATCGCAAGTGACCGAGTGCGGAAGGTCCATAAGGGTCAGGACAGAGAAGAAGCGAGACCGCGAGGAGCGGCTGCCGGCCGCCCGGAGGGATGGGACAGTCAGTTTGCCAGAGGTTGCGGAACTGAGGGTCTGGCGGGGTGTAGAGTGTCTGGAGATAAGTGGTAGCAGCTCCTCTAGCCGTGACTCTAGATTGTGAGCAAAAAGGTCCATTTTGGACTCATCCGTCCAGAGAACAGACTTCCAGAAACCTTCAGGTTCGTCCAGGTGGTCTCTGGCAAACTTAAGACGGGCAGCTTGGTTGTTTTTAGACAGCAGAGTCGTATTCCTGGCTACCCTTGCAGGGCCGTTCTATTCGGCGTTCTTCTTATTGTTGATGGGTGTGCTATGACATTGCGCAATGGCATATTGGATAGAATAGCAAGCTAAGAGTGACAAGGACTTCTGTGCTGCACAGGGCAATGCTTTAGAAGAAACCTTATGTACACATGGCTCCAACAATCTTTTTACCTTGCTGGTTAGCTAGCTAATAACTATACATGTAGTGCTGGCTGTACACGTATAATGATACCGTAGTAGTGTACAGGTCTACTGATACTGTTGTGCTTATTAACCTTGTGTGCAGGTATGATTATACTATACTGTTGTACAGGTATAATATTGTAGTGTACAGGTATAATGATGCTGTTGTGCTGTACAGGTATAGCGATAGTTTACTTGGTAAACAAACATTTCTTATCTACTAAACTCGCCGACCCACATGGCGACACCCACTAGAGACACTGGTACGCGAGCGAGTTCATGTCGGCTCACCATCCCCCCTCCCCCTGCAGACAGCCAAAGATTATTTCCTGTTTTAAACAATTCATGTATTATTTTAAACAGGTAAATGTATTACTAAAGTACTTAGTAGTAATGTAGCCTGCTATTTAAAAATATACCTTTAGTGTAGGCTACTAGTGACAGTGTAATATGAGTACAATGACACTGTAGTGCTGTATAGGTATAACACTGATTTTCATTCGGGTTCAATGATAAATAAAATCACATCCCTACTTTAAAGGAATGGTTTAAATGTACAGTATGCACCCTACAACCTAAAAATAAAATGGTTGGTTTTGATTACATTTGTCTTTAAAAAGCCTACGCAATAAAACGTATAAGGTTCAAAGCTGCCAAAGAAAGTTAGTGGCATCACCTCAAGAGAAAGATTTAGAACATCTTTAGTCAAACAGAAGTGGAATGTTGGGTTTTAACTTAAAGAGATTATTTGCGTTGATATGAGGCACTGTGAAATTACGGATCGACCCCGCCCCCCCTCACTGGATCACTTGCTGTGAACGTGAAAGTTCCGTTTCTCATTTCATTTTTGCATTTTTATGTCGTATTTTTCTTTTTACTATGAACACAGACAACCTTCAATGTTTCATTTATAGACGGTAGAATTAAATAGACGATCCAATCAGGTGAATTGTATTAAAATAACGTTTTAAATACGTAATTATTATGTGTGTAAAATAAAGTCATATACTCTGAGGCTAAAGTTAATTAAGATTACTTAAAATGATGCTTCTGAAATATAATATATTTATATACAACAGTTGAATGATGGATTAATGCTAGAGTTAAAGTAGTGAAAAACATACATCATTATTTGATTAATATGTAGCGCTTACATCGTACAGCTACTACAGTAACTTCCCCTCGTAAATCGCAGGTATTTAATAAAATTAATATGAATTAATATTTAACAAAAAGGCCTCTACCCTGCAAGAATCAACGATAAACCTGCTCGCGGTCGTTCGCATGGTCGCCGTTGCTAATGCCACAGCGCAGGGTTTTGATTGGACGGAGATCCAGTAGTGTCCAGCCCTGGCCTATGACGGTTGGCAACGGAGAGGTACGAACCCCGGTCCCCCAAGTGAACGGCGAGAAGACTACCGCTACTCCAAGGCGAGAACCAGAATTCCAGATGATTTATGACGTATTTGTCTTTGTCTTTGTCTATTCGACCGTTGCATCGTTGCAATATGTTTGAAGCAGCTTGGCAACAATCAATGTTGCCATTTTTAAATGTAGCTATTTAATTTAGCAATGTTCAAGTTCAATGTTCATTTAATTGTGAAATGGTTTTTTTCACCGTAGGCTAATGCCCTGAAAAATGGCGTAAACGAACGAATAGCCTACTCGTAGCTTCTTTCTCGACCTAGCTAGCCATTTTTATAGCCCCACCATCATCACTCTGTAGCTCGCCATGGAAATGCTGACATTTAGTAGGCTAAGTTACTAGAATATTTGTTCCAGCACAGAAGTCCTTGTTACTTTTAGCTCGCTATTCTATCCAATATGCCATTCCTGTTAGATTACTAACGTGAGCTCTGCTGTTTTGCTCATTTCAATTTAAATTGCCCGTTCTCAACACCACTAGCGGGAAATGGCATCGTGTAGAGCAAATCATAGTCATAACATTACATTTTTAATTTTGTAATTTTTTTAGAGCAAGTTTTAAACAAGTATACATATACAAAAGCAGTATTACTATACAAAATGTAGGCAGTGGTGATGACAATTGGCTAGATGTACACAATTCAGTGGTAGTGTGGAGTCTGAACAGGTGGGTTTTGAGCCTGTTGCGGAAGATCGCAAGTTTTGAACAAGTATACATATACAAAAGCAGTATTACTATACAAAATGTAGGCAGTGGTGATGACAATTGCAGGGTGTCCGCGGATCCTTAAAAAGTATTAAATGTGTTTATTAACAATAAAGGCCTTAATTGGTCTTAAATCCATCTTTCAGAGGTCTTAAAAATGCCATAGACAGGAAAGATAAAAATGTGGATTTGTCATTTTATGTTTCATTGTGAAATCTGGGGGAAAACGGGTAACGGGAGATAAAGTCGGAGATTTTTATTTACCGTTTTGTAGCGTCACGCAGACCGGAATGAGCGGAACCAACAGAGGTCCTTATGTTTGCGGGGAACTATTTCAGCAACGGAGTCGACTCTCTATTAAAGTTCAACAAGCTAAGTTAGCTAACTTAACTTAAGCATTTGCACTCGTTATAGGAAAGTGCAAATTTGATGAGAACTGGCTCGATAACCCAGTGTTTGCGCCATGGTTGGTCCCAGTCAAAGACGATCATGAGGCCCGCTGCAAACTCTGCAAAAAGATTTTAAACTCGGGACGATGGGGGTGAAAGCAGTCGAATCGCACATGCAGAGTGCCAAGCATAAATCGGTTGATAAAACCTGCCTGCAAACGACTAGTATTTCGCATTTCTGTTCGGCCCCTGCCTCCACTTCAGCTGCGCCATCTCAGATAGGACTACCTGCAACACCAACAACAACAACATCTGCACGAACAGAAGTCCGGACAACATTCGGCTCCACGCCGACGCTTGAAGCTGAGGTACGGTGGGTTCTGAACACTGTCACGAAGCACCAGTCAGTCCTACAATGGCAATGACGGGGTAGGGGAGAGGTATTCCGTGCTATGTTCCCTGACTCGGAAATCGCTAAGACATTCACATGCGGCAAAGAAACGGCCTACATAGCAAGGTTTGGATTGGCCGTTTATCTCCGAAATAATCTAATCGCGGATGTAAACAAGGACAGTTTGTGTTGATGTTCGATGAGAGCCTCAACCAAACCACGAAAACAAAACAACTGGACCTTCATGTGCGCTACTGGGACAAAGATCAAGTTCGGTCCAGATACCTCAGTTAGCAGTTCATGGGGCATGGAACAGCTCGAGATCTACTGCACCATTTCAAAGTAAGTAGTGAGAAATTATCTAACGTTAGCTAAAATATTGGAGCACTATAAGCTTGTAAAAAGACAGTACATAAAGTGCTATAAATATGATCAGTGTATTATTAAGATGTTATATGCTTCATATATTATTCTCATTTAATCTTCAGGAATGTGCAGAGCAGATGGACATGCGAAAGCTCCTGTCAGTCTCAATGGACGGCCCAAATGTGAACTTTAAGTTTCTGGAACTATTGCAGCAGGAGCAATCTGAGAGAATTGGAGAAGAGGGCAACAGAACTGAGATACATGCCCCCCAAGTGACTACACATATGGCAGTCTCAATGCTAGGCCCATCAGTGGTCCCTATGCAGTGGTCCATAAGGCAAAATTAAATCTGAATCGCAATAGGCTGCTGTTTCATATTTACAATAAAGAATAGAAGCAGGGAAGAGACCACAGCCAGTGGGGGCACCAAGACCAGTGAGGTCACATTACGCTTAATTTTTTTGCAGGGGCAGCAGGCCAGACACTGGTGAAATTCCTGCCCTGGATGACACTGAATGTATTTGGATGTTTTAATTTATTATTTTCTATTTTTGTTATTTATGTTTGTGTCACCCCTTTGTTTCCTCCAATCCAGTTACCCCTTTATGTTTTAATAAACATCTTTGGACAAATTTGTCCCTAAACCTAAACTAATTGGTGTCGTTGCGTGATTTTTGCCATTTTGTTATCGTGAAATTGGTATTAAATTTCATTCTGAGTGGCATTAAAAAAGTATTAAAAAGCCTTAAATCTGACTTGGCTAAACCTGCAGATACCCTGAATTGGCTAGATGTACACAATTCAGTGGTAGTGTGGAGTCTGAACAGGTGGGTTTTGAGCTTGTTGCGGAAGATCGCAAGTGACCGAGTGCGGAAGGTCCATAAGGGTCAGGACAGAGAAGAAGCGAGACCGCGAGGAGCGGCTGCCGGCCGCCCGGAGGGATGGGACAGTCAGTTTGCCAGAGGTTGCGGAACTGAGGGGTCTGGCCGGGGTGTAGAGTGTCTGGAGATAAGTGGTAGCAGCTCCTCTAGCCGTGACTCTAGATTGTGACCAAAAAGGTCCATTTTGGACTCATCCGTCCAGAGAACAGACTTCCAGAAACCTTCAGGTTCGTCCAGGTGGTCTCTGGCAAACTTAAGACGGGCAGCTTGGTTGTTTTTAGACAGCAGAGTCGTATTCCTGGCTACCCTTGCAGGGCCGTTCTATTCGGCGTTCTTCTTATTGTTGATGGGTGTGCTATGACATTGCGCAATGGCATATTGGATAGAACAGCAAGCTAAGAGTGACAAGGACTTATGTGCTGCACAGGGCAATGCTTTAGAAGAAACATTATGTACACATGGCTCCAACAATCTTTTTACCTTGCTGGTTAGCTAGCTAATAACTATACATGTAGTGCTGGCTGTACACGTATAATGATACCGTAGTAGTGTACAGGTCTACTGATACTGTTGTGCTTATTAACCTTGTGTGCAGGTATGATTATACTATACTGTTGTACAGGTATAATATTGTAGTGTACAGGTATAATGATGCTGTTGTGCTGTACAGGTATAGCGATAGTTTACTTGGTAAACAAGCATTTCTTATCTACTAAACTCGCCGACCCACATGGCGACACCCACTAGAGACACTGGTACGCGAGCGAGTTCATGTCGGCTCACCATCCCCCCTCCCCCAGCAGACAGCCAAAGATTATTTCCTGTTTTAAACAATTCATGTATTATTTTAAACAGGTAAATGTATTACTAAAGTACTTAGTAGTAATGTAGCCTGCTATATAAAAATATACCTTTAGTGTACTAGTCACAGTGTAATATGAGTACAATGACACTGTAGCGCTGTATAGGTATAACACTGATTTTCATTCGGGTTCAATGATAAATAAAATCACATCCCTACTTAAAGGAATGGTTTAAATGTACAGTATGCGTCCTACAACCTAAAAATACAATGGTTGGTTTTGATTACATTTGTCTTTAAAAAGCCTACGCAATAAAACGTATAAAGTTCAAAGCTGCCAAAGAAAGTTAGTGGCATCACCTCAAGAGAAAGATTTAGAACAAGCAGAAGTGGAATGTTGGGTTTTAATTTAGAGAGATTATTGTCGTTGATATGAGGCACTGTGAGATTACGGATCGACCCCGCCCCCCCTCACTGGATCACTTGCTGTGAACGTGAAAGTTCCGTTTCTCATTTCATTTTTGCATTTTTATGTCGTATTTTTCCTTTTACTATGAACACAGACAACCTTCAATGTTTAATTTATAGACGGTAGAATTAAATAGAATTAAATTCAATCAGGTGAATTTTATTAAAATAACGTTATAAATACGTAATTATTATTTGTGTAAAATAAAGTCTTATACTCTGAGGCTAAAGTTAAAATTGATTACGTAAAATGATGCTTCTAAAATATAATATATTCAACAGTTGAATGATGGATTCATGCTAGAGTTAAAGTAGTGAAAAACATGAACTATTGTATTATTTGATTCATATGTAGGGCTTACATTGTACAGCTAGTGGTAAGTTCCCCTCGTAAATCGCAGGTATGCATATTTAATAAAAAGTCCTCTATCCCGCAAGCATCAACGATAATCTTGCCTCGCGGTCGTTCGCATGGTTGCCATTGCTAATGCCACAGTGCATTGGAGATGCTGTTCCATCCTGTAGTTGGCAACTGCAAAACGCGAATCCCGGTCCCCCAAGTGAACGGCGAGAAGACTACCGCTACTCCAAGGCGAGATCCAGATTTCGAAATGATTTATGACGTATTTGTCTTTGTCTTTGTCTTTGTCTATTCGACCGTTGCGTCATTGCAGCAGCTTGGCAACAATCAGGACGCGGAGGTATTGTGGCCCTCTACAATGGTTGTAATGATCATAAATGATGAAAATTCGAATCACCTCAAAAATATGTATCTACAGTTGCGCATCACAGGCAACCCAAGAGACGTGCTGTCGCCTGTCGGGTCATGCGCAGGTGACGGGGTCAGAGAGGCACGCACTACTGATGCAGTCAGGCAGAGAGCCAACATCAGCGCGACGCAAGATGACAGATTTCATATTTGCGCAATGACTTTGAAAAGGCACAAGCATTCAGGTGCGCAGGGGAGAAAACAGAGGAAGGAGGAGGAAAAGAGAGCCCAATTAAGAGGTAGGCTATGTCATCAAAATGCCGTTTTGTTGTCTTTCTGTGTTATTGTAAGAGGCTAGGGAGCTAACTAGCTAAGTAATAAACAAGCTAATGCTAGCTAGATAATGCGATGCTAAGAGCTACTGCAGGAGTCAAACAGATTGAAGGATGAATGCATGCTGATGCTGAGTTACCCTCACGTTTTGGCTTGAAGCTTATTAGTACCCACCTGTAGTTATTACCAAAACTAGGCTACTACACCTGAATTGCAGAGTTGCAAAACCCTCATGCTTGCCTTGAGTCTCAAGCTTTATTATTAGACTACCAAAATTAGTAGTAGGCTACAACATTATATCAGTGATGCTGTCTCTAGGACTGAGGAAGGATCTCCCTCTAGTGGTAGAAATAAGAACAGCAGTTACTGCAACTATCTCCAATGATGACCTGCTGACATGGTGTAGAACTCTGACCTTGATAGATAGACTTTGTTAACAACTGTGTTAAAAGTGAGTTTTCTTACCATTTTCTCTTATCCTCCCTGTTTAAATGAGACTTTGGTAAGTGATTTGTTTGAGAAGTGATTTTATTTGAAAAAGAAAATAAAAAAATCACTTTTGTCTTGAATCCATGGTGATGTCTGATTGATGTTTGTTGGGGGGCACCCAAATGCCAAACTCGCCTAGGGCACCAAAATGTGTAGAGCCGGCCCTGCTGAGGCGTATTCGCGCCATCACGAACAAAGAAGAAGAATGGTAAGAGTTTCGTATATCAAGTAAATCACAATTGTAAATAATGTTATTGTAGACTACATCTACAAAGCGTTGTGTGTAACCGTTTGGGTACACAACAGAACAACGGAGTGGTGGGAAGCAGTGGTTCCAACTTTAACTGAGGCCCAGTCTTTTACCATACTCGACCAATCAGAAATGTTCAGCGCTGCAAGCCCCAAGTCCAAAATTCCTGTACTTCGAAAAAAGTACTACACCTTGACTAGGGACTCTTTTGAGGGTAAAGTAATGTCCTCGGAACTAAATGTAGACCCTGCTCCCTGCGGTGGAGACGCAGTGAGTTCCTCTAAAGGTTCCTAGTTCCTGTGGAAAGTTCCTGCATTGGAAACAATTGGCATCGTCACTGGCTGTGTATGCGTTGAGAATGACCCCCGTGTGATTCCGATGTGTGTGTTGTCCTTCCCCTGTACTACACGCTTTATTTTAATAAAGAAGTACAACTGAAATGGAAAAAGCTAAATCTCTCGTGATTCCGTGGCGTCCACCGCTACATTACCATGTTTAAAAACGTGTTGGTTGGAAGCTGAGTCCAATGGAGGCGGAGCCGCTCGGTCAATCGAATGAGCAAAATGAACAACTCAACTGAGAAAACAAATCATTACTCCCGAGTCAGTCAAAAGAGTCATTCAATTTGAACGAATCGTTCACAAACTGCACATCACTACAATGCATTTCCCGACCCTGTCAAGCCAGGGCCCCTGTGCAATTGCATACCTGATAGAGCTGGGCCTGGAGGCCAGGTAGTGCGGCTGCGGAACTTTAAAGAGCAGCGGGGATTGATTTGTAGTCATAAAGTATCTCTAGTGACGGCAGTGTGAGCGTGACCGGTGACAGCGAGTGTATGGTGAGAGAAAACCCCTGTGGTTTGTTGTTCGGGGCATAAACGCTGGTTGAGGTGGGACTGTGTGTGCAGTGTGTCTGTCCTTTCCCTGCTTCCTCTGCAGCAGCCGGTTTATTTATAGAAATCACATTTTAATTAGCAACGTCATTTATACCCATGCACGATTTCATGCAAGATGCAGTATGGGAATGGGAACCGTCTGGTATGGGAACTGCACCGTACTCGAGCGCAGAGCGCTACAGAGGGTCGTGCGAACGGCTCAGGACATCGTTGGAGGGGAGCTTCCCTCCCTCCAGGACATTTACACCAGGCGGTGCGTGGCAAAGGCCAAACGCATAATCAAAGACATTAACCACCCCTGCCACAAACTGTACTCTACTTTACCGTCAGGCAGAAGATACCGTAGTATCAAGTGCCGACACAAACAGACTCAGGGACAGCTTCCATAGTCAGGCCATCAGGCTGCTGAACAAGAGCTGATCCTCGCGCTTTGCACACACTCAATTGTATTTGCAATTGTTTTGTAATTTGCACATTCATATCCAACCTGCACTATTCTGTATTGTATTTTTCCCAGTATATTTGTATTTTGCACAGTCTACATAAAAGTGGTACTCACTTGCCCAGTTTAATCTGTCTTGCATAGGTTAATTTTTGCACTGTTTTTGTAGCTTAAATTGTTTTATTTATGTTTAATGTATACTTATAGTTTATATGCTGCACCGTTTTTAGCTATTTTATTTATGTTCTACTTATAGTTTAAAATATATAGTCTCTTACTGCTGTTTGCTGTCGGGCGTTTTCTGACCCAAGAATTTCATTCACCGTGTTATACTTGTATAATCTGTGATTGACAATAAAACTACTTGACTTGACTTGTATAGGCACACACTTTTCAGCACAACGGTCTAGTCAACGAATGGACATTTGTGTGCCCTGCCTGTTTCAACTCATTCACCTTGAGGACAAACCTTCAGCATCTGGACAGCTCCCCATAGCCAGCCCAGGTCAATCCCAACACTACCCCTGCCCTTAGCTTTCACACAGAATCCCAGAATCCCGTGGTTTGAATTTCAAGGGTAATGCCGTCCCTATGGCAAGAGTCTTGAGGGCAAGCACATTTCTGCATTTAATGCTGTGGAATAGCAGTTGGCAGAACCCCTTGGAAGTTATTGAAAGGCTAAATGGAAAAGGCTAAATGACCGAGTAGTAAATAAAACTACGAATTAATTTACTAATTTATATTTAAACACAATCGCATTGAATGTTTAATCATGTTAAATGCTACATTTCACAGCATTTCCCAAAACCTTCAGATATTTCCTGAAGTTTGTGTTTTCACTATTTTCTTGTAGGCAGAAGTACATTACTTTAAAAGGTCAAATTATGCTTAAATAAATAATCAATCTAGTGTAAAGTATAAATCCCAACCATTTGTGGTCAACTGTGTTTAGTCAGTCCCTCAGCAGATGTCTTGGGTGCATGACACCCTCTATTGGACATGAGTTGCACCAGTATATTTAGCTAAACTATTTGTGTTGTCTTAAAACACATGCAGTATGTATAACTGGAAATATGAGGTTAATGAAAACAGTAGTGTGGTAGGTCACAAGGAAGCATGCTAATAAAATCACTACCAAATACAGTTCTACTTTTGAATTGAAAATGAGATGTTTTAAAAATCCGGCGGCACAGTGGTGCAGTGGATAGCACTGTCGCCTCACAGCAAGAAGGTCTCGGGTTCGAATCCAGGCCGGGGGGCCTTTCTGTGTGGAGTTTGCATGTTCTCCCCGTGTCCGCATGGGTTTCCTCTGGGTATTCTGGTTTCCTCCCACAGTCCAAAGACATGCACGTTAGCCTAATTGGAGAGTCTAAATTGCCTGTAGGTATGAGTGTGTGAGTGAATGGTGTGTGTGCCCTGCGATGGATTGGCGACCTGTCCAGGGTTTATTCCTGCCTCTCGCCCCTATGCATGCTGGGATAGGCTCCAGCCCCCCCGCGACCCTGACCAGGAATAAGTGGCTTAGACAATGAGATGAGATGAGATGTTTTAAAAATCACTTTTACGTTTCCCTCAAGCCCTAGTCACAAAGTGTATCATTTGCCAGTGAAATCTGACACTCCTCCCCCGAAAGTGGCAATACCAGTCCATGTGACCCACAAGTTATTCGTGGTAAACATATGCAGTGCACTTGCCAGCTGCAGTCTGCCTAACAAACACAAACACAGGACTTGGATTCAACCAACATTTGCCCTCAACTTTGACATTTAAATCCAAGTGTTAGTTTCTTTCTTCACGACAGTTGGGCGACTTCACTGACCGACCATCTATTTGCTTAAATCGTTTACATCTTGGTGTGACCATTTTGAGAGTGGGCAAGGGCATGTCAAAATGGTGATGTTTAAGAGGACCACGGGCAGTACTGCTCCACTTAGGTTGGAGCAGCACGTTTGTTGACAACAGACAAGTCCACTTCAAATATAAATTGTTTGAGGTCTACATCTCTGGATTTCATATCCCACAAGTTGCAGCACAAAACGTTTCAGAACTTATCAAGGTGTTAAGACGTTTGGGTCACAAACAGAAATCAGAAAACAATACTTCAAATCATTTTTCTTTATTTCCCTAAAAGCTCAATTTCCCCAGAGGTACCCACAACACTTTTGAAGACATTGTACGCTTCAAACATCTCTCGTGACCCATTTGAAAACTCATTGTACTGAAAATATGGTAATTCTGTACCTGCCTAAGATATGAAATGTGCCATGATATTGCGACATTTGTCAGCTACTGTACGTAGAGACGATGTACTGACGCATTAGAAATGTAAGAGTTAAATGCAACCGCATTAGCGTAAAGAGATCCTTCATAAAGCAAAGAGTACCTACTTCCTAGCGTCTTAAGCATTTCCCTGATTCCCTATGACACCATTCTACCGCCTGTGCACTGCTGCTCGATAACTGGAGTGTTGTGGATGTGAGTGAGCACACGCACAGCATACACATAACGCCACACAAGAAACCTCGCATTCCACCCGCAGAGTCCTCTTTTCGAGTGCTACAAAAGGGTAGTGATAAAAGTGTGCATTGATCGCTCCTGACTTCAGAGGTGAGGTAGTGGAAGGCCGCAATGAGGCCTGCTCTTGCTGACAGTTTCCTTGGTAAAGTGGTAACCGGGGGTTCCCGATGAGCTTAGTGGGACCCCCAGGGTTCCAGTAAAAATATGTAATACTAACATAGTGCTAGTGACCCTTTTTCTTCACTTGAAAAATAGCTTTCACAGTAAAAAGTGAGGTTAGTGGCCAGAAAAAATACAATATCGTTATTATAACAAGGTGCATATATGGCTTGTTTTCATAATGAAACAATCTGACCAGTTGTGCCATTAGAACAAGTTGAGTGGCTGAACAGTCTTGCCAGTAAACAAAATAAGCATTACCAGTCAGTTTTTTTTTTTTTGTTTTTTTGCAAAAAGATGTTTGACCAGTTACGATGGAAATGTCTGGTCAGTTCCCAGCAAGCATAGCTTACTAGTCAATGATCCCAGTAAGTTTATTGCCATTGTTCCTAGTATCAAGTGTAAAAAAATAAAAAAAAAAATGTCTGGCCAGTATTCCCAGTAAACAGACATTACTGACAAGTATTGCCAGTATAGACAGTAAAATAATGTGTCTGGTCAGTGTTCCCAGTAAACACGATATTTCTGACCAGTGTTCCTAGTAGAAAGAGAGTTAATGATAGCAATGTGTTCGGCCAGTGTTCCCAGTGACAAGTGCCGACTCTGGGGTGGCGTTGAGGAGATGGCTCTCAGTGTTTGGAATAATGACACACAGACGCTTGATCCCTTTAGAAGTGGTTGCGAGCTGTTGGCTCCTCCACAGACCAACACAGACTAGACAGGGACATTTAAAGGGTGCATGCAAGTATTCACAGTAAATAAAAAATAAAAATAAAAATGGAAAACAAGTGCGACACACGTGCGATATAACAAAGTAGACACTGTACTGCTGTTTGAGAGAAACCGTGTGGTGTGCCCTCCCCTCCCCTTCCCTTCCCTTCCTCCCATTGGTCAGCCACGTGTGCTGTAGAGGTCAGCATCTTCAGGGCTGGCCTGGCCATGGTCCATAAGCTTGGGGTCAGGGGTGAATCCAAGTTTCTCAGAGATGACTGGACAGGGAGAATGAGAAACAGACAGGGAGAGAAGAGAATAAGTCCTCTTTGATTCCTTCTGACACATTTGAGCACTGTAGGCCGACTTTCAAAAGGTGCTTTTAGAAAACCAGCTTCCCCCCCATACGCTCATCTGTTGGCTGATCTGTTTTCAGAGATTAGTGTGAACCTGGGTGGTACAGGGACGTTGATCACTGACCTTTCGAACATGTAACCCGGCTTTAAACTTCGCTGAAAATGAATATCTGCGCTTACGTTAGGCTTGCTCGCGCTCAATTGTACAGACGCGTGGTTTGCAGCGGAGGAGGAGAATTTCAGACACTCGGGAAGAGAGGAAAAACCATGCAAATAAATACAATTGAACACTTCCACTACTGCAGTGTAATATACAAAGAGGAACTTCATTTTTGGAATTACAAATAATATCATTACCTATCCTTCTACCGCTATCCTTAATCCCAACTAACCCATTGCACAAACATGCACAAACAGCACAGGTGGTTATGCAATTACATTATTAGGGATAAGTTGGAATCATTCTTGAAAAATAATAGTATTTTAAGGGAGAGCCAACATGGATTTCTCAAAGGGAGGTCATGCCTAACAAACGTCCTGGACTTTTTCAAAGAGGCTACAAAGTGTGTTGACCTGAACCAGGCTTATGATATTATATATTTGCTTTCAGAAAGCATTTGACAAGGTACCACATGAGAGGGTCATTGCGAAAATGAATTCAGTAGGAATTGCAGGAGTAGTTTCAGAGTGGGTTCATAATTGGCTGCAAGGGCGAATACAAAGAGTAACAGTAGGTGGGGCCGTATCTGACCTCGGTGCTGTGGGCAGTGGTGTCCCGCAGGGATCGGTGCTGGGACCTCTGCTCTTCCTTATTTACATAAATGACCTTGACATGGACGTTAGTAGCAAAATAGTTAAATTTGCAGATGATACTAAACTTGGGGGTTTGGCAAACAGTTTGGAATCGACTAAAGTAATCCAAGATGATTTAAACAAAATCCAAAAATGGGCAGATACATGGCAGATGACATTCAATATTGCTAAATGTAAAGTTATGCATGTGGGAAATAAAAACATTAGACAGGAGTATTTTATGGGAGGAGAAAAGTTAGTAGGTGTTCAATTTGAAAAGGAATTGTAGTTGATCAAAGCCTATCTGCATCAAAGCAGTGTGCGACAGCAGTGAAAAAAGCCAACAGGATGCTGGGATACATAGCAAAACGTATTGAGTAAAAATCAAAGGAGGTTATATTAATGTTACATAATGCCTTTGTCAGACCCCACTTAGAATACGGTGTGCAGTTCTGGGCACTGCACTACAAGAAAGATATAGAAGCTCTTGAAAAAGTCCAAAGAAGGGCAACTAAACTGATACCTGGTATGAAAGGTAAAAGTTATGATGATAGACTTAAGGCACTCAATCTATTTAAACTTAGCAGACGGAGACTTAGGGGGGATTTGATTGAGGTTTTTAAATTCCTAAAAGGGATTAACAAAGTAAAATACCAAAGATTTTTTAAGATAAGTGGGGTCAGCAAAACAAGAGGCCACAGCTGGAAATTAGTTAAAGGCAAATTCCGCACAGATATTAGGACGTTTTTCTTTACACAGAGAGTTGTCAATGCCTGGAACAGCTTGCCAGGTCGGGTAGTAGAGGCAGAAACGCTTGGGCTATTCAAGTCCAGACTAGATGTAGTACTAGACACTCTTTAGATTAGGACATGATGAGCCTAGATGGGCCGAACAGCCCGTTCTCATCATTATGTATTCTTATGTTCTTATGTATTGTATGGCATATTTACAGCACATTAAATTAAATGTGACAAGAATGGGTTGATGCAACATTAAGAGCTATATTACCCAAATGAATATGTGACTTGTAATGAAAAATGTGTCTTAATGGCAAAAAAGAGTGGGATTTACTTTACAGGTGAAATAAGTCAGGCTCGTCAATACGAAACACTTTTCTGAAGATTTACGTTTCGCATCTATATTACCAGGATGAAGACGGGGGCCGGGAGAGGATTTTGTTTTAAGCGAGCTCCATCACGTTACATTCTGTTGACATTGAATGCCTATGTTAATCGGGACTTACACACATGCATGTAAACGGGTAGACCTCTGAAAAGGCGTTCACGTTTGCCGTAAGAACAAAATGTCACGTAAACTATTAAGAAGTGCAATCACATTTTCATTCCAGAAGTGATTTGCTCTTCTGTACTTTCGCAGTGTAGACAAAGTGTATGCTGCCGATCATATCCTCTTTTCCACCATAGCTAGTTTTATGCTGTTAAATATTTCCAGCAGCACGTTTAAAGCATTTTCTATTCCGTCTATAGTGTATCTCACCGCCTCAGGAAAGGAGGAGACTCGATTTAAGACTGCCACATGTGTATTGACATGCCATGAATATTTAATGTAGGTGTGCATGTGCCAACAGAATGCATGGGAAAAAACTAGGTTTGCGGCCGGTTCGTCGTTTGACAACTGGCAGAAATGAGAGGGGTTGGGGCCAGGGCTACTGACTGCTCACCAGCAATGGGCTCCGGGGAGGTGGACTCAGCAGGCAGCGGCAGGAGGGACGGTTCTTCAATAGGAGCCAGGGCAGGAGCAGCAGCAGGGGATTGCAAGGGTGCTTCTTCTACAGGGGGAGGGGTAGGAGGTGTGGCCTCCTCTGCAGGGAGTGGGGTGTGGCCTCCTCTGCAGGGGCGGGGGTGTGGCCTCCTCTGCAGGGGAGTGGGGTGTGGCCTCCTCTGCAGGGGGTGGGGCTGTGGCCTCCTCTGCAGGGGGCGGGGCTGTGGCCTCCTCTGCAGGGGGCGGGGCTGTGGCCTCCTCTGCAGGGGGCGGGGCTGTGGCCTCCTCTGCAGGGGGACGCTCAGTTTCCTCCACAGGTGCGGTCTCCTCTATGGGGGAAGGTGCCAGCTCTTCTACAGGAGAAGAGGAGGGATGGGGCATGAGTCAAGTCTCATGAGGGATATTTTTTTTTACCAATGTATGCTCACAAAACTGAAAAACTATTACTATACTCACAACTCACATAAAATAATCATTTTTATAAAACTTTCAAATATCTACCAATGTTAACTAAAGCCACATTTTTTTATTCCAACCTTATACAAAACAATATGTACAATTATTTGATTTGTGTTGAATGTTTCTTCCGTAGCTTAGCAATACATTACTGTGAAATTGTATTCAAACCTAGGACAAAGATATTAGAGTCTAATGACTGGGAGGATGGTTCAAATGTGACCATCTGTCTCTCTGCTTACACTGTACCCACTACTCTCAGCAGAAAACATTTGCAGACATCATTAAAAGGGGTGAAGTCAAAAGTCAACATCTTTTCTATCTATAAAAATATACCTGTAAGGCTGTCTTCAGGAGTTGGTGCAGGGGTGTCTTCAGGCTGTGACTCAGAGGCAATGTGCTCTGGGGGGGCAGTCTCCTCTATAGGGGCAGGTTCAGGGACGGGCTCAGGGGCAGATTCAGCGGGAGGCTCAGGGGCAGATTCAGGGGCGGGCTCAGGGCAAGCTTCAGGGTGGCGGTGGGCTCAGGGGCAGATTCAGGGGCAGGTTCAGGGGCGGGTTCAGGGGCAGATTCAGGGGCAGGTTCAGGGGTGGGCTCAGGGGCAGCTCAGGGGCGGGCTCAGGGGCAGATTCAGGGGCGGGTTCAGGGGCGGATTCAGTGGTAGGTTCAGGGACAGATTCAGCACCAGGCTCAAGGGCAGGTTCAGCGGCGGGCTCAGGAGCAGATTCAGTGGTGGGCTCAGGGGCAGATTCAGCGGTGGGCTCAGGGGCAGATTCAGGGGCGGGTTCAGCGGTGGGCTCAGGGGTAGGCTCAGGGGTGGGTTCAGGCGGTGGGCTCAGGGGCAGATTCAGGGGCAGGTTCAGCGGTGGGCTCAGGGGCAGATTCAGGGGTAGGTTCAGTGGTGGGCTCAGGGGCAGGCTCAGGGGCGGGTTCAGGGGCAGGTTCAGCGGTGGGCTCAGGGGCGGGCTCAGGGGCGGGCTCAGGGGTAGGTTCAGGGGTGGGTTCAGGGGCAGGTTCAGGGGTAGGTTCGGCGGTGGGCTCAGATGCAGGCTCAGGGGCAGGCTCAGGGGCAGATTCAGGGGTAGATTCAGCAGTGGGCTCAGGGGAAGATTCAGCAGCAGGCTCAGGGGCAGATTCAGCAGTGGGCTCCGGGGCGGATTCAGCGGTGGGCTCAGGGGCAGATTCAGGGGTGGGCTCAAGGGCAGATTCAGGGGCAGCCTCGGTGGAAGGTTGCGGGACTGGCTCCTCTGCGGGTGCAGGTTCAGGCACAAGGGAGGGTGGGGGTGTGGACTCTACCACAGGGGCTAGTTCAGGCTCAGGGGCGAGAGGAGGAACAGTCTCTTCTACAGAGGGAACGTCCTCTACAGGTGCCGGGGTAGGAGGGGTCTCCTCCAGGGCCCCAGGAGCAGCCTCAGCCTCAGGAGGAGACGCAGGAGGAGTCTCCTCTACGGCGGGCAGAGAGGCGGGCTCATCCACAGCGGGCAGGGCCGATTCAGCTGGCTCCGCCTCGGGGAGGGGCTTTGCAGCGCCACTTCAGGTTCCGTGACAGGGACCGGCACTGCCTACAGGGGGAGACAGAAAGGCTGTCGAGGAGGTACAGAGTGCTTATATTTTAGTAACTCAGTTTGGGAACACCCAAAAGTAAGGAAACAAACTGAAAGCAAAAATACTGTTCCCTTTTTCAAAACCTATTTATGACTAGAATAATTCTAATGGAATACTGATTAAAAGCAGTGATCCCTGGTGTCCAAAGTGAAATTGTATGAAAATATTGAATTAAAACATGGATGTCCACGTGATTTTTATCCACTGAAAAAATATGTATCTTTAGAGTGGTCTCAATCCATATTTAGGTTGAAATGTTACTGTGTTCTTGCAGGACTATGTTTGCGATCACACATTTACTTTTTTCATTAACATAACTTATTAATTGTCTGCAAACATAGCAGCCATTTTCATAGGTGTCCATCCATGCCATTTACCCATGTAAAAATAGTCTCTTCCACTATTTTGGAGGTATATGGCTGTATAAGGCTAGGATATGGGAAGTCTAGCTAAAATAGTGATTGATCAAGTTTGTCCATTCAATCATAAATGAGTTTGCTCGTAGCAAGCGGGTCTATCTGAAAAGATGTCAACGGTATTAACCTTTCCATTACTTAAATTAAATTAGCCTAAATTGCATAATTTGTCATACAAATGGACTGTAAAACATGTAAACTGTAAACATGAAATATGTTGCTTTTTCATATCTTTGAAATATGAAAACCAGCGATTTCTACAAAATTATTTTCTAAAATGTATAGGTGAAATCTTAATGTAAATCACAATATGGCCAAAAGTCAGTGGACACCCCTACTAATTATTGAGTTCAGGTGTTTCAGCCACACCCATTGCCAACAGGTGCATAAAATCCAGCACATAGCCATGCAATCTCCACAGACAAACATTTAGAATTCAGAATGGTTCGTAAAGAGCTCAGTGACTTTAAACGCGGCACTGTCATAGGATGCCACCTTTGCCACAAGTCAGTTTGTGAAATATCTGCCCTACTAGATGTGCCCCGGTCAACTGTAAGTGCTATTATTGTGAAGTGGAAGCGCCTAGGAGCAACAAGAGCTCAGCCACGAAGTGGTAGACCATGCAAACTCACAGAGCGGGGCCAACGAGTGCTGAAGTGCATAGCTCGTAAAAATCGCCTATCATCTGCTGCATCACTCACTACAGAGTACCAAACTGCCTCTGGAAGCACCATCAGCACAAGAACTGTGCGTCGGGAGCTTCATGGAATGGGTTTCCATGGCCAAGCAGCTGCACACAAGCCTAACATCACCATGCGCAATGCCAAACGTTGGCTGGAGTGGTGTAAAGCACGCCACAACTGGACTCTGGAGCAGTGGAAACGTGTTCTTTGGAGTGATGAATCACGCTTCACTATCTGGCAGTCTGATGGACGAATCTAGGTTTGGCGGATGCCAGGAGAATGCTACCTTCCGGAATGCATAGTGCCTACTGTAAAGTTTGGTGGAGGAGGGATAATGGTCTGGGGCTGTTTCTCAGGGTTTGGGATAGGCCCCTTAGTTCCAGTGAAAGGTATTCTTAATGCTACAGGATAGCAGACATCTTAGCCAATTGGGCGCTTCCAACTTTGTGGCAACAGTTTGGGGAAGGTCCTTTGCTGTTCCAGCATGACTGTGCCCCTGTGCACAAAGTAAGGTCCATAAAGACATGGTTAGACGAGTTTGGTGTGGAGGAACCCGATTGGCCTGCACAGAGCCCTGACCTCAACCCCACTGAACACCTTTGGGAGGAATTAGAACGCCGATTGCGAGCCAGGTCTTCTCGTCCAACATCAGTGCCTGACCTCACAGATGCTCTTTTGGCTGAATGGGCACAAATTCCCACAGACACATTCCAAAATCTTGTGGAAAGCCTTCCCAGAAGAGTGGCAGCTGTCATAGCCGCAAAGGGGGGTCCAACTCCATATTAATGCCCATGGTTTTAGAATGGGATATCCAACAAGCTCATATAGGTGTGATGGTCAGGTGACCACTGACTTTAGGCCATATAGTGTATTAAATTGAACCAGCTGTGCTTGCTAAATATTTTAAAGTGTATGTCCATAAAGTTTGATAAATGTACAGGTTTTAAGCCTTGAAAATAAGGGCAGCTCTCTCTGGGGGATTGACACTTATACATTTTGGACCTAAATTTGACCCCCATATTTCAAAAACGACTTGCACACAGAAGCGAAACTTCATTTTATTCATATGGATGGTTAAGGAATGTGTATAAATACATTGGCCTGATTCTGAGACATAAGTCCATGAGCCCCATCTGACTTGTGATGGACTGACCCAGATGTAGGTTTGAAAGAAAAAGGGAATTTACATTTAGCATGTCCAGGCCCCTTGCCTTTCAGGATGCTTAAAAAGGTCAGATAATGAATCCTGGCCAGCAGACTCTCGAAAGGCAAGACGCGATTTCGTCATCCACAGAGTAGGGGTAACGGACAACCGCACAGAAGTAACGGATGCTGCTAAAGAATGCCCTGGCCTGATTAGGAAGACCTCCTCCTTCATCGGTAACACCTTGAGTTGGAGAGGACATCCACAGCGCTGCTAACCGCAAACTGACAACTGAACGGACTCTCCGTGCTGACTGCGCGTCTCTTCCTTGAGTTCCGTTCCGGGTAAGCGGATTTTGATGCGCACTCAGGTATCCTCAGGAGTGAACGGTCTTCACTTCTTTTCTTATGGTTTCCTTGCCATGTGTTAAGGGACAGAGTGAAAGCAGGACACCGGTGGCCTCTCAGCTGGTTTGGGGTGTATTCCTCAGTGTCTTGAGCCAGAGAGCATCTAAAAGCAGCTTTCAGAATGCCACAAAAGTAGGTCTACTGGGTTTAAATGAGGGGAGACAACCACGGTTAGTGGAGGCTTACTGCAAACATTAAGAATGCACAATGCGCATGTGAGACAGAGATGCAACGTGGCCGAGGACCCGCAAATGAATAGAGTAGCTGTAAAAGGCGGTACCAATGCATGGCAGTAAACCCCTCGCAGCACTGTTGCACGATGGTGTTTGGCCACCATGACCACATCAAAAAGGTATTTTACGGAGGCCTGCTGTAACGGAGCTGTGTGCATCGAGTCAGTACCTCGGGACCGGCTGAGGGGGCGACCGCCTCTTTGGCAGGGCTCCGTTTCCACAGTGAGGCCACAGAAGAGGTGGTCCACTGCGTGGCGGCGTACGTCTTCTTCCCCGTCAACTGACAGAGGAAAGAGAAGTGCAGTCACACAGGGCACGGATTAGAACGATGGATTAGAACACGTCGTCTAACATGGTACACGCACAGAAAGATACAAGGTTTCTTTTTCAAGTAAATTGATAAATACAGAAGATGGTCAAACAGTGCAATGTCAATGTACAACTTTAAAAAGCTACTGGCCAGAGACTTGCATTTGAAATGAAACTGTATGCACAAGCCCTTTCTTGAGAATGGGGGAGGGTGAATCGCATTAGGAGTTACCTTCAACAACCCCACGGTCTGTGACGGGTAACACACTGCCGTCCCCACGGTTGCCAAACCCAGTGGCACTCCCACCTTCTTCAGACGCGACCCTGAACACAACAGGACCAGGGTGATTTCCAGCTGTACTCGTGACCATGATTACCGTCTGACCGGGCAATAATGAAATGAACAGATAAAAACTGGCCATGCATTTTCCTCATCCTTGCGGCTTTGTCACAATGTGATAATGTAGTGTAATTATCCGACAGCTTTTGGCAGTGACTTGAGGAAACGGCCTTAGAAAAAATAGCATTTGCATGTGTGAGACAGTCAGTCAGTCGGCCGGTCGTTCGTTGATCAAGTTAGCAACTCTTACGTTGACAACATTTACCTCTGGAGGGTGAAAAGGCCAGCAATGTAGCCATAGCTGTTGAGCACTGCTTGTTCAGTTCTTATCATCATTTCTTAAACACCTTACCCCAGGCCCTGGTATTACCGGAATGCTAGACATTTATCCACATGCAAATGTGAACATTGAAACACTAAATTACCTTTTCTTGCCAGAATCAGACCAGCCAAACCAGAGACGGTGATAACGCCAACCCTTGGGAGAAAGCCGGGTGGCGGGTCTCTCAGGAAGTGATATGTATCTGGGACAAAAGAATATGGAGTGAAGTCAAAGGCCACAGAAGGAGGCAACGTGATCTCAGGCACCCTCCTTAAGACTCACACGACCACAAACGTGGTCATGGCTCACCTTGCCCTGCATGATAAACAGTCACGACTCCGACTTTGACAGAAGTGTAGGCACCCTGAAACACAAATGAACACAACTGAGGACAGGATGCATGACCTTGAAAGAGATCTCAATTCAAGGAGAAAAACGGTATGTGGGAGTGCTTCTTGGTTTTTAAAAGGTCCACAATGAGTTTTCTGAAGCACAAGAGGTGCCAACATTTTTCATACATCTTTCTAAAAGAAAAAAAACAAAGGCTGGTTTAACAGTTTAAGGTTATGCCAATCAACTTTTTAAATTTTTTTTTTTTTTATATGCCATTTAGCAGACACTTTTTTATCCAAAGCGACTTACAGTAGTGAATGCATACATTTTTCAGCGTATGTGGCCCCAGTGGGGATTGAACCCACAACCTAAGCGTTGCTAATGCCGTGCTCTACAAAGTGAGCCACAGAGAACCACACACATTGTTTGGTTCAAGGCGATTGACAAGGACAGAATCTCGCATTCACTTCAAATATAAACCTCAGCTCAACATGGCCTCGGAGTAAACTGCTAACGATGCAAAGCTGTGTCACCACTGCAAGAGACCGGTGCAGCGGTGCTGCAGTCAGTATTAGTTTAGTGATCTTTCATTGTTGACAAATATAATTACGGTATCTATCCCAATGCTGTTAATTAGGTCAAAAGGCTCTTTAATCGGTTTAATTGGGCAGAAATCCCTAGGAACATGAGCAAAACACGGATCTTATACAGTAATCAGTGTGTTCCCTAACATTGCCTTGAGGGGAGGAGCCAGCTTGGCAAGAGGGGCCCAAAGATAAGGTGTGGCTGTATAACACCAAACTTATCAAGTGCCCTAACATGAAAAGATCATTCTCCAGGTCATTTAATTAAGCTTAGCTCTCAGTCCAATTACAGTTAATCCAATTGATCAATTTGTCAGTCCAATTATAGCTAATCTTTGTCAGTGCAATCATAATATATCCAGTAATGTTAGCCAAATCTAATTTAAAATATTTCAGTTGGTTAGTCTATTAATGATTTGTGAGTGCTGTTATTTGTAGGGACGTTCTGCTGGATATGCAGGCAACATAAACAGCCTGTCAAAAGGAGTAACTCAATGAGTATAAGACATGGAGAAGTTTTTCTCCACAGCCAAAAAGATCAAATGGCAGACAGAACCTGCACAATGTGCAACTGAAATAGGAATGTTATTTGCATTGTTGGTTTCATCATTTAAAAAAAAATATTGCTTTGAATAAAATGTTTGAGCACAAGGTCACTTCTTCCACAAGAAAAATCTAAATTAAAATCAAATTAAAGCCATGCGCTGGCACATCCACAGCCTCAAACGGCTGGTTTTTGCCTTATTGGAGAGAGCGGTACCTTAATCGCACGGACATAGGGCTGGAGCCCCACCCGCACCCCACCAAACCCCCTCTGCAGGAGTCCCGGCTGCTCTTCCACATAGCGGAGATGCTGTGTGGGGGGTGCGTATATGGACAGCTGGAAGGAGAGAGAGAGACAGAGACAGTTGGTCTTCAAAATGGCAAGGCGTGCCTAAAACAAGCCGCGTGTCAAACCAATCTTCACGCTTCAGAAAGCTGGTGACCAGGGTCAGACCCTAATTGCGCAGTAGGTTATTGAGATCATAGGCCTCGTTCCGTTTGAAATCAGACAACGCTGTTGCACTCTCACACCCTCTTCAAAATGTGGCACATTTCCCTGCTGTTTAACATGGATCTTTATTTATGATAAAATGGTAAAATTGTTCAGAAAATTAAAAAAATCCACCCAACACTAACCTTTGATCGACACAGTCTTGGTATTATATGAAAGCTTTCTGTATGTCCCAATGGTTAGCTGCAATATATATATATATTTCTTTTTTTTTTTTCAACAAACATTATCTATTGTATGTGTACAAATCTTTGCATAGTAGTTTTAACAATGATATCATACGATGCAGAGGGTGTACCCTCATTCGAGGCAATGCATAAAATGCAACGGCTGCTACAGTGCCACAAAATCTTTCAAAACATTGAATTCTTTGGCGTCCATTACACTTAACCACTTTTGCTCCAATCTTATGGACAAACAACCACTCTCATTCATGACTCATTCATTAGTTAAAATTCCTCCAAGGTGTGTTCAAACAGTGTGAACTATTGAGTGCACCTCTTCTGGAGAGAGCAGCTCCTCGGTCTTCTCTTCACTCATGGCATACACTCGAATGGAGGCTAGTCCCATTGCTGCCGGGATAGCCACCAGCTTCGCCACCTGCTCATACATGGGCACAAACGCATAGACACAACCTAATACATGAATCCAGACATTGTTTGTTTGATGTATTATTATTAACAGTCAATGTGTAGCTCAAACAAAAAAATCTGTTGTAAATGACAACCTGAAGCAACCTGAATAGGCAACCGTTGTATACATTTATGGCCAAAACATACTGGGCATGGCTAAGATACTACTAATATAAATCCACACGACACACGTGATATACGTCAAGTTTTACTGGGACGAGGCAATGTCAGGTTGAGATTGAGGAAAGAAAGGGAACACAAAATGTGTACATTAGTCTCACTACTATCATAGTAGCAATCAATACTAACATTTATAATCAAGATTAAACTTTTTTGAGTAAAGTTAATTGGAGGAATTTGTACTGGTTTTGTAATTGAAATTGTTTTGTTTGTCTAACGTGAGCGTATTGTTAGCATTGATCTCCGAGAAACTTCCTTCATTCCAATAGTTCAAATTAACCTTTCTTTGACCTTGGATTGGTAATTTAGTTTACTACACAGTGTCTCTCCTCTCAATACTAATCAGATTAATCAAAAAGGGCAAAGTATTATATAGATTACATTTAGATAAATCTGCTGTAAACAATTTGGGCAAGCCAGTCGTGAACAACCCTAGCTAGATTGGCTAGATTCGCTCTGTGGCTTGTTGACAAATAGCTGGCTAGCTGCCGCATTACTAGCTAGCATTAGCTCACTTTTAAGAAGGGATTTCGTGTGAATCACTAACAATGTGCAACTGGGTACAAAATCAGAGCGTTTAATTTTCATCCATTTGCGTAGCTCACAATCGAAACGCGAGTAAAACCTACACGCCAACTAGCTGCTTTCGCCAAGGAGATAATAGTTTACCATCAAGTGTTCTTTATATAGCTCATTCAAATTCTGCACAGGAAGAAGTATCACGTTGTCGTCTCTTTCTTTAGCTAGATGGGAAACTAAGTGAAGTCACGCCCAAACAATTTCAGAATGACAGTGAAATGTGAACACTTTTACGTATTATTCTATGAATGCATAACGTATACATTTTCTGCGTTCCAACGACCGAGGAATTCGAGACATATGTTACACCACAGACACGCATATAAATTATTCTTTTTACATAAGTGGAACACTCACCTTGCCTGCCATAGCAGACCCTCCCACCTTCCTATGGCTACGGATGGGAAGCAGGGACCTAAATCTCGTAACGTCGTCGTAAAACGCGTTGAGGGAGCCCTCGTCTGGAGAGACATCTAATAACTTGCGGGCGTCAAAAGACAGTATGGCGAACGTTATTGTTGTTTCTTTGATATTAGGCTATGCTAGGATTCAAACAACAAGTGCATTGACCCACTGATGACATTTGTGTGCTCCATGACTATATTGTTTGCATTATAAAATTATTTACTATAAAACATTAGCAAATTTGTGGAAGAGGGTTTTTAAAGATATGGATAATGCAGTGCTGATAAGGTTAGACATCCTTTTTTCTGGACAGAGGAGGGTAAACAGAGAGTGTGTGTGTGTGTGTGTGTGTGTGTGTGTGTGTGTGTGTGTGTGTGTGTCTGTGTGTGATGCATCGGATTCTTTAGTCCTGAGTTACAGTAAACTCCGCTTTTATTCATACCCTTGATAAAGATGAACAAAAGAGATCGTATAAAATAAACTATATAAGTAATGAGGTATATTTTATGCAAAAACAAAATCAGGACATTTCAAACCTACAATACTAATACTATTGTTCAGAAAATCATATTTTGTTTTATTAGTAATATTTGTTTTCCAGAAAACATCTGGATCACAATTGTTCACACCCCAAACTATTCTTTTAAATGTAATCCAACAAAAACAAATCTTCATAAATATACAACTTATTTGAAGTTCATTGGAAAGTTATGGAAGGAGGAGGGAACACACATTTGAAATACTATGGTCAGCCATCATCAAGGTGAAAGGCAAATAACTCCCCGAAAACATCAAACAAAAGGTTATTGACCTCTACAGTTCAGGAGATGGCAAAAAATAAATCACTAAAAAGTTAAAGATACCGCTTTCCACTGTTGTGTCAATTATTAGGAGGTTTAGGAACCTGCCAGGTAGAGTCATCCTGGGGTTACAAGGATAAAGCTAAAACTACCATTCAATGAGGCCTACATGACAATGGCCTTTATGGCAGAAATGCAAGAAGGAAGCCTCTTTTTGATTCACTGAAAACATCTTGAATTTCATCTGAACTACAAAATTGTTTTGTGTGTTCTTGGTCAGATTAAACAAAAACTATCATTTGGAACTGACATCAATGTTTCAAAGAAGATTGTTTTGAAAAGAACCTCATGTCCACGGTGAAACGTGGTGGATCATGCTTTGGGGTTGTTTTGCATTAAACAAAAATCTATCATTTTGGACATACACCCATCAGCGCTATGTTTGGCTTCGGGCAAAGACTCTCCAATTAGCCTAAGTATGTCTTTGACTTGGGAAAAGAACCTCATGTCACGGTGAACATGCAAACTCCGCACAGAAAGGCCCCCAGCCTCTTTGAATGACCTTCTTGCTGTGGGTTGTTTTGCATCCATAGGCCCTGCAGCCTTTATTAAAGTAGATGGAACCATGAACTCCAGCATGTACCAAGACATTTTGTCCATAAATCTTGTTCCCTCTGCCAGGAAGTTACACCTTGGCCGCAGATGGACCTTCCAACAAGACAACAATCCCAAACATATGTCCAAAGAAATGGTTGACAGCGCACAAGATCAATGTCCTGACGTGGCCATCTCAGTCTCAAACCTGAATCCAATTGAACATTTGTGGTTTGAACTAAAAAAAAGCAGTCCACAAACATCAACCCAAGAATCTGAAGGGACTAGAACAATTCTGCATGGAGGAATGGTTGAGGATCCCCCCCAAGAAGTTCCATAACCTTGCACGACACTACAGAAGGCGACTACTTGCTGTTATAATGGCCAAGGGAGGAACCACAAAGTACTGATAACAGGGGTGTGAATATTTGTGATTCTTGATTTTTCTGGGGGAAAAAATATAATTTGTGAACCATTCTATTGTGGTTCGTGCCAATGCATTATCATTAAAGAATATAATCTTATGAATTTTGTGAGCATAAAATAAAGCTCCTTACTTATACGTATAGTTTGTTTTATACAATCTCTTTTGTTCATCTTTATCAAGGGTATGAATAAAAACGTAGTCTACTGTATGTGGACCCCATTCTGAACAATCTAATTCTAATGCATTATTAGAATTCTGGACTTGATTTGACCCGATTGAGAAGTATCCTCACAAAACATTGACTGACTCCGATTACAAAGAAAGGAGTCTATAAAGTATCATCTCACAGAATATTTAAAAAACATACACAACAATGACTGAGAATTGTTTCACTCTTCAGTAATTTTGGCCCACTCCTCTTTGCAGCAATATATAGAATAAATATGTATGTATGCTTATGAGAAGTAATACCATAGGTACACATTCATTTGTTAATAATTATTAGGTGTACAAATCCACTTAGAACTGAAGTCCATAAAGATTGAAACATGAGAGTTGGAAAAAAGCACCACGAACACCACAAAGCTTTTAATAGTGCAGAGAATTCAGTTTATTAGTTTTACAACTGAAGTTTTACAATCTGTTATTTATATATATATTTCTGAAACCAAAAAAGGCTACTTTTTAATTTTAGGAAGAATAAATGTCATTTTCGTTCTCTCTTATATCATTTTTTTAATCAGTTAATGTACAGAATAACAGTTAATATCTTTGAAACCAAAAAAAGAAGCAATATGTTCCATTTTTTTAATCAGTTTTAATGTTAATATCTTTCGTTCCAGTGCAACTTACATCTTACACACCTGTGCAATGTACCGCGAGGTTTACACCCCCGAAATAACACAGTGGAACCCCATTCAGACAGATTTAATAAGACTGACACTCACAAAAAGAAAGAACAAGACAGTCTATGCCTTAAATAAAATTCTACATAGACTATAGTATTGTAATACTCTTCTGCCAGTAAAAAAGAAAAGAAAACAATATAGAGAAGGTACTGAAATATATTAAAAAAACAGGGAGCCATGGAATTGATGAAAGTGGCTCTCAAGACTGCTATTGCGAGAAGGAAGGCAACTGTCTGTGTTGTCAGTTTAGGGTTTGTGAGTAGAGAGTGACGAGGAGGGTGTGAGAGGCAATGCAGGAAAGTGCTAGCTTGTTACATTGCTCTAGGCAATAGCAGAGCAGTTCAACGCAATAGCGGGCATGTTCAGTTATCATTAGACCCTATAGCCCTGTCATACAACTCATCCCACTTCAGGTGGTGGTGCTGTGAAATGCTACCTACTGAGATGACTACTAAAAGGTATAGGGTGGATAGTCACTTAATTCTTCACAATGAATTGAGCTTGGGCACACGTTTCATAACACAAGTATTCAAACATTTGAGGAAGTTGAACGTAGCGTCACATTACTGCGGTGGTCCTCTTTAAAGCACAACCCGATCCTTTACAGTACATCAGTTGAACACTGCTTGGCACGTTGTGCACTTGGCATGTTGTCGCGTTCGACAGGGAGACAGTGATGTCCTAAGGTACCCTAAGGTGTGACACGATTACATAGCGGAAGATTCCACTTGCGAGGTGCACCCGCCGATACAACCCGTAGAAGCTATCTCTACATCACAGTGGAGCACATTTTATGTGCACATGATACCCGCACATAAAGTAAGTAGATGTCCGTATGTTCCACGCAGTCTATCTCGCTGTAGCACCAAGGCTGTCAATTTCACGGTAACTGAATTCAGCAAGTGGAACGAGCATATGTCACAGCACCTGAAAGGATTTATTCCACCCTTAGACATTTGGAACAAGACATTCATTGCCATCCTTATGGCGATCTAAACCAGTAACTGTGAATTCTTTGGGCTTCAGAATTTATTTCTCTTTCAGGCCCCCTTTGCTCAATTGGAGCCATTTATTTAAATTGGAACTTGAATCTGCTGCTGTTCCAGGTGTCAATTAAATACCAGATGATGGATATGCTGATATCTAAAACCCTCAAGATGTGGATCTGCAGGACCAGGAATGGACACTGCTGATCTAAATCACATTATCTGTGGGTGATCAAACATGTTTCGGGGTAGCCTGCAATGGCAGGAGCAGATACTGCTGAAACGTTAAGACACCAGAATCTACAGTACAGTATGTCACCAACACAGAAAGAAGTTAGTCAACACAAAGTGGGGTTCAAAGTCTCTTGCACCATATGCACCCAGTCCAGTAAGAAAAATAGTAAATAATCATTGTTATCATAATAATAATAATAATAATAATAATAATAATAATAATAATGGTATATCTTTGCATTTTACACACTCTGTTCACCACTGACTAAATTGACTTTGTGCAACAACAACAAAAAAACATCAAGCAGACTACCAAGGGAAAAGCAATTCTCAAAAGGAATGGATCGTGTCAAAAATGGCACCAAAATAGTCCCAAAGCTTTTGACTCGTTGTATGATGCTGACCATCTCCTTAAAATGCCATGTCATAATGGTGACTATCCCCTCATGATGCCATGTCATAATGGTGAATATCCCCTCATGTTGCTATGTCATAATGGTGACTATCCCCTCATGATGCCATGTCATAATGGTGACTATCCCTTCATGATACTGACTATCTCGTAGAGTTGGCAGTGAGACATTTTCTGGTGGTTGCCGTGGGTTTGACCACATCCTCTGGGATCCCCAGGCTAAAATGCGCATGTATTTTTTCTTCTATACACCTGCACAGCCAGTACATGAGGCACGATTGTATTTACAACAGTAATGCACATTGTCCAAGTGAAGATTCAATTAAAGTTGACCTCTGTCTCTGGTTAAAATAGAATGACTGAGCTCATTTTTTTGGTTATCTGGGATTCATTTAAATATGAGTTGTGTGTTCAACACATGCATATACTTTAGAGGGAATATGACATAAACAATAGTATGTTTAATAGTATCGGATCATCTAAAGTGCTTTTTTCCTCTGAAAAACACAATATTTATTTTGGCCATTCTTAACTAGGCAACCCTCTAACTGCCCCTTACATATAACGCACTCAGTTAAAACAAAAATAAATACTACCCTGGGACTTGGCATGGTGAGACATGGGGTGTCAACCATTTTGAAAAAATACAGTCTCTAGAGTGAACTGCTCTGTGACCGAGAGACCTATTCCTGTGTATATGTCCACTGTATTCTTTAACAAAACATTGTTTATCTGTGGGGGTGAATTTTTGCCACTGAGTCTTAGTTGTACACAGGAGAAGGTGTATACATTTCAAGACACTATCCCTGTATTCACTGATTCAAGGAATCCTGTACCACGGGATTCACCGTATATAAGCGAAACAGGAAATATGGGACTTGGAACTAAGGCCTTGATTTAATCTAATCAAAATGCACGTTTTCCACAACCTTGAGCAACAAATCCAAGCAAGCATGTCTTTTTTTTTTACATTTACACAAAACATTTTGTTAATTTTAGCAAAGTGTTGCAGAAACGTAAAAAGTAGCATTTTTCCCACGCTTGTTACTCAAAGTAAAGGATGAAAGCAGACTGAAATTGAATTCAAAACATCAAAGTGAATCTGTCAGACGACATGCCTAACAAATTCTCAGCATATTCTGTTCCTAGTTTTTGAGTTTGTAAACAATATTTAAATTGTTCAGATCTTTATTTCCCATTTCCTTGTTTTCCAGCATTGGCATAACGTCGTGGCATAAGAAAACCATGGGGGTAGCTTCAATCATTCAACAGTTTAAAAAACACACATACCTGTTATTTTTAAACAGAGTTTCATTCTTTTTTTAAAGTCTTATTTCCTCCTCAACAGTAACAGTTCTTTGATCGGTAAAAGCACAATTTCCCGGCAGCAGCTATATATTTATGCATACTTTCTTTTACGACTTAAAAAAGCTACAATATTGTACTCCTTCAGACTGCCATAATATGGGAACAGTTTGTATATAGTAAAGCGGGGTTTGGGGAAGGAGGGCCATAACCGTTTCTGGATTTATTTCCGACTTCTACTCTTAATTGTTTAATTAGCCCGATCATTTACGTGATCTGACATTTTAGCAATATTTCTTGACCATGACAGCTGAAGACTGTTCTTGTGTCCCTATAAAACATTTTGCTGTGGTCTAATTTATGAATGAACCGGCATTGGTGTATACAGCTTATTAGCTAATTGAGCAAGGGTAATTAATGGAAATAAAAAATTGCATACACACTGGCCCTCCGGGAAAGGAATTCCTCACCATTGGCTTAATGAGGGACATAGAAAACTATATGACTATAACCATATCTTGTAATCTTCCATTCATATTCATTTGAGGGACAAACTGATTTGTCAATATCAAACCTTGCTATTAAGACAGAAGAAATATGTACTTAAATTGGAAAGTAAAACACATATTTGAAAGGAAACATTATTATGAACATATTTAGATATCACTGAATGTGGATATATGAATATAAAATACTATCTCACAGAAATATACGTAGGTATACAGTATTGTGAGAAATCATACAGTAAATGTTTTGAGCATGAAAATCACATAGTGTAAGGCCTATGGGAAGTGAGAGACCCCTGCCTTACAGTGGGGCTCTGTATTGTCAGCATGTGCGAGATTGTGGCTGCATGGGTGCATTTTGTGCGTAGCTGTGTCTTGCATGGCAAAGGCTCTTGGTCTTGATAAACGTAACCACGTACGTGGACGCACATACCCATAAACACTAAAGCTGCACAGAAGCACATTCACTCTCTATGTCTGTCCCGGCTTCTCTCTGTCTTGGTCTCTTTCTCTCTCATGGTCTCTCTCACTCACTCACACTCACACTCACACTCACTCACACACACACACACACACACACACACACACACACACACACACACACACACACACACACACACACACACACACACACACAAACAACACACACACACACACACACACACACACACCAGATCAGTGCTAAAGTACTAAAGTCAATTTCAGACCCTTACAAAAAGGCATATACATACTGTAACTAATATAATAAAATAAATATATGTATCAATATATGCCAGAAGATCTTGTAATATATATATACGTATATATATATATACAGGTAACTGCCAAAATAAAGGCATGACTTGAATAAATGAGGGATCCTTTAAATGGGTGCAGAACCACGAGTATCTGTCGGGGGGTGCCATAGCCGGTACGGGCAGACAGGCCTACCAACGACCCCCCCTTCCCCCCCCTCACTCTCCTAGCCCAGGCCAGGACTATTTCAGTGTGCCCCCCATCAAAGTGTTGCCTTTATTTTGTAAGTTACATGTGTATATATATATATATATATATATATATATATATATACTCAATTACTGCTGCATTCGTATATGTAATTGTGTGCATACGTATGTCAAAATGTCAGATTGCGAAACACTCTACAATATACTGTGCACGCAGTTACATAATGGAAGTGGCAGTAATGTTGACATATATCCAAATGCATTCCTTATATTATAATGCCATAGTTTAACATACATTGACTTTCTCATAAGGGACACTTGTGTGCCAAGTGACAGTGTTTTGGAGCCAATTCACAACAAAGTGGAATAAAAATTAAATGAAAAAAATCTGAACGAGGAATACTGAACCAAGGACCTGAGTTCAATCCAAAAGCCAGGATAGAATCCCCCCAGCTGACTGCACAGATAAAGCAACCAGTGATCATTCAAGCGATGCAATGTTTCAGTTTTTTTTCTCCATTTTTTCTTTTATGTATATATATATATATATTTATATATTTATACATTTATAAAAAGTCGATTCTGCAGAGACAGAACCATACGATTGCATTCACAAGGATAGTTCACAGTTTTAAGAGCAGGCTGCTTCTAGGCAAACATTTTTTTCCTGTATATTACTCACTCCCAGTGATGCATGTTTCATTTCATGCAACTTTTTTTTTTCTCCCCCCAGACAACTGTCTGGTAATAATGGCGGTCAAATTAATCCCTAAATCTGAAGTTGGTAGAGACCCTTCGACGATCTTAATTTTGCATTCCTGGGTTCCACCATAAGCCAATCTTCCCTCCATGTTCATATGCACTTGTATTTAAAAACAAAAAAACGATAACAGTATTAGTATAATAGTATAAATATAATCGTTTGTAAAAAATCTGTGGTATCTGAGAGCTGTGGTTGTGAAACTCGGTACAGAAGTATACAGTGTTGTGGTGGGAATGACGCTCCTCCATATTGCTGCTACATTGCTCCCTCTGCTGTCAGCACGACCAAGAAAGAAAAGGGAAAACAGAGAAATGACATAAAAAATAAAGTAATTAATGTCAAAAAAATGCTCTGCAACAGCAAAAGCCAGAAAGGTTTTCTTTTGTTCTTTAGTTTTTGTTTGTCTGTTTGTTTGTTCTCTCAGTTCAGAAGACAAAGGAGGGATAATACTTTCTCTTCAGGCATGCAGTGGGCACCCTGCGGGGCTTTTCTTGATTTTATCCACAGTATTTACACCACAACTCTCTTCTGTTTGTCCTCAGTACAGTATTTACACATATTACAGTGGTTGGTTGGTCGGTCAGTTTGGTGCAATGGGGGAACGAGGGCAGTGGGAGGGGTAAGGAGGGGGGTGGTCCCGTAATGGCCCCCCTGCCCCTCCCCGCGTCTCACACGTGCGTCTCGATGAAGGAGTGGGTGTGTGTCATGAGGGGCGTGGCCAGCGGGGAGAGTTCGGCGGCCCCGTTGTGGGGGTCCCTGGGGCCCGGGCTGAACTCGCAGATGTCCATGAACAGCTCATGATGGTGCTGCTTCCACTCACGGAACTTCTTGGAGGTCAGGGTGGGGTCATCAAGTACTCGGTCTATGATGGTCAGGTCTCCCTCTTTAGACTAAAGGAAATAATAGGGAAGGAAATGTAACCGATATAGAAATAGATGGAGGTCCACAGAGCAAATACATCACATTTAAAACTCCTAAGCTTAGTTGTTTAGCAAAAAACAGCATCATGGTTGCTGTACATACAGGACTGCACAACTGACTTTAATCAATCAATCAATCAATCAACCACCTGACCCATGCAACCAATCACCAAACAAATAAATCAATCAATCAATCAATCAATCAGTCAACCAACCAATCACTGTATTCAACTGTGGTTCAGCACACTGTGGATAACCGTGGATAGCATCGTTCCCAATAGGAACCTCCTCACGCGGCTAGCATCGCGCACCTTAAGTGTGCTGCGCAGGGCACGGATGCGGTGCAGCTTGTCGTTGACGACGGGGTCATTGCAGCGCTTGACGAAAGAGCGGCGGAACTCCTGCTTGGTGGAGGGGCGCTGCTCGCCAAACGCCGACAGGCTGGCCTGCTCCAACGAGCGGTACAGCTCCTGGAGACCGTCCGTCACGTCCCGCTCCTCGCGCCGACACTCTGCCAGGGGGGGGAAGGATATTTTTTTCCGTCAACACAAAAAGAAACGATTAATCCTTTACCCTTGAATGCAGACTAAAGTATGCGTGGAACTAATTCCCGATGACTGTTTGTTCAAGCGAGGGAAGGCACAAATATAAAGATCTGATACATCTTTACAACCGACGCCACTGAGAGCCGTGACAGGCTGAAGGCCTGCCGCCCGCTCATGAATATTCATGAGATAGATAGCGGGCCTCCTGGGGGCCAGGGGATCACCGCTCCTTATCGGAAGGAGACTAACGCTGTGCGCGAGGGCGTTTGGTCTGACCTTCTTTGCCGGCGCTGTTGTGCTTTCGGAAGGGCACCTCGTCGTCCTCGCTCCTCTCCTCCGAGGCGCCGGCCGGGTGCAGGACGGCCTTGGCGCCCCGGCCCTCGCGGTTCCGCGGCAGGCTCTGGCTGCGCTGCTTGTGGGCGCGGCGGTGGGCGTGCGCCGCGCGCTCCTCGCTCCCCACCAGGGGGAAGGGCCCCTCGCGGTCGGGCCGGTGCCGCCGCTGGACGGGCAGCGTGGCCTGCCGCCGGCGCTCGGGAGACATGGCCGCCCGCCCGCCGCCCCCCCGCCCCCCTCCATCGTGCCCCCGTAGCAGACGCCGCCGCCGCCGCCGCCCTCGCCCTCGGCCGGCACGGTCTGCAGGAAGTGCAGGCCGGAGCTGGTGAGCGGCGTCTCGATCAGGTCCTGCCAGGAGCGGCGCTCGCGGTGCGAGGAGCGGCAGCCCGACGAGTGGCCGCTGCCCGGGCCGTCCGGCCGAGAGTCCTCCGCCGACGAGTGGGAGTACGTGGACTCGCTGGAGAAGTGGCGGCCGTGCTTGGGCTCGGGGAAAGGGCTCGACGAGTTCACCTGCGAGGAAGACGGCGATCGATGAGCACCATTAACGGGGATCGGGCGATCGCCCTCCATCCCTGGGTGGCGCCGCAGCTAATGGTGACTTACACTGCCGGACTGACGCAGCACTGGCACGTCAGGATTTGACTCTGGACATGGGGCAATGACTAGTGCATGAGTCGGACATGCCACCTGGGAGGCTGTGTGTGCATCAACCTTTGGGAGAACATGAGCATGAGACCCTGTGCAGTATAAGAAAATTGAACCCTTAAAATTCTTTTGTAATCTTTTTGTTTTTTGTTGCAAAAAAAGGTATAAAAACACCTTTGTGATGTCACATGACTTTTGACCAGTCTAAGAATAACCTTTGTCAATGCAATGCAGGAACTCATATGAAAGGGAGAAGGGAACATATAATATCAGGTGAGAGGCAAAAGTAAAGAGGGTCAGACATCGGCTATAGTTTAAGAAAGATATAAAGCATGTCAAAATATAAATGAATTATACTTTTTTAAAGCTACATTTTGTTTAAATGCTGCATGCTTTTCAAGAAATAGTGTTCAAGAGACTTCAGAAAGTCACAGTCTACGGTTGGTCTTATCCAGATCAAAAGCTTTAGTCGTGTGCTTAAATACGGAATCAAAAAGGGGGGGAAATCGAATTAAATGTTATAGCGAACAGCTGTAATACAACGCTTGAAATGATTTTCGGTGAATGGAATCCCAGAGTTTTCTCCCAGAAAGTACTGGAATAGTATCTTGAGCTCCCTCTTGTGGTGAAATGCAAGGTTGCCTCAGGGCCACTGAAGCGATCCACATGGTAGCGGTGCGCCCGCTTAAGATGGAGAGCCTGTGGTTAGCAGTAGGAGACGTTTGGCCTCATTCCAGCCCTACACCGGCTAGACTACTGCGACTTTATATTTATGTCTTAGCCAGAAATCCCTCTCCTGCCTCCCACTGGTGCAGCATACAGCAGCTAGGATTCTGACAAAGACCAAGAAGAGAGCACATATTACCCCTACCTGTTTGCCCTACACTGGCAGAATGAATTTTCGTCTGCTCTTTTAATTGCATGTACATTTTTAGTCAAGTTGCTCTAATTGTGATTTGAACTGTCTTTAACCTCTCTTTATTCTGCTTGATTTGTTTTTACTGTTTTATCAAACTTATTTTCTTCTCTTCTACTTTTGTTCCCAATTTATATGTATGTTAAGCACTCTGAATTTAAATGCTTTAAAAGTGCTTTATAAATAATGTCATTATTATTATTATTATTATTTTATTATTTTGTTGGCTCTGATGCTTTTTTAAGGCTGGGAGCCCCGCTCTTGGGTCTTGACTAATTGAAGAACCCCCGTTCAAAATGCCGTGAGGGGCGGAGTGAGCGGGCGTGAGGGAGAGCGCGGTGAGCGGGGAGAGAAGAGTGAGGGAGAGTGCGTGAGGAAGAGCGCGTGAGGGAGAGCGCGTGACGGAGAGCGCGTGAGCCCGTGTGCCTCTGGGTGCGGCGGGACACTCACGGAGGAGGTGCGGTGGTAGCTGTCACACAGCGGCGACGGGCCCTCCTGCTTTAGGGTCATCGAGCCGTCGACGTCGTCCTGGTCGCTCTCGCTCCAGTAATCTGAAACACAGAGAGCGCGCCCGTTTATCACGCGGGGGGGCGAACGCGACCTGGCTGATGTGATCGGCGGCAGCGCCCTCGTCCCCCGCGGCGTCGCTCGAGGGACGCTCCGTGATTGGTGGCGCGTGGCGACTAGCTAAGGACCCGCAGCGGAGGCGCTCGGTCTCACCTTCGTCCGGGCGAGGCACCTTGTCGTCCGGTGTGTACCCGATGGCTGCCAGCCCGAGCCGATTCATCCATCTGGGAGAGAGGGGAGAGAGGGGTGAGCCCACAGATGAGAATGCAGTGAACTATGAAGGGTGCAGGGTGCCCTGCTGGCCTTTGTTCACCTGTGCGCCCGTGCAAAGTGTGTGTTTGGTGTTCAGCTGTCATGGCCAGTGTCTCTCTCGCCTCTCAATTCCCCAAGAGACTAGGCGTCCCGCTGGGAGATGGAGGCTCCACCCGACATGGCCAAGATAAGAAGCCGCCCGCCCCATGTTCTCTCTCTCCCTCTCCTCTCCCGTCCCCACCCCTTCTCCGCCCTCCCTCCCTCTCGCCATTCAGTTGCAAAAAAGGGAATCTTTAATCAACCCCAGACTACGTACGGGGACAAAATAACGAATCGAAAAGGTATGAATTATGTAGCGAGGGAAACAGCCGCAGCCGGCCCAGAAAAAAGGGATTGTGCAGATGCACAAAGCCATAACTGCTGACCCCAAAGATTCCCCACGCGGGACGGGTTTTTACCGCTCTTTGTAATCAGATCTTGGCAGAACGGCACCGAAGACGCGCGCCTTTGATTTCCCGTTCGTTTGAAGACGAGCGCGGGGAGAAAGGGAGCCGGTCGCGTTCAGCGGCGGGCTGGGAGAATCGGAGCGGGGCTCGGACTGGCAGGGAGCCAAATTAAAGGAAAATATTATCACGCCGCCAAATCTCTGGGCCTTTAAGTCTGCCGAAACGCAAACAAAGCGGGCGGCCGCCGCGCACAGAACCCCGAGGGGGGAGACGCTCGCACGCACTGTATTGGCTACAATTCAGCCCGCTAAAAAAAACCTTCCTGAATCCCATCGGTATCGGAAGCGGGATAATGGCAACGCACCTTCCTGCGACCTTGCTTTCCTGAGAGGGGATTCGTCACTTTCGCCGCGTATCTTGGCTTTCTACCATTTCGCGAGCACGGCCTCGGACAAGAGTTATCGCTTAAAGAGCCGGGCCCATGCGATCCTGGGATCCTAGCACCGCTACTCTGAGACGCTTTGTACACGCAGGCCCTGGCACGCGCGTTTTAACGACACTCCACAAATAGATCTGCATTTCCCTCTGTGAAGCATGAATAAATCATCGCCGCCCGGTTCTGGAGTGTATACGCTGCGCGCCCGCTGCACTTTTCTATTTCCAGAGGCACTCCCAAGCAGGGGATGTAAAAGGGAGAATAAGAAGGTCAGTGCAGCTTCTTTCTGGGACGAACGTGGAGCTAAATCATTTACGTCTCCCAGTCGTGACTGTCATCGCTCTAAATTTAACAAGCCCAACACCGGGAGAAGCCGGGGCTTGGGCAAGGCGCGTCTCGGACTGCTGTCAACAGCGGCCCTGCTTTTCAGAACCGCGGACAGCTCCATCTCCAACAGTCCAAACAAAGGGATGAGAGGAATATCAAAGGAGACAAATGACTTTTCTCCCCTCCCGCCCTCATTTTCTCTCTTTCTCCGTAATGATCAATTCATCCACCATCACCGAACACCCTTGTATATTTTGAAACCCTTCTGCAGAGCACTGCGTTCCAGTAAATTTGCCACAAAGAGCTTTTCCACACTCTACACTCTCCATCCCTTACAAAAACACCCCATTACAGGTTTTGTGAAGCCTCGTGTTGCAAATAGCCCTTTTCACAAACATTCTCATATCAATCGCGACGGAGTCATAACAAAATCAATTAACAAGCGTCTACCGTAATCTTCGGTCGTTCCTGACGGAGAGCACTTAACGTGAACATTACTTGGTTACTTAGAATGATCGAGACAGCTCTGTGCATGTGCCACAACAGCGATATGAAAGAACTGTACGCGAATGCCACTCCCGCTACTGCTTGCTTTTTCATTGAGCCGAATTCTCATTTTCCAAAGGGAAAAAGGAAAAAAACCAGCTCTGCGATATCTAAATGATGGAAAGACACTACTGTGGCGATGCGTTAATGAGCAGCAGATGGTCCAGTTATGGATGAAAGGCAAACACGCGCCGGGGTTTAACCAGGCTTTGGATTTGTGATAATAATTTCTTATAGTGATGGATTTAAAAATGAAGGGGGGAGTGCTGTTTGGTCCCAGATCTGCTTATCTGACTCAGAGGAGGATGCAAAGTCATCTGTCAGCTTACATACTTTTTTTTCCACTGGCAGATTTCACTTTTTGAAAACCTTCGATTTAAAAGTAGGAGAGATGTCCCTCTCCCCTCGCATCACTTATTCATGGAGTAGATTTCTTTGGGGTGGGAGAAGGCTCCGAGTTGTGTAAACTATGCTTGTTGGTTTTACGCTGTTGCAATATTAATGAGCGTTCCCTTGATTTGTCCCCGTTTAAACAGAGGGAGACAGGGGCCTTCGTTGTATGCTTGTGCCAAAAAAAGAAAGAAGTATATTACTGGCCCCAAAGTTTCTCAGAGTCTAAACAGGAGCTCGGAAAACCGAGGATAAGTGAAATTATGTTTCTTTTTAAATCTCTGGAACATTTGGGGAGTGATTGATCCCCCCCCCCGTGAGGATACGTAGTTTGCAGTGCAAAATTCTCTTTGGCAAAAATCGGTCAGGGTAGACATCAATTCATATCAATTTAAATCACAGCTAACTGGATGCGGCATGGTTTTAGGGTTGGACAAACCACACCAATCAAAGTCTGATGGGGTGGTTCCTGGAGTGGACCGCGATCACACGATTGGTGGAACCGAATCGGCCGGTAACAAGGAACGGTTGCAGACGGTTCAACCCTTCACCATGATGTGCACTACAAAAACCTTTGATAGAATGAAAGGATTCTCTGCGTAAACAACATGACGATCACTAAAAATGCATACAAAAGCCGTTTTTCATGCCGTTTTCCATCATAACAATTCAATCATGTTAACATGTTTAACATGTTTAACAATGAACTAGGATGACTACCATTAGGTTACCAAGAGTTAATGAACCACTGTGTATCGTTAAGTGCTGTCAGGCTGTGTTGAGCTGTAGTTACGTTCTTCTGATTGACTGTTGAGTCGTACAATACCATAAATCACCCCAAGAGTCTTAAACCTGATCTCACAGCAGTCAACTGGTCCGGTCTGGAAAACCACAGTGACATGAAAGCCATTGATTTTGGCTTGTTTTGATCAGTAGAGCCCTAATGAACTGCATTGCAGAGAAATAGAAAGACAGAGATGTTCCCATTTTCTTTTGATTCTGCAATCTTAAGAATAAAGTAAGATTTATCTAGCAATTGTGGATAGTTTCTCGTTCATCGCGTAATAGCTAGAGCAAAGCACTTATTGATTTTGCGAATGAAATACACTTCAAACAAGAATTAAATAGCATCTGTCTTCACAATGTTCTTAATTAACGAACCATTTCCGAACTCGTGTTAAGTTCTGTTCGAATGAGGGGATGGTGCTGGGAGCGCTCTTCATAGTGGTTTTCACCGAGCTAGCAATATCGCTGGCTCACTAGGCAACCTGATTCAGATCAATAGCTAGCAAGCAAGAAACTAAAAGAACTTTCATTGGCCTTCATAACTGGCTCATTAAACTTGAGCATTAGACATTAGACATAACTTTAATATTAGCTTGCTAACTATCATCTTCAGCAAGAAAGTGATACATTATTAGGTTTATTTTCTTTGCATTTGATTACCTCCAAATACAAAGAGCAACTGTTGGCCCTGTTAACAACACAGTTGTTACTAGCAAAGAGTCTAGAGTTTTTTTTTCAATCTTACCAATGCTTGAAAATGCTATTTTTCAGTGTTACTTTAGTGGTTAGAAGTCTGAAATATAATTGACTTTTTGGAAAGTGGAGGGAATTGTATTTTTTTAGAATGCTCTGGGTGCCCCTTCATTGACAAACAGTGCGGTCTCCTCAACGGAAATGGGATGCTTGGTCACAAATAATTTGGAGTGCGCCATTTGCCTTTTTGCGATCGGGCCAGTTTCATGTCTCGCACGGCGAGGGGGGACACAGAGGAGAGCTGAGGGAGAGACAGAGGGAAAGACGTACCTGTTCATCTCCTCCAAACAGTCTGTGGCAAAGAAGAAACTCTTGATTTTGGGATGACAGGCTTTGAATGCGCTGTGGAAGAGACAAGGGATGATTGCATCAATTCATTTCCCAGCCTTCTCATTCTCAGTATCTGATGCACCAACCACTACTAGCCACTTCACCCTGAACCTGCGAACTTCAGACCATGCACGATGACTGACCACTGCTGTAGCATTATCGTGTTTCACTTGATCTTTGTCGTTATTGTGAAGGATACGACGACACATATAAAGCCAAAATCAAAACGTCTTCTTTGTGAAATATCCAAATGACTGCTAACTAGCATGTGCACATGTGCTGTGAGCCTCGCAGCAGCTTTATTTAACAGGGTGATGCAATGTAGCTCAGCAGACTGAGTGAACACTGCGCTAACAGGAAGCCCCCCCTCCTCTCTGGCAGCCTGCGGAGCTGGGTAGGGTATCCGAGTCTCCAGAGACAGGCTGTTCTCTTTGAGACAACAGGCCCCTCCACCATCTGCCTGCGCACCCACTTCGTAGCTAATCGGCCTCTGAGGGAGAGGCGTAGCCAGCCCCTGTTTTTGTCTTCTGCTTTTCCCTAAGAATCAGCCTGGCCCATGTGTCTCCAGTGCTGGGAGGGGGGAGTTTGGGGTGGGTGGTTGTCAGACAGATGAATAAGTGCCTGTCCAGGAGATGCCCCAGGAAAAGGTTTCAGCCTCTGAATCTGTTTTCATCTTTTCACCTGAGGTTGGATTCAGTCAGCCCACCGATGGACCAGACATTGCGGATTTTGGAATGAACAAAAATTAAACCTTCATAGAGTGTGTAGGTGGGCGGGGGTGGGTGGGTGGTGGGGCAGGGTGGCGGGGGATGGGGGGGGGATGTTACATGGGGATGTACTCTGCGAACACTGAAACTCACAATTTCCGCCGGCATTCAATCGCTCTGTCTATCCTGAACTCGGGGAGACTGATGAAGCCTTCGGCTTTCTCATCCTGGGGAGAGAGGAAGAGAGAGAGAGACTGCTCAAAATGACCAGGGACACAAGGACAACATTTTATTATAAAATCGGGGCCATCTTCTCCCAGTTTCCCCGCAAACTCTACCCTCTACTGCGAGTACCCACCTTCAACATCCTTGGTGCAGTGCAGACCCTGTGCATACAAAACGGTCCTGTAATACCACTGGAAATGCTATTGGCCATTAGCCATTTTTAGCGATGACAAACTCCCTTATAAACAGAGGGAGAAAAAGGGCCTCCTGTCACAAACTGAGGGACAAGCAGTGACGCCAGTTTAAGAGTCCATCTTTTATTTTATTTGTGTTTCATCATCGTTCTTCATTATTTTGATTATTAGCATTGTTTGCATTATTAGCAGTGTTTATAATTGAACTTGTCTATGTGTCTCCATGTTCATTCTTTTTATTTATTTATTTATTTTATTGCAACTGTACTCAATCGGTTATATGTCACATGTCTTGTTTCACTGCATTGTTATACTGTTGTATGCAATGAACAATTTATGCCAATGAAGCACTCTTGAATTGAATTGCGAGAGAGAGAGAGAGAGAGAGAGAGAGAGAGAGAGAGAGAGAGAGAGACTGAGAGAGAGAGAGAGAGACTGAGAGAGAGAGAGAGAGAGAGACTGAGAGAGAGAGAGAGACTGAGAGAGAGAGAGAGAGAGAGAGAGACTGAGAGAGAGAGAGAGAGAGAGAGAGAGAGAGACCGAGAGAGAGAGAGACTGAGAGAGAGAGAGAGAGAGAGACTGAGAGAGAGAGAGAGACTGAGAGAGAGAGAGACTGACTGAGAGAGAGAGAGAGAGAGAGAGAGAGAGAGAGAGAGAGAGAGAGACTGAGAGAGAGAGACAGACTGAGAGAGAGAGATTTACCTCAGATGTCCTCCAGCCAGACTCAGACACTGGATACGCATCTGAGAAGGGATGCGCGGCATTACAGAGCACTCCCGGCATCGGAACACAGAGCCGGCGGGAGAAAAGGAGGCCGTCGCGTCGCGCCTTTATTATGTACCGACTCTGAGAGGCGTTTTCCAAGATAAGAGCGCGCGCGGGAGTGCAGCCGCGGAGCCGGCGGGATCTATTAGACAGCGCGAGCGTGCGCCCCCGGGAGATGAGAGGAGCGTGAGACTGCGGCTGAGCTCGGACAGACAGCCCGAGAGGGAGGGCGGACGGCTCGTCCCCGGAGGATGGCAGGCGGCGGTCCCACGCGCGCGTTAAGAGTGTGCGCTGCGCACCACGTCCCCGACTTTAAGGTGATTCGGCGTTCATCCCGTTTCCCATCAAACGGATCCGGGCTCTGTGGGCTCCCGTGATATGCTCGATACTTAACGTCTGTTGAGTCGGTGGACGGGGAGAGCATTTGTACACGCTAGGTTGATATCGTGGAGTCTACTCCTTCTTTGGCACCGCGCCGACAGTGAGAAAGAATAACCGGGGAGACAATCTGAACCAGTACAGCTGGAAAATAATGGGTTGGTCCAGGCACCTTGGGTGTGGTCCAAGCTTTGGTACGCCGGGCAGCTGCCAACAACGACGTCCGTTACGTCGAGTGTTACGAGTGTTACTACACCGATCTCTTGCACTAACTATGATTTATCTTACCGTGTCTAAATGCACTTTTTGTAAGTCGCTCTGGATAAGAGCGTCCGCCAAATGCCTAAAGCGTAACTGTGAAAACGTGTTGGGAGTGTGGGTTGAGCTGGCCCCTTGGTTAAGCGAGGCCTCGGGGGGCAGGTGCTTACGTTCTGGTTCGTGTACCAGTAGAGCGACGAGTCCTTCAGAATGAACCAGTACTTCTTCCACTTCTGGGTGAAGTAGCCCCTGGCGTCCTTCTTCTTCCATAGCCAGCCCTCGCAGTCGCCATGGCCCAGGTCCTTGCAGGAGATCCGCCTGCGGCTGCCACTGGTCAGAGAACCTGGCGGGCAGAGACGCGGGGGAGAGAAGGTTACTGGAACAGCGACAGAGCTGGTTGGCAGCAGTGTGGTGTAATGGTTAGGAATCTGGACTTGTAACTCAAAGGTTGCTGGTTCAATTCCCAGGTGTAGCACTGCCATTGTACCCTTGAGCAAGGTACTTAGCCTGAATTGAATTGCTTCAGTAAAATATCCAGCTGTATAAATGGATTGTGTGTAAATAAATGTAAACTGTGTAAGTCTGTTTTTTTAAATGACACATTAGCATCGACGCGTGTCGTGGGAATACTGCACGTTCTGCTAGACAGCCCCTGCATCTCAGGGGACAGAAGAGTACGCACAGGGCCAGCTCACCAAGGGCCTTGTCAAAACCCTGTATCTCAAGGCCTATTCCCCGCAAACTCTACCCTCTACTGCGAGTACCCACCTTCCACGTCCTTGGTGCAGTGCAGACCCTGTGCGTACAAAACTGTCCTGTAATAACACTGGAAATGCTATTAGCCATTAGCCATTTTTTTCCCATTTGGACATTTTTAGCGATGTCACTTCCCTCGCGGTTTGCAAGGGGTTGCAGGCGCGGCGAGCGCTCCCCGGCTCCTCACCTTTGGTTCTCTTTTTGGTTTTTGTCCTTAAGGATGCGTAGTGAAATGACTGGAGGGGGCAAAGGAGAAAGAAGAGTATTAGTCAGGAAATGGACAACCGAATTGCGCGGCTGTCTCGTCTCTCTCCGTCAGCCGCAATTGACAGACATCAGCAGAAGGAGGGAACGGCAGCAAGGAACTTGGCTGTGATGCGACTCCAGACAGAGGTCCAACTAGATGACCGGATAAGACCGTTGCTCAAATTAACAGCATCCAAATGATATCTGGCAAAGGCACCCACCGATCAAGCATTGGAATTGTTACTTGAGCATAGCTTAAGTTTGGCAGGGTAGCACAATGGTTAGGGAACTGGGCTTGTAACGCACAGGTTGCAGATTCAGTTCCCAGTGGGGCACTGCCGTTGTACCCTTGAGCAAGGAACTGAAACTGAATTGCTTCAGTAAAATATTCAGCTGTGTAAATCGATTGTATGTAAAGAAATGAAAAGTGTGTAAGTCGCTCTGGATAAGAGCGTCTGCTAAATGCCTGTAATGTAATGTAAGTTTAAAAATGTATTCTCTTGAATCTTGAGAAGTGCATAGTTTCCTCAAAATGGTTTGTATGTGCGCTTTATTCAAAGCTTCTGCACTCCACTCCACACTTCTTGTCAGTGTGATTCAGGTGCGCTTTTCCCCGTGTTAGACGCTAAAATGTTGGAATCTGCAGACAGACTTACAGAGAGCATGTACACTGGTTCTCTGTGGCTCAGTTGGTAGAGCACAGCATTGGCAACGCTTAGGTTGTGGGTTCAATCCCCACTGGGGCCACATATACTGAAAATGTATGCATTCACTACTGTAAGTCACTTTGGATAAAAGCGTCTGCTAAATGGCGTATATTATTATTATTATTATTATATTATTATTACACTGTGTATCGCTGTACTGAATATTAGGGCAGCCTACCTTCCTCATGGATGATCCTGCTTGTCTGTCAATGCCAGAACTAGCATACCTGCGGAAAAGAGAGAGGATATCACATGGCTCCCCGTTTGACCCAGTGGGGCGTCACCTAATTCATAGGAGGAACCCCGCCCCCCCTAATATTGCCCAGACAGGCAGGGTGCCGACATTGCTCACAATCAATAATGTACGCGCGCATCACCACTCATATTTAGCTGTGATGAATGAATGATGCTGGATCAACAGTTGTCTGCACTTTCAAGTATAACTGGGCCCTGCTGCTTAACCTGACAGCTGGGCGACCATCTGGACATTGCTTTCCTGAAGACAGACGGATGTTCTGGGCCACAGCCTTTAAACTCACGGGCCTCTCTGTGCCAAATGAGGTACGTGGAGGGCAAAACCAGAACTCTCCCTCTCACATGAAAACCGCTCCCAACCTACTAACAGTATATCAGGCTGTTCCCCTCAACACATATACTCTTAAAGTGATATAATGTTGTTTTACACAAACACACACACAAACATGCATATGGAAGCATGAATATGGTACACACACGTATACAAAAACAGAAGAAACTCGTGAATACTGTACACAATTGCGCACACGCATGCACACAAGCACACAAACAAACACAAACACAAACTCATACAGAATGATGTACACTGTACTCTATTGTACACACACATTCTTATTAAGGATTGTGCAGGTTGTCTCAACTGTCATTGTGCTTTCATTTTTGAAACCCCACCCATCACCACCGAGGGGGAGGGAGGGAGCATTCTGGCACAGCCCATCTCTCCTTATCTGGGTCATTTCATGTTGGCCAGGTTTTAAAACACTGGCCCTAACTTCCTGTTACGCCCCAAGGTTCTTAATTCTTTCATTGGCTTCCAAGGCCCCTTGGCCTTTAAAACATGGCCTCTAGTTTACTGACTATGAAGTCTGTGTCCTTCACAGGAATGTACACGATAACAGAGAGAGCACTCTGTTTCCATACCACCCACTCCAAAAGAATATAAATATTTCCACGCTGTTTTTTTTTCTTCTCTTTTGTTATTAAAATAAACATGAAATACAGCACATACGAAAATGACAGTAAAACTAAAGCCTGGATTGACTAACATTTGTACAAGTGAGGTTTAAGTTTTAATTACATGCATGTGAGTTTCACTGTCAGCGACATCAATTAAAAGTATTGCGTAAATGACATAAGTAAAACGTACATTAATATGGTATTAATATGTTAACGTAAGTTGTGCATGCCAAAGGACAAATCACACCGCCATTAGACATATGGCGAAGGTGTGAATGCTGTACGGTGCCGATAAAGATATTACAGAATGTTAAAATAACTGTGTTAGTCTTTTTGTTAAATAAGTTCAACGTTGCTTTCATGGCAAAATGAAAGATTACTGAAGGAAGCTTGTGCATAAGTCACTTCGTCGGAGAAAGAAGCAGAAAACCGCAGAACAGGAACTCACAGTCACCCTCTCAGTGTAACTTGGCCCTGCAGTGCTGAGAGGAAATTATACGCTGACACTCCATCCGTAACAATGACACTCTCCTCCACAGTTTAACCACAGCTATGGTGTTCTACTGTTCTACAGCTCTGCTCCCCTCTAAGGATGATGGGAAAATGTATATGTCCAGCAGGGCAGGAAAACATTGTCAAATTTCTGCTTAGGGATGTTTTCCTGTGCCTTTAACATTATGATGGACGGAAGCTCCGCTCAACCTCTTGGCCTCTCACACTCTTCTGCTCCCTCTCTCTCTGGCTCATTCTCACTTCCGTAACAGGTGGGGCACACACACACACACACATACACACACACACGCGCGGACGCACGCCCGCACGCATGCACACAAACAGACACACGCACATACACACACACACATGTACGCACACACACACACACACACACACACACACACACACACACACACACATGCACACACACACACACACACACACACACAGACACATGCACATACACACACACACACGTATGCACAAATGAAGCAAAACTAAGTTTTTGTGGTAGATATGTTGAAACGCCTCATCATAATACCTCAAAATGCGATACTTTTTCGAGCGCACTAAACTAAATACGTTCTACTGTAACAGTGACCCACATCTTTGCCAACAAGCTATGCCTTCTTGTGACAAGCTTAAAATAGCACCTCGATATTTCCTTCCGATTTCAATTCTCACAAGAATCTGGCAATGAGCCCTTAATCTTGGGAACTGAACTAGATTGAGTTTGCTATAAAACGTGTAAAAGGACAAGTTCTAAGATGCACTGGTGTACTATAAGCAATGCCAGGGCATAATTACAAATGTCCACGCTCTGCCCTCATCAGACCGGGAATAATGGTAATCAGCATTCTCTGTAAATCTTCACCTGCGTGCGCACTTTTTTCTTTATTTCACAAGATTTAGAAATGGCCGTGGTTTCACTCGAGCTGTCCTCCGCATAGTACAGCTATCTCATAATCACGTAGAATAATAGTGTACATTAACTGTCAGTGGTGGCCACTTAAAGTAACTTTCCTGAGCTTGTCCTGGTTAAAATGGAAACATTGATTCAATACGAGACAAGGGACAATGGTAAGGGAACAGTGTGTACTGATTAATTCATTCAACGTAATCTATTCTTATTATAATGGCCTTATTATAGTGTCGTTTAGTCCGTTTATTTGGGGGGGAAATATACGGGAAAAGATTGTTTAAGAACAACAATATGAACCGCACTGCCAAAAAACCCATTGTCAAAACCTTACAGAAAAATAATAAATATAACCACCCTGCCACCTTGCCATCAGTTTGAGTCATGCTCATATCGCTGTAGTTTTGCTAATGCACTACCTACCGCTCAATAAATATACTGTACCAACCTGTCACTGCAAAGAACATACACGTATAAAACAACTTGAAGAGTTGAAACTGCTCGAGGTGTTATATACTCAAGGTAAGATACAGTTTATTTTCCTATTACAGGTACTTCTGCTATGGACATCCCAGTGCAGGTACACACACAAGACCATGAAACAGAGAGAATGCTTAAATAAATAGTAACTTATTAGTAGTAAGTTAGCCATTTAGAAGCTGATCATTTGATGTTGGATAAATGGCGCGATATAGACGACGACAACCGAGGAGACATTCTCCCCCAGTCTGACCGCGACGCTAACCATTCCTGCCCCCCACTCCAAAGAAGAGGCGTCGTCCACTCACCTGTCCGTCTCTGTTCTCAGCGTGTCCCCGGCTCTCTGCAAACAAGACCGAAGACAGACAGTCAGATACAGGGGAGTCGCTTGCTGACAGCGCGCACCTACACGCGCACTTCCTGTTCCCGTCAGAAAGGGAAGAGACACTGCATGCAAGTCTTTCCTGGGGCTCTGACTCATTTCTCATTTAACCCCCAGCGTGACAATCTGTGAAGCATGACTTCTCGGCAGAATTATCCATCGCCTCCAAAGGTAACGCAAAACGATCGAGACTCCGGCGAGCCTGCCTATATGCCAATTACGATGGCCTTCATCTCGGTTTCGCGTGGGGACAACCTGCCCGACATCACGCAAGTGGGCAGTGAGTCTCTTCAAACTCCTCCAATGCAGTGACCGCACGGGTCGGAGTCGTGAATACCTGCCATCCGTGGATCAACCGAGACCCTTCCGTGGAGGTTTCCCGAGCGAGAGGCTTTTGGAGTAAAGCTTATGGGAGCTGAGCCTACCCAGCCTCTTAAGGGACAACATCAGAGTCTCAGGATTTCATCAAACCGAATGAACAAAAGTGAGGGCTTATTTAGTTCTTATAAGAAGAGCAGATTCTTATTTTCCATCGTGTCGACTTCTCCTTTTTGCATGAGAGAAAAAGCTGGTCAGGTTTGAGCGATGCTAAAAAGGCACTTTCAAAAATTGTGGGAAAGTGTTTGTCTGAACAGCGCAAGCATTTAGAAATGGCGACTCAAATGACCAAAAATGCAATAGAAATTGTAAACGGTAGCATACCCTATTCTCTGCTAAGATGTTATGTTTTGTTTATAATGGTATTATGTTTGCCTTCATATTTTACACTTAAAATAAAATAAAATAAATTCTCCCATTGGAACAATTATCTGCATTATGAAAGCATGCGGGTACACAGGTATCACTTTAAACTACGCAAAAATGAGGCTTCACAACATAGTCATACAGAACTCAGAACTCATACTCAATAGGGCCACTATTATTCCTCATATTATTTCCCAATGCCAGCAGGTCTGTAACAAGCATATTCGAACACTATTAGAAGGAATATATATGTTTTCTCCTAATATTAAACCTTTTAGTTGAAGCGACAGCCCTACGTCAGACCTTACTGAATGAGTCGATCGCTGACGAAAGGGGCCTGAACCTTACACGATGGGGTGCGCGACCGCAAAGAGCTTGCCGATGACACCGGGGGCACTTTGTAAAGAAAGTCCAACACCCAACAATGGCTGCTCACAAGGCACATTACCCGTTCCGTGCCGTGAGTGTCCTGCCACCATACATGCCCTCCTGTCTGCTGCCAACAGCGCGAATTCAGTCCACTACTTCCATTGTTCCCTATTGAGCTTGAGCGACCCTTTTGAAAAACCTTATACCTGGAAACGAACGTGTGCACATTTATAATCTGAGCCACCCCAGGCCAGTGGCTGATTCCTAAAGTCCAACCCAATGGGATTAACTTTCCCAGAGCTACGAGGAAGAGAGACAGAGCGGGACTCACATGGTAAAGCGGCACAGTGTTGCTCTCGGGCAGTGGGAAGGGCAGCCCCTCAGGGGGTCCTGAGTCCAGTCTGACGGGAGGGGCCAGCAGGGAGGGGCTGATGGGATAGCTGGGGCTGCTGGGGCTCTTTCCCTTCTTCCGGGAGCGCCGGCCCGTGTCCCGCTTGCACTCCCGCGGCACCTCCGACTCCTCGTGGATCACCAGGATCTTGTCGTCGCTCAGGTAATGGAGGAGGGAGTTGTCGGAGTCTGCGTGGTGGGGAGAGGGAGAGGGAAAGGGAGGCCGGACGATTATCACCCCGCGCATGAGAAATCTGGGGTTCCCAGTTACATCCAAAAGCTGACTGCCAGGTTCCTAACTGGCAAAAACCATGAGCCCTTTAAAGAAAAAATGAGTCACCTCTGGAAGATCCAAAGCCTCCATTTGACTCCTTCTAAGTCACAGTACCTGTGACCCGCCTCGGGTGAAGTGACAAAACGACAGATCTCGGTGCAATGGAGTTATTATTGACTTATTGAAAATCAACCCGCTGGTCTGACCGTTTTACTGCCTGTCACCACACACTAAGTGTATTAGCACTGAAAGAAGATCCATTTCTTTTCCCTCCGGTAAACCCTTTTTATTTCAACACATACAAACGTCACGACGATCAAACAATTACATCGAAACAATATGACGACTAGACTTCCGGAAATCAGATTTGGCCATACATCCCGATGCAGCTTTATCAGCCATTGAGTTTACGCGCCCGGAGTTAAAGTCGCCACCGGATGGAGAGCCAGAATGCTCTTGGGATTGACTGACGGATCACCTGACACAGAAGTGCTGCGGCAGCAAGACAAACGGGACAGGGGGGATCACTTCAACGGCCCCATCAATCACCTAATCCCAGTCCCCAGTGTTTGTCTCTGGCCCGTATCAATTGAGCTTACGTGGCTGGAGCTACACAACGTTCCTCCAGCTATGCGGACCTGCCCCGAATGACAGATGCGGCGTTTTTCCCCCGCTCGGGCTAGCTCTTAACCGAGGCCTCGGCTCTGGGGGGTTCACGTGAGACGGGTTGCGGATCGATCGGCTGCGCGGCGCTCGCTTCACCGCGGGGTAACGCCTCGGTGGAATGTGTTCTCTGTGCGGAGGAGGTGAGCAGATCTTTAAGGTGGGCGGCTGCTAAATATAGCCCCAGGCGTGGGAGCAAGTCGCCCACGCTCAATCGACCCGCGTGCTATTTGCGGACCTTCTCTGCTGTTAGTTTTGCTGCGCTGCCTGAATGCAAATTGCAATTCTGCAGTGAAGGGGGGGGGGAGGGGTTGAAGGAGACCGATGTACAATTTATCTGTGCAATGAGAGAGAGGGGAAGCGAGAGGCCTAGTGTATGTACTAATCGCACATGCCATGATAGAGGGGGTGAGAATTAGCAGTGGAACATGATTTAGACCTAACACTACGACAAAGACAATTAAACCAAAATATCCTCCGGATGAAAGAAATGTAGATATTGTAGGCTCAAAAGTCATTAGGAATTGATGTCTATAGTATGCCACTCTAATAATGTGCTTGATCAGAAGAGCTATTTCTTTCTAAGCTCTTTCTATCTATTTTCAATTTTCATATCAAAGTCCTACCATTCTATGCATTTTTTTCTGGTGCTATACAACTACTTCATATTATTATTATTAATAATTAATTAAATTGCATGGATGGGGAATTAATATAAAATTGCATGACCAACGTGCATGATCAACATTCAGTTTGAGAACAATCAGAAACTGTCAGAATGTTTTTTTCTAAATTGGGAGAATTTGGGGAATGTTCTGGATTGACCCCAATTTCAGTTATGTAAAAAAATGAAAACATTCATATTGGTAGAAACCAGAAGAGAAACTGTTGTTCGAGAGTGTGTTATCACATGATATGGAGATGACCAAGTCCAAGTAAAGAAATGTTCCACCTGGATTTCTATTGTAAATATTATATTTTCTAAAGTGCACAGCAGAAAACCTAAAGCACAGTCATCTGCCAGGGCAGTTCATATTAAAGAGAAGAGGTGGAAGTGAAAGCAGGAACACGAGATGGAAAAGAGAGAGAAAATAAGGACGTCACAGCTGAAAAATCTAAAGAGGGGGGGGGACAGACAGACAGACACAGGGTGCAGCGGGTGGAATCTGAACCACGCGAGAGGCCCGCGGGGGATGGGCGATGCACAATTGGCCGTGGCATCTCTCGCTCGCCGGGAATTCCCCTGGTTGATGGGCCTCATACGAACCGCCTGCGTCAGATGCGTCAGGTGCTGCAGTCCAGCTGGCAGAACTGCAGAGAGCGAGTTGCATTCTGCCACTACCTCGCACTTCTACAGAGAAGCTTGGAGAGAAAAAGACTGCGGAGCTGGAAGAAAGCGGTCAACTGACTATGGGCTGCACATTGGAAGAGTGCGGCCCTCCCGAAATCGACAGTGGACGTTGCAGCAAATGGACAGGCCTACAGCGGTAGTGATTGGCCATTCAAAACTGGGGTGAAAAATTGGGAAAAATGTGAAAATAGATTTTACCAATTATACCAATAATTTACCTCCCGTTGTTTATAATGTGTAGTAAATGAGCAATGATATATGACCAATACAGAAAAACACATATTTTATTCCACAATGAATAAAAAATTAGGGACCTAAGTAGCAGGAAGTCCATATTAACAACAGAAGAAAGGCTGATTATAGCAGCACCAATGCGACCACCCAGATGCTGGCCTGGACATACTAAGAAAATGTATTCATATCATATGTGGGGGTTTTTTGACCAGTGGGCCACACTTGGTCCCCTAGTTGAACAGCCCTGTCCTAAATAACCCACCACAGTCTTCAGCTGAACCACTTTCCGAACTCTCATTTGAATAACGGGGTTTCCAAAAGCTCACGGAGACATTGGCTGTGGTTTTGAAAAAAAAACGCCTGGTGTTTATGAATATGGATGCAGTGGTACGCGGGGTACTGGCAAAAGCAAACGGAGCCTCGCCGCGCCCTCTTTACCAAGCCAGGCGCCTCTCTTTGGGGGATTTCCTAGTCCCGTCGCCTCTGTCTGCTCTTCCACCCACGCCGGCTCTGGAGTCGGCTGAGCGGCCTTGTTTGATGGGGAGCCACTTTGATGGCGGGAGGAGAGGGTGACACACTGACTGTGCCAGAGCACGAGGGAAGGACCTGAAATATCCCGCTTTCCCTCCGTGGGTGTGTGTTCGCGAGCTCCAAGCCTGCGGGGGGGGTGCTGTGCTGGGGCGCGGGGAGGAAAACAACACAAACACACGCCCCCGTTAAGGGGGGAAGCGGTTAAAACCACAAAGCGCGCAACATGGGTGGAGCGTCGAATATAGATTTGCCGGAGCTATATTTAGGCCTGATTTTGCTAGCCTGAGCAATCTGAGCCAAAAGAGCTCGATCAAAACACACGCACGGCTCGAGACCGTCTCCGCCGCAATAGTCCTGGGAGTGCCGGCGCGCTGGAAAAGGAAGCCAGCAAAAAGAACATCGTTAGCACCCAGGTTATCGGATACAGCGCCGCCGCGCCGCGCCGCTCGCGCCTCACCGCCGATCTGAAAGAACCCGCCAGGCAACCGCAAAAGAGATCTGATTAGAGGAAGTGCCTTGGCGAACAATAAAAATAGGAACATTTCTCTTGTTCCGTCGTCTATCCAACTCCGTGCTCAGGGACGCGTCCCCATTTGCTGACAACCCGGCATGCATCTTGTCTTCCTGCGTGACGGAGATAGGTTGGGTAATAAATGGGCCAAGAGGGAAGACGGACGAGGAACTGATCCAGGAACTGCGACTCCCTACCTCCGTCAGAGATTCTCTGGACCGAAAGAAGGCCACAGCAGCCACTTGATATGTCCGAACGTCCACTGATTAGCCTGAAGGCTTTTTTTTCCTGCCCTGTCTGTTGGTCTGGCTATCTGCCATCTGTCCGGACCTCCCTGAAAGGAATTTCCGACAGGAAATCAAAAGGCGCCTTGGGTTACGTTCCGGAAACTCCCGAACAAAGGGAGCCTGACGATTCTATTGATTGATACAGATGCAGTCTATTATCTTTCTGTCCCAAGCCTATTTGATTTGATTTGATAATGCTGAATACATTTGTATCCTCACGTGAATAAATCACAGATGACATTAAAGCAAATAGATCATGAACAACAGAGTATAAAAACATCGATCAAAAGACCTATTTACAATATAGTCCTCATCACATTTGCTGCTGTCAAACTGTCAACTGCCGTTTGTCATTCAAAAAAAGTTAATCCCGAATCAACCTTTGTCTTCAGGGGATCCTTTCCCCCTAACATGGACACCGAATGCAAAAGGGTTTTCAAAATACCAACCTACCTCCTAAGAGCAACTGAGGGCATGCAAATTATGATAGAGCATTGTATTCTGTCGCCATTAACCCAAATATGTGTGTGTATGTGTGTGTGTGTGTGTGTGTGTGTGTGTGTGTGTGTGTGTGTGTGTGTGTGTGCGTGTGTGTGTGTACAGCTCACACTGTGCCTCTGGCAGCCATGGATTATTCTAAAAAGTAATCCAGCTGTAATCAGAAGAGCGGTGTTGCTAAGGATACCCCTCTGTATCAATGGCTTTGAGCTAACCGTACTGGAGCTTAGGGCAACTTTTGCTATCACATAAGGACGTCCTAAAGTGAAGTGTAATTTACAGCCACGCTCTAACTGCGTGACCAGGCGGCCCCTGTGGGGAAAGGGCATACAGGATGAAGTGGCTCAGGGCGGCAGTTAAATGTGCCAGCAGACGTGGTAGGCTCTGTTGATTTAGAGCGCCACTTCCTGTGAAACACACGACGTCCCCGCGATCCAGGGTGCAGAGAGCGCTGTCAGCTCTCCGTCCGCTGGAAGCACATACGGACCCAGGACAGACACGAGGCGCGCTGTTCCCCCAGCCGCACACGCAGAGGAGGACAGAGCCGCCCGCACGTGTGTGCGTCCTCTCACTTAAAGGGGGGCGGGGTGGTCTTCGTTTCGGGCGCCGGATTAGGAAGGTGGCGACTTCATACGGAACCGCTCCCCGATTCTAGGACCCACCTCTGCTGCCCCTTTTGTACATATTGGGCTCCTTTGTCTCCGCCATCCAGTTGTACTCCGTCGGCATGGAAACCGGCCTGAGGTCACCTGGAAAGAAGTCCAACGAGCAGGTCAGCCAGTGCAGTGCGTGCGTGGAGAGAGCAGGGAGGGAGATGGGAAAGGGGGGGGGGGGGGGGGGGGTAAGAGAGAGAGGGGCAGAGAAATACAGAGAGAGAGAGAGAGAAAAAGAAAGATGAAGGGCAAAGAGGGGGAGAGGGAGCAAGTCAGAGCAGGTACAGATAGGAAGGGGGTGTAAGGAGGGAGCGCGTGAGAGCAAGGGAGAGTGCAGAGAGGGAGTGGGGAGGGCCCCTGTCGTGGTGCACGTGCTCGCAGTGAATCAGATAAGCAGAGCATGCCTTGCCGAACCAATTACCGGCTTGGAAGCCTTCCATCGCCACTTCCCTGGCAGGCTGTTAATATGAAAAATGCTGCAGCTCACAGAGCCCAAGGGCTTTATCTCTGCACCAGCAGAGCCCTGGAACGACCCTTTATGAAGAAGGCCTCTCCCAGCCAGGGGTGGCATAGAAAAAAAACACTCCTTTTTCAGGGGGAGCAGTTAAAATGGACATTGTCAGGGCTTAGCAGAGGGATCCGTGCCCCCCACGTGCCACAAAACAGTGAGGAGTCACCAGGAGCCGATGAACTCTGAGCAGGCAAAAATACACAAACGCGTGGGGTGACTTGGCCCCCAAGCATCGTGCGGTCCGTACAGACGCGCCCGCGTGTCACAGGTCCGAGACGGCGTCGTTGTAGGCGAGATGCGGAGGCAATGGAGGTGGCATCGACGCCCATGCCAGCACAGCGCCATGGGTGGAGAGAGGCCGTGGATATGGGAAGAGGGGGCAGGTGGGCGTGGGGAGGGGGAGGGGGTTTAGGGCGTGCGCATGGGACAGGTGTTGGAAGGTAAGGGTTCTTACCGTGAGTCGGGGTCCTGTCCCTCCTTCGGAGCCCCGTAGAGCGGCCCCTGTCGTACTCCTGGCCCGGGGCCATGCCCTCGCCCTCCACCAGGGTGAAGTACTTTCCGCTCTCGTGGTCGAGGTAGTAGCTGGGCGAGTCGGAGGCCTTCATGCCCACCTTGCCCATGCTGTACTTGGTGACGTCATCGCAGGACATGACGCCCATCTCGTCCCTGTGACAGGAGGTAGCGAGGGACTCCCGTTACCCACGGCCTAACATACAGGCTCCGCTGCAAAGCAACTCTTCATTAATGCTCCGTTCGAGCCATTCAACGGCCTGAAATTCCTTGGCATTCAAGATTTATGGTGTAAAGTTTAAGTAAAAAAAACAATGCAAGGTGGGGTAGGACGCACTAAGTACACACCAAGGGTATTAAAGTCTTGTGGAACTTACAAGGTGAAAGAGCACACACACAGCCCATTCTAATTCTACAGACAGAGACTAAAGCAGCAGACAAATGTTTGTTGTTGTTGTTTTGCTTTACTTTTCAAGCAGTCTTATCGCCCTTTCTAAATGTTACCTCAACTTCAATGAATAGAATACAAATATTAACAGTGAGTGTGTCAAAACATTAAGTGCAACGTCTCCATTGCCTTTTTTCAACAACAGACAGATAAACACCTTCAGGTAGGAGCATCTACAAACCAAGCGTTTGTCTCACAAATCCAGTCAATTAATCGTTGGTAGTTTGTTGGACAAGGAAGGACACAAAACCAAAAATAAACCAAAGGTGAACACACAGCTAACCAGCTATATTCCTCGGATGGAAAAAGGTCCCTTTTATCCTATATACACGTTTAATATGGTGCTGGGAGCTCAAACCTGAGTCTTGAATAACATCATTGGCATGACACAGGTTTTATCCCATTTGGGAGTGCATACGGAATATGCCATGATTTAGAACTCACTCATCACCAAGGGCTAACGATTCCATTTATCACTGTGTATCGGTATGAACCCCCGATTCCTCACCTGGGCCCATAGAGGCCAGAGACGGGAGACAGGATGAAGACGTCGTGCATGCTGGAGCCATCCATCTTGGAAGGGACGCCCATGGTGCCGGTCGGGGTGGTGGAGTTGCTGGTGGGGCTGGTGGAGATGGGCTGTGGAGACAGTGGATGTGAGGCTTGAGAGTTCGGGATGACCAGGACACAGAACGCAGCCGACAGAGCATACCCCCCACCCCCCACAACCTCCACCTCCCCACCACTGCCACCACCTCCAGGGGTAAGGGGGGGGTACTCTCTCCGCAAACCCTGGCCTTTTGATACAAGAGTCAAGCAATGCTCCTCGACAGGCCTCTAATATGACACCAATATGACACGGATGCGACGCTAATACGACACGCTTTCCTCAGTATTTCTTTGCTGGTGGGATTCCACCTCCGGAGGGCTTCCAATGTCCTCGCGATTCGACGGAGAAATGGGATCGCGCCGGTACCCCGCCGGCCGCCCTCGATGGGAAGAGGAAACGCGTGAGCCCGGGAGACAGCCGGACGCCATTGAACCGCGGCGGTTAAGACAGGTCCTGTGCAGCTGGCCAGCGCCATGCTGTGGGGATTTCCCGCTGGCTTCCTGAGTGGATCTCCACACACATTCCCACCGAGGTGGAGCACGAAGGGCATGATTAGCGTCGGTCGGGGCGGCTCTGCTGCGACAGAGAGGCACATTACGAGGTGTCACTCCGTACTGACGGTCTTATTGCACGGGCACGGGCACGTTGCCAGAGGAACAGCGCAAAATAAATCTTCTTACGTGAGTGGCAGGAGTGAGCCATCATTTTTTTGAAAGAACATAACGTTAATTAAATCATTACAATATATGATTATTCATGTTCATATTCTTATCTCAAGAAACTAAGAACATTAGCAACGTAGTGGGTAGTGGGCATAGTGGGCAATTGCAAAGTAAATAGAAGAACGAGGCGTACAAGCAAAGTAGGTGGGAAAAAACAAACATCTTACATTTAAATCTGATGTCAGTGGAATATGCAAAGCCCAAATAAAAATAAAAAAATAAAATAAAAACTCTTGTGAAAGCAAAATATCACAGAATGTCAGTCACTCAATGCCAACTTGATGAATTTGATCCTTCCTTTCTTCTTTGTTTTAAGGAACCAGTAGTCATGGACCAGACCAGAAGATGATGAAGATGGTCAATGGGCATGAAGCTGCCCCCAACGTCCCCCAAATTAGCTAACTGTTATCAAGTCGTGGATGCGTTTGTCGCTGATCTCATCACGACATCGGGTTTGAGTCAGCCGTGAGTCACTGAGTGAATGCACTGTGGTGGCCAAACCCCCATCAGGGCTTGTTTGATGTATTTTCCCCTTTGAGCCAACAAGGGCGGTCACACCAGCAGTCTCGTGTTGCCTACGCTCTCGCACGTATCCACCCAACCAAAATGTCAATGATGCCGTCTTAATTATGCATGAGCTTGTTTTAGAATTTTTAAACCCGAAAAAGCAAGTTGCGACAATGTGATCAATCTGAACGAGGGTCTATAGGAAATGCAAATGCTATTATAATGTTGCCATTTCCCTCAAGGCCACCAGTGCATATTAATGAAGGAGGATATTTACATAAAAAAGCTAAACAAAGCTACGCTAATTGACGATAATACGCCTGACCTTGAACCCCCCCTCTTCTGCCCCCCAAACAGACATGAGATATATACATGAAGTGGCATCTCCCACTAGCAACCATGATTGGGTCCTTAGCAACCAGGAAACTCTTGACAGAGGTCTCTTGGCAACAACGAAGGGGATAACAACCAGGCTCCCTAGCAACCGGAGACATGCAGAAAATGTCAACACTGAAAAGGGGCTTCTTTTAATACGTCTCGTCTCGCAAAGATTTGGGCAAAATCTCTGAATTGCCCAAAGTCCATTTAATACAGTTCACAATTTTAACATGGGATGCTCTTCACTAAAATACTGTCAGTTGATACTGGGATCATATAAAGGGTGATACAAACTGTGAAACTGTGTTAATGAAGATTAAGCAAAAGAAACAAAAGATATGCAGAATTATATTTATAGGATATTTTGAAACTCTTGAAACCTGATTTAGAACATGTTCTGAAGGAATCACACTCAAAAATGTGCTGTCTGTTCCCATGACAACACCTCTCACTCCCAACTTTAGATAAATGCATGAAACAACAGCTTTTTAATGCAGTAAGCATGTTTATTCGCATGATGTGAAGAGCGTGGTGCAAAAATAAAAAAAAGTATACATGGTTAAGGGCAGCTAGGATGAGTTTCACTTTTAGGCAACATATTCATATAGTGTCTCCAAATAGGAAAGTTGATCTAGGATCAGGTTTCCCCTGTCCATATCCTAACCTTATCCATTATAAAAAATGATCCTAGATCAGCACTCGTACTCTGATATGCTTCATGAATATGGGCCCAGACTCCACATTGCTTTCATGCCAATAACTTAATGTGGGACAATGTTTAGATTGTTGGGTCATTTGCTTAATGGACTATACAGGACAACTTAAAAACCACACACATTTTTCAGTTACGCTTCTGGACTGTTTATGGAACCATGAGGAAACAACTGGACTGTCCTGCCCCCACTCAGAATTTGAACCAACAACCTTCCGCTTCCTTTTGGCACTCTTCACTCCATACTTCCACCTGTGCCATGCTCCTGGCCCTCCTTCACTGGAGTAGTTCCCATTTCCCCAAAAAACGACAACCGAGTTTAGAGTTGTATGAGCAGTAGTGCATTGCATGTCAAACGGTACCAAAAGCATGTCACACTCTTACTCTGAGTCCGTATTCCGAGCTTCCAAATATCTGAGCTCTCTGCACAAGCTTTCGCTATTGATTCTCTTCACCTGTGCACTTCCACACATTTTGAGAGGCTAAAGCCAACGCACTGGTACGCTTCTTCAACAAGCACGACGTGGCCCACATATTCTTCCTCTCTAGTGTTTGAAGCTTCATGATATATTAGTGCTTTCGCATTCCTCCATTACCCTCTCTCTCTCTCTCTCTCTCTTTCTCTCTCTCTCTTCTGAAGAGCAGATGAGAGAGACACGGAGGACTGCTTCATCAGCCAGGCTAAAGTATTTGTGAAACAGAATGAAATCGCCTGTGGACATGAGGACTGTAAGATCACGTACCACGTTGAACCAATGGTCAACAAGTACCGTCTCTAGGGGAGGCCTTTCCCCACCGGACTGTCGGCAGAGAGATTGAAGTTCTGGGAACGCTCTTTCAAGCCGTGACCAAACCGGGACTGGACCTGGCCGGTGAGATCCTACCATGAGCCAGGAGCCAAAGAAATGTAGCATCTAACCTCTGATCCCATAACGGTTGCTGTACAGAAATCCAACCTGATTTTCCCAAGACCCAGCCCTTTTTCCACCTCCATTGCATTGACACTTTGGGACGTTTTAGGTTCAAATGGCAACTGTGATAGTATAGGGAATATGCTTGCTCAGACCACGTGCCATCTTTGCCCTCCTGGACAATGATTGCGAACATCTTGTCCTCACTTCTTCGCAAGGGTCTGTGCAATTAATAATAAATATCGTTATGCACGTGTAAGCCAAAATAGGAACCGCTTTCAGCAAGCTATTGTTTATTATTAATGTGTGCCGTCTAAAAGAGGAAAAAATCCATAATGAGCACATGGGAAGAATAGACTCATGCCCACTTGCTACTGCTTATGGATTCAGTTATGAAATATGAATTCGGTTGCCGGGTTACGGTGGATACAACATGGAGAGACAATCAAAAACAAAGGCGTGCGGAGACAACAACTCGTTCCTTGAACAATGTGACCCACTTTCGCGGGAAAGTTCTGAAGAGAAACCAGCTCATTAGCTGCAGCCGCGATCTCTCAAAAAGCTGCTTATTTGCCCATCCTTTGAGCTTGCGATTTCCTTGCCGATAAGATGGCGACATTTGCCAGGGCTTAGAGACGCAAAGGCAGAGGACGAGGGTTTTGCGTCTGTCACCCAGCTGAGTTTTGCCTGGCGCTTCCACACTCAAGCCGGATTCGTGCCCGGGAAACTGCTTTCATGTGTGCTTTCATGAAGGTCCAGAGACTGGACGGACGCCACAGTCAAAGTAAACCTGCAGGAAGGTCCAATCCGGCGACCCAAATAGGGACTTAGGGGAACACTAAGTGACCTAGTTCTCATGGCAGCCCAGGCCGGAGCGCCCAGCTGTGAGGCTCCTGGTCCTGGCTGAAAGAGGCCCCTTTGCCAGGATGCTCACCGCTGTGACGTGGTAGCATGCCCAGAAAAGATCACAGCTTGAGCCTAGAGCTACTCCACTCCTGAGATTCACCACTCAGAATGAGCGCCAGGGGGTGTTCAGGCACATACAGTAGTGTCACATGACGGTGCACAGAGGCCTATTTACTAACACTGCAACTGCTGATATTGCTGGAGAGACTATGGGTATCCAGTGGTGCATGATGGGATAGTGGGGGGATTTATATGGCATTGGTTACTATGGGCACTTAGTGCGGTATGTGTACAAGCCCTTGAACCATTCTCTCTAAACACACAATTCAGTTATACAATGTTACAAGGTGGAGTGCTCCTGGAGCCACTGTGCACCGTGGGATTGCAATCAGAGCTGTTTCTGTCACTGCACAGCGAAAGTCCACCTCTCCACTTATGCACATTATTCTACTTCCTCAGAATAATCACAACCACTCGCACACACACACACACGCACACACACACATGCACTTCATACACACACGCATACACACACGCATGCACACACACAGAACCACACACCGACACACACACGCACACACGTGCGCACATGCACGTACATGCACACACACACACACACACACAAACACAAACACATGCACACACTGATGGCTGCTGCCTCTTTACCTCCTTCAGCTTTAACATAAACCCTACACTGTTGTTTAAGAAGACAGCCAAACATTGTGATGCTCAGTCTAATGATTAATATTCAGAACACACCTGCGCAGGCAGACGGTTTGGAAAACAGAGAGAGCGAAACAGTACAACGTGCCTCTTACCGACAGCGATTCAGGATTACCACCGCGCGCGGAAACAGAATGATCACTAATCTTTCTCCTTAGTTTTATTTTTTATTTTTTTATTTCTGCAGTTCTTTTTTGGCACCTGTGAGCGGTGATTTAGCTGTAGACAAAACCGAACAGATGGCAAAATCCTCTGTGCTTTTGCGCGTGCCTTGATACAGAGCTGGACCCAGATAGTCTTTTCGCAATTATCCACTGTATTAAATGGCATTGTGTATAATGACTGAGGATACAAAACTGGGAAGGGGGGGGGGGAGGAAAATCTGCCAGCTCTGGCAGCAATGGGTGCAAAAATTCAAACCAACACTTCCACGCTTCCACATTTCTCTGTACGGACAATGATTGGTGCTCAGGCTAACATGCACAGATATAATCCTGTGCACTTTGCGCATAGAGCAGTTAGGACGTATGCTGAATATTTTTCTGTTGATGCCTCAGGAAAGAGAGAGAGAGAGAGAGGGAGAGAGGGATCATCCTCACTGATACCAAGGCAGGAATGCCGTATGAAAGTAAATTAGCCCCGCTCGTTTCTAAAAATAGCAGCCGTGAAATCCAGGGCTCCCTGCCCAATCAGCCAAGCAGCTCCTATTAAAATGAGCCTCCAACGTCAGCCCCTGTCTCGCCCCCAGCCCCCCATCCCCCCCATCCCCTTCTCTTTCATCTCTCCACTATTCTCCCCTGCCCCCCCTCATCCCTCCTCCCAGCAACTGGGGTATCCCTCCCCTGCTGTCACTAATTCGCTCACAGAAGACATTCAGGGAGAATCAGCTTCAAGACTGCATTGATACAGGCACAGGGTGTTGCATCTCCACAGGTACAGAATGCCTATATGGGTAAAAAAAAAAAAACATTTTCCTTAAATGGATGTACATGGAGGGCATAGATAACCGGGATCTCATTTATTAAACTTGGCGTGAATTTCATTCTAAATTTGAGCGTACACTAAAATCCATAATCCTGCATACGTCAACGTTGCTGAAGTCACACGTGCACACGGTTTCGTTGATAAATCACACTTCTCCTACAAATGTGCATACGTACGCATGTGGTTCTCTGTGGCTCGGTAGGTAGAGCATTGCGCTGACAACGCTTAGGTTGTGGGCTTGATTCCCATTGAGACCACCTATACTGAAAAGCGTCTGCTAAATGGCACATGTTATGTTATGTGCACAAGCTTACGTTCCATGCCCAGTTGAACACCCTTAATTATCATTGTATTGTGGTACTCATGTACCATTCTTCATCATGTGCGAAGAAGTCTGCTTGGTCCTGGAACACGCGCTCACACCCAAATGCACTTTCTGCCTATATATCCTGTAATATCTGGTGCAGCCATGTCGCATACAGACCTAGGCGTATTTATTTCAAACTTGAATAATAATTTAATTTGAATAATCTATACAGCATTGTATGCCAATTAGGATGCAACTGATCAGTTGATCAATCTCATAAGGTCTTATAAATTTGATGATGTCATTCATTTGATGTGTTTGCCGCATCGCCATATTAGCCAACCAGATTATCACATTATGGCTATCCACCTGTGCTAGTGCATTTATTAAGATACAGTACACTGTATCCTTACTTCTTGTTACTTTCTTATTAAGTCTTACTTGTCTTACTTATTCTTGCATTGTATTATGTACTGGTTTATTTGTGTGACCTTCTGCATAGGTAAAACATAACATTTTTGACTGATGATTGTCTGAAATCACACCTCTTGTTTGCTGATTGATTGTGAATTGGTACAGCAATGTCCTTTAATTGACTACTGTACACACACCCAATCTCTTATTTGATCGAATAAAAATCTCTGGTTTTCCATATGACCTTTCTGCCACTAGAGGTGCACGCACATTGGCCTGAGGTTTGGGTAGAGGTACGCTAAACTTTGATGCAGCAGCGTGGAATTGAACACACAGTTCGCGCACAAATCCGTGCATACGCACAGCGAAAGAACCAGCCCCCTGAGGCTCTTTGAAATGAAAATTGCTCAAGATGCAAAGCATAATCCTAAGCAGTTTTTTTCAATACTGCAGTGGAAGGAGGAAAGTTAAGAAAGAGGTTGAATGCATTAAGAATAAGGAAGGAACTTTGCGTTGTAATAATCAGGATATTTACTTTGTTGTGAGCTTCACCAGAGAAGTCCAATTGTTTGGGCCAAAGCAGAGGGTGAGAGGGAAAGGAGAGGGTGTGAATAACTGCACCTGAGATATCATGACCCTGCTCTCCTGGGAGGGACATACTGGGATTACAAAAAGGCAACAACTTGATTGGTCAAATCGTCTCTTTGATTGACACAAAAATATCCAGTTAAATGTGGCATCCAAAATGGGTCCACCTTCAGTGCATTTAATTTTTATCTGAATTTTTTGTTGTTGTCCAGTTCTAGATTACTTCCACATTTGTCTGAATGGATTTTAGATTTTGGGAATTTTTGCTTCAAAGGTGAATTCACAAAATATAAAAAGTAATTGAAATTTGTCATTAAAATACATACAGTATAGTTTGAGTATAGCCTGTTCTTGGTCTCATTCATACTGACAATGTAAATGGAAACTTCTTTATCTTTAAAAAGTCTTATCCAAAACCACTGTAAAACCTTAAAACCTTAAAATATTTCATCTACTTATTCGAAGAAAACTACAAATCGTATGATGAACCTCAACAACAATATATTATTGCAAAAACAGCTAGGATTCTTACATAAATTAAAATAATTTCAATGCTTTCAACACATTCCAGCAAGAAGTCTCCAAACCTGATATGTTGGCAATTCTCAAAAAGCCAAAAGTCCACATATTTGATATTTTACATATCTTGCATTACACATCATCTTGGGTGTGGATATGCTAAATAACTAATGACTAAGACACACTTTAAAGTAAGTAAACATCACTGTCTCTTTGGCAAACTCCTAAGAAAGCTGCAGTATCTGGCAGGAATCTGCGAAAGCTGCAAGCTGGATATTTACACAAAAATGTGATGGGCTTACGGTGCACCCAAACCTTTAGGCCCGCTTGGTCGAGTGAGGGGGCACTGTGCGCCAGTGCACCAGTGGGGCATTCTGGGTAAAGAGGCATGGAGCGATGGGGGCGGGGCATTTTAATGGGTGTATGTACATGTATCTGTTTATGTTTTTAACTAGCTGCCTACCCAGGGACTACAGACTTGGCTAACTCTGGCACATTTACAGAAATGTTATCAATGTCTCTGTCAAATAAATGAATAGTGGAGGGGGGTGGGGTGGGCGGGAAGCAGGGGAGGATTACCTGAAGGGCAAGGGGTTTCCAGCGCACATTCTTGAGCAGGGCGGGGGCGCAGGTCAGGGTGTTCTGTGGCCTCTTCTTCAAGGTGAGGATGACTCCGTTCGGGTCCTCCCGCAAAGCGTTGACCAGGTTCTTCAGCTGCCAGCCCACCTGGGGAAACAGACACAATGCCACAAAACCACCACCGCACCGCAGGCCGGGCCACTGTCTCTCACAGCGCGTCACAGCGCCCCCCGCGGCACGGGAGGTCTCACCATGCCCAATTCCAACGGAAACCCTGGCTAAAAATGAATATGCAACAAAGCCTTTAACTTCAGTCCTTGAGGACAAAATAACCCTGACATTGTAATGCTGCAAATCCGAACTGAGCACAAGTCAAGACTCATCCAGACGTTACTTACATAAACCAGCTCACCTACTATTACAAATAGCCTCAAAACATCAGAAATATCCCAGTCCATCCATAAAGAATGATAGAGACCCAAAACAAGAAGTGACAATAACACCATTGGAAGTTCTGGAATGCATATGGGCATCATGTTTCTGATCATTCAAACTATGCTTGCACACCCAAACAGATAACCTAGTTTTTAGATATCGACATGCTAACCAGACTCCAGGAGACCTAATAAGTAGGCCTGGATTACCGCTGGCTAGGAGTAAAAGGATGTCCACGAAACTGAGAAAGAGAATTAAAATGTCTGTGCGGTTGTACCTCACATTTCAATTTCGCAAACGACTGCTACATTGAGCATTAAGGTGCCCTTGTGAATCGTTGCGCCGACGGGCATAATCAAAGAGGCTGTAGGGACACACGCGGAGGACGTGGTGAAGATGAGAAGGCCGCAAAAAGGGAGCGAAGAACGACACGTCCGTTTCTGACCGGATTTTTCCGATTCGGGGCCACTGCCTATAAGCCAAAGTCGAGTCTTTAAATCGTTGCGCTCGACAGCAGAGGCGGCCCTGCTCTCCTCGACCCCGGCGGACCCGGGCTGACGAGCTGTCGCCGTCTCCTTTGTAGAAGTCCGACGCGCGGGGCATCGAGGTCAGCGATCTGTCCCAGGGTGAGTGGGCGAGGGGGGAGTGTTAGTTAGTGGCGGGATCGCTCTGTTAGGTGGCGGACGACAATTAGCTGTTTTCCAGCCCGCCCGCCGTGACCGTGACTGGCATAGTCCCGCCCGCCGAAGAGTGTGCTCCTGAGCCGCTGCAGCCATGCGGTTCACAGAACTAAGCTCCCTCAAGAGTTAGACAACAGCTCAGGAACTGCACAAAGGACTATTCAGGTGGCCATATTGTTGCTGCATGACCTCCTGTCATGAACAAAAAAAGTCAGTTCCTCTTGAGTTCGGGAAAAAGAATCCCACAAAACGCATTTATAAAAGTAGATGTGCACTATAGAAGGCAGCAGAATCGAACAGAACAGGTCACGGTGCGTATTCAATCCGCATTTCATATTTGCAGCTCAGTTTTAAAGATCGCATTTATTTTTGATATGTCTAAACGTGGAGGTCAAAGTCTACGCACCAACCACAAAGATACAATGGAGAGAGCTGCGGTTCTAAGATAGACGTTCCAAATGAGGCAGGGGTTGAGCACACACGCATAAAGAGTACAAGTTGTTGAAGCAATAAAAGTATTTGAAAGGGATAAAAGTATTTTCTTTTCGGTTTTTGTCTTTGCCTTTGTACTGAAATGCGCAGACAAAGTCTGATTCTTTATACGTGTGCACTGACAGTTTTGAGGAATTTTACTCTCAGGTAAACAAGACAGTTTGATCACTTTTTTCTTTCATGTTACAGAAGTGGCATTGGTAGAATGGAAGGAAGGACGGCATAGATGCAATTACATTGCACTTAAATGATGACCTGTATGACTTTTGGGATTACACTTTTGTGACTCATTGGACTGATAATTATCGACAAACTCGATTAACACGTTTTTTTCAAAAAAGTCTACAAAAGTTGCATTTCCTCAGGTCACGGCATAAACATTGTGACAGGACGCAACAGATTGGGAATCTCCCAATTCGGCTATTTTACTGCAACGGGCCAAGCGACCAGCGTCCAAGGCGGTGCACGAGTATCACCCTAAGGACATGCAGGGGAGGGCAGGATGCACAGTCTGTTGTTTCGGGTAAGTGCACTTGAGTCGGAGAGGGCTTTGCGCTGAACGATTGGGACCTGGGAGGACTCCTTCTGTTGTGCTGAACTTCTCCTTCCCCAATCTGGCCCCCACAGGCCCCTGTTATTCACCCAGATCTCATTAATTGTGCACGATCGCACTGTTCTCTCCCTCCTTTTCTCCCTCTGATGGTTTAATGTATGCATGAATTCCGCTTCTTATTTGCAGAGTGATTAAAAATCAGCCTAATTATTTTCCGTCGTTTCCCCTTCTGCGGTTCTACAGAGGCGGGAGAGGAGGGCGTCTGGGTGTGCATCCCTGCGCTGGCGGTAGAGGCAGAGGGAAGGGGGAGCGGGCACTTAACGGAGCTTTGATTGCAGTCCCTGCAGAGGCAGCGAGAGCCATGACACACAACCCCCACCCCCCCCACAGCCTCCACTTAGCTATTTGCCCCAGAGAAAGTGCTACCATCCAACTCTCCACATTAGGGAGACTCTACCCTGCACCTCCCCTCTCACCTGTGTGATTTCTGTCCATGTAAGCACAGACTCAATCACCAGTCAGTGCGCAGCACATTTTACCTGTCTCATTTGGTCGGCGATATGAGGGAAAACTGCTTGACATGCAGATGCATGAAAATCTTTGTGTGTGTGTATTTGTGCGTGTATGTGCTTCTTTCATTGGGATGAGCTGAATTTGTTCCTCGTTGCCTCCCGTTCCCCTGCTGTCATGCCAGTTGGGTAATGAACCACACTCCACTGAAACCTCAGTCTCCACCCTCCAAAAAAAATAGCTCTCCATCAGTAAACTCCATTCTCTCCTCTCTCTCTCTCTCTCCCTCTCCCTCACACACACACATATGCACAATACCAAGTGGCTTCATAACAACCTTTGGCAGTTGTGTTTTATCAATAGTAGTCAATGCAGTAAGGATAACAGAAACGACAGTATCATTGCTGGCTGTACACAAATTGTAGTAACTTGAGTAAGAATTTCTGGGGTGTTAATCCACGCGCAGTGCTGGGGTGCCTTCAATGGAATGGTTGTGAGTGAATCACGCGCACGAACACACACACACACACACACACATACACACACACACACACACACACAAACAGACACCCATATAGACACAAGCGTACACAAACACACATTACTATCCCCAAGCTGTTTCACACGCTTCATAATCTTCCTGTTCGCAAGCAGAGGCCTGCTCTGAGTTAGGGCTCAAAGAGCACAGCTAGAAAAAGAGGCTGTGTGTGTGTGAGTTTATGGGTGTGTGTGTAGGTGTATATGTGCCTGCCTGTCTAGTGCAATTCCCAAGTCACCTTTGAAGATCTTGTGCAATTCTCACATCACCTTTGAGACCACTAAGTGGACTGGCAGTTGCTCTATATTCTGGTATCAGATTAATTTGGATGGCCGGGATGCAATCTGCTTTCATTACAGAGAGAGTAAAAAGAGAAGGGCCGCAGTCACTGTAGAGATCAGGGCCGGGCCCTGCTCATGGGTCTGTGGTTGAACCTCTCCCCCTGGGGATCCTGGGAAATCAGGTCACCCACCTCCCGCCCTCCCTCCACACACTCTGAATGCCAAATGTAACTTATCTGAAAACAGGATCCATTTCAATGAAGCTACAAGGAACGTGCGGTCAGACCTACGACCGTCCCGACAGGATCCCCTTCAGACCCGTGCAGCCATTTCGATCGGCCGAGACAACCCTCCTGTGATGACTTCACCTGCTGCCCGTCATCTTCCAGTGATGACCTCACTCCAATGACACAATGTTTCATGGTGGTCAGGTTACACAGGTGACATAATGTATTGCACTGTGCCTCAAAGGCATGCTTCCTTGATATCGAGTAGCTATACCATTGGCCTGGGAGTAATGCCACGTATCTATTATCAGTGTTAATAAATGTAGCACAGGAGAGCCAGTGGCAGTAGTTGTGGTGTTAGTGGCAGAAGTGGCACCTTTACTATTGCTGTTATCGTGTTAGGTGAGGCCCTTTGTCCCTCCCTCAGCAGTTGAAGAGGCAGTCCAGAGAGAGCTGGCCTCTTTGCAGCAGCAGTGGAGGTACAGGCCTGCCCTGGACTGAATAGAGGGTTGGGAGTGGTGATGATGGCTGAAGAGTTATGGGTTCCGTTTCCTCCCAGGTGGAGGCCCAGCAGACTGGGAGGCATCAATCATCCCTGCTCCGTGGCGCCGGGAGATGGGCCAGAGCCAAGATGGCCGCCAAAACTCGGCAAGCACTCTAACTGCTCGTCCGTTGGGTCCTTGCTCGGGCAGCTGCTCCCAGCTTAAGTGTGTCACCTTGGAGGAGCGGAGGAAGCTCGGTTGTTATGTTTGGGCTTTTGGTTTGGAATGAAAACCCATGTTATATCAAGAATATCGATATGGTTAGAGGGCGATTAGCCATGCCCTAAGTAAGACAAGATCATTTGAAATTGAAAGCTTTAACAGACTATAAGATGTATTCTTCCACTAACAAAGTTATTTGGTCACTAGGATTCACCCATAATCTTGTTCATTTTGCCTTTCGTTGTTTTTAAGTTAACGGACATTTTCTTCTCTGCACACCAAGAAGTGACACACAGGACAGCCCACCCCAGGATCTGGACATTGAATCAAGGATGCTGAATGATTTTAAAAGTCACAATTTGTATTACTATTGACAGTTTGTTTGACAATGTTTCATATCTAGGATGTTTCATGTGGAACGCGCAATGATATTAATATTATATAGAAACTATTTCGCTAAAAATTATATTTAGCTATGCATTATCATGAATATCAGCACTGCTAGGAAGTCTGGTTGACCAGCATCCAGGACTGGAACTATCCATTTTATAAATGTACGTACTAGAGCACCAAAAGCGGTCCCAGATTAAACACATGCAATTTTATTAGTAAAATAAGTAGTTTGCAGTGAGCAAAAAAATGGAAATACAACAGTGTTCCAAGGGTGAAGGGTTGCGGTGGCTCTGTAAAGGTGTGAGGCTCATTTTCCTGGCATGACTTGGGTGCATCCATACCCTATTCTATATCTGACATGACTTGGGTGCATCTATATCTATACCCCTTAGAAGGCAAGGTCGATATCAATCGTTAAGTAACGGAACTGAGTGATCATATCCGCCCCATGTTAAAGCATTTCTTTCCTGCAGAGATGGCATTCTTTAAAAATAAAAATGTCCACGTCCACAGAGCATGAGTTCTCACCCAATGTTTTGAGGAGCATGCCACTGAGAAGGCCTGATCTATAAGTCATGGCCTTCTCAGTCATCAGATATGAACCCAATCAAGCATGTATGGGATGTTCTGGAACGATGCCTAGGACAGTGTTTTCTACTTTCCTCCACTTAGCATGAATTGATTGACTTTCTAATGGAAGAGAGGTGTCGTATTCCTCCTGCAGAATTCCAGACGCTGGTAGACTATGCCATGGCATATACAGGCCATATACTGTACTGTATATATATGCACACACACACATACACATCAGTTAGAGTAACACATTAAACCACCAAAACTAAACCAGCAAATCAGAAATCAGCTTGGACTTTTAATTATAGCTCTTAAATATGACATGCATTCTGCTTCTGTTGCTCTTTCACGTTATTATATACAAACTAGAGACGAAAATATGTTCATTCATCCACATGATCGAGTCAAACCATGGCCAGTCCCTCAAGCATTTCTGTCAATTGATTCTTCATAATATCTGCCGTGTCCTGCCTCAGCCTCCCCGGGCATTGTAATGTTCCACATCTGCCTCGCAACGCACAACAATTGATTTTGCTGTTAATGGCAGAGAGGGCATTCAGACTTTGACACGGTTTTCCTACAACACACGGGAGCCACAAGGCAAACAGGTTCCGCCCACACAGGTGGTTCACCAATCACAGTGGGGCGGGGGAGGGGGAGAGTCTTCGAGGAGCAGGTCATTAATCGCAACCTTTCCACAGCCACAGTTCAGAGTCACGGCTATTGCAAGGAGTCGATCGATGCGTGCCCTTTGCTGAAACTGCTGTATGGAGTGACATGGAAAATCAGCAAAACAGAGGAAATGAGGAGTGGAAAATGCCCATTATGGGTCTGATAGTGAAAACAGCAGTAACCAGCTGAACCAGGGTCGACAGGACTGATGTCACACGCCGTAAAACAACCCCAGCCTCAATCAGACTTGCTTGGATTGGGCACATGGTAAAGAGTACACATTGTCTGGGAACCCTGAGGTGCTAGGCACTGCACTTTGGACAGCACAGGAATTCTAGAAAACTAAGTTAAAAGGGCATCCCGTTACACTGAAAGCACCTGCTTGATCACAATGAAGGATTGCAAATGCCAAGCAACTACATTTTGCCATTGTATCCTTCTTGGCCATGTTTGGGGACTGCTTGTATCTTGGAAGACACTATGTCCCTAACACTATGACCGGACACTATGACCCTAACAATCCCTGATTTCGGTTGAAGGTATTATACTCATTTTGTCCAATCACCTTGTTTAGATGCTTGGCTTACTGTACACACAGATGCGCCAGTCAGAATCTATGAATCATAGAAAAAGCTGTGAACACAAAATAATGCATGCACCTATGGTTGTAGGTGCAGCACTGTTCCAAAAAAGAAAATGTCAACCTAGCAACATCCGAAAAACATTGATGATACACAAGCTTGTTATACGGCATGTCTTGTTTCTGGAACATTCTCGAGCATTCCCATTGGTCAGCGAGCAGACAGATGATAGAATTGCAGCTTCTTAGGCTCGATACCGTTACTCGCTGGCGAGTGCCACCACCCTGACAGTGCCGTCGTCCTTATCTTACGTGTGGCAGAACCAATTTACTCCACTGCCACGGGAAGGTGCCTAGAGCTGTCTCGTGTAGAGGAGGTGACAATTTCTCCAAACCTAATGGGACTTTGTTTCGGCTTCTGCACTTCGATCGCTGTCGCCACCTCCTCCCGGCGCCCAGGCAGGCATCTTCCTCGTCCCAAAAATGGTCTTCAAGAACCCTATCTGCCTTGAAACATTCATGTCCAAACTCGGGAACAAAGTGCTTTAGCCCCAACACTCCACTACATCGAGGTTAAAGGTGGTTCCTTCCAAGAGCTTGCCTGTGCAGGCGCCTGCATGCGTTGTCGAGCAGGCTCGGCCATTGAGTTCCGTGCGTTACGGCTGATCCCTCCGGACCCGTTCCCCGCGGCCTGCCGATAACGTACGCAGGCCGGTTCGACGTGGCCACGCGCCTCTCCTCCACAGCCGTACGCAGTGATCAAGCGCCTCAACATCCCTTGAAGGCAGGAGCCCCCTGAGGGATCCCGAAATTCGGGAAAGGGTCACAAACCCACTGGAAGCAGGGTGCCAGAATGCTGAACCCTTGCTCCACTTAAGGCCAGCAGGCGTGAGAAGGTAAGGTACTTACCAGTCGGTGGTGACGTGTGCAGTGCAGAGTTTCCTGTTTTTTCTTTTCTCCCGGTGTGCATGCAATCATAGTACGTTGCGAATCTTATTTTTTATGCACACTGTACTGTACAGCTCAGATCTGTGCTCATGTTCGGTGGTGCAGCGTGTGTAAAAAGGGTGCCGTGTCCGTTGGGATTGGCACACTGCTCCCAGTTACTAATATGTTTCCCGCTGTTGCATGCTTGTTCTTGCAAGAGCAGGGAACAAAAAATTTTATGTGCAGTCTTACTGTTCTAATAGTGAAAACCCAGGAGGCCCTAACATTGTAGGTGGTTTTCCCATGTGTAATCCCACTGCAGTGTATCACCTTGACAAGGGCACGGTTGTGGCAGTGGTCTGTTCCCAAATATATCAATAAATATGTTATTTTGGAGTAACAGAACACCTCTTCTTCTTTTCTACCTGGACCTCCCAACTTGAAGCATGTCTGCCCCTTTATTTATTAAAGTTATGAAACATATCAAGGCCTTGTGGTGCTGCAGCTGAAGCGATTCTTCCCGCGTCGGGGGAGGTGAGCGAGGCGGTTTACACTGGTCAGCGTGCCCTCGGGGGTGCCCGTGCGAGTGCCAGAGGGCGGTGGACTCACCACGGTCTGGTGGTTGACCTGGATGACCTCGTCTCCAGCGTGAATCTTCTTGCACTGGTCGGCCGGAGACTGGAGGGGGGAGGAGACCGGAAGGAAGAAGAGACAAGAGTTAAGGCTGGTCGGGACACAGGGAAAGCGTTCCCAGCATCTGCCCCTGGCATCTCAGTACCCCTGCCTCTCAGCCTCACTTTGTTAGTCTACTATATGTGGAACATAGCACACAGCACAGTTAAACCAGTGTAAGGCTGATGGGAGGATTAAACAGTAGTAACACAGTTAAACAGTAGATGTCAAGGCAGACACCGGAGCGGATGGGTAGGAGATGAGGACTCGTCTGAGCTGGCCCACCTTCCAATGTCGCACAGCACTCTTGAAAATGCTACAGGCCGACGGTAAGAAATTTTTTGCCACTTACAAAGAAATGACAAAAGAAAATCTCTTGTACAGTATAGTGGTTGTGTTCAAATGTTCAGGCAGGCAGTGTGGTATAATGGTTAGGGAACTGGGGTTGTAACGTTAAGGTTGCAGGTTCAATCCCCAGGTGGGACAGCACAAGCGTACTTAAGAATGACTTCAGTTGTATAAATGGATTGTAAAGAAATGTAAACACTGGATGACTTCTGCTAAATGCCTGTAATGTAATGTAATGTAAAAAATGTGACTTTATGGGTGACCAAGTACAACGTAGAATGACTTCTGCCTGTAACACAGGTATGCCCTGACCCCTGACCCCTGACCTCTAACGTCTCATCCACCAGTCCCAATTCTTCTCACCCACATGCCATTAGAAGATGTTAGCAAGCCTATGAAGGCTTTCCTTCTTGAAAGTCGTCCTTCTAAAGTTTGCTACACTTCCCAACAAACTTTTGGGGATAAAAAGAAAGCTGAATCAGAAACCCCACTCCCCACCCCCCCAACACACACATTGCTCTTTCCAAAGACATAAGCTGTTTCTCGCTTTGAAAGCTCGCTAATTAAAAGAAACACAGCCATCGTTACCATCTGCAAACACACAGCCCTCCTCTCCTGCCTCTGCAATTTCCCTGCCGTTCCCACCACCTATTAACCACCCAGCCGCTAATTAAGGACTCTCGCTTTGCCGTGCTAATTGGCCGCTTATCCCAAAGACAAAATGAGAGGGAAGCGTTTCGGCAGGCTGTCAGAGGCTCACGGGGCACCCAGGAGCATGGAGCTGGCCCGATAAGGGATGCGGTACCTGGGCTAGCCAACGGAGGAGATAAGACAGAGAAAGGAGGCATCTGAAATGATATTGAGCGATCCTAGAAAGTACTGGCATGGTGTCCCACACACAGAATGTGGGACTAGCCCCACACTAGCTAGCATACAACAATCTCAGAATGTGAGATGCCATTATGTTGGCCCAGCATTATTCTGTTTGTATACTATAGGCCATTCATTGATACATTTCGTTAAGGTGGGTATTCACATCTAGGCAGCTTGCCATATGAATTGCAACTTCTAATGATGTTAGCTCTGCATGCACTTGGCAAATTGGAATTTATTCAATAATATGTTGTGTCTTGTTCTCTGCATGGTATTTGTGCCATGGATAAAGGCATCGACCAAATAAGTGTGAAGAAGCAGTGCTTTCACGGTGCTTTTGTTAGTGACTCTGGTTGTTAATATTCTCCCTCTCCATTGGGATAATGTTAAGAGGTAGGGCCAGTCTTGGGACCAGACTGATTTGTTTTTGCCTGATTTCTGACCAGTTTGAATGGAGGAATCACTTAGGCTCATAGGCATAGTGTTTATGTGTGCGCATGCGCCCGCTAATGTGCATGCATGCATGTGCGCATGTATTTCTGTCTGTGCACGCACGTGTGTGCGCTTGCGTGTGTGTGTGTGTGTGTGTGTGTGTGTTTGTGTGGGTGTATGTGTGTGTGAGTGTGTGTGCACTTGCATATGAGTGTACGCATGTTTGCATATGTATGTGCGTGAGCGTGCGTGCATGGGAGTGTGCGGGGGGCCCATTCCCATCCTGTCAATGTCAGCCAGCCCAAGTGACAGCTGTCACAGGCCATACGTCCTGGCACATTCTACCACCCTGCTAGAGTGCACCTGACACAGGCACCACTCCAGTTATCTCTCTTTTTCTCTCTCTGTTCTCCCCACCCTCTTTCATCCCTTTTCAGTCACTATGAGGGGCTCAGTCTCCCAGGTAACAGCAGAGTTGCATAGCAACCGGAGTTGCTACATCAGCAGCCAGTCAGATTCAGCGTCGGTAATAGGGTAAGTGATGGAGTTCTTGTCCCTGTAAAATAAGACGAGGAGGTCTGTGCCCTTCTCCTATATAAGAGCAACTTCTGCAGAGAGAAGCCACCCAGGAGCCTACAGTTGTGTCTACTCATGATCGCATCTTTCCCCACACTGTCCTCAACATTTACTGTACACTTGTACTGGGGTAGCAGTGTGCTACGGTGGTTATGGCAAATAAAAGGGGTGGCAGTGACTCAGTGGTTAAGTGACACAGGCTGGCAAGCGGAGGTTTGCTGGTTCGAATCCCAGGAAGGCGAAATGAGAAATCAATGAACTGGAACCCGGAGGGATGCTAGTTCACTTCCTGGGGCACTGCCAAATTGCCCTTGAGCAAGGTACTGAACACCTAACTGCTTCAGGGGCGCTGTACTATGGCTGACCCTGCACTCGGACGAAAAGACAAATTCCAATTACCTTGTGTAACATGGCAATAAATAATATAAAAAATAAATAATAAAATAAAAGCGATGCAACATCATACAAATGTTTTACAGAGCAGTCTGTCTGTCCATGAAAAATGTGAATGAAGCTAATTGAGGCATTTAAACCATGAGACGCTGTCACCACTTTCTACAGGAGTGATTGGTCCAGCTCATCCACAACATTGTCTCAATGATTCTGTAGCACAGTACCATAGCAACAACCTCAAGGAAACGTTGCAGAAACAATGCACGTTGATTGGGAGGGCAGTGATATCTTTGTAACTATTACGCATACAAAAAAAAATTTTTCAGTTTATGCATCTCCATAAAGAAGTACGTCGGTTAATCGTTAACTTCTCCATAAGCGTATATTTGCTCCCGTGTTAAATGAGCACTGTGTTTACTGACAGGGCATGCCGTACAGCACCGCACAGATATTTCCAGAAGTGAAGAGGCACCCGCACAGGTGCCAGGGACAGCGCCATCCCAGCCAGCGAGGCACAGACCAACCACTGCTGCGCTTCACACCTGCTAGGACTATTAGGATGGCCGCACGTGAAAAAACAAATTAAATGCAGGGAGATCCTTGGCATCGCACTCAAAATCAGAGCCGGAGGGCTTCCCTGGCTCCGTCAGTCTCATATGTCTGGCATATGTGGCAAAATACCCTTCTGGCTGGGAGAGGGCATCCACAATATCTACAAGGGCGCCAGCGTAGGCCGCTGAGACCCATCCGCTCGCATGCCACAGAGGCAGAGTGTGCGGTCACAGCCGACGTAACACAACGCCCTACTGGCACATATACTGCCACCGATATCTGCTCTATAAAAGTAAACGACCGTAGGGCAGGGGTCCCCCGCGCTGCTCCCGGCAAGCCACGGGCTGAGGGTCTGTCGGTTCTCGTTTTCACTTTAAAATGGGCAACCGATTTGGAACCAAGAAGCCAGGCGAGGCGAGCTGACCGTGTAATCGGCTGCTTTAATGATCGATTCACAGCGGTGAGTAACACGGAAAAGCAGCAGCACACCCTGTGGCTCCTCTCCGGGACCAGGGTTGGGGACCCCTGGCTCAGGGCATAAGTAGGGAGGGTGGAATCCTGTGAATATTGGGAGGGGGGGGAGGAGTAGGAGGCGCGGGTCTTGCGTGAGGCCTGGGGATATCTCTCCTGTGCCTTCAGCTCTCGGTGTGGGGCACGGTCGGATGCAGGCGGAGGGGGGTGCTGAATGCTTTATGAGCATCCTCAAGTGGCTGGGATGTTATCGCTGAGTCTGATGCACGCTGCCCCTCCTCTCCCCCCCTCCCCTTCCCTCAGCGCAGCGCCCAAGGACAGTGGAGGACAGGACCACAGAGGGCGGGGACACTTACGTTCTCCGTCGTCCCGGTGATGACGTGAAGGCCATCGTACGTGGACTTAATGTACATCCCCTGATGAACGCAAAGAAAAGAGAGAGAGAGAGAGAGATTACACTATGTTTCCACAATTCCTTTATAGTGAACAGAGCAGTATAATTCATTTTAACAGGGTGCTGGGTTTAATGTTGATTTCAAATCAATATATTACGTATTTGAAACTAAAATACTGTAAATTCACATTTGTAAAATATAGGTTCTCTATTACAGCAATTTAATTAAACATTTTTTAAGTGATATTTAACCGCCTTGGCAATTCTTGTTCAATTAGCAATGTTTTATACGTTATTCGTGAAACAGAAAAGCACCGTACATTTATTTATTATTTAATTGTAGCAATGCATAATAGTTTTTGATAACAATATATATTGTTGATGACATGCAAAAAACATTATTTGTCATTTTGGTTTTTTTCCATATTGAAACTTCTCATGTAGCTCTATGTACTGTAAATGTTGAATAACTCAACGACTAATAAAGTTTGTTCAAAAACCCATGTGACTAAACCATAATTTTCTGTTAGTAAGTGGTAAAAAGAAGCAGTTTTCTGCTGCTCATTTCTTGGATATTCCATTTCCTTCAGAGGAAGACAGAAATGATGACAAATAGCAGATAATACATCTGTCTCTCAATGACTTGATTGTATCTGATTGCACCAGATACAACTTGATTGCATATATATCTGAATCTATACACAGTATGCCATCACACATGCTAATCGGGCATTATGACATCACCACTAACTTCAATGGAAATGCTGTCCTCAAAAGTTTCTGAAAGTCTTGCATGTGTGTAACCGTGGCTGTCCTTTGTCAAAGGCAGCAACAGGGAGCTGTCCAGCCATGCCGTCATGATGGAGTGTTCTAATATGCAGGACACTTTCAGGGCCACTACCTCCACGTTTCCTGCTTCTGTCACACTTCAGGGACACACTGTCCAGGTGTGTGTGTGTGTGTGTGTGTGTGGAGGGGGAGGTGAGTGTGCCCATTGCCCTACTTGGTAAGCTCACACACACCTGGCCCACATAATTCATGTAACATGCCCCTCAGGAGGTCCCTTCTTTGCTGCCTATTAATAACTCCCCTGCTGATCGCAGCTCTGTGTGTGACCACTAGGTGGAGCGGAGGTCACGTGGTCACCCGTGTGCTCGCCTAGTCTGTTGTATTTGTCGGCCTGTGGACAGGGTGACTGAAACGTTACGGACAGATTTGGATGCAGTCCAGTGAATTGATTGCCTATGGGGTAGGAGAGGAATTCATTTATTCCACTGTGGTGGAGATATCTATGGAGATCTATGGAGTGCTCTTCAAGTTAGAAATGTTTGCCTGTGCACAAACTCCCTCAAAACGCGCTTTAGGCAAATCTTTTATACCGTTTTCAGCGGGCTGACATCTTTGTAAGGCTGTGATCAGAAGTTCTAGGGCAGGGCTCCCTGGTTAAAATCAGCAGCCAATTTACACACAACAAACAAGGTGAGGAGTTAACCGAGTAAACTGTGCTTTAATTTTGTCAATTAAATGCTGAGAAACAAGAAAGTAGCACACGGTGGTGCAGTGGATAGCACTGTCGCCTCACAGCAAGAAATCCATGCAGAGTTTGCATGTTCTCCCGTGTCCGCGTGGGTTTCTTCCGGGTACTCCGGTTTCCTCCCACAGTCCAGCCTTAGGCTAATTGGAGAGTCTAAAGGTAGGTATGAGTGTGTGAGTGAATGGTGTGTGTGCCCTGCGATGGTTTGGCAACCTGTCCAGGGTGTATTCCTGCCTCTCGCACGGAATGCATGCTGGGATAGGCTGACCCTGACCAGCGGCTTAGATAATGGATGGATGGATGGAAACTAGAAAAGAAAATGACCACCGGCCTACTCTGCAGCCTTCCAGGTCAGGGGTTTGGGAAGCCCTGTTCTGGGGTGTCATTTGTGATGGAGGAAAAGTAACTGTACCTACCAGGCCCTCGCTGGGCATGATGTTGGTCAGGTGAACAACCTCCAGGTGCGCGGACTGGGAGACCAGGGAGTCAGAGGACAGCGAGATGATGTGGTCACAGATTCCAGACAAAGTTTTACACTGTGGAGACAGAGTAGTAGTGGTGGGGAGGGGGGATTAGCACTGATCGACTCGCTGTATTTAGTATCAGAAGAAGACTATCTAAACCCGAGCACAACTGCTTCATCCTCAGACCTGCTGGCTCTGTAGGTGAACGATTTATTGGGTCTGGCATTAGCAGCGCGATATCATTTGAACTGTACGGCGTGTGGCTTCTTCATTTTCCTATGTGCAGATCGGGATTGAGTCGTTCGGCTCAAACTGTGTGCCTGTGTCTAATATATTCAAATGAGAGCGTCGTCAAATATAACGTCATTATAAATAGACAATGTACTTCCGGTTTAGCGAGTACGACTTCCATTCGTTACTTCGCCGTGTAACGTCCTCATTTTTGTCATGACGTAGGCCTAGAACGCAGATGTTTTGTTAAAAAAAGAAGACGCCAGGCGAAATGAAGTTATTCGGAGCGGCAACCACCCAACCGAAAGCACGTTCTCCCGCGCGCGTTTTCGGAATCAATAGGAAAGCCGAGCGCCGCATAAAATAATCCACAAATCTGACCTGGTTTTTAATGAGCAATTACAGGATTAGTCCTATTCATCGTGCGAGGTGAGCAGCACCTCTTCAAAGCCGCAACGCATCTCCATTGATTACGGGGTGAAAATATGTTGTTGTTGTCGTATGTAAAACTGTGAGCTGAAAGTGATGGTCAGCAAGTTCTACAGATACACCACCGGTGTGAGTACGCAGACTGAACAAAACAAAAGAAAGGGTAATCATTTAAAGGATGCTAAAGCATACATTAACATATATATCAAATTCAAATGCAATGACTGCATTTAGAATATATGTCCAAATGTTCTGCATGTATGAATTATTTATATCTTATTGGTAATCATTGTATCTTGCACACAGGTCATTTTATGCTAGCATGTATGCGAGAAAACAGCATACAGTAATAAATTAAATACAGGATACTGAAAAATGTATTCTACAACATGTGAATACATTTCCATATATTAAAGTGGCAATCACTACAGAGATAATTGATGTAGATTCATATATTTCATGTTTTTGCGTATGTTACTTTTAACTGTGGAAATAACTATGAACGTGTTTCAGTCATTATGTCAAAATTTATCCTTATTATTATCATAATTATGATTATTATGCATGGGACTACAGCTATAAACAGGATTTTCCACTTTTCAAGCACTCACTCTTCTTTCTACACACACATTTATCTGTAGGTAAAAAGATCACAACATGTGCTCCCTCAGAAAAGCAGGACACACTTTCCTCTCCTCTCTCTCCTTTCCTTCCTTCCCTTTCTCCTTGTCTGATTGCTGTAGGCAGGAATTCCCCAGGGAAGTAGAAGGCAGCAGTAAGGATTTGCATTATTGAACACCGACCGTTGTCCGGAGAGCTTGAAAATGGTGTTTTAGAGAAATGCAAGAGCGATCTGCATCGCCCATATGTCCAACATGCGCGCTGTAGTGAACGTATGTTTATGTGTGCAAGTGTGTGTGTGTATTTGTGTGTGTCTGTGTGTGAGCCCTTGGGGCCAGTGGAAAGGGGAGAAGAGTAAACAGACACACATATGCATACACACACAAGCTCTCTCAAACCCTCTCTCACGCACACACACACACACACACTCAAATCTAGAAACTCAACTCTCGGACCTACATTTACATTTTACATTTTAGGCATTTAGCAGATGCTCTTATCCAGAGCGACTTACACAGTTTACATTTCTTTACATACAATCCATGTATATATTGAATATATATACTGAAGCAATTCAGGTTAAGTACCTTGCTCAAGTGTACAACAGCAGTGTCCCACCTCAGAATTGAACCTGCAACCTCTGAGTTACAAGCCCAGCTCCCTAACCATTACACTACACTGCCAGCCATGTAGGGACCGATGGTCATAGTGGCTGCCGGCTGAGCACTGACTACACCTGGTGTCACTGATTAGTACACTGGTGAGCGAATTGATATCAGGTGGTTCGGTTTATTGGATAGAGCAAGTACCTGCAGCCGCTGTGGCCTGTAGGACCGAGAGTTGACTATGTTGGCTGTAAAATACAAACTCTGTACTCTTACTTCTTACCCTCTCATACATATAAGATATAGGCTTTTGCCCAGGGGCTAGGAAGAAAAACTAAAAGAAACAAACAGACAAAAAGCTGTCGTGCTGAGCTCTGAATCCAGGAGAAGCACGTGTGTGTGTGTGTGTGTGTGTGTTGGAGAGTGCTTCTACAGATCCACGAAGTGGAACTGGATGTACTTTCTTTACCTATTTGTACAGAAGGCACAACTAAGAACTCTACTTCCACTAACCTTCCCTTGGGTAATAATTCATGAATTCTGAAAACAATTTAAAATGTTGTAGAGCGGGCGTAAAAAAAAAAAATTTTTTAAAGCTGAATGCATTCAATAATGGACGGAATGTCCTGTTACATGCGGTACACGTGGCACGTTCGGCCGATAAAAGGCGAGCCAAAGCAAAGCCATTTCGAACAGATTCGTTCCACCAATGTTTTATGTCCCCCCTTCGTTCCATAACTAGTCGTGAGTGCCCAGAGCAACATCTCTCCCTTTCTATGACCCTTGTCCACAGAGTGATTTATGCATTAAACCGTATAAATATCTCACATGATTCCACCGAGCAAAGAACTTGGGTCGTATTTACAAAGATTCTAAGAGTAGGAGTGCTGATCTAGGATCAGGTTTCCCATGTCCATATCCTAACCATACCCATTATGAGCTAAAAGGCTAAACTGATCCTAGATCAGCACTCCTACTCTTAGAAACTTTGTACATATGGCCCCTGTAGCCCAGGTTCATCCACAGCATCGCCGGGAGTATACCCCAGCATGTGATGCGCCGTGGTAGGGGGAATGTTCCATGGAGCCAGGGCGCCTGGTCCAGAACACAAGGGAAGACAAGACAACTGGACAGGGGGATGGACTTACCACGTGGAGGATCTTGTTTTCCGTCTCGTACACGGTGCAATCCTGAAAGAAGGTGCAAGCATGTTAGAGAAGTGGGGTAATGCCAATGGGCACCAAGCAGGCCATGGAAGTCTGCATGGTGCCAACCTCCCTGAGGATTAGTCCTGTTCATCTCATATTATTTCACATCACCGACATCACCTACTACCAAGAGCAAGAAGAATCCCACCCACCTTATAAGTACAGACCCAGCCAGCTAAATAAGGTTTTAAAAACCTAAGGTAGTTTTTTTTGGGTTGTGGAAAGGTTTTTTTTATGCAGTGTTATTACCCAATTAGGTCGCAAACACATCCTTAAAACAGTTCCCTGCTGAAGAAAAAGTACAAGTGTGATCTGGACCAACGTCTTTGCAACACACCAGGAAATGTGTGGTTTGGGGTGGTAAAAAGAAGGGCGAGAGGTATTCAGATGCTAATGTGCTTATTAGTATGCCCCAATAAGCACTGTCCTTGAAGCTGTACTTCAAATACTTTTGATCTTTTCTCAGAAAACCTTTCAGCAAAAAAATTATAAAGGACCTAAACCATGCCAGGAAAATGCACTGACACCATATCGAGTGGCAGATCTTATTTCCAGCCAGAACCCTTCATTTACTGAAGTGTTTCCATTATTTTGGCAGTTGCCTATATATATATATATACATATATATATAAACAAAATAATTATATATCAATAAAAAAATCTATATCCACCCTCAATAATAGCCATAAGGTAAACTGTAATTACTGGACATTTCAGAGAACAGGTTTAGGTGCCCTTTAATAAAATAAACTGCAGGAGAAAGATTTGACACATCTGCCCTAGATAAAGGTGATGGCACGATGGTAGTACGCCTCCACACTGAAACCCGCTGAGAGGGACTGGGATATGGAGTCAGGAGCAGAGGGCGAAGCTTTACGCTGTGCCCCATAATGCACTGCGATAGCGGGACACTGCGTGCTTCCCAGGTGGTAGCCCACACGCGGGGCTCCAGGCTCTCCTCAAACTGACCGAGTGGCCGATCACATCTCCAGGCACGCTTCCCACTGTGATGAAGTGCCTTGTCACGCCTCTTGTCGGTTAGACCATTGGCCGCATTGCCCCAGCCGGGGCTGGAGGAGATAAGACAAATGCAAGAGGGTTCTGGCCTCTGGGTGTAAATGTGGATATCAGGAGCCCACTCTCACTGATGGCTGGTGCGGTCCAGCGCCTTTGTAAACCTCATCAGAACCGTGGGGTGATGAGTGAAGGTGCTTTACCATTTGTGTACGTTTACTATCGACCCATGTTTTAATGGTAGATATTGGTCATATGGAATAACGGGTGATTGGTGAGAGAGGTGGTATTTAAGATTAATGCAATACATTTGTATTCCCCGTTGAGCTTGTGTGCTCAGCTATGCGTGTCCTTGGGGACAGGGTAAAGCAACACAACACAGCGCTCGCATCTTTTGCATTCACACAGTCAAACGAATCAGACATAGAATCAATCAAGAAGACCGGGCTGAGGGCAAACAAGAGCACAAAGTGCTAAAATGTGCATTTTTTACACTGGACCGAATGGTTGCCCCCTAAATGCCAATGCCCTCATTTACTCACATTTTTTTTCCCATTTCGGATATTCGTATGTCCCGATATCAAGAGGCACACAACTAAAATACCTCAGACATTGAGCCATTTCTATCTATCACGTTCACGTCTACTGTGACGCGACGATAGAAAGGCAGCGATCCCGTCTCTGTACGGCGCGTGACATTCGTGCCGTGCGACGCCCCCGGGAAGGGAGGCAGATGGGGAGGGAGAGAGGGCATGACATCTGTCCGAAAGCCCCATGCGGAGCATCAAGCCCGAAACACCGGTGACATCTCTGTGACCTTTTCATGCGCCGTCGGAGGGCACTGCGCTGTCAAGGAGAAGGGGGTTCGGGAGCAGGCAGGGCAGAGAGAAACCAGGTGGGAGAGTCTCGCTGCCTGACAGCTACAGAGAGCACGCGAGGACACGTCCCCTATCTCCTTCTGATAGAGCAGCGGGGAGTTCGGGGGGGGTGGGTGGGGGGGAGCAGCAGGCAATCAGACGTGAAGCTGTGCGTGGGCATGTATGACAAGCCCTCCTGTCTTTGTGAAAGCCGATGCCGAAGGTTCACGGTTAAAATAAACTGGGCACTCAGGGGAGCTGTCGTCCCTTCAGAGCCGACTACTGTAAGGGTTGCGCATTCCGTCGATGCCCGCTTTGCTGCTTCAATGCACACCGGGCCCCGGCGTGTTCTGCTTCGCTCGACAGGACGGGCGTGGGCTCTTGTTCTTCTGGGCTACTTCATATGCTTATAATCCATATATATTTTGTATGCAAGGGACAGGTTTGGGACCTTCTTCTCTCATTTAGCTTGGAAGAGGTGAAAAGCAGCCTTTCAGATGGCCTGAAACAAATCACACTTTCCATTGATTAAAAAAGGCTTGCCTTAGCATTATTGTGAATGTGAGAAAATCAACAGTGTTGATCCAACTCAAGCATAAACATCTAAATGTGTTGATCGGTGTTGATCAAAATCAAACGGTTCACACCGCTGTATCCATTCCGTTCATACGGACAACGCGGGCGTGTTTGGATTGGAATATCTATCACTGAGCATTCCGAATGATGATGTGAAAATCGTTGCTTATGTTAGCAGGCTGGAAACAAGATAAGTGGCACTCGACACAGGAAAATAGATTTTGTGTACACATAAATCAAGAACAACAGCAAGAGTAAATAACAATATTCAACTCAACGTTATGGTATCATGAAAGAGCTGCTAACTGCCTAGCCTTTATCTTATTGACATCTAAAAATCCAGTTGAACTCCAAAGACAAAGAACTGAAGATCTGCTCAAATAACATTGCTGTTCATTGGTTATTTTAGCCAGCTTGCTAAATATTGTAGACTATTGATAAAACGTTATACTCTTTATTCGAGATCTTATTTATAACACCACAGCTAGGTTCACAACGTACAGCGCAGTGACTGATTAAGAGTAAATCAGCAACACATCATACTGTTGTGGAAATCAGCACGGGGGAAACAGCTGTAGACTGAGCATGGTACTTTCTCATTTGTGTACATTAATCTCATGACAGAACAACATGAACAAGTATGGCTAACAGGGCTAACAGAATGACAGATCAACTGCTGAATCGAATAGTCTTTTTAGCCGCTTTAAAAAAAAATTGTTCATCAAGCTTATTCTTTTTCAGAACCTAGCCTATGCTACAAAAGGTTATGTTGATGCATTCTAACATCACTTTCAGAGTTCCGAACATCTAAGAGTTCCGAAAGACCTCCATTCCTGGGCAGGTCATATCTCCGCGGTTATACTCTAAACTGCAGGGGTAAATGGGTAGGAGTCAAAACTGCCCCCCGGCACCAGGTAAATTCTATTACCAACATCCACAGCAGGATGAGCTTGCCCAGACCCAATTCTGAGCTCACCATTATGCAAAGAAAGTTTAAAACTGCTCCAGGGTCAGTGCTTGATGGCAGGATCTTTACAAACGACCATGGTGAGGCCTCATTAGGGCAACAGAAGCTATGACTACCTCACCTTAATTTCAGTCTCATTCACCGCTGTGCTGGAAACGGTGCCATTCTGCTAGCTGATCACATGACACCCATATGTACGGAGGTCCAGCTACCTTCCCAGTGCCGGCCGTCCCCATTTGCACTGGGCACCTCCACACAGACATTCCACAGGGCATGCCAGCATATTTAATGGTGGATGAGTAAAGGATCATGGGAAGCCAATTGGTGGGCAGCCATTGGTGTTCATCGCATTACACATACCGGCTACAAGTTGAGATAAGCAGTAGCTCCAGTGTGGCAGCTTACCTGTTGCACGATTGTGGTTAACTCCAGGCACAGTTGAACAATGTTGTTTTTTAGCAGTGAGTACTCTGTCACACTGACGAACGGGGACCTGGTGAGGACAGAGGAAGGGTGATCAGAGGTCATCTGGGAGGAAAGAACGAGTCAAAGTATCAGCCCTCCAGTCCTCCGCCAACTTAGAGGCAGAGGGGCAGCCAGACAGGTGCTCAAGCAAACAGACAGACAGACAGACAGGTGTAATCTGCGCTGGCGAGACCTGTCCAGGATATAAGACTTTCAGCCACTCTCGGAGAGAAATGGAAGTAAAAATGTCTTCATTATTAATGAAGTGTGAAAAGCCTATGGCTGTAGGCCTTCATCGGGGCAATGCTGAGAAAGACAGACACAATGGTTGACACCTGCACCCCCGCAAAACCAGCCAGTGGAAATTGAACATTTTAAGCATGCTGGCGACTGTCGGCTGTGAAACAGCTACGCGCGATGAATGCAATTAGTGAGCGGTCAGACCTGTCCAGCCAGGCCAGCAGGTTCTTAGCCGCCCCGATGAGGTCCACCACTGAGGTGAGGAAGTCGTTGGGCAGGCGGCGGGACGCGCGCCCGTCGTAGTGGCCGCCGCGCCGCCGGCCCGTGATGAAGTTCTGCAGGTTCTTGGCCGAGGCGTTGAGCTTATGGGACAGCGTGCGCAGGTTCTCCGTCTCCAGTCCGTAGTTCTGAAACAGAGGCCACAAGAATGTGCCCCGTGATCCACGGTGATCCACTATCTCCACAGCCCCGTTGCCGGCTGCACACAATCAAACATCAGGATACCGTTGACTATAACGTGAGGTCAAAGTATGTCGCACACGTGTAAAAATGCATTGATTATTGCCACTCTCACATATTGATCTTGTGCATATACGGTATTTAAAATGTATGTTACAATATATGCAATTCGGCTTTCTATGTAAATGACACAATTACAAGATAGCACAGGCAACACGATGACAATAAGACACAGGTAACATAATAACATCAGATAACACAATGGCAATACATTACATATTTGTTTTAAACTCCAATATGTTAGCTTAGGCCTTGAGAATCTTGAGGGAATTTGTTTTATCTCCCCCACCCTCCTCTGTGACTCCATCTACCGAACTGATAGTCAAAGGTACCATTAGCCTTGGAGAGACAGATAAAATTACTAGCATTGTGGATTGCTTCACCCGTGCTGCTAGGCAACCTGATAGGTTAGTTCACACACTTATATGTGCCGCGTCTTCCTTGAGACCTTTGTGGCCTGGCACTCCGTCTATTGTTTATGCCTTGTTTGATTTGGACTGTTTGGCTCTTCACTGTTTTGTCAGTGCTGTGTGTCCTGTTGACGGAGTGTTCTGGTCTGGCCTGCACAGCTCACAAGGTAAACGGAGAGCCACAGAGCACACCGTGGCGCAAGGTTGCATGGTATTTCCCGAGGTGGAAACGGTTGCCAACAGCACAGCATCGACCTGCACCCGTGCACCTGTGCCGGAATGCTCACTGTGTTTAAAGTCATGTGACAGAGGCTAGTCAGGGAGGCAACTGTCAATGCCTCTCGCAGCGACCGGCCCCAAACCTGCCACCCAAGCCCCGGCGTGGGCCCAAAGATTTGTCAACGAAACAGGAAAATGTGCCATTTGGTTCAGGTCAGAGGGTCACCAATAACTAGACTGGTTAAGATGTGACAGCAGAGCATCGCTTCAGAAAGGACAATCGAGACCGGTGCCGGGCCCCTGCACAGTGCTCGTCCGTTACCAGCGTGTAACACAGCGGTCAAGATGACCGCACGCCTCATAGCGCGCCCCCCTGCTCTCATACGTGCAGGCCTAACTCGTTTCAAGACACAGAAGCTGAGTGGAAAGGCTTTGGGGGATGGTCTGCTTCTTCCAACAGACACTCCCTCTTCTCTCCTCCACAGCCACAGCCAGAACAGGGTCAGCATTGATCGATGTATGACCGTGCGTGCGTGCGTGTTGGCGAGTGGTTGTGTACGCGTGAGTGTGTGTGTGCACGTATTATTTGTGTGTACGTGCACGGATGCGTGTTTGTGTGTGCGTGTGCGTGTGCATGTAGGGGGGCGGGGGTGTAATTTCATGTTTACATGTGTGTATCTGCGCGACTAATCAAGATGAATCCGCCACCCCATGCGGCAGATTGATGCCTTCAAGCCTCCGTCTCCTCTCCCACTTGCCTGTTTAGCTAGTTGCCTTGGTAACCTTGGGCTGCACATCACTTAATTGCACCCAGCCTGATGTTTCCATCATCCCCTCATCATTTATTGATTTTTTTTCCTCTCCGCTTCATTCAAAATACGAGCCGGCAGGCTCTGCTCAGGCCATTATCTGCCGGCGTCTGCTGATTACATCACCACACAGGGAGACTCTTGTCTGCCCATTTTAAATTCCTTCATCCTTTATTACAGTAATCCCCATATTGTCCTGGAGGGTTAAATAGAAGCGCAAGATAGAAATAGAAAAGAAAGAAGTGCGCGCCCAAGTTTGACGAGGCGTTGACTAATGTTATGCACTCAACAGAGCAGAAGAAAAGAAATACCAATAATTGGAACGATAAGAATGGAATTGGATTTGGATTTACTTTTAGAATGCTCGTTTGCCAATTGTATGGATATTGACTTTGATTTGAAACTATTCTTGTGAACCAGCTTAAAAATACTTTTTTTTTAATGTTATCAATTGTAAATAAAGAGAATGTAAAAAGTTCCACACAGCTTTGTTAAGAAAATTAATTTTGGAAATAGTTGGGAGTATGAATATGAATATGTTATAAGATTTGTATTGCTTCTTTTCCTTTTTTGAAAGATAGATGAGGTGGACACAACACTGGGAAAAGGCCAACAAAGTTTTTTGTTTGTTTCAGTTTTCTGTTTGTCTGTACATCTGTCCGTGAGTATGTCTTAGAAAGGAGTGGTCTGTTTCGCTTTCAATTTCAATCATGCTTTGGAAGAGCATGCCTGTGGCACTGTCCTCCTCAACTCTGGTCTGCGGTGGCTGTGGGAGCGTTGACTTTTCTACAGCCATGCTGCTAATGCTGCTAATTGGCCACAAGAGGGAGCCTGCGCAAAAACGACCGGGATCAGAGGAGGCTGTGGGGTCTGCAACCTCAGATTGCACTTGCTCTCTTTTGAGGGAGTTGAAGGGGGTGCAAGGAGCGGAGCTTCGGATTCCACTGAGCTCCCAATTTATCCCAGTGGAGATAATGTGGCCTCCACCAGCCTGCAGGGCCTGCCCAGGTCATCCTGTCCACCTCCCACACCAGTGTTGGTCGAAATGATCAGAAAACAGCATAGCTCGTTTTGGGTTGTGCATGCTGAGATGTGGCAGTGTTAAACCCAGCCTCCCTGATCTCAGTTCAGCCAAAAATGAACCAATACCGAGAGAGAGGGGAACAGGCCTATGTGCAAAGGGTGCTGGGAGACAAATTGTGCCGACACCCTGCAGTCCAAAAATAAATTAAATTCATTTCCATAAAAGGTGCACAATATGAATTTTAAAGAGGTCTGCATTTCCCTCCAGTGATAATCTCATTTATCACGGGGACGCTCGTTTCATCACTAAAACACATCCGCACCCTTTTCAACGGAAGCATAAAGCGCCTATTGTATTAGCGTTTGATCTGCGCCCTCTGCTTCCTCAAAGGCGGAGTGATGTCCTTCCATGCTGAGCAGGCGGGGCAGCTGTGGCCGAGTTGCCATGTGGAGGGCCCCTGTAACCCACCCCAAGCAACCCCCCCCCCCCCCCCCATCCCCGTTTTCCTCCCAGCCTCTCCCCCTGCAGCTGGCCCCGGTGCAGTCATTACTCATGTCAACCTCTCCACCAGAGTGACGCAATGCCTCCACTCCACAGCGCTCGGCACAAATCGATGTGAGGTGAGAGAGAGAGAGAGAGAGAGAGGGAGAGAGTGGCCAGCACGATTCGGGAGAGGGGAGCAGAGCACACGCCGGGCCCAAATGTCTGAGAGGAGCTCCCATTGGCTTATCCTGACATGCTGGGGCGTGGCTGTCCCATCGGATTCAGCCTCATCTGCTCAGCTGACGCTGCCTGACTCACTGAGGTCTCTCATGCTAGAAGGTGACCCTCATTCAATGAATGCTAGAACAACCTGAACCTTGATCAACGGTTCCGGAAAAAAATAAATGAAATGTCAACAGTGAGACACACACACACACACACACACACACACACACACACACACACGTGAATGCAGGCAGCAGTGGGCAGTATAGAACCAGAAGAGGACCAGAGTTGTCTTTTCCTGCCCTTCTTTGGAAGGCAGTGACACAAAGTGACAGACTCAGAACAGGGAGAGGTTGATCAGTACAATCAGTGTTGTCATTTCTATCATGAACTGGTTCATTGTTTCCGAGGCAAAAAGAAATCCTTAAGGACCGTGGCCCTCTGTGACCTGAGACCTAGATTGGGGATGCCAATCCAAACAGGGTCAATGGAGGGAGCCATTGTGTTCCGTAGCAAGTTTAACAACCCGCTCCGGAATAATTTACCTGAATTTCTAATTAAAACTGATCCCTCCCCCTGCAATAACCATGCCTCTAATTAAAACAGGCTCCTCCCCTGCATTAACTAAGAACGGAAGCCAGGAGCACTGGAGCACCGTAAATATAGAATTGCTACAGAGAAGAAAAATGTGGAGAAAAAAATAACTATAGCATGTCCTTGCTACTGTAAAGAGGTTCGGCACCACATCTTAAAGGCGCATTTTCAGATTAAATGGAACGTAATTCCTTCTAGCAGTTCTTTGTGTTTGGCTATTATTAATTTGGATAAAAATAGACTCCTCAGATGGCCTCTTTACTTATTTATTCTCTACACGTGAAAGCTGTCCACTCACAGATTCAGTTCTGGCTTGATTGTGGGTGTGTGCATGTGGGCGTACGTGCATGCGTGCGTATATATATATATAGTGGAGGTAGTAGTGTGGTTAGTGATCACAGAGCGTCAAATAATCCGGTGGAGAAATGATGCTTCTCGCAATGAAAGAGGTTATTATAGTGAATGTAACTTACAGTGCAAAAATGAAAATGCCACATCAGTGTCATCTGAAAAACACAGTGTCCACTGATTCATCATGTCCGCGTACCAAGATGGAGAACGTGGCCAACTGTCTAAAGCAAAATCAAGTTACTGTGCTACAAAATGAATAGCCAGCGAGACCAGTTCATAAACCCGTACTCTTCATTCCCTCAGTGTGTGAGCGTGTGTGTGTGTGTGTGTGTGTGTGCACGTGACCTCTCACCCACACAGTTGCCAGTGTTTAATGTTCCCCTCCCTGCTCTGTGGCGAGGGCGGGAGGAATGGGCACAGACTCCGCACCCGCACTTCATTTGTTACTGCTGGATACGCCTCTGTCAGGACCGCTCCTTCGGGTGGCTGCAGTCCCTTTTCCGGTGATGGGGGAGGTGTGGGACCCACGTTCCGCTTGCCAACACTTGTCCCTCAGGGGCACCTCCCGTCTGCTACACGTTAGCGTAGCCCCACTGTCTCTCAGCATTGACTTGAATCCGCCTCTCTTGCTATATATACACCGTCAATGTCTAAGAATCTCTAGGCCAGGGATTTTCGACCGGAGGGCCGCTGGGTATGCTAATTCTCATTGCACCTCAGCTCTTAATTGATCAATTAAAGTGGTTGATTACACCGTTAGCTCAGCTTGCGTTGTTTCTTGGGTGAACCGGCATACTTTGCGGCCCTCCAGGACTAAGGTTGGCAACCCCAGCACATCTGGTGCCCTAATGCCTAGCATGGCTAACCTGGTGTCCAAGTCGATGGGTTAGAAATCCCCACAACAAGCCCTCATATGGCACCACATACAGGAAGTGACATCACATTATGTCCAATGAATATGAGGTATAATGTGATGGGAACAAGAGAGTACCCTGGAGTGAGGTAACCCTGGGAAAGGAGGAAGGCAAGGATTTCGATAGAAGAGAAAGAAGGTGTGCGGACTCAAAAGGGTGAGCAGAGAGAAAGAGAAAGAGTGAGAGAAGGAGGTTCCGAGGTGTGTGTGTCAGAGAGATAACGGGGTCAACCAGAGAATCACTCTCCGTCGAGTGGCGTGTGATACCGTGCTGCCTTTTACTTCAAGCGGAGACTAAAAATACGACCGTGCATTTAAATGTCACGCATTACGCCAGATGCCTTGTGAGTGTGTAAATGGGGAAAGTCAATTCCGCCTGGCAATTTCCGCCCCAGAAAAAGGGGTTTGTTTGTCAATGGGATCTGCTGTGAATGTATGTGCGTCAGTCAGCATCTGTGGCATGCAGCCAACCTGAGCCAGGGAGAGGAGACAGATGACACTCGCAATACATATAAGCCTACACAAAAACAAACAGGCACGCGTGCTTGCATTTGGACTACACGACGCACAAGAGCTGTCTACAATGGACCACAGAGATTTCACAAATCACTTGCTCTCCTGTGCAGCTAAGTGAAGTGAATCCAAAGATTCTCACTGTTTTCAGTTTGTGATGTCGGCCTTAACCCATCGACAGCTGTACAGCTGGCTAACAGACTCTATCAACTCTGGAGATGTACTGCTTCAAAGTCTGAAATCATCCCTGTCTGAGATGAAGGTGGGTTTCACAGTCCAAGTTTCCATACAGTGATTTGTCATACAGCTTATTTTCATTTAAATCTATACAGTTAACGTTGTAAGAAAATGTTATCAAGAAGTATTCCAAGTATTTGAAATACATTATAAGATATAAAAAGAAGCTTTTACAATTAAGTTTTCATTTATTCGGCAGACTCTTTTATCTATAGCAGGGCAATAGATCAACTGGTGGAGCCGAGGGTCTAAATGCAACCTGATATTGATGTACTCTTGACCCTCTGATTGTTTTCTGAAGAAAAGAGTATTATTCAAATGAATCAAAAATAGTGATTATGACCAGGTCTGAATCTGCAGAGTGGCAGCGTACCTCCCAGCAGTGACAGAATAATACCAAATAAAACTTAATATATACATATATAATAATACAGTATAATATATGCCATTTAGCAGACGCTTTTATCCAAAGCGACTTACAGTCAGGAACGCGTACATTTTTCAGTATATGTGGCCCCAATGGGAATCGAACCCACAACCTAAGCGTTGTCAGCGGCATGCTCTACCTACTGAGCCACACAGAACCAAAACTTGATTGATTGATTGGTTGAATAAAAGATACAGAGCAACCAGTAGTAAAGTATAATAACTGCATGAATGTATTAGTGCAATGTTTAAATATAATTAGTGCAATACAAGGTTCTGTGGGAAGGAGGGGGTGGCTCGTTCCAGCTCTGCCTACTCACCAGGGCACACAGCAGGTCGACAGCCTCCAGGATGAGCTCCTGGTGCCCGATGCGGGTGACTCCCAGCTCCTCCAGCTCCTGGTGGGTGATGTGCAGGAGTTGCTCCCCATTGATCTTCTCCCTCTCAAAGTTCTTAATGTACTGCTGTAGGCAGTCATCCAGACCTGCAGGAGAAAGTGGGCACAGGGTCACCGTACACTTTCAGCCACCGAAAACGCAGAAGGAAGCGCCGAGATTCGGAGACGTGCAAAGAGCCTTTGGGAATGTTCAATTCCCATTTTCTCCCCAGCACTATGTCTACTTGGAGACCTCTCATCAATTGAACCGTCACCTAAACACCAACAGCAGCGTTAGCTGTCGCCAAAAAAAACAGTACTACTCAACTGGAAAAGCGGAGATAAACTCACAATATCTCAATGGTTAAACCTGTTGATAGAACACATTTGAATGGAAGAATAACAGCACTCTCCATGAATCAAATAAAATCATTCAATGAAATTTGGACACCATTCAGTGATTCCCTACATCTGCCGGTGAGCCAATTCCACAATTCCACGCCTTAACCGAACAAGATCCTGTCGGTCTGTTATTGTAGTTCTTGTTTGTCCTATTTGTCTGATAATATTAATGTTTTTTTGTTGTTGTTTTAATACTATATTTTTTAGAGTGACAATGGGTGGTGGGCAGGGGGGGAGGTTGCCATGTGTTTGTGAGGGACCTTGGATCTCGAGGGGAAACATACATAAACGTAGGTATCCAATTATAAAAGTATAATAAAGTTCACTCCCAAAGTGGGGGAGAAAGAATAAAGGAAAAAGAAAATGACACATTCAATTTCAAATTCCAGCATGCACATGATGAACACTGCAAAAATCCACAGCAAATCCCCACTGCCTCGGCCCGCCTTCCCGCCATCCGGCCTCCCTGCATCTGTGCTCAGGATCGGGGGCATATCCTGTGCCCGTTGCCCAGGCCCCTATCAACATGGCAGGCCTGGGGGCCTTGTGCTCAGGGCAGCACTGAATGGCAGCGCTCAGTCACCAGATGGTCTGTTCTGCTCTCTCTTTTAGTCCTATGCTTCCCTCTGCAAACAGTGACAGATTCATGTGCCAGATGCAGCTATTGGCTCAAGTATTTTGAGCCCTGTAGCACTGTAATGTATTCATTAGGAACTGCCCTGTAGGATTACTGGGAAGAAATCTCGCCATACTGCGCACAATGGAGCCGGCCCCAATGGGTCGGTCAGAGGACCTTTCGGGCAGCTGAATTGCCTGGGTGGGCACTTTTCCTCCATTTTTACATTACATTTGACATTTTAAGCATTTAGCAGATGCTCTTATCCAGAGCGACTTACAATATGTGCATTAATACACGGAAAGAAAAATCATAGTTCTCGCAAGAGCGGTAGACATCGTTGCTAGCAGCTGCATACCGTACCTGTAACACTGGGAAGGAAAAGGTTAGTATATTTTTGAGGAGTAAACAAGTATACATATATACAAAAAGTATTGAACAAGTAGGCAGTGGTGATGACAATTGGCTAGCTGTACAGAATTCAGTGGTAGTGGAGTCTGAAAAAGTGGGTTTTGAGTGTCTTGCGGAAGATCGGAATGGATGTTGCATGTCCTTCCCAGAAGCCACACCCTGCCTTCCCCGTACCTGTGGGCTTGTGCCTCTCCCGTTATCATAACATCAACTCTTCTGCTCTGATACAGACCACAGTACAACCGTATTCTCCCAGGGCAACACAAACACGATCAGCTACATTGGAGAGGCTAAGTGAATGCATGACAAGACTAAAGTTGTCAAAGTTTGTATATGACATCACACAAGAAACATACCATTTTATTTTGTGTAAACGTACCATATATGTTTACACAAGCCTGGGTTCAGCCAGCACCTAACATGGACATGTTTTTTATCATTTTTTTGGCACATATATGTGACCATATTTAGGTCAGCCTGGGCTGAGACCAGTCTCAACCAGATCACTTTCCAATGTGACACTGAACACGGCAAAAGCAGGCAGTGCGCGGTTTCGAGTGCACCGCGTTGGAGGGTTTCGGTCGGCGGGATTGACTCTTCTGGCAATCGGGCGCCTGCAGTTGACCTGCACCAGCTGCGCACAAAATGTGATGCTGGGTTGCAATGGCCACGCCGCACAGCTAGTGGACTGCAAAATGAAAAGAAGTGGTGGATGGAAGCACAAGCTTCAGAGGAGAGCATTTGTTTGTCTGCGCTCTCCTGAATTGACAGGAGAGTGTATCGAAGCGATGGCAGGCTCACAAATACAAGGATAAGAAATAGCCATAAGTAAAAAAATAAAAGCAGGTTATATGTATGTATGTATGTGTGTGTGTGTATAAATATATATATATATATTCAGGTTTTTTTGTTAATTCATCTGACCTGGGTACAGATTGCCTGCTCTCTTAAAGGTGAAACGGTTTCTCTCAGTCTTACCTCTCCATAATGGGCAACACTGCTCTTCAGCTACCCCCTGCTTCCCTGTAATAACTGTTAAACCACCAAGCGCCAAAACCTGCTGTGCAGCAATAACCATGCATCTGTGTGGGGGGGAGGGGAGAGGGAGAAAAATCGATACCAGCGCAGCGTTAAGTTCCGCGAGCCGCCCATTTGCGGTGTCCGTGTCTGCTCAGACGTGCCTGGAGCTGCTGGACATCGTTGTGCAAAGTGTTCTACGTGAACACGTCGTCCATTGTGACTCCCGCCCGCTCCTTTCCAGACTCTCAGACACAGACAATGCAGAGATGTCAGAAAAGACTTGTGCTTCCCCGTCGCTGTCAGCCGCGTACAAAGCCGCCGTCCGAATAAATGCAGAAAGCTCCTTGAAGCGGGCAGAGTGCGAGGAGTGCTCCAGTGTGGCATATTCTCCTATGAAGCTGTATATGTCAAACTGAAGCATGATTTATTACTGGTACAATTCAATATGTGTGCTGTCTCTCTCTGGGCACTCCATCATTAAAGATATTAAACCCTCACGCACCGCACACACACACACACACACACTCGGGTACACTGCAGTAAAACTACTACTGCTCTGCTGTCCACAACACCAGAGTCGCCTTCAAATCTATGAGGGTGTTTTTGTAAATGCACAGGGTATGAAGCAGCTGAAACGCTGCTGAATTATTCAGGCATTGAGTGCAGCAGAAAGTGTAACACAGGGAGAAATGGCTTATATAAAGCAATCAGAGAAACAGAGAAGCTTTGAAAACACGGAACTCTACGAGAAAAAAAACAGCACTGTGGGCACACACGGCCAACTCAGATGGAGTCAAATTACAACGAGGCTGAGGACTCGCGGTAGGGTTCGCCTCCGTTCCTCTCTCGGTGCTTCTCTCAGATTATCCAAATTCTATAAATCAGTCGCTCATAATGGATTTCTTGAAGCACCTTTTTATAATCGTTTGTCAAATACGAACAAAAAAACACTTAAATCAAATCAAATTCAAAATCAAACATTTTGAATCAGCAAACGGGATGATAGCTACTGCATGGACACAGAGAGGGAAAAGGCCTTTCATTAAATGGATAGTAACTCCTAAATGAAAAGGACAGCTTTGTAAATAAAAACAAAAAATTATTATCAATATGGTAAATTATAATTTATTCCTCCATTTGGCCTATGTATCTTCTGGAAACACTCCTGTTCGTACTACATACTGCTCATTTGAACAAAATATTGAGATACCTATATGTATCTTCTGGACCACACATTTGAACTGAAGTCGCTCTTCAGTAGAGAGGCCGAGACGTCAGCAGTGTCCATTGTGATAGGCTTTCCTATACCGGAGCCCAGCACAACAACAGTCGTGACCAGAATGCACTTTCTTAAAGAGCAGGAGTGTGACACACATTACATCTTGAAACAGGCATCGGGGGAACCACAGAAATGTGAACACTAAATATTGAAATATTGAATATTTATTTGGTATGTCCAACCATGTACATAGCTTTGCCTTGGGCTACATCACTGCCCAGATGTGTGAATATTTTTGTCAAATGTTTCATGCAGTGCTAGGTATGACCCAGAAAGTGCAAGTCTCCCTAATACAGGTTGCCCGTCTTGTACATATCACACACACACACCACATATCACACACGCACAAACACGCGCAGACACGCACAGACACATGCATATCTTAAACGAGGACGACTAGAGAGAGCACCTTTTTCAGATAACTCAAGATGAGAATGATGCAAATGTAATTGAGGACTGACAGGCCCGCCTCCGGGTGCACGTTCATCAGCAGCAGACTCCCCGCGGCGCACTGAGCCTGCCGATGTGTCCGACTGCCTCTCAGGTGTCTGCAGTGAGGGAGGAGAAGCTAAATGTGTGACTGATGATGACATTACAGCCTTTTCACCCCCTGTGTGCCCTTAGATAAGTCAACCAGAATCACTCCTGGGATATAGGATACTCTCTATAGGACAAGTCATGCTGGGACAGCAAAAATCCCTCTGCCCTGAACCAGAGAGAACTACGTCTCCCAGGTCACACTGCAGATTCTGTAGGCCCGCCAGATACTCAGCTTAATATCCTTAACATTGAAAGCTCTGTCTCGCCACTGTTTAAGTAGGAACATCCCAAATTTGATTAATCAGAGGACCCTGTGATTGTGCCTCTTCTAAATAAAAAAAAGAGGCAAAAACAGAAAGAAATTTGCATCTGTTCGTTTTTTTGAAGGTAATGATTTTTTTGACTGAATGTCTGGTATTTATTGATGTATGTTCAGTACTATCTCTCCTATATGCTTCCACAACTTCTGTTTGTGAAAGAAAGGATGGAAGGGAACCCAGGAGTTGACCATCTGGTTAGTCTATAGATTCTGTGGTCACACTGTCACCTGCTGACATGTGGGCCGAGCACTGCCTTGGGCTCTTCCAACGGCCCCACGTCGCCCCCCACATATGTGCCACACTGACCCAATCTACACCTTCCGCTCACTGTTCCCAACAGTAGCAAGATCAGAAGAAAGGCTGGACACGTGTACAGCCACAGGCAGTCATCGGCAAGAACTGGAGAGCTATGCTCAAGAGCATCAGATCGGAGCCTTTGTAATCCAAATGTAATTTTTCACATGTTATAGAAGCTGCTGTGATTCCAGAACGTTAAGTAACTGTCCTTTCAAGGACGTCTTATACAAATCAAATGGGACTTTCAACCAGTTTTACAATTACATGTGTAGCGGATCATCAATCAGGTCCTACCCTTGGGTGTGAAGGCTCAGAGGCATATGGATGAATGTAACTGAAGAGGAAACTACGTGACCTTGTTACGATCTCGTCAAGTCCAGTATCCCAGCCTGACAAAGGCTGACTTTGCTCATTGCTTTAACCATAAATGTCCTATTGCTAATCCTATTCTAATGATGGGACAGGAAAGGCCAGACATGGAACAGTGTGGAACCTGGTGATATGCAAGGCACTCTAAGGGCACTGCTGTAGTTCACATTGGGAGCCTAGTGGGCAGGCCTCCTGGACATACATTGGGTGGTGACCCGGGGTGACAACAGACTGTTCAGTGTTAAATGAACTCTGATACAGTGCATTTTAGCACTATTGGTCTGTTAACACAAACCACTGTCAAGGACTATTTGTTTTTGTTTTCTCTGTATCTGGACCATTTTCCAGGAGTTCATGGAGTCAACATTAAGGGGTCAGGGAAAATTTTCAGTTTATTTATATGGTTTTTTATGGATTCCCTCTGGAAAATGCCACATTTTGAGCATATCTGACAACCTGGGTCTATACAAAAATAAAGATTGATTGAGATTGATATTAGCCTTACACAAACCACTGTTAATTTAATGTGGACGCCCTCTGGACCCCCCCGCCCGCCACCCACATAGAGCTAACAGAGTCAGAGTGGTCAACTCTCAGATAAGCAGCCCAATTAAAATCACCAATTTGACGCAACGTACATCAAATAATCACTTTCACAATTAAATCAAAACAAACACATACAGCAAGAGCTCTGTGGCAATGCTAACAAACACGCACCGGGTGGTGGCTTATCCATTGTTTGCTGAAATATGGTGGGACTGGGAAAGGCTCCAACCACCATGTAGTTGGGAGTTTTATTCCCTTACGCTCGAGGTAGAAAGCTGAGAGATCACGCCAGGACTTTTGTTTTGTGCAACGTTGCAGCAATGGTGCCCCATTTCCCCCCCGTTGCACAGCGACAACTTCACGAGTCCCTCGCACTAAGAATGTGTTATTTGTTATCCGGGAATCTGCAACACCCTAGGGCCTTTTTCCCAGGTGCCAGTGCCGCAGCCTCACCCAGTTGGGTACAGCGGGCCCATATTTCATTGCTGGTGCAGCTTTAATTAAAGCGAACATGTACAGTAACCTATTTTATCTGGGAGGCACAGTACTGAGGACACTGAAACAGTGCAGAGTTGCAGAATTCTTCCCCGAAGCAGCCGCAGGATCCGTCATGGCGGACCCGACCGCTTTGATTCTTCGTTCATTGTCCATTGTTGCAACATTGCAATAGCTACTGTTTTCCTCTGCAAAGGTCTTGGATCACTCCAGGGCAAAAGGCAGGTTGCGGAGAAATTTTTTCATGAGTATATAAATGTGCAGTTTGGCCAATGGGAGCAATTTCCCATGAGGGAGAAATAATGTTGTCAGTGAGATTTTGTCTTTGCCACTGGTTAACTAAAAACCCTTGAGGTGCTGAATATGCCACAGATTCAGACTGTGGAGCTATGCAATGCAATTATAACTCTAGCTAGCCATGTTTTAAATGGAAATGTATATTTTTAGAGAGATAATGGTTAGCAAACGCCAAAAAGACGGGGAATTCACAACTTGCGCATGGCCACCAATGGCCAACAGTGGAAGGAGATACATTGACTCATTCTGCCAATGCGAGAATATTACAGTTCATCATTGGAGTGAAACCAAGATAAGTTTCAAAACTGCTGTGCTAGCATGGCAGCATGAGGATGGGACCATAGCAGGCCTCTCCCTTTAAAATAAATAAGGATTGACCACATTAGAGTTACGTCCGAGCCCATTAGAGCTATATCCAACCCGTCACCTTTCTCTCTGGAAGTGTGACCATAATTTGACAGCAGGCCTCCAAACATGGGCTTACGTATTGGCACTGCACGCCACCGAAAGCACTGAGTCACAGTCACAAGCAAATCGAAACTGATTCAGTCAAAGATAAACCGTTTGGCTTCGGCACCGCTGTGTCCCTGACTTCAGCTACCGTTTACTCGAGTTTGCCGTTTTCACAGAGTTTGAGCGTGGGATAGTGTTCCTCTGCAGAGCGCACCAAATTGTTTTGCTAGACCCAGAGCACTTATTTATCCTGAGTGTGGGGGGGACGGGGGGGGGGGACGAAGAGTGGATGTCAGACAGAGAATAAGCTCTTTCTCATGACAAATGTGTTACAGGGAGAATAACTCAGTGAATGAAAGGACTATAATGAGGCGTAATTTACACCCATTTGTCAATTCGTGGTTCCCGGTGAGTCGATGCGTTCGGTAAACACTTGGTATTGGTTTCACTGACCCATATTTTATTTTTATTTTAATGTGCGGTGCCTATTCATTCACCTCCATATTAATGAATTAATTTGGCCCTGGGCCCCACAGAGACAAGCTGTGATCAGACTGAGGACTCCTGGGGCCATGGAGAAACAGTGAGCACGGGATATGCATGTAACAAGCATGTACGCTGACTGTGTGTCCAAATCCGCTGTCTACCGTATCCCTGCATGTCCTCTTCATAGACAGCACGGGCCAATGGCAAGGGCAAAAAAAGGTCACATCCACCGATCGCCTCAAATGTAAGTGAAATTGAATTTGACCAGAATTTCATTACAGTGAACACAAATATCTATACTGACTAAAAATATTTGCAGCACTGATACGCTGGACGCCTACAAGGAAAATCCTCAATACTTCAGCTGGGATAGGTTGTTTGAGAGCACGTGCCAAAATAGAGGAAAGACCTGCTTTCCGAAAAATGAGATTGAGATCACTTCATTAAGTATCTAACTTGAACATAGTTAGGAACACAGTGTTCCTAAATCAGTCGCGTGGAACGAAGGCGTTCAGCTCCCCTTTCTGGCCTCGCGAGTGTGACGGCGGCAGCGCTGTCAAGCTCATTCTGTGCGCACTGTGCCACAGACCCCACAGTCCCATTAGTGCGCGTGGCAAATTCCATCGCCCCAATGAGCACATCTTCCCCACAGTGCTGCTGTTCAAATCAAGCAATTAACATTAAAAGCACCCGGCCCACATGCACAGCATCTGTTTCACAGAAGCCACCATTTAGCCGTCGCGACTTACGCTCTTCTGTTGTGTGGCCGGTGACCTCGGCAAGTGTGCACACCGCCTCTCTCGATGAGAGGCCACAAGCCCACGATGATCCAGGTCTGCCAAAATACCTGCCAGCCCAGGTCTGTGCTAGCCGCTTATTCCTGGAGAGCCTCAGTGAGCTCTTACCTGCCAGCCCAGGGGGGTTTCATCACCTCCCATGGCAAGATCATTACATCAACGTGGCTCATTACTATTGCAGGGAATTTTTGCGTCAAGGAGCCCTTGTCATGTGTGGCTGGTCCCAGTTCCCTGAAGCCGTTCAGTGGGTTACTGAGCCGTTGATTGGTGGCAAGAATTGTAACATAAAGTTGGAGGCGGCGATCGAAGAAGGAGCGCCTGAAGCGAGATCAATCCCGCTAACCCGGTCTCTCAGAGAGGCGATCTCCGCACCCTCCCGCGTCGGTCGTCTATATCCGAAGGGGCCTGAGCCATTCCAGGGGGATGACTCACTCTGGGACGCCTGACCCACGCCGGTTTCACCGGACAGGCCACATCCACAGGTCTCTCCTCCATCTCAAAAGCCCCAAAAAGACAACGTGACCTTTAAGGGACATTTATTAAATGCTCCCAGGGTCACATGGGCAGAGGCAGATGTTTGCGTTCCGCATGCGTGCTCTCCGAAGCTCGGACGGTTTAGGAGATCGGCAGCCTCACACAGTGGTGTTTGCTCTTGTGATTAATCCTGGCAGATGTTGGGGCGTTTTTTTTCTCACTGCACCTCTTTGTCTCTGTCGGCGGACCGAGAGAGAGATTTGGATCGTGATGATTTGAGAAGGCCCCGAGAGTGAAATGTGTGTGTGCATGTCTGCACGTGCATGTGTCGGCCTGTATCCGTCTGTCCACGTGTCGGTCTGAGTGCGGGAATGTCTGTTCAGGGATGAGACGGTCTGTGCGCCCGCTCGCCTGTCCTCTACCCGTCCCTGTCTGTCCCCCGCCTGCCCATCCCTGCACATGCTCCAGACCTGTCAGGAGCCACTCAGGGCCAGAGCCTATTGGCCGTGGCACGTGATGTTGTTGTCTGAGTAGCAGCTGTCAGATTGTTGCCTGGCAGCCAGCCCTCCGCCCCAACACACATCATTGGCACGTCAGGCTCAGCTGCTCAGCCCTGCCCCCCCTCCCCATAACTGCTCTTATTCCCACAGACATCCTGAGCAGGTAGGGGTACACAGGCTCTGTCCGATGCAGGGGGACAAGGGAACAGAAAAGTCACAATCTGCTCCAGAGCATGGGACAATTTTAGCCAATGACCGCTCAAGGCTAGATTTATCAGCCACTGAAAGGCAATACAGATAGACAGTTTCTTTTGAACAAAAATCCTCCTCTCCATTTGACATGGTGAGTGGACACACCAACTTCGGACCAAGTTGGATCTCAAATCTTCACACACAACTGACAATAGCAGACCAGTTAGGGTGGGATTCGTTCACATGTAGCAGCACTGCCATGAAACAACAAAATAATGTCCTGTCATCTAACATTGGTCATGTTATGAAATTAATTATTCACTACACCACATAATTGACTTTGAGAGTCTAAAAACTAATTGCAGGAGCTTGAATGTTGACGGTCAAAAAGTGGTCAAATTAAACTTGACGTGATTTTTTTCTTTTTTTCCAGTCTCACAGGAATAACCGCGCAGGATGTGGGGATGGAATGAAAGACGAATTGTGTGTTCCTCTCAGCACCGCTAAGAGAAAGGGCGGTGGTGCATGAATCAGTCCATAATTCTGTGTATTTTTCAGTTCGTAAACGCAAATTGCATAACCGTGTTGCGATTCTGATTCCAGTTTTTCTTTGGAAGCAGCTGGAGTCTGAGCTCTTTGGAACACCACACACCTTGCAGCCTGTAAACCGCGTATTTGCCTGCAGTCTGTCGAGATTTTAATGTGGCACATTTTAGAAGGCCATTGTGACCTTTGTGAGATAATATGTTAATATATGTTAAAATATGTAATTTCAAATATAAGGACTCACTATAGGTTGAAATATACCACATGTCCACTGTACTCATAGTATGTCATATTTCGCCTTTTATACATTGTATACATAACTGAACGTATACGTACATAAATTGGAAGATATCTTGCAAATTACATTTACAGTTTACATTTAACATGTACATGAATAAAACTGATTTAAAGAAAGGGGAATTAATTCAGAGATTAGTCACACCCACTACCAGGCCATCAGTAGCCACTTCCCAGCCAGTTAGAGTTGTATGGCTCTGGGCAGTGCTCTACTTTCAATTTTTGGATTTGTCATTAATGTAGTGAAGCTCACTTTGAAGAGCCACTTTAGAGTCCGATTCCCAATTAATGGAGCCTGGGTATTTTTTTCTTCTTCTAATCTAACCTTAATCTACTTTGAAATAAAATAATACAGGAAATAGTTTGTCTACACATAATTGAGTTTTTGTCTGCACTACGATGTATCACGCCGAATAGGATGGGTGTAGTACAGTCACGTCTTGAAAACAGTGCGTAATTACCATGACAACTTGTCAGCAACACCATTTTCACAACTGGGAAACTGAGCTGAGTAAGTCACGAGGAATGATATCACTGCTTACATTCTAAGAGTTACAAAAAGCTTATACTATCAACAAGACTCTATTAACACTTTGTTGTACGTCGCTCTGGATAAGAGCGTCTGCCAAATGCCTGTAATGTAATGTAATGTAATGTAATGTAATGTTAAAAGAGCGCACACTGATGGCTATGTTTTTATGTGTGTTTATAACATTATTTGTTTGCTTAAGAGACACCCAGAGGGACTTAAACAATAAAACACATTAAACAATACAACACATCATCAATTTATTAAGCTAGATATTTTTTCAAAGCATTTAAAGTATCTTGGAATTTTAACCTGCCATTCCAAGTTCAGCTCCAGCACCACTACACCAGACCGCTGTCCTTTCCATTGCGCTCGTGGTGGATGATGCGCCATGCGAAGCTCTCGGGCTGCCGGTTCTCTAACAGTCACTATGATTATGTGAACAAGCGTCCTTTCTATTTGATAATCAAAGGGCACCCTCCTACCTTCCATCAGGCCCAGCAATATCGTCCTGCAATGGAAACATTTCGTCCTGCAATGGAGACGCAGGTTCATTCCAGCCAGGCTGATGAGACCAGGGTCATCGTGATCACGCTTACGGAAACTTTTCATCTTTATTTATTGATTTATTGATAACTCTGGTGCTTGATACATTCCTAGTACTAGTACTAGTCACTCGTCACTTTCCTTCCTGGTTTGGCTGTTTATGTTGTAGGGATTAGGAATTCCAATGATTGAACGTTTACTTCACTAGCAACAGGGACCAAAGTAGTTACTGTTGAGAATTGATGCCCCAGTCATGTGACAGGGGTCACGCACAGGGTTTTGGACAGTACTGCCCATGCTCAGCCAGGGTCCCCCCTGAGGCCCAGGGGTGTTTAGCGGTCGTCGCTGTGCTTTTTTTTACACTGTCTGGATGCAGCAGTGCGAGGAGCACAAACGGCATGCCTGACCCACTTATTTGCTTCTGTCTGTTCACCATGCTCATTCTCGCTAGAGGGAAGGAAGGCAATTTGACGTGTTTAGATGATTTTCCCCTACCTTTCACTTTTAATCAACGTTTCCAGGAACGATTTCTGTCTGTTGCTCTCGTTTTTCTTTTTCTGTTATGCTGACGATCTTGTTCTCAATTGTTTGAAGGGACATCAAAGACCAATATTCATCACTAGGAAATACAGGTAACCACCAAAATAAAGGAAGCACTTGAGTAAATGAGGGATACCATGTATATTGAAAGCAGGTGCTTCCACACAGGCTTGGTACCTGAGTTATTAAGCAATTAGCACCCCACCATGCTTAGGGTCTTGTATAATAATGCTGAGCAGGCCCAGATGCCCATTGTTTTGGCTACAATGACTAGAGGGGTGATTGTTGGGGCACGTTTGGCAGGAGCTTTAGTGACAAAAACTGGTGTTTCACAAGGAACAGTGGCTAAGGTGATGTTGGCATGGAGGTCTGAGGGAAACTGGAAGAAATATCCTAATATCCATGCATTGGATTGAGATGCAAGGCAAAACAGACAAGCAACTACGAATCAGTTGACTGCAAATTTTAATCTAGGGCGTGAGCAGCCAGATTCATCATGAACAGTCCCTCGAGAACCTCACAGAGAGGGATACTGCCATCGGGTTGCAGTGTATGAAGTCATATAAAAAATATAGTCAGATGAGTCATCCTTCACCCTGTTCTCAGCAAGCGGACGCATGGACATGTGGCGCATGCCAAAACAATTGTCATCATTGGTATGTAGCTGTCTAGCAAGGTAGCCAGTAAGCTTTATGAATAAAACGGAGCAGACCTAGCTACACCAACATATTTTTGGTGTAAGAGTACCAATTTAGTACAGGATTGTATGTCCTACCTTTTAGTGAGGCTAGCTATCTGGGTCACAAAACAATGTGATTCAGGATTTACTTGTAAAATGCATTTTAGAAATCTATTTTTACTCGGTGCAGAACTTATACATCTCTAAAAGCAGTAATATTCATAGTTTGGTTGTTACGATCTAAACTTTTAATAAAATAAAAACTCACAGGTCATTGAAAATCAGGAAAATTCCTGTTAGCAGTGAGCTGTCTTTATGCAGAAGTAATGGCATCCAATATTTGTTTCCTTTCTATTGGCTGATACAGCATCACATGACATGCACATCCTTATATGTGCAAAATAATCATTTCACCTGTAGGTACGTCCTGAAATAGACCACTATGAACAGATGTCATTTTTGGCTGAAGTATAGACCAATGGGGAGAATTAATAATTGGGTGTAATAATTATGTACTCAGCAGGAGCATTAAGAAGGAGAAGAAGAAAAGAAAGAAACACAAAATAACCCAAGTTTTATGCTTTATTGTGTGTCCGTGTGAAGTTGTATCTGAATTCTGTGCCTTTACCTGAGGTCAGAGTGTACAGAAGTTAATGTTCGTAAGGACTGACAGTCTGTAGCCATTGTGGTTATTTCTGGGGGAGATCCTGAAGAAGTGCCAAACTCCTGGTGCTGTATAGGTATGGGGTATGCCCCGCCAACCCGTAACTTGGCTGATGATATGTCTGCCCAATTTAAACCACTCCATGCCAGTACAAGAATACAACATATGGTACTTCAGGGGTGGTTAACAGTCGACTTACCACCCTTGGCATGCTATACATTCTTCTATATCCACAACAGTATCTTGTATTCAATATTATTGAAGCATTGAAGAGTGCACAAAACATTTCACATTTGACATGTTTTGTCATTTGTAATATGACATATATGAAAGCGGGTAGTATATTATGTTAACCCTTGTATTATGTTTCAATGTTTAACCAATGAATAGTGTTTCGGCCAGAAATGGCCAGTGCTATACAAGTCACCTCAAAATTGTATGATATGCATATTTAACCATCTCAAAAACTAATTATTTGAAATTATCATCATGTCACTGACTATTATTACAAACTTGACCAGATATTTCAGTTTTTTGTCCATATAACACAGGTTTCCCTTGATATTACACCACTCGTTTTTCATTAAAAGCACACAAAATGCAATAATTATTCATTAAACTGGCCATGATGGTCATAATGTGTTTGTTTTTTTAATTGCTGGGGAAGATTTGGCACAATAACATCCATTATGACCTGTAACTCACATCAACGGATTGACGGACTACAATGAATCAGAGGATGGTTCATTGTAGTCCGAATTACACTACCGGTCAAAAGTTTTAGAACACCCCCATTTTCCAGTTTTTACAGAAATTTAAGCGGTTCAAGTCCAGTGAATAACCTGAAATGGTACAAAGGTAAGCGGTACCCTGCCAGAGGTGCAGTTTACCACTTACCTTTGTACCATTTCAAGTTATTCACTGGACTTGAACTGCTTAAATTTCAGCAAAAACTGGAAAGAGGGGGTGTTCTAAAACTTTTGACCGGTAGTGTATGTTCAACATTGTCCTCAGTTTCAGACACTTCCTCCTCTATTTCACTGTCATTATCACTGTCTGAGTACAGCAAGGGCTTCACTGGCTGTACATGAGTCTTCTGCTCATGTTCCTCTTCAGACGAATTGCTTCTGAGTGATTGAGTGAGTAAATGGTGAGTGGGACCTTTTTTATATCAGTGTTGCCCCTCTCAGACAGTAACAGAGTGGATTCCCACAACTTAGATCTGCATCTGTCTCATGTTATGTGTATGAGGCATTGGTAAGCTTTTTGAATATAAAATATATTTATAAACATGCCTTTAGTTAAAATAAAAGTAAGAAAAAATATTAGCATCTATTTAAGATTGTTACATTACATTACATTACATTGTGTGTGTGTGTGTGTGTGTGTGTGTGTGTGTGTGTGTGTGTGTGTGTGTGTGTGTGTGTGTGTGTGTGTGTGTGTGTGTATGTGTGTGTGTGTGTGTGTGAAAAACAAAGTGTCCCTCTTATTTATACTACCTGCTAGCTCATAAAGGCCTATTCTCCTTTGTGGCCGAAGCATCAACATGGGGTGCAAAGTGTTTATAGAAATAAACAAAAACATCTAGATGCCAATATTCTGTATAAAAGTTCATGACCCCAAATTAGGCAAAGTCACCTGGCCTCAGGCTAAAACAAGTATGATAACCAGCCTTTTTGTGATGATAAACACCTAAATTCGGGTCAAATCTGTCCAACATAATACAAGGGTTTTAATAGCAATAGGCTATGCCTTTATTTTTATGTTCCCATGTATATCTACATGGAGAAATCCATTCTACATGGATTTTAGTCCACAAATGTAATTGCACCCCCTGCTTAAAGATGTTCTCATTTATTATTAAATACATAGAGTACTAGTTATACACAACAAAGACAATGCAACTTGTATAGTAAGTAAGGAGTTCCTTTCCATTTAGGGTTTGTCTTTATCTTTAATGCTTGGATTGGAAAAAGTATTGTGAAAAAGCACCTAATAGAATTTCTCACCAAAGACAATGAATCACAGAGATGAATGAAAATGCTGTGTAAATAAAAGAAACACTGTCACACTGACTTACATTCATTACTATAAACAGACGTATTGCAGAGCTGGAGGACTGTATAGCCTTCACGACCCCTGTTTTTCAGTGTTGAAAATTAACCTCAATATCAACAGTTTTTTCAATATAAAACACCACATACATAAACGTACAGAAGCTCAATCAATATATGAATATTTTATGTAATTCCAGTAATACTTTGGGTTCAACAACACAGGAAAATAAATCTAAAATGCACAAACAAGTTACTTCCAAGTCCTTGCAAAATGCACAATGTTCCCTGACACATATTTGTTGCTTCCAGTGTGCAGTTCTGTTCCCTCCCTGACTCAGACTGTGCAGATTCAATAACATGTCTAATAATGTGTTTCGCTGCACACGACCATGCCTGTGGCCTTGGGACAACCACCGTGTGTGGGAGTGGGCTAGAATGAGGGAGAGCTGCTCTGAATCATCTACAATACACTAGCGGGTGTGTATGAGTGTGTGTGTGTGTGTGTGTGTGTGTCTCTGTGTGTATGCGTGTGTGATGTCTTCTGTGCATGATATGCATTTTGTATGTGTGTCTGTGTGTGTGTGTGTGTGTGTGTGTGTGTGTGTGTGTGTGTGTGTGTGCATGGTCTGTGTACATGATATGTTTTGTGTGTGTGTGTGTGTGTGTGTGTGATGTCTGTGTACATGATATATATTTTGTGTGCATGTACGTATGTGGCATCTGTGTTTGTGTTTGTGTGCACGCATCATTTTTATGAACTATCGACTGATAATACATGCCCGGGTTATGTGATGGGTTCAAGTTTTTCAATATTCACCTCCTTCCCCTCTCTCTTCTAGCTCCAGCTTCCGGGGTTCCTAGGCAGCAGTTGCTTGGTGACCAGAAGGCAAGCCCCCTCCTCGAAGAAGCAAATGAGCAATGATACCTCTCCTCAGAAGGCAACGCGATAATGCCAGCTTGCGATGAGTACGTGGGGGTTGTTTGTTTCGCGATGCCTCAGAGAGGGCTGGGCAGCACTCAAAGATCCAGGGCTCGGATCTCCAATCCGGATCCTGCAGGATCTCTCTTTTTTCCGGATCTGCTATTGGCACAAGCTGAAATGGGGGGGGGAGCTCCCTGCTCTGCCTCATTGACATGCACTACACGCGAAGGGGAAATTCCCCTCCTCACCACTACCGATCTGATTACTTTAGTCCTCTGGCCCCAAGGGCATGTGATTCCAAGTATTCCAGGCCATTTCCTCAGAAGAATTCCTGTATCTGGGGAGAGATCAGGTCTGCATTGTTAATGACCATTCACCCACAGCCTTTTAGAATGGATGCTTTTAGAGCGTGCCTACTGTATACAGCCACCAGCCATTCCACATTTCCCTTGTTTTGAGAGTATCTCGAAACGCACGCACGTATAGGTCAATTTGCATATGGGCTTATTGATGGTGAGTCTGCGCGTGAAAACGCACGCATCTGTTTTTCTCGACCAAACGACGGCGTGCCCTTGGGTATCTCCGGAAGCTGCGAACCCCGCGTCTGCTCTGTTCCGCTGTCAAATGCCCACGGGGAAAAGAAATCCACCAACACGCCGGAGGAAAATTAGAGGTTAGAATAGCCACTTTGACAGAGCGCTGTTGAATTATTTTCAAACACAAGCTCTCCAATTAAAGCCCACCACATTCCGCGCATTACAGCTCCAGGAACGGCTGCTTCCGGAGACGTTCTGCCACTCCGCCTTGAGTGCATCATCTCCTCCGTTTAAGTGCATGATCACACCACTTAGTGCCCCACACCAAAGCCCAGCTCCCCGGTGTAGGCATGTTCTTGCCCAGATCCATCACTCCTGCATCACCTCTTTGTGAATGTGTATGTCCTGTCTCGTGTTTCGTTGTATCCACTAGCAGTGGGTGTCATTTTTGTTGCTGAGATAACTGCTGCGTTCGGGATTCATCCCGTCTCGTGGGAAAATGCATTAAGTTCACAACGTACCAGTGAGAGTCATTGGGAAGGGAAGGTTCTCATCAGCTCTCATGCCAAAATCGTCGTGTTTGGGAAAGAAAAACGGAATGAAAAAAATCGCTGATTCGTTTTGAAAGGTGTACTGCAAAAGAACAGAACCAGGAAAGCAACATTCTTTTTTCCCTGAGAGCTAGCGATTGAGTACTCACAGTGCTCACATTCATGATAATAGGGAGGGAGAGAAAGAGAGCAGTGAGCAGAGAACATGGAGGTGGAGAAGACAGATCAAAGAGACATGGGAATAAAAGGGGAGGGAAAGAGAAGGAGAAAGCGAGGGGAAACGAACAGGAGGCAGAGGGTAGGAGAGGGGGTTGAAGGCAAGCCTTGTACAGCGTGTGCGCTGAATATTAAAGAGACCATCAGACCGGGAGCGAGGTGGCGGTGTGGGGTGTGGGGAGGGGGCTGGGGGGTAACAAAAGGAGTCTTCCGTGGAAGTGGGAAATCTTCCGTGCTGCTACGAAAGGCCTTCAGCTAAACGTGTAATTAGCTGAACGAGATCAATGTTGCTAAACCGATCAGCTCAGCGGCCGCATTAAGCTTCCATTTCAGCGGCCTCCTCTCCCTCGGAGGGAGCAGAGGGGGGAAAGTGCTGAGCGGCCACATTTAGGCTCCTCTGTGTTCTACTGAAGGGCAAAAAACGAAACCGAGGGATATTTTTCAGCACATTCATGCAGGAGCGCACAGTCCATTGAAGAGCAGTTCACAGGCCCTCTCCTTTCCACTATCAAGTCGTGCTCTTGTTTTTAAACTTTGCCCACGTTGAGCCTGCGGGTTAAGACAGTGCGCACGTCCTTTCCGAGCACGACTCCCCTAGGGGAGGAGGTTGTGCTGCGATCGTAACGGAACCGCAAACAATCGCCTCGGAATATGGCACAAAATTTCACTGCGGTCGGGGAAACTGCCGACACCTTTGCAACGCGACCGTTGAACCGTTCACGGTTCACCGTTCAGTGTCCCGGTCCCTGAGGCTGCTATGGTGGTGGGATCAGTGGTCTAACCATTAGAGCACACAGAAGAGGCGCTTTAATTTCTGTGGCTGAGGTGACTCTAGTACTCTCGAACCCGTTCACTCAGCGAAAGAGTGTAGAGACCCAGCATCCCGGAAAGGCCTACATAAACATTTGACAAACACAACAGGTGGTGTTTACTGTTCAAGCCTGCTTTCTCATTTATTGATCGGTTGTCTTATTTGTTGTGACCGCTCACTTTCCTTGATTTGCGTGCCCTAAGAGTGGAAGTGTTCACGGGATGCCATAGTGGGGTCACAAACTTCTTGGAACAAAACAACAGGTCAATTTTTCCAAACCCGTTGGCAGGCTAATTCAGAATTATCAGTTTTTAGATCATTGTTTTTTCAGATCAAAGACTCATTCAAGAGATGCCTGCAACTTAAAGGGCATTCTGAGGGTAATGTTCTGTGAGCAAATATTTTGGGATTGTCATGTGATTTCCATTGACTATGCATATCTAACTATCTAGAAAACGATGCACTTTTATGGAAGATATTTACCCCTGGGAAAGCTTTTGGATGGAAGTACAGTGCCAATCACACAGTAAGTAAATGTCCCTTGTAAAGGCACATTTAAAAATACCCAAACATTTAACTTGTTTAACTCTCTCATACGTACCATAAGTATGGTAGGCGTTAGCCCACAACCCTCTTTACAACCATCTGAGAAAACCAGGAAATGTGTGTCAGAAACAAAACCAAAACGGCACAGCTGCAAGCCGTGCTTGTACAGTATGACATTTATTTATCTCCTTGGAGAAAACCGGGAAATGTGTGTCGGGAACGTAGCAAAACGCTAGGGCTGCAAGCTGTGCTTGTACGGTGATCTTATCGTCAATTTTGTGACGTGCGCGCACTGAGCATCAGGAGTACTGTGGCCTCAGGACACCCCCGCAGCGACAGCGACGCTCCTCAGGGCAGTTTGTCCGCGCACTGTGCGGTACGATTCCATTGTTTCAGACACCCGGAAATAAGAGGGTGGGGGAATGGAAGCATTTACAGAGAACAGTAGATCTAATGCCTGCTGGAGGATTGAATGGCAAGGACTTCAGCCTCCGATGCCAGGCGCAAGACTGCCCTGCAGGCCAGAGCAGCACACAGTAATAATCCCTCGGTTTTGCTGACTCGAGGATACGTGTGTGTATTCGCACGGCCGGGCTATTAAAAGCAGTACCTTGTGGGTAACAACTCGGTTGAAGACGCTGCCGCATCCAAGGCTCAAATCAATGGTCCCCCAGGCACTGCACAAAATGACTGAGTCATGCTTTACACTGCCATCAGCTGGTTTGCGCTGCCACCCGCTACCGCTGCTGTCAGGTCTACGAATCGAGGCCTTCACTAGCTCACGCAGTCCAAAGCCACACTTCTCCATCAGCGAAGACCCTTTGATGCTTTGCTGTTAGCTTGCTGTCAACCCCGCGTGTAGGGTAATGAGTTAAATAAACCTACAACATGGATAGGTACATAGTAGGGACAGACATATTCATTCATTGCGAATGAAAAGCGGAAGGAAGGTGGGGAGTGTAAATTATGGTATGCCATAGTTCTAAAGTCATCTGTCACTCAGTATCATCATAATGCGTTATACTGTTGTACTGTAATGTCAATCATGCCAACAGAAGGGCTATATTTTCATCAGCATTGAAATATGTCACTCAAGGATATGTCACTCAAGGAAGGATGCCACAATACTGTCACTAATTCACACATTTTGCAATGTGTTTTGGCATGACACTATAATTAGTACAAATAAAAATGTCACCTAGTGTATTCCTATGAGGAAAATATAATTAGCTTATGTTAATTATATTTTCCTCAGGGACACTGTCTGGTTGGACCTAAATGGCATTTACAAAAATGTCCATTTGACATCAAGTATGCTTGTTATGTTCACCACAATAAACACTACATTTCCTGGGGTTCATATTCTGATACTTATTGGTGTTTTCTGTTTATTTTTTCAGAAAACGCCAATTAATTTCCAGATTGAATTAATATCCTATAAATGTAACTTAGTTGGTCAAATGTTTGATATTAGTGGATATAGTAAGGACAACTTACACCACAATTTTGGTTATGCTATAATTAGTCAACAATGGCTTATCTATCAGCAGCCAATGTTGGTTTAGTAATACCGTGCTACATTTTCCCAATAGTATCTAATTAGAAATCTAATGCCTTTGTCACTACCGGTCACAGGGCTACGGCAGTGAACTATGAGGGAGGGATTGACCTGAAAATAGCGGGTGTAATTGGCTACCAAACTGGGAGAAAAACGGGAGAAAATAAGAAATGAAAAATTAAATGACCCAACATTGCAGTGTCACATTGTCCACTACTACCACTACTACCAGCTTGGGCACACAGTTGGATACACCTAATATGGTGAAATATGTAACTGTCATACAGCAGCCCATGCTAGCAATAGATTAGTAGATTAGAATAGCCCAACAATGTTGTCACATGCTCCAGCAAACTGCACAATGGGCTACTTCGCATGAGGCGATAAAGATAGAATAAGGCTAACTTGAGTCATGTTTACCGAGTATACATATGTTTAAATGAATTAAGTTGTGTTCTTTTCATTAACAAATGCACTGTGTACAGGAACCCATACTTTATTAAGTGGTAAATCAAAAGCACAGAGGAAACGAGACAAAACTTCGAGGCAGTTCAAGGTATTGCGTTACAATTGTGAAAATGAATGGCATCGCACAGGATTAGGAGCTAGGATTTGCCATATTTTGATGATTATCTTGTGCGTGGCAGAGGCAGAGGAGGAGGAGGGGCTTGTTGGAGCTCAGGTAATCACAGTAGGGTCTGCAGCACAATGTGTGGTATGGCTCATTGGGCCAGGAGGCAGGAGACAGTCAGGCTTCCCTATTTTTTCCCCATAATGCACAGCTTCATCTGCACTCAGCTGCTCGCCCCCACTTCACCTCCTCTCATCAGCACGGGCCCACATGCTCTAATCCTGAGAGCTATTTCATCCCTGCCAAACTAACTTTAAGACCTTAGAAGAGAGGGAAACGCACGCGCGAGAACGCATGGATGGAAAACGCGCACACAGACACATACACAAGCATTAATGTGCACACAATCACACACAAGAAATAAATATCCTACCTTGCGTATTATCTTGCAAATCCATTGCATGGTTAGCCAGGTCAAATGTGAATCTGAATCGTGGTTCTGTGTGGCTCAGTAGGTAGAGCATGGTGCTGACAACGCTTAGGTTGTGGGTTTGATTAACACTGGGACCACGTATACTGGCAAATGTATGCACTCACTACTGTAAGTTGCTTTGCATAAAAGCACCTGCTAAAGGCATATGTTATGTTAAATGGCATATGTGAATCAGCTCCTCAAATTGTATTTTTTTTTAATCTGTTTGAAGCAGTGATCAGCAGCATTGCTTAAATCTCACGTCCACATTCAGGTTCATATAGCGTAGTATAACAGGCATATACTGTTCTCCTCTCCTCTTTGGGAGAACTGCATGCTACACTTCCTATTTAACTCTGTGTTACCAAAACTTAGATGACTAGACTACACTTTCTAAACACTTCTGAATAATCTGAAAATTGTGAATCCTTACAAATATTATTAGACGCAAAGCTCAAATATATGGTCTCTGCAGTGTTCAAATGTTTTATCCAATAAACATTCAAAAATTGAATATATTCTATAATGCTACATGATGGCCGCTAATAATGATTGTTCTTCTGATCTTTAAAAAAGTCATTAAAACATGCAGGTTGTGGAGCCTCGGGTAGCATAACGGTGTAAGCATTCACTTGGGAATGCAAGTTACCTACTGCAGCCATGGTTCGAAACCCGACTGCGACTGCGCTGTCCGCCCCAGGGGGAGGGGGGAGGGTGAGCCGGCACAAGTTCGCCGAAAAGTGTGAAGGGTGTCTCTAGAAGGTAGGTGGGTGAGTTCTGTCTTGGAAGAGACAGGGAATTAGCTTGCCCCATACTGATGGGCGGTGAGTTCGTTGGGGATGGCGAATGGAAAGAAATAGAAGGTATAATTGACTACCAAATTGGGAGAAAAACGGGAAAAAATCGGAAAAAAACAAAAAAACATTTCTTTCTTATTAATTCCTTCCCCTTAACAGTTATGTCTGCCACTCACTCTGCTACAAAACATTCTTCACTCAGTTGTATGGGGGCAGGGGGCTAATCAACTCAATGACCACCAGTGTGTAGCAGCCACCTGGTTGAGGTAAGTAGCCATTTTGTTTTGAAGCTTTTTTTCATATCTATCTATGTTTTTGGGGGATTTTTCCTCCCAATTTGGAATCTCTAATTGAATCCATAGGCCTGTTTCATCACTCTGACATCCTCCATTAATTCAGAAGACAAGCATGTGCTCTCCTCTGAAGCATGTGCGACCAGCCGCTGTTTCTTTTCAACTCGGTCCACCAGCTGAGCTGCAGTCATTGTACTGGAGGAATACGCTACACATGCAATCAGCCAGAGTTGTGGACTTGAGTCACATGACTTGGATTCGAGTGTGACTCGAGTCACAATTTTGATGACTTCAGACTTGACTTGCAAAAAAAAAAGTACTTGAGACTTAACTTAGACTTGCATGTTTATGACTTGGGACTAGACTTGGACTTGACTGGATGACTAGAGAGACTTGTTTTCAATGTGAATGTGGGACTTGTGACTTGACTTGACCTGAACATGGTGACTTGGGACTTTAATTGAGACTTACCCTTCATGACTTGGACCTTACTTGAAACTTGAAGGTTAGGACTTAAGACTTACTTATGACTTGCATAGCAGTGACTTGGTCACAACTCTGCAATCAGCACATGCAGATTGCAGGCATTTGCCCAACCAGAGAAGCCTCTCTTGCATGATGAGGCAGGGACAACCACATCAACTGAACTCCTCCCTCCCCAGGTGATACTTTCAGCCAATTACAAGCACTTTCTGTGAGACAAAGTCAGCACCGGCACTGGTATGATCAGAAATTAATACCAGACCGTGGTGTGCAACACAGCTTTGAAAACAAGTGTATTAGCAGAACAAGCTACCCAGCAGCCCTATCTTGCCTCTTCAAATACAATTGGGCAGATTCTTTCATGTTTCTTTCACACACAATCACACACAATTCAATCATAACTAAATCCTTCTTCCACATGCTAAAGCCGCCATGTGGCATTCTGAAGAAGGGGCACAAGAGTACTTTAGTAACATTGCACATATGAGGCAAGTTAGCTCACTAGTCAATAAAAAGGCTTTTAATGACATAATTGTAATACCAAAAGTAAAATAACTGGTCTCATCTTTCAAACAGGCACAGGCATGTTCATGTAAACCTTTGGGCCCATTAGTCCAGAATTGTACTCATTGTATTTTTTTATCTGCACTCCTTCATCTGCATATTTATAACTGCAGAGAGTTCTAATGGATCTTATGAAATAACCAAGCATTCCAATTTTTTCTGTTGCACAATCATTCCCCCCGATTGCCTTAACATCACATCACTACTTACATTTCTTTAAAAGTACAAGACAATACAGGCCTGCAATCCCCAGCCAGCAGTAGCTTGTAATAATTTAGTATTAATACATTTTTTATTTCATTATGAACTAAAGCCAACGCATTAACAGTGCATTACCCACGACCAGGCACTGATTTAATGTAATGTAATGTAATGTAGCTGGTGCTTTGGACAGAGAATACCCTGAGCACAGACCTGTAATATCTGTCAGATCTGCCTGGGGGAGAAGGGGAAGCTCAGTGAACGCCCTGCTCTCCTCCAGCAGGGAACGAGCGAGGCTGCCGCTCGCAGCCTTTCTCCGAGGGCTACAAGCCTCAGCATAAGACATCAGATCAGCGAACAATCCTTTAATCATGCACAGCTTGCACGGGATGAATATCATTGGCTTTGAAGGGCAGCGTGCTGACGTTCCCCCTTTGCTGTATTCCTTCTGGGAAAATAAAAAGGCCTGCTTGTGTGAGCGCCCAGTTAAACCATCGCAGACTGGTGCCGGGTGTGTTCTACTGATGGGACACGTGAGCAGCGTGGTGAAGTTGACACAGGCTCGAGCGGGGAGCGGGATCGATGTCACGCCTGGCTCTGTGACGTACGCTCAGTGATCTCCGTTCAGCCGCCAAGAGAGCTGTGGACGATCTCAAACTAGAGCTCCTGCCCCCCGGCCCCGCCCCCACTCCTCACCCCAATCCCTATAGGGTGGAGCGACACAGGCCGTGGCGTCTGCAGGGGGACACTGTTCAATTTACAAAATGTTGAGGGCACCCTTCGCTGATTGGCTGACGTGTCACCACGGACGCGACGTCTCGGCGACGTTCACAACCGCTTGGCGCTTTTCTGTGTCCCGTTTCACACAGGAAGCACATTCTACCCCCCCCACACGAGCCCCCATACCTCAGGTTTCCGTAGCAGCAGAGATTAGCAGCACCACCCCTGAGACACGCATAGCTAGATCCACGCTTCACAGCCTTTAGCGCAAGCCGGCTGACACTTGCACATGATCAACACCCCTCGGTGGAGCATTTAACCCGACACCCCCATGCATCGATAGCAAGAAGGTTCTCGGCACCTAGAGGACTCCATTGCAGTCCTCACACATCGAGTTGAAGAAAGGCCACAGGAAGTTCTCTGATAGAGCGGTTCACCAGATGCTGTTTACTCCCAACACGTTAATTTGTTTGGGGACCACATACAGTATACGGTCAGCAACAATGTTATGCTTAGCCCCTTGACAACAGCTTGCACCCTTGCCATTTGTGTGACTCTGGAGGTGTCTGGCCACCCGCAGCCTTTTCAATCTGCCAGTTTGGTTCAGCCACTAACACACAAGTTATAATACACATCAGCGTTTTCCTTGGTGGGCAAACGGCTTTCTTCACAGTACACACAGTCGGCGGACGAAATGCCCAGTATGACAAATTGGATCCCACCGCAAATTATTCTTGAGTTAGTTAGCAGTATTTAAGGCAACGGGCATTTTGTTCTAAAGTGCCCTGAGTATTTTTGACACAAGTAATTTCACGCCTGACTTCCTCACTGTGCCGGTCACAGTGCATCATATTCAGTCAATTTCCAAAGCGTAATATATTTGCGTAGAGATTCTTGTTTGTTTTTTTGTTTTTGTGGTAGCCGATGTTTACATTTGAATGAGTTATTCTGTGTCTTTTATGCAATCATAAATATCCATATGGATTATATATAATTCAGCACAGTCATTAGACCATTTGGGACAATCTCTGTATTTAGGTCACATATTGCTGCAGAGGACACCGTTATGAAATCAGCATAGCATAAGGGTGAGGAAATTGGAGCTATAAAGGTCTGCAGGTTCAAATCTCAGCTATGTTATACCATTGAGCAAGGTTCTTAGCCCAGATTGGCTCTGTACATCATAATGTGTTAAAATATAACAATATAGTGGCCCTGTATACAAATGTATGCTACACTAATAAGAAAAATGAGCATTGGGCCTACATCATGAACTGTTTTCTCTGTCCATTTGGTTTAGTTTAATTTAAATGTTTTGTTCAATGGGGGAGTAGTAGGGAACAGATGATTTAATGTAAAAATGTCCCTCTATAAGAAAATTTCCCTCTAAAATAAAAAGTGTCTATAAATCATATTTGGCTAAATCCCATTTAGTCAACTTATCCAAACCCTTTTAACTTTGTCATTGTTTTAATGTTTTTACATTACCTTACATGATGTAGGCTACATAAGATGTAAAACAAATCTGAATCATAAATTATTTGCGACCTTATTCATTGGTATTTCATTTAGAAATAGAAACAAGTATTGAATGCAACGTATTTCCTGTTAGGTAAATTAGGTTGTTGTACAGGGAGCACAAACCCACTTCTTCTGACATGCCAGAAATACAGTCCCTAAAAAACGTCACATTCAAAATATCACTGTACAACGATATGACACTGTCGCGTTGTTCAGGAGGTTCAGGTTCAGTCTATGGTTGTATATGGTTGTTACCTTGTATAGCCTATTTTCATTCGCTTGAGTTATCGCTTGCCTAAATGGTTTCAATATTTGGAAAATAGTTTTGCATTGCTGCGTAGTATTCAAATACTGATACTGTAGTTAATATTTGAATAGCCTAAAATTCAACATTCTGTCGTAGGCTAGTAGTAACTCCACTGGAATGGACTTCTCAAAAGTGCGTTCTCTTAGATTCTTGGCTATGTATTACTTTTACACAAATGCACTACCGGTTGATCCAAAATAGACGAAAATGTAATGCAACCCACTCTAAGTAGAAACTATTTCCCTACCTCGTGCGTGATTGCATAGGCTACGCAAAACAACAATCCTGCATAATAGGTAAGCCCCCAAACATAGGCGTCTGCAACAAACAAGCATAAATATGAGTCATTGGTGGTTTTCAGCCAGAAACATGCACAATAAGAAGAAGAAGAAGAAGAAGAAGAAGAAGAAGAAGAAGAAGAAGAAGAAGAAAGGAAGAAGAAGAAGAAGAAGAAAAAGAAAAAAGAATACGTATTCATCATATTCTTGATTAGAATTTGCCAATGTCTCCTCGTTGACAAATAATATACATATAGGCTACTTAAATAAGGCCGTTTTGTTTAAATAAAATAGTGCATATTGTCTGCATATTTTTAATGTATTGGATGGTTTATTCTTCAAATTACCACTTTAATTGACTCGACATAGTTGTATTAGGCCAGTACCTTATATCAGGGGCGATTCTAGGATTTGACCTTTAGGGGGGCTCAGCCCCCAATGAGAATGTGAGATGTACACATGCAAAGCACAAGCCTACATTTAAAATTAATTTACTGTTACATTCCCCAAACCAAAAACACCACAATGGTGGTCGTTCTCAAGATTGAAATACCTGAAATAAAGATTATTTTTAGATTTAAATAATGACTAAACATTTTCTGAGGGGCTGAGATTAAAGACAGGGGGGCTAAAGCCCCCCCTAAATATGATCTAAAATCGCCACTGCCTTATATGCATTCGTTCTTTCAACTGGACTAATATGTTCATCCTAAATAGCCTCGGCTAGGGACACTTATCACTGTCGTGAGCCTGTATGGTTTCAAGGAGTTGTTCGTCTATTTGGCAAGTTAGGTCGACAGAAAATGACTATTTTACCAAAATAATAGTAATGTGTTTTAGTAAAAGATTATTAACTATAACTTGTTTGATCAAAAGAAGAGGGGATATGTGGCTTATATCTGCTTGGAATGAGTTATGATGGACATAGATATAGAAACCATTCTATTGCAGACTGTCGATTTTGTTGGTTGTTGTTGATCGCTAAAATTGTTGACGCTATAAGACAACTTCCGAATGCTAGGTATGTATCCACTGCTTAAATAATGAATGCGGGTCGTGGATATTCTCTCATTAATTACGCGTTGGCGTAATAGCAGACTTCCACAACGAAATTACTAGGAGACACATGTATGCAATCTATGTGGACAACATGGTTGTCACTATCTTTGTCGTCGATGTGTACTCGCGCCAAAATCAGGACATTTTACTTTGGGCATATTTAATACAGTAGGTGCTGCATGGCTACTGAACTAAATTATATCAATGTTATTGTAGTGTTCATAGTAACTCAAATTTTCTCACATTTGCTTTCCCATTATTCCAATGTGTTTCACTGAAAATGTAGAGACTTACAAAATGCAAGTAATGTCTGATGTTAGTTCCACAATTCGTACAACAAATAATAAATAAAGATAAGTCATATACCACGTAAATAAAGGTAGCCTATGTATAGGCATCATACTCAAAAGTCAGATTCCCCGTGAACTTGCACGCTTCAGGTTCCTAATCACTGACTTGCCCATGAAGGTTACCTGTCTGTGAAATACATGCCAAGAGGGGTGCTCGTCCTTCAATGCATCTAGCCTAATTATACTATAAAAGCTTTAAAACGAAATTATGGTTCGTGTGGGATAGAGAAGGAAATAAAGTGAAGAGGGCGGGATATGTAGGCTAACGGCGTCAAGATGCCAGGATTTTTTTTTGTTAAACAATCTGACTTGCACAAACTGATTCAGACAGTTCCCTGATACATGACTCTATCTCAAAGCTGCCCTGGCACGTTACCTCATCGTTGAATGTTTCCCTGTCTTCAGTTTTTGTCTCATTTCGTGCTAAAGTAATCTGTTCCTCATTGGGGCCCCAGATTCCATAAACCCTGTCGGACAATAATGAACGATCCGTAACAGTTTCCATATAAGGCACGTCTGCTGTCCATGGTTCTGGAGTTGGCTGAATAGGGCTGCTTGGTGTGAGCGAGAACGAGCGTAGGGAATTGGAGGCATGGGGAAAGGGAAGAGATCGGCTCAGCACATTAACGAGAAGAGCCGCAGCACTAGAGAGAGTAGTCAAACAAACACTCCTCAAGAAGTAATATATATTACACATTTGCAAATGAGCTCAATTAATCCACAAATGCACGATGTGATTTGCATTACCAGCACAACGAACACTGAACCAAAAAAGTCACCGTATCATTTCTACTGAACACTCAGCGGGAGCAGGTCACTGATCAAGCAACCCCAAATCACGTATTACACGCTACCACTGATTCACACATCTTTTACGCCAAAATATGCGTATGGTAGGGTGGGAAACGCACTGTGCAGCGGACTTGCAATTTAGAGCAGAGTTACAGTACGCAAAATAGCACACAGCGCGATCAATATTGCAATGCAAAGCAACACAGGCGTTTTATTTCGGAACATTTCACAACGTGAGGTTCGTGGGATTAACCGTCAAGGCAGAAGGCGAAAGCATACATACTGGAATAAATGCAGAGACACACCACCAACAAGAAAAGAAAAAAGGCACAAGAACGTTTACCTTTCATCCAATCCAGTACTTGCTTGGGAGTCCATTTACTTATAGGTTCCATTACCAATGCCATTCTCGATGTCACTATATCTTCGGAAAAATCACCAAATCGAATGTCTTGATTTTACAGCGCGATGCAAAGTATAAATGCACCTATGTAGGTATACATTGAGACATATAATACAAATAAATACAGTGGTTTAAAGCATGACTGGTTGAAGTGTTCTGGAAAAGGGGTGCGATGGTGCAATCCACGCGCGCACACACACGCTCTCTCTCTCTCGCTCTCGCTCTCGCTGCCGACCCTCGCTGTAATACTGTAGAGAAGTGAGGTTGCTGTAAGCTAGCAAGTCTAGCACCCCCCTCCCTCTCCAGCACGCTGCAGCATCACACGAGCCGCTGTACGACAGACACAGGGAATGGTGCAATACAAAACATTGTAGTTAACACCTAATACAGGCAGAGAATCAGCAAAAGACACGGAACAAATTAAGAAGTGAAGTAGAATATTGAAAAAGTGTGATTTTGTTACATCTTCATTAAGGTGCTCTTTATGATAATGTAGTCATCATTCTCGTATTGTTATTATTATTATTATTATAGACATATCGTAATCATTGTCGTCGTTGTAATCAGCATCATAAACATAAACCTAATAATAATAATAATAATAATGATAATGACACATGGTTATTTTAAATATAATAGGTACCTCAATTCAAATGTGATGATATTCCTCTTATTCGTAGTAGTTAGTAAAGAGTCATTAACGCATGTGATGTAAACAAAGTCTCAGAACAATTATTTAACGAAATGTTTCTATAAAATGCATGATTATTGGTAAGCAATAATATCGTTTTTAAAGTTAGCTTTATGTATGTAATGCATTTTCGAGAACACAGAACAACATTTTATAATCGAAGCAATTTAGAAGATAACATATTTATTCTCGTAATCAATAATTATGGATGTCTTAGTCTGGAGTTAAGCATATATTCTCTAAGATAGAAATGCAGTTGTGATGTTGCACAGAGAGTAAGGAGAAATAGAAAGAGGTGCATGAACAGAATCTGGACCTTATCTGTGTGTAAACTGTTATCCCATTAATCACAGTCACGAAATCATTAATCACGAAAAAGTATATGAATTAATTGAACTAATTCGGTGAATTAAGTAAAGTACTACCAACAATAAAGTTCTCAGGTACCTACAAACATGGCCACAACGTGCGACCTATAGAGAAAACGAATAATTTCTCCACCAAATTATGTGCAAAATAACTGATGTTCTGATAGTAACTGACAGCGACCCCTGCTGTTTAAACAATACTTATCCTCGATGATGTCATAACACATTGTACGCTGAACAAAGTAATTGAGGTCAGTGATAAGAAGTATTGTCTTAGAGATGAGGAATCGGCACGCTCCTTGCTGAAAAGGTTCTGAAGGTGCTCTTGGATACAAGGCTCTTACATTTACATTACATTTTACATTGTATCATCTTATGTCAGAGAATCAAAATTGGAAAGCCACTCATAGCACATCCAAAAAGGTCCAAGGCACACTTACTTGGATGTTTAGTTAAAAGCCTTTATTGCTAGGGCATATCCATTAGAAAAAGTTCAAAAGACTGAGACTACAGCTATAGACTAGGCGCACAATACACTGGTCTATCCTCATTTACTAATCCTTTCTAAGTCTGCCCCCCCCTCCCCATACCTGTCTATTTTACTGCAAACACTTTCACCAGTTTACAAAACCAGATCTGGTAATTAATTCAAGTAGTGACCCCCAAAGTCAGCTCTGCGCTGGGCCACTCCTCCTTTAGCTATGCCGCAGCCAGAGACTGGAACGAGCTGCAGAATGCCCCCGAAATGATCAATCTGGTCTCAATTTCTGTTTTTAAATCTAAGATTGTGGACATATCCAAGGACTTGTGCACTTGTTACATATTATGTAGCCTATGTCTATGCTGTTCTTATTTGTCTCTGATGTCGGTACCATGTTTTAATACCCTTGATTTCTGTGTCTGTTTTATTGACTCTACTGTGTCCTGGCCTCTTGGCTAGACCGTTATTGTAATGAGAATGTGTTCTCAATTAACTTGCCTGGTTAAAGATTCCATCCATCCATCCATCCATTGTCTAAGCCGCTTATTCCTGGTCAGGGTCGCGGGGGGGGGCTGGAGCCTATCCCAGCATGCGTTCCGGGCGAGAGGCAGGAATACACCCTGGACAGGTCGCCAATCCATCGCAGGGCACACACACCATTCACTCACACACTCATACCTACGGGCAATTTAGACTCTCCAATTAGCCTAACGTGCATGTCTTTGGACTGTGGGAAGAAACCGGAGTACCCGGAGGAAACCCACGCGGACACGGGGAGAACATGCAAACTCCGCACAGAAAGGCCCCCAGCCTGGATTCGAACCCGAGACCTTCTTACTGTGAGGCGACAGTGCTATCCACTGCACCACCGTGCCGCCTGGTTAAAGATTGGTTAAGTAAATTAATTCATTGAAGTAATTGAATTTAGATAATGTCTGTCACAACAAAAAAAAGCCTTGTGTGCCAGTATATTTCAGAATGAAGCAAAGTACAACTGGGACATTTGTTGATAGGTTAATATCTTCCTCTGTTAATGATGTAATTGCCTTGTTCTTTAAGAATACAGTGGTCATGCTGAAGTATGTTACAATGGCGACAGGATTTTGCATCAGTTACCATAGAAAGAAAATGTGTTCGGTCAGAACGACAACGGTCAGCTATTTGACAGCACTGATGAAAGTGTTTGGATCGAGTTAGTGCACTTAGCATCTTTTTTATTTGTCTATTTTTCACCATGTAAATGCATTTGAAATATCTTATTGCAGAATTTAATTTGAAAATCAGAATTTTCCATGTACCAATGGCAGAGAAACAGAAGGAGACCAAACAAATGTAATACAAGCCTATAGATATGAAACTACACTACAATTAAAAGTTATAGACAACAAGGTAAAGTAATTTCTTAGTGGAACCTCCTTAATTGAACATTTGTGCTTTTCTAATCCCAACGCTCCATTTATGAATTATTCTTTCTTATGAAATGGGTGTCGGGAGAGCAGTCAATATCTTTCCCCATATTGATTCAAATTGAGTGGTTTTATTAATTTTCTCAGCTAAACTATTTTCAGTATTTACATAATGACCCATTAGGCTTCGCCGCTATGATTGATTCCCAGGTTTTGGGCAGAATTTTCTTCAAATCAAGAAACGAGTACAGAAAAGCCCACACAGTGGAATATCACTATTGCATTTTGTAATAAGGAAAAAGAAGGGGTGAAATAAACTTCCTTTCCCAAAGCCAAAGGCATCCATCTCCAGTTCCATCCAATTCCCTGAGTTTCCACAACTCTCAAAGGAAATATCATTTTTAATATATTTTGCTTGAGACATATCAGGTTTTGTTAATAGATTTGTTCATTTATAGTGTGATACATTTTTAAGCAAAATGTTTTTTTCGTCTTCTTATTTTTCATCATCATCATCATCATCATCTTCTTCTTATGGCACACAGATAAGACAGAATAGATACGGTACATAATACACCACAAAATCAACATGTAGACGCATTAATTAGAGGAGTAAAGTACATACGGCTAGGAATTTCTCCTTGAGAAATCTGCAGGGCGATTTCACCAAGCTTTTTGTAACACAATCACAGCATGGAGTGTGGCTGCATACAAAGTAGCTCATTTGTGAACGCATGACTGTTGAATTGTCTATAGATCTCCTTTCTCCCCCTGTTTGAGTGGTGGGGGTTGGAAAACACAATAATAACACAAATAATTGTTCCCATAAATAAAATATGTATTTTACAATTTACAATTCATGTGGGCACATAACAGCAACGATGAAGAGTTGGATGGATGCCGGATTTACGAAGATGGTTCAGGGAGTGGTGGCAAAACTCAATGTATTTGGCAAGGAGTCTTGGATCAACACTCTGCGAGTGGTCTATCTCCCTACCTGGGGAACATGAATACAATGGAATGGAGGAGGGAGAAGATTCCATTATTTGCTTGCGTTTATTGGTAACAGGGAGGAGCTGGGCCGTAGTCCTTTCTCCTGAGTTTATACATTTCATTAAACAGCACCTGCTTCCTGTAGTGTCTGGCGTGTTCTGTCTCTGAGATTTAAACAGTCTCTACAGTTTTGCAGCCCACTGGTCTTTCTTTTACAAAGTTCAGGTAAGCAGCAAATTTGTTGCCACTGCCACCCAGGGATTTCTTCAAGCAGTCTGCCGTCAAAAAAGGAGAGACATTTTACTTGGGTCATAAAGTTTACAGCTATTAAACATAGGCAGCTGGTTGTTCACATTGGGATGGCCACAGCTGACAGCAGCTGTAATACAGCCTAGCGTGTTTACATTATCAGGCTGATCATCTTGAATACGTTTGCCTAGAATGGGGAAAATGCCTGCGATACATATTTGAAAACTTGCAATGTTTCTGGTATCATACAAAGTAATTAAATGATGGAAAAATGTTAATGTGTCACCGTAAATCATACATATTATATATTTATTTTGTACTGCATCCTTGATGTTTGTGTACTTTAGATTTGTAAAGTATTGATTTCCATAAAATGTGAAATATCACAGACTGAGGCCTCATCGTGGCCTCAATTTGTGGGCACTGATGAGTGAATGTGTTTCATTAGAAAATGTCCCCCTAATGTGGGATTAAGCCTGGGACACCTGGCAGAAAGTACTGTTAAAGATAATGCTAAAAAAATCAATAAACAATTTAAATATTCTGTAATCAGTAACAAGACATTAAAACAAATAAATGGAACAGGCTATGCCTGTATGGAAACACTATTTAGATGTAAATAAGTGAAATGTTTGGTTAAAAAATACTAATTTGAGCACATAACAGCATGCAATAGATTGTTGGCTGCCAATGGAAACACTACTATAAGTATTATTTCACATGGCAAAGATCGAATTGAAACTTATTGAATAAATTCACTGATTGTTTTACCAATGTATTGGATACCTATGTCTTGTCCAAGGTACTGGACCAGAAACTATCTTTATAAATGTAAAACTACACCTGATTGGCTATACAATCCGTTGCATCCCCCACCCACTTTGGTTTGCAGTGATGACCTGTCTCTCCAGGTCATCGCTACAAATGAGAACTGAGTTCTCCATCGAACAACCTGGTTATTATACAAATATAAATAAAATAATATATATTGCAATGTTTGCTCAAACACAAGCACAAGTATTAAGCAATTCATGTAAAGTAATTCTGGTTTAAAATTGAGGAATAGTGAAAACAAGCGGTAAACTAAATGGCTTACAGTGACTCAGGTATATGTTATTAAATATTCCAAGGACTGTGCAGTGTTCTGCCTCCGAGGACCTAGAGAAGATTTAGAGGGACAGTAGACATGTAAGATTGATGATATCAAAATACATATGAGTATATTTAAAGCGCAAGTCTTGATTCATGCAGTGGTCCTCAAATACCCTGTATAAATCATTGCATTCTTCAAATGTGTATCCCCGCTATATTCATTCATACAAACAATGATTGTGGTATTTTTATTATTGTATGGAAATCAGTATAACAATAGGGGAAATTATAAATGTTACCGAAAGTAAAATGAGGTATTTAATTCTCCATGCTGTATTAGTAAGATACTAGGAGCAGTAAAACCATGTAGGTCACAGTAGCATCGTCCATTGAACAACCAAACAAATATGTGGAAATTAGTAATTGTGCTGAAGAGCAATGATTATTTGGACTCTTTCCTATTTTATAATGACATGGCAAATAACAATTGTTCCACCGTCGACAAGACTGATATTTTCAATGGTACTACTCAGCCATATCAACAATGATGAGTCTTTGAAGCTTTACAGGTTTTAATTACTTCTTTTTTTTAGAAAATGAGTTTTTAGCACAGCAGTGAACATCATTGTCTTACCCCATAGCTGGCTTGTTTATACCGCACTATGAATTTTATAATTTTCTTTATTATGATGTCTGAGCCTGATTTCTTCTAAACTTGGATGAAATGGATAAAGAACACATTTTATAGGAGATAATATTTGTGGGTTGCATGGTGAAAATAAGTATTTGGCCCTCAAATTGGAAACATATAGACACAATTATGGGTGATATACAGTAGCTTTGGTCAAATCTTCAGATATGGAAAAGATAAAGAAAAGGCAATATCATTTAGTAAATTCCAATAATGAGGCATAGTGAGATCTCAGAAGCAACTTTTGAATCTTAGAAACAAGTGTAACAGTCTGTAATCCAAAACACACTGATTGATCTGCTGTGGTAGGGCGAGGTGGGAGTGGAGGGCCACAGTGTTCAACTGAGAATGAGAACTAAATGGTACACAATGTATTGCTCTGAATTTCAACGAATGGTACACATTCTCTGAATGTTACACAATGTATTGCTCTGAGGTCCCCTGAGATGTCAGTCATGTGCAGAAAAACACATATTAAGCACTATATTAGTAGTAAAGAAAGCAGTAATATTTTTTCTTGGTGGTTTCTAGTTTCCATGGTTACTCAAGGTGAAAAATTACAGATCAATAACATTTGACCAGAAATATAATTAAGAAACAATGTCAGAAAACGCTGCATTTTTCACATTAAAGTACATACATCAAAATAAACTGTTGCATGACATACAAACAAGAGTAATTCGTGCTTGTAAAGTAGAAAGCAAAATGCAGAGTAGAGTAGAAATCAAGCACCAATGTACCAAAATTTAAACCAGCAAAAAAAAAAATGGAACAGATCAAAAAATACATGACAGTTTGTGTACTGGTCTCACTGTGGGTTTTTAGACCAGTTTTAATAAACATGTAGGCTATGTATTCAGAATTACGATAGAAATAAAATGCAAACACTTATATTCCGTTTTAGAGCTGCTATTCCGTTTTAGAAACCCTTACACTGTGACATAAAAATGTCAAGACACGTCGACATATTTCGTAATTTCGCAGTGTACTCTATGTTGTTTCTAACCATACAAATGCACCTTGGCGCCGATGGGCGGGTGCTGCTTTCAGTTGGATGCATGAGTCACAGCCTTGATTTCGAGCCCTCATTGGCTGCTGTCTTTCTAAACGTCACGATCATGATTAGAATTGATGATTGGACGTTTTGATTTCATTGTTTGGCAGGGAGACCGGAAGAAATCTGCTGAATTCGAGCGGTCGCTAGATTTGCCAACAAAAGGTAGCTACATTTTTTAATCTCCTCCCTTTTCTACACGTTTCACTACTGTGCAAACAGAGTGCTATTCTCGAACCGTTAACGGCCAAATATTCAACTGAACTGGGGGAAGAAGCACCGCAAATATCTAGATATCCAGAGAAAAGTTTAGCTTCCAAGCTAGTTACATTCGAGTGCCTGACATCCATGGCCTTGCGATCGATTTTCTCGAACAGTTCGAGAACATCAGGACTCAACAAAGTGCCTGTGTAGTTGATATGCAGCTTGCTTATGCGTGACTGTGACTCGAAAAGCTACCGCACTTGCGTCCTGTACAAGGTGCTATACGGCTGCACGGTTTTCTCAGTGGACTGGGAAGCTCTCTCTGTGTGATTTCATCACGACTGGGTAATATGCATGCTGTACTACAGCGGCCATGCGCACTGCTCCATGACAAACCATAAGGGAGCGGCGTAACCCTTCCACTTCCAGTCTCCTCATACAAAACAAACACACAGGCAGTTTTTGAAATACACTCAATAATTTAACGAGAATCATTGTCTTTTAAATTTAGGATAATCCTTTCATTCTCACGTGTATCTTTTTAAAGGGAATTGTATCTAGGAACTGAATTCCACAGATTTCGCCTTATGCTATTCTTTAACGTGAAAATGGTTAAGAAATTGTGCCGCGAACTAGCAGCAATTGGGAAATCAGGGCTTGGATGTTTGGCTTTTATGCAAGCACTTACGGTTTTATGTATTACGTTTATCTACCCTTATGACATACATAGCTACCTTGTGATAATTGTCTTTATAATAACTGTACTTATAATTAACCTTCGAATAGTATGATGAGGGCATATGGTACAGATAATCGTGTTGAGCACGAGCTCTTTTTATCTTTCCTCCCCTCTTTATTTTACAACACAAAAAAGGCTACAGCTTATTCCATTAAGCTAATTAACGCTTTTACCGTTATGAATAGTCAAGTCAAGTGAACTGTGTAGTCGTCGGGTTTGAAATACGAATAAATAATTTATTTTCGTTGTAAACATGGTTTAGATTATGTCTATGGTTTTCACTTAAATCATTGGTTGTAGTATAACAGATGAGCCCCATGGACCTGTTTCATTGACTCTTCTGTGATGAGACTCAGACACCAGTGGCTAAAGTTACTGCCCTGAGGAAGAATTCCTCAACTATCTGGGAATGGTCTGCTGCTTCTGCTTTTCATAATCAAGGAGTACTTTCCAATATATGGTCTTTCTGTGTTAAAAATCCCAACACTTGTAAGAGAAAAAAACATTTTCTGCACGTCAGTAAACAAACATTTTGTCAATTGTTTGTTGTTTTGAATGAATCACATTTGACCATTTTAATTTTATGATGCAACAGGAGGCTGATAAAGGGGAAAATGGTCCCATTGGATTTTAAACACATAATTGTTCATGTTCAAAAACCAGGTACGTTACTCTTACATAGTAGTTATTTTAATCCATTATAAATAATAAGATCATGCTGTGGAATAGCACAGTCCCAGGTTAAATTTTGAATATTCAGTATCACCCTCAATGCCCAAGTGTGTCCCATCAAAGAGACAAATTTGTGCATAATTTTACCATGCAATTTTCACATCTCACGTTTAAATGAAGCACTGAAGGTTTAACTATATAATGAGCGCAGGATGGTAAAACACCAAAAATATAATTAATTAATGTGGATATTAAAATATAACATATTAATGTGGGGGTCCCAATATATTACTTAAAATCTGGCAGCTTTATGATTCTCTCTCTCTCTCTCTCTCTCTCTCTCTCTCTCTCTCTCTCTCTCTCTCTCTCTCTCTCTCTCTCTCTCTCTCTCTCTCTCTCTCTCTCTCTCTCTCTCTCTCTCTCTCTCTCTTTTACTCAGATGAACCTGCGCTCTGTCTTCACGGCCGAGCAGCAGGACACCCTGGAGCGATTCTACAACAATGGAATGACCAATCAGAGCAAGAGCTGCTTCCAACTCATCCTGCAGTGTGCCCAGGAGACCAAGCTGGACTTCAGTGTGGTCAGGGTAGGATGCAGTGTAGATAATGTGTGCATCTGTAATACAGGCACTGTGTCATAGGCAGTGTTTCGGTACTGTCACTGAACATACCAATGTACCACGGTGCCGTATCTGGTACACACATGGTATTCCATGTGATATTCCAAGCGACGACTGAAGACTCACCTCTTCAGGGTGCACCTCTCCCCGTAGTCCGGTTTTTGTTAACTTAGGGACATAGTTGCTTAGTTTTACACATGTCTACTTGTTTATGTATTGTATTAGGCTTAGGCATTATTTTCCTGCATTGATTGCTTTATTGCTACCTTTGAATTGTGGCTACAGATTTACCTACAGGGTCCTAGTTTAACTATGTGGTTGCTCCTAGCACCCAGGAACTGTACTTCCCACTAGGGTGGCTTTCAGCTAAACTGTTCTTGACTACGGTGAACACTTTGTTGTACGTCGCTCTGGATAAGAGTGTCTGCCAAATGCCTGTAATGTAATGTAATATTCCAGGTCTCAGCTCCCCAATTGACTGGACAGTGCCAAAGATGTGCTATATAGCCTTGCTTTGATGCATATTACCCAACAAATCATAATTTTCCTGCTGTTTAAAAAAACTCTTGTGTATTTGGTGTATTTTTGCTATTATAATGGAGTGACAGCATTCTGAAACATGCTCACTGTGCATCTTGGCTTTAAGTTAAGGTCAGCTCAACTTTATGGACTCTCACTGTAGCCTGCAGCCATCATTGTATATAGTAGTGTATTGTCTGCTAGATGCAACAGTGTATGGAACAGTTTGTTTGTTTCTTGTTTCCTCTCTGCAGACTTGGGTGGGCAACAAGCGGCGGAAACTGTCCTCCGTAGTGGATCAGAACGGGGGTGTGGCACACGGCCCGGTCAATCACACTCTGGCTGGAGGGGGCAGGGGGGCGGTATTAGTAACTGAGATGGCCACCGGGCGAAGCGTCCAGTGGGACGCGGCAGTGGCACGCGTCTCCTCCCCTGTCCCCTCACCGACCACCTCCTTCTCACCTGTTGGTGGCGGAAACAGAAACCTTGACAGCAACAATAACGATGTCATTGTGACAGGTGTCTACTCCTTGGGGCCACAGCCAGCCTGCCCGAGAGTGGCCCTCGTGCGAAAGCCCAGCCGCTGCGTGCCAGGGCAGAATCGCCGCCCCAGATCCGCCCTCAGCCCACTTTACACCCGGATGTCCCTCCCCTCCACGCCAAGGCGTCCACTCTTTCTTCCAGAGTTCCTCTGCTCCTCCCCACCTCTGGCCCGCCTCTGCACAGCCAGGCCAGGAAGCCCCTCTCCTCTGGAGATCCAACCAGGATGCCTCACTTGTGGACGAAACAGGGCACGCCCCCATCTCAGCCCCGGGCCTGGCCTTTCTCCTCAGGTCTGCCACGTCCACCCCTGCTGGGAGCTGCTCAGCCAAGTCCACATCGTCATGCGGCGGACACCGGCTTCAGGGTCCAGCAGGTCTGCACACTGGCACCCCAGTGGGACGGGGATTCCCCTAGGGCTGCGCTGGGGAGCAGTCACGCGGGGGGGCGTGTCGCCGACAGCGTGGGTTGCCTCTCCATCGCCATGGAGACCGGGGACGTTGAGGATGAGTACGCGCGGGAGGAGGAGCTGGCCAGGATGGGCGCGCAGATCCGGATCTGCCCTGCGGTGGGTGGCGGCAGCAGCAGCGTTGGTGGGAGTGGAGAGCCGAGCATCGTCCTGCACAGGGTTGGCCCTGCGGAGCAGGGCGTGGCTGAATCCCCAGACTCTGACATTTTTGGGGGAAGAGCGTACCAGACACCCTCGACGTCCTCTTATTGCCCTGCAAGGCCCCTCCTTGACCCAGTCAGCTCCCTCAGGAGCACGGAAACACATGGCAGGTCTCCTGTTCAGTCGCCTCAGCAGGTAATCCCACAGAGGCCATCCAGCTTCCAGGTGAGCTCTCCCTTGAACCCTCAAAATTATGCGTGGCCAGTCAGTAGCAGCCAATCAAAGCCTGGGGATCCACAACATCTTTATATACAACTCAACTTCCTGTTCTATTTGTTTATCTGATTTCACATATCTGATTTATGGGTGGGAATTCATGATTGTCCTGGTATGGGGATCTCTAGTCCAGATCAGAATGGCAGAGTTTGAGTTAATTCACTCATTTGCTCATAAGAGCTCTCATGTCTACACTGTTAGACAGCACTGGCATTCTAAGGGGCATACAAACATGCCAATGTGTTCCTCTGTTTATTGTTACCTTTTATTGACACTGTTCCTCTTGACACATTAAATCATTTTGCGATTTCTGTGACTGACGCACCTGCAATTCAGTCACTGACTATTTGACCTCTCACAAAATCTGTTCGATCTATCACGTTGCTTTAGACTCACTCACATATTAAAGTGTTGCTTTTAAAACGTTTTTTAAAGCAGAAACAAATCGGTAATTAGTATTGACATTAATATGAAACACATGTAGACTCCTTTTTCATTTGCAATTTAGTTAAAAATACGAGTTAAAATACAATTTCTTATTTCCATTATTTTGTCTACCCCCTGTATTTATACACACAAATAAAATGTAATTTTACACATTTATAAGTATTTTATCTTCACTTGTTCTGTATTTCAGCTTTGGCGCTCACAGCATGCTGCCAAGGTTTATGTTTTTTAGATCCACAAATTCAGAAAACAGTTGATTGCAGAAACATTGATATGCATTGATATGCAGCTCATTGTTCACCAATCAGGAGAGGTCTCTGCCAAGCCAATAGAGATTATCCCTGCTATCTTGACCTTGTAAACTGTATGCTGGTTAGCCTAATGGGCTCTGGAATTGTATTGCACTTTGTTGTTGTTCACTAGGCAACAGTTGTTGTCACAGTGAAAGTCGTAGCATGTCTTTGGGGAGATGCTGAAGCATCTTCTCTGAACTGAATTAAAATATACAGATAAAATTGTGGACATCCTGGTATGGCGCTGTGCTGATCAGTTGCAATGTTTAGCTCCACTGCGATAAATCCTGAAATAGGTTCACCTGTACTGCCTTAAAATACCAGGCAAGGCAGCAAAAATAGATTAACATCTAGATTCTAGAACCTACAATGAAAGAAAATCAAACTCGAAAAGTCCGATTTTATGACTGACGTCTTGGAGTCTGAGGGTGCGGCCGCCATGCTAGTCTGCCACACTAGTGCTAGTGGTGGAAGGAGCGCAGGGGAGACAAACGAGAGCAGCGTTAGCTCGGAAGACATTATAAAGGCTATCAAGGACATGAACGCAGAATATAGCCCTTTGCTGTAGCCATCAGGCCACACCCCAATGTTTAAGGCAGAGTAGAGTTGGAGTAGATCAGTTGGAACATCAAATTGCTCTTCATGCAAATGATGTGATTCTGTTTTGAACAGACTTGTGTATTTGCACTCCTTGACCTAATTAAAAACTTTGGGCCGTTTTCTGGATACAAAATACACAGCGCAAAGTTCCCAGTCTTGCTATTGACTGAGGAAGAAAGACGCAGATCTACATATCTGACTTCTTGTTTCGATGCAACAGAATGCTTCACATATCTCGGCATTCGTATTGTGCCCGAGGCTGACAGAATAGTCACAACCAACTATGACCGCATTGTGGAATCAACAACAAAATCAATAGATAGATGGACTACTTTAACTATATCACCAAGTGGCCAGATTAATATTCTAAAAACAAATGTCTTAAAAAGGGATATCTTGGATCTGCTGTGTATTATTTTACCTCTGAACCTCTTTCCGCATTGGATGGGGATTGAACTGTCTTCAGTTGCTTCCAAACTACCTCTCAATCGTTACATTACCTCTGCAGATATCAGGAATCTGAGGAAACAAACAAATAATCCCTTTGTTTTGAATACAATCAACATTTGGTGTGATGTGCGGAAATATTTGGATGAGACATGCTCCTTGTCATGCAGAGTTTCACACCTGGGGGATCTGATCCGGGTTCCCAGCCATGGGCTAATACGGGATTAAGGAAAGTTCTAGATCTGTATAAAGATAAGGTGTTAATGATTTGAAGAGCTTATAGCAAAATATGTTACTTGAAGAAAACATTTAAAAATATATATTTCAGCTAAGAAGCTTCTTAGAAGCTTCCCAGAGCCTAAATCTAACAACGCCCCCTCTGTCCATTTCGGAGAGCAAGATCTTAACCCATTGTGATGGTAAGGGACATGCATATCCTCTATATAACATTCCAGTATGTAGGACATTTTATTGGGTGAATGGAGTATTATTTGCACTAAGGCTCAGACACAGTGTGCATACTCGGCTAAGACTATTGCAATACAATTTGTTGATGCGTACTTATATGGTATATGTGCTAAATTGCCCGAATTTAATAGTTATAATCCTGATATATGCATATAGTGCAATCATTCAAAAGGGACTGCTTTATTGTTTATGGAACTGTGAAAAATGTTTGAAGATTTGATGATTGATTTTTTAAAGGAGGTATCCTGACATGATATCCTATGTGACATCTCAAATAGTATCAGTAACTTTGCCTCTTCATCCCAAAGTGTTAATCTTGGGGTTGTACCCAACCAATCCTCATCTAAAGGGGAAAGTGGAACCACTCATAGATAAGTGTTTATTGCACAGGCCAAGTATTGACCAACGGGAGATGAGAGATGTTCTCTTGTCTTGCAATGGAAAAGATAACATATATTGTTATGGGTAAGGTGTTATTTAGCAAGGTGATGTGGATTAAATATTGGCAAATGAGGGGGAATGTGTAAACCATAGTGGATAATGTATTTATGGTATGGTGGTGATACAAACTTGATTGACTTTTAACACTGTGTTTCAGGTAAGACAAGTTCCAACATTCCTTTATGCTATCGGATCATACTCTGTAAAGGCATGGATGTTTTAGCTTTTTGTTTGTCTTTTGCTTTGATTATATGTCTGTTTTCTATCACTGTCCTGCTGTACTTCCATTAAAAAACAGGAAAACTCAATAAAGATATTATTTAAAAAAGTAATACAGATTAAACATCGACCTTGGCTAGAAATACTAACGGGAGTTTGGTCAGGGCGGCACGGTGGTGCAGTGGATAGCGCTGTCGCCTCACAGCAAGAAGGTCTCGGGTTCAAATACAGGCCGGGGGCCTTTCTGTGCGGAGTTTGCATGTTCTCCCCGTGTCCGCGTGGGTTTCCTCCGGGTACTCCGGTTTCTTCCCACAGTCCAAAGACATGCACGTTAGGCTAATTGGAGAGTCTAAATTGCCCGTAGGTATGAGTGTGTGAGTGAATGGTGTGTGTACCCTGCGATGGATTGGCGACCTGTCTAGGCTGTATTCCTGCCTCTTGCCCGGAACGCATGGGATAGGCTCCAGCCCCCCCCCGCGACCCTGACCAGGAATAAGCGGCTTAGATAATGGATGGAGTTTGGTCAGCATTGATGACAGAATTTTCATCATTGCCTGTGTGTTGTGTGAGAGTTTGGGGAAACTAAATTCAAACTCTCTTGATTGGTGAACATTGAGCGATGTTTCTGCAATTGACTGTTTTCTGCATTTGTGGATCTAAAAAATACAAACCTCGGCATCACACATCACGCAAATATGGAATATGAAGATACAAGACTTGTGCATGTGTAGAAACATAATTTGCACAAATAAATAGTATTTGTGGGTGTAAACATAATTTGTACACATGCAAATTTTGATATTTCACAGACCGATTGCTTTTTTACATTTGCAAGTTAATTTACATTTGCAAATCATGTTTTTACAAATACAGATTGTATTTCACATTTGCAACTTTGATTTATATTGGCAAATAGTTTTTACACATACAGGGCCAGATTTACTAAATGACTGCAAGTTCACAATACCTACGTCAGATTTACTAAATGGTCGCAATGGGTCAAATCACTATTAGGATTGCCTTTTGTCTTTAGATGCATAGTTAAATCTGTTAATGCACATGTATACCTGGGGTGATAGCGCTAAAACAGGGTGGAGATTTTGTAAATTAGGCCGATTAAGTATTCCGTCTGATTTACGAAAGCATGCCTTAATTGTGACTCTCCTCTTTGCATGGGAATTTTAAGAATACCTGAAAGCAGGCTGTATTTTGCTGAGCGCTGATAGATAGCCTAGCTCACATTCTATGAAAGGTATGTCAATAAGGAGTTATCCCTAGCAAACATGGCAGCTGTCATCAGAGCCAGGAGAAGACACAGAGGCAAAACAGAATAAGATAGGAGAGGGTCTTTCATCCAGAAATTACCTTTGTTCGATTAACTCAAGAGCAAACAGTGGAGTGATACGGGTTACACAACCACACATTAATCGCACTCCTGAGGGATATAAAAGAGAAACAGAGTTCTGAATTTGAACAAATGTCTTATTGTGCGTATGCGGTCAGTAGGGTATAGAATGAATCGTGAACACAGTTTTACCTTCAGACGCTCTGGGGAATTCTCCCATCACAAGTTCAGCCGTGTCTTTCCTCAGTTGGACCACTGCCTGTGTCTTTTTCTTTGAGTTTTTCTTTTAGACGCCGCCTAATATCTTTTCTTTACATCATTTACTGTTCGCTTTAGTATGCCTAATGAATCATTTATTTTTTATGTAACTTTTTTGTGACTGTACCTCGTTGACTATTACCTCAATTTCCTGGTCTGTAAATGTACGTTTTGTTTTTCTCGTGGTTCCCTCACTACTTGTGCCTGGTTTTTATGGGTGACTCCTACCACTAAATTGCAAACGAGGGTGTTTCATTTCTTTGCGTAATTAGAACCAGTCTTAGTAAATTGTTCGTTATTCTGTCAGTATCTGCAGCTGCAAAATAGCCACAACATAGCGACTGCTGTTGCGTTGCGACTATTTCCTTAGTAAATGTGGCCCACAGACCTTTGGCACTAAATTCACTCCATAACTATGGTGTGGAAATGTACCATCAGATCCAATGTCTGAATTCTGTTCCTTCTCCTCATATCCCTGCAGGCTTCAGGGAACCTCTCCATGCCATGGATCACTAGCAACTCCCGCAAAAGAACAGTAAGTTGTTTGGTCCTTTCTATTGCCAGACTTCCAGTTCTTTGATAGCATGCGCTTTTTGTGAGACTCCATCCTGCTAATACATCATCAGTGTCCTGCTGCTTCATAAACTGTATGCAGCTGTATGAGGTTCAACCAACCACTCAGCTCATTCAACTCCAAAGTACAAGACACAATGTTTTCCAATTTGGTTAATGTGTAATTTAAATAACACTATGACATGGAGGAGACTAACAATGTGCTATAGTCCTGTGTGATTTTAAAATGTTTACAAAGAGTCAAAAACTGAGGATTTCTAACCACTACTAGAGACTGCATTGTTTCTGAAAATCCTAAAATCCCTTATTTCTGTGATGTCAATCAAGGAATACATCTAGAAGTGCTTTATGCTTTGCTCTGTTGCTCTGGGTTGTTTCCCAGCCCGAAGCTGGAGTGTACTCCATGGACGTCTCAGAAAACTTGTTGGTGAAACAGTAAATATTGCCTGAAATAGTTTGCGTCAGAAGACTTGGGCTTTGAAAGAGGGAAAGCTGTTTAACCTGTCTTCTGAAAAACAAAACAACAGATCCGGCATATAGCATAACGGGACCTTCAGGCTGACGGCTTCCACTCGGGCGTTTGCATTGAGACAGTTACCAGCTGGCAAGCAGTAGAACAAAAGAGCAACCTGCAACCTCGTCGCCTGATCTCAGCGGAATCCAGAATCTTTGCCCATTCGGGCAGGCATCTGGCTCTCTCCACCTGAACCAGCTTCTAATTTCTCATTTTCTTTTGTTTTCCCTTTGATCGCCAAGGTTTCCCTAGGATACAGTGCGCTCTAATCTGCACCTCTGAGTGTGTTAATCAGGTGTTTTTTTCACGCACAACAAGGCCTGCTTCATTTGTATTGTGGCTGCCAATAATCAGAATGCTAATAACCCCAGCATTGCAGTGGCTTCTCCCGAGAGGGGGTGTAAAAGCTGTAAGTAAGCGTTTGAAGTGCACTGCGCCGCATGTTAGCCAACTTTTAATGATGCACAGAAACCGACTTAATGAACACGTTTAACATAGGCTTTGATTACTTTTTTCAAAGCCAGGAAGGAGAATCCACAAGGGAGAGAGACGGGATCATTTGGATGGGGGGGGGTGGAGGAATTTGCATCTAAACAAAATGGCACGCTGGACAGCATCTGATGTTTTCAATTTGTTCAACTCACAGGAGTTCAGGAGAAGCGCGTGAAGACGGCAAGAGTTTCACGGTATCATTTGGGGACTGACTAGAATAGCAACGGAACAAAGCAGCGCTTTTGATGGCTGCACTGTCCACAGAGGCTGTTTCAGAAATGAGGAAATGCACTGGATGCATCTCTGCAGCCTGGAGGTGCAATCGGCAGGGTTTGATAGCGGGTAACGGCTCTAATAGCGATTTCCGTTTGGCGCGAGGTCGCGCCGCGCAGCCCCGAAAGGGTCAGACCGCCTCGTCTCGGTCCGTTTCTTCAGAGGTGACATTCCCGGCCTGTAGGCTGCAGTGCAGTGGCCACGGCTGAAGCCAGACGTCCACGCAACGTTGCGTAAGCGTTGTGCGAACGTTAGGAATGTTGGCTCTGTGCGCAGCTCCAGGACCGGACGCAGTTCAGCGACGGGGAGGTGCGCACCATGAAGAGGTATTGGGAGAGCGGCATGACCAGCCTGGGCTCCGTGTGCAGGGAGAAGATCTCCGCCGTATCCGCAGAGCTCAGCGTGGACAGCGAGATCGTCAAGGTAGGCGGGATCCGGAACAGGAAACAGAAAGTACTCTGCATTCTTTACTAGCAGAACTCAGAATCAAACCTGATGAGGACAACTCTGATAATAATCAAGTCACTTGTAGCTGTCTTGAGAGACATTTTCTATACGTTTAAAAGACATTTAAGGAGCAACGCACAAAATTTGTTGCTCAAGAAACTTAGCTATTGTCTTTTAGGGCTCTGTTTAGAACAGGAATTTACATAAATTGATTTCGAGACCTTAGGTTTGACTTTTCCCCTAAATTCTTCCATTTGTTTCTCCTGATGGTCTGCACCTTGTTATTAGGTGTTATTTAATATACAGTGTGTATAAAAAGTATTCAGCCCCTTTGGAATTTTTCACATTTTATTTTCTTACTTCATGGAACCAAAATGGATTAATTGGGGAAACTTTTTATACTCACTGTGAAAGAAACAGCTTGTAAGAAACATCAGGCAAAATGAGATCGATTATTACATGGATCTCCTTTGATCCGGGTTTAAAAACAAAAGGTACAATGTACAATTATACAAATTATGCGGATGATAATCACTGTAAAAATTTATATATTTGGCCCTTGTAGTATTTTTATGTTCCGTGTCTGTGGTACCACAGTGGTCTTGCAATGTATTTGCTACCACAGGCTCCCCCTACTGGACCTCATTAACGGCGCATGCTGAGCACTGAGATTGTGATGAGGTGGTACATTTTGTTTTCAGATTTACTTTGCTGTTATTCCAAACTTTTCAACTTCTGAGGGATATCTTTGGGGAGGAAAAGATGCGCATACAGTATACTATCACATAACCGACCTTATCAGGACCAGAGGTACGGCAGATACATGAAAGGTTGGATAAACCAGTAAAATGTAAAATATCCTGGCACACTAACAAAACACAATATCTAGAAGTTCTATCCCTACTAGGTACCAATTATGTCATGTTGGACTATGCTGTAGGGATAAGGTTAGGCTCTGGGGATGTATCTGGGTTTTGTTATATCACACTGGGCCATCTTTCCTATTCAAATCATTTGATTGGATCCCATTCTTATTCCACAGACCTGGATTGGCAACCGGCGCAGGAAGTACAGGCTGATGGGAATCGAGATCCCGCCCCCAAAGGGCGGTCCCGCCGTCTTCTCCAGCCAGTCGGATGCCGCATCGCCTCGTTCTGTGACCTCCGAGGGAGATGCTGCCAGGGGTCCTGAGGCAGACGAAGACAGCGAGAGGGTCGATGAGGTGTCCGTCTGTCTGTCTGAAGGTGAGAGGAGATGTACAATCCATATCTTTACCCATTAGGCCTTGAAATATCCTATTGGGATAGCTAGGTTTGTTGGGAAGACAGAATTTCTCAATTCCAGAAAGGAAAGCTTTGAGAAGAGGTTTTATATTGTAAGTAATTAAAAATAAGATTGTGTGTGAGTATACAGTACCTTAGCATAGGGCAGCAAGGTCCCATATAGTCCTGGCTTTCATACAACCTAATTATTACTATATATATGCCATTTAGCAGATGCTTTTATCCAAAGCGACTTACAGTAGTGAATGCATAGATTTTTCAGTATATGTGGTCCCAATGGGAATGGAACCCACAACCTAAGCATTGTTAGCGCCATGCTCTACCTACTGAGCCACACAGAACCACTGCTTTGGTGGATTTCCTTCCATTGACAGGCACAAAACTTACTTAGGTTACTTTATTTATATTTTAAAAAAACAGTTGAACCAGACTTCTTCTCCAAGGCTATGTTTGCCTACCTTTGATGTAACATGTCAATAATAGTAGGCGATTTGTTTATTTTTAGTGCAGATTGTTTTCAGATTTTGTGTAAAAATGCACAATATTTCTGTATCTGTGGAAAGAAAAAAAAAAATGGAATTGTAGGTTTGCTGAACTTTATTCAATGGAGAGAGAGAGAGAGAGAGAGAGAGAGAGAGAGAGAGGGAGGGGATGTGTTACTGCAGTGTGGAGGGGTTCTGTTTAATTGAGCCTCTGGTGACTCAGAGGAACAACGCTATACGTTTACCACCGACCTCCACTGCAGGGAGTGATGGGATTTTGATAGTCTGCTCCTTTTAACTTGCTAATTAATAATCCCCCTGAAGAATGGAACACAGATGCAGTGCATGTGTGCACATGAGTGTGTGTGTGTGTATGTGTGTGTGTGTGTGCGCATATGTGTGTAGGTGGGGTGGGGGGTATGGTGGAGTACAAAAAGTAGTAGGTATATATGCAAGGTACTTTAGCCAAAGTGCTCCTATTAAAAACCCCAGCTGGATTCAGGACTTTGTGCCCGTAGTGGGATAATGCAATAATGCAATGGAAGCTATGCTTTCCCACAAAGGGGGCCATCCCCTGTGCAGCTGCTTAAAATGCTGAAAAAGTAAAGGCCCACAAAGGATCATTCCCTAAATTTTGAAATGGGTGCCCGCTAGTTTACTTTACTTCCATTTTTGCTAGGTATCTGTCTGTTCTCTGAAAGTCTCACCCTCCACATTCAGCATCTTCTTTTAGAGACTTGACACTGAAACTGACAAATCGGGACCATCTTTGTTGTAAATAACAGCACAAACTAATTTCTGTTGGCATGTGGCAGACTTGTGCCTGCCAGTGGTTTATGGTCTAATCTTTTGTGTTGGTGCGGCATAGCATCCCGGCCATACTTCAGAGTCTGGCAGAGATCTTAATATCTATGTGCCATGTGCCAGGGGTTTAGGGAGGGCACGATTTCAAGACGGATAAACAATGGAAAATAGCCAAGCCCGTGGAATTATCCCTTCTAATGCCTGAGGAGGCTCAAACAAGTGGATAACGTCAGAGGTTTGGGAATGTTCTCGTTGTCGATCCCTCTGTCACAGAAGTTTGGCTGCAATTGGAGGCAGGGAGGGGCAATGGGCTGGCTCTCGCTCTGCTTACAGAGAGCGATAACCCTGACATGTCCCCTCTTCAATTTTACCCTTTGGATTGTCCACTTCCTCATCGACCCTCGTCTGGCTAACCTCTTAAACAGATGGGATTATATCATGTTTATATGGGCCTTCACTGCGGCCTTTTCCTGTTAAACCAGCGATGAATTATGGACTGGAGGGCAAATCCGATGTTAGATAGGGCATTGCATGCATCTCAAAGTTTTGTTGTGAAGGCATTTATGAGTGTTTATGACATTGGTTTTATCCCTTCAGGAGTTCTCACTTGATTTTACCAATTGATTAATCAAACGGTCCATCTCAAGATTGGAGTAAGAAACCCCCTCTCCACCAGACGAAATGTCTAATCCACTAATGCAACTTCTAAGGTCCCATTCACACTACAGCTAAATACAGTTACGATTTCCCCATTCTGTGCTTTGTATGGCTAAGTTCACACACAGTATGGTTATGAGAGTTAGGAAAAAACATACTATAGAGTCCTGCTAGGAGCAGGCAGTGAAAACGGTTATTAACTCCAGTTAGTTTGCAAGTGAGTATCAACTTGCGCGTGCAATACGCAACTTGCAATACGTGTGAATCAGCAACAGTAGTTTACTACTGATAAGAGTTCCATAGTGATGTAGTAAACTTCCTGGCCAGAAAATGGCATAACAGCAAACAATAAACCTTCCTCCACAGCCTCCACATTTAATCACAACATTTAATCACAATGCAATCACAACCCTAACTCCTGCATTAGTACAACTCACGCAATACTGAAAATGTGCAAGAGGTTCCATGTAGAACATCACACTTCAAAGTCACGTAGTACCCTTAAATGCAGAGGCGAGTTCCGTCTCTAGTTCACATTGTCGCTCCACTCAGGCACGTGTGTGGGCAGGCACATAACAGCGTTGAGTACGAGTAGTTATTGCGGGCTGTTGAGCCGCAAGATGTGTGGATGAATGGACCCATACCTGGATCAGAGCTGAAAGGGATAGGGAAGGGACTAGAAGAGATCATTCTGTGTGACCCTATGAATGACCAACCAGGACAACCCTGTCCCTGCCCAGGTAGCGCTGGTGACGTTCACCAGAGCGAAGAGGGAGAAGACGGGGATGGAGAGATGGATGGCACCACCCTGGAGGACAGTGTGGTACAGCTTCCAAAGTTCTTTGATGTACAAAAAATGATTTTACAAAATGGTGAAATTTTGGTGCGCAGTTCAGTCAAACAGATCGACGAGCAAATTGCCATGTCACTGTCATGATTTCACAAACAGTAATGTTCCACAAAAGTGCTGATCCATTGTAACATTTTCTTAAATTGTTGAAACGTTTAGGTGTTTTCTCACCTCATTAGATCCTATTTGTTTCACAGTACACAATCTTCCGGTATCATTTCATCTCACACTGTAGTCTGATTCTTTGCACCTGTCTTATTCCATTTCTAATTTCAGTTATAGTGTGAAACTTACATTTATAAGAGATGGATTGCTTTGCTGAAAGTACAGGAACAGGATATGAAGTCCAGAGACAGTTTAGATGTTATAGAATTTAAAGTTCCCTATTTAACTTATAGAGACATGATGTTTGCTGTCTTTAATGTTTCATTTGGCACTATGTGTCATCTGTTTTTTTATTTTGAGTTTTGATTTTCCCCACACAGAAGATAGAAATAATCAATGATGAGGAGGACGACTACGGTGACATGACCGGCTCTGGAATCGACAATGTGCAGACGCTCCTGGAGTTTAAGGTACATGGGCATCAAGATGGGGTCACTAGGTCAGGCCAGCTCTAGCAGAATGGCTCACGTAGGGGTCCTTTGGATTTCTTTGAGGGGGTACCTATGAATAAATGCATAATGGTAGCATTTTTAAAAACCTTTTACTCATGTCAAACAGGCCGTTCAGCCCATCTAGGCTCATCATGTCCTAATATAAAGAGTATCTAGTACTGCATCTAGCCTGGACCAGAATAGCCCAAGTGTTTCTGCCTCTACTACCTACTACCCGACCTGGCAAGCTGTTCCAGGCATTGACAACTCTCTGTGTAAAAACAAAACTAATCCTAATAAACAAGTCCTAATATCTGTGCAGAATTTGCCTTTAACTAATTTCCACCTGTGGCCTCTTGTTCTGCTAACTGAACTTATCTTTCAAATATTATATATATATATATATATATATATTGTATATATGTTCATTGATTTATTTTACAATATGCCATTCACAGTGTTCAGAACTATTTACACTACATTTTCATTAGGAAAAGTGAGTTGGTTGGTATATATTTAGCTCATTTAGTTTAATTCATTTATCTACCAAAAAGAGCACAGATACATGCCATAATTTAAGCTCTATATACAGAATTGGCATAAAACCTGAGGATGCATGACATAGCAATGAGCAGATGTAGACCATCTAATCAAATGGCACTGTATTTAAATAGACTCTTTACAAGGAGGCAGGCTTTGCACATCAAGCAGTTCACTCTCAGATGTAGTGCATTTCTTCGCCCGCAATGTAGCCTGTCCTGTATCATGTCTGTCTGCGTCTGTGCTGTTGTCTCTAATAGTGCGTCTCATGTAGGGAGGTCTTGTCCATCACTGAACTTCTCAGAATATCACACGCAGCTTAGTGTGGTTTGGCTGAACTACAAGTCTCAGAATACTCACAGAAAAGGGGTGAGCATTTCCCCTAAGCCCAACACCCTCAGGCTACTAAACCTGCCATAAAACAGAATGTAACACTTGGTGAGGGTGTCAGCCATCGTCAACCGAAATGCTCAAAGGGCTTCATTTTTCTAGCGGCATGGGTTAGTGGTGCATTCAGACCATCTGTTCATTTTCAAGATCATCTAATTTTCTCTGACGTAAACCTTTGCGAGCCCACAATGTGGCATGCTAGGCAATGAAGTCCAGGGCAGAAGCGTGGGATTGAGTGTGAGCGTCCCAGGTTTCCCTTTTCCGTTTGGCTCAAGTCTACAGCCGTGTCATGGGCACGCACGCACGCTCATGCACCTAGCACGACCTGCCGCCCTCGCCTTGTTTGTTTCAAGCCAGCGCGGCGTCCTGCTGTAACCTCTGATGATCAGTGAGTCATCAGGAATGAGATAATAGTCTAGAGCGGAACACTGATTAGACCTCCCTCTCGGACACTGCCACCGTTCCCTTAGCCATGACCAGACTCGGCTTTGACACCGCTGGGCCAAGCTCACTGCAGCGAAGTGCAGTCTTTTAAGCCAGCCCTCACCTCAGTGACCCTCAGTGACGCTCGCGGCTAACACTCTCACGACATGTCTGCGACATTGTGGTACAGATGGAGGAACACACCTTGATTCTTCCCTTGTACTCAAGCGAAATAATGCATGCAGCAGCACAAAAGAAATGCCACACCAGGAATGTCTCGCTTTCCTAAAGCACTGAAATGGTGATGTGTTTATATTCATAAGGGGCTGTCTTCCAGTAAACAACTCATGCATTTTGCACTTGTCACTATACTCTGATTGAACCAGCATTTTTTTAATTCCTATGGGACACCAATGCAACTAGCCTTTTTGGACTATTTTCACCTTGGCATGCTGTATGTAGAATACATATCTGAGAGAATATGTAGCATTGGATCAATGTGGTACTTTCTAAAATGATATTTGGAGCTCTTCAAATAAAAGGTAGCCATACAGGCATTGAAACTTGGAGGGAGTGCAGGACCGAGATGTATACAGAAATATAACAAGAAGTACAAAAGTGAATAAATAAATAAAGGGCTTACACTAGAATCAATGCCGATTGTAGGAGAGGCATATCACTGACACCCAACCATTGAGTGGCATTGGAACTAATGCAGCACCAACTTGAGGAACCCTAACTGACTTAAACCCAAACTATCCCTGACTGGATAAAGCCAATTGTGTCCCACCACTGCAGGGGCTCCAACCGGCAATGGCTTGGCTATAGGGCCCCGTTTACTAACAGAGCCAATGTGATATAGAGCTCCAGGAAAAAGAATGAATGAAAGTGGAGGAATGAGGAAATAACAGTTTCACACAGCAGTTAAACGAGGAACCTGAAGTCCTGGCACTTTACCAAGTGAAATGATTGTCTTAAAACAGAAGAAATACATTTCAGGTCTCAGAGTCCAAACTGTAGTGGCCATTTTAGAAATACAAGGTGTTAATGTGCCTTATTTCATCTTGATGTTGGGGTTGTATTATTTTTTTAATGAAGTGTTAATATGTAAACTATGCTTGTCACAAGTCTTTGCTGGAAAAAAGGCCGGAGACACTGCATTTAACTACATAAACTATCAGAGAAGTGCATGGTCACCCATGGCTCAAACTGGGTCGCTGCCAGTCATTTATAATCCTGTCCTTGAATCCGACTGTTTCCGCTCCACCAGCGAGCGCCGCGCTCCGCGCCCTCAGCAATGGGGCTTCCCAGCTTTGCATACAAATAAAGCCGGGTACAAATGATTCCCAGGTTCCAATTTGCAGGACTGAGTAGATTGCGGTGAAGGAACCTAGGCCTGCTTCAGCATTTAAATTAGGCTGGGCTGGTTTTAATTTCCCAAAGCCAAGCAGGAGGGGATTTCATGTGATATCATCTCCCTTGTTGAGGAAGGGCAGGTTTGCACAGACCAAAAGTAGATATGGACTTAGTCTTCCCTTAATGAATACCTGGATATTTGTGTCTAATTATTTTCCCTTGAGTTTGTTTTAAACCGGTTTATTCATGTAACAAATATTCAGCGTGCAGTGTAGAAGAATAATCATTGAATTTGTCATAATTAATTCTGAAAAGAAAGGGAAGCCAATAAAAAGGTGGCGGTATTATGGCAAGCCCCTTTGACATAAAATCGTTTGAGCTTCTCAGGTAATAATTCTGTAATAATAATTGACTTGTCATCATTTCATTCTGACTAGTGAGAATGATCATTTAAGACATCTGCAAATCAGTTTCGTCGAGTCATAATTACATTTTCACTAGTAAAAGTAAAATTATGACTAACCAAAACTACTTTAAGGATATTTTTAATTAAATAATACATATCAAACATTATGTTCCCACTAGTAATAATAGCAATTACAGATATCCAGTATTCAGTTTTCGCTCATTGGAAATTAGTTTTTACTAGCTGCAATTTAATTTTGACAAGTCATAATTCCAATTCCAGATATCTACAACTGAATTCTGACTAGTCAAAATGTACCTCAGGACACATTCATCATATGCTAATAAGTGTAAATTTGCACTGCATTATGATTGGAGAAATGGTGCTGGTGTAGAGGACAGAGCAAAGCAAGAGCGAGTTTATAAAGGCAGCCTGGGGAGAAATAACTATGCATGAGTCAAGTATACTGTATATTCAGTGATTTGCATCAGCAAGTCATGATATCTACAAATAAATTGTGACTAGTCATAATTAGAATTTTAGATGTCTTCAGTTGCATTTTGACTCAACGTAGTATCATTTTAGATATCTACAATTCTCTTCTTACTAGTCATAATTTCCTTTCAGATATCAATAATATCATTGTGACAAGCGAAGATTCCGCTATGACTAGGCAAAATTATGACTAGTTGTGATTATGCATCTTGATATCAATAAAATAATTATGTCTAATTATAATTGTATATTAGATATCTTTAATTAAATTTTTTTAGATATCTTGAATTGAAATTATGACTAGTCAGAATTGAGTTGTAGATATCTTGAATTGAAATTATGACTAGTCAAGCGGCGGCAGATAGCTTAGCGATCTAACGCACCGTATTTTGGCTGGTCCGATAAGGTGTACGCTGCCTGTCAGGGACGCGGTTCGAAACTCGTCTCTACCAGACCGGCCCTGGTCATCAGCCCCGATTGGGGGCAATATTTGGCTGTCCATCCCAGCGGGAGGGGGGAGGGTGAGCCTGCTCGGGGCCGCCGTGAAGCACATAGGGAGTCTCCAGAATGTGGGTGGGCAAATTCCATCTCGAAGGAAGCAGAGTTTGCTGCCCTCTGAGAATTAGCTTGCCTCGTAGAGACGAGCAGCGGACTCGTGTGGGGAGGGTAAATCTAAATAAAATAGAGGGTGTAATTGGATACCAAATTGGGAAAAAATCTGAAACAAATTAAAAAACAAATAAAATAAAAATAATTGTGACTAGTTATAATTGAGTTGTAGATATCTTGATTTGATATTGCAACTAGTCAGAAATTAATTTGAGATCTTACATTGGAGGTTCCACAGAAGTCAATGGTAAAAGTACCTCAAATATGACTAGTCATAATTGAATTAGAGACATCTTGAACTGGATATATGACTACTCATAATTTAATTATAGATATCTTGAATTAGAAGTATTACTAGTCATAATTACATTATAGATATATTTAATTGGAATTATGACTTGTCATTTGTATTAGCACAAGCGTTTAAATGTCAAAACAACTTGCCATAGCAGTATGGCATAGCGGTAAGAGAATTTGACTTAAAAGGTTACAGAATCATGGGTGGGTTCTGCTAAAGTTGAACCCTTGAGCAAGATACTTAACCTGAGTTGCTTCAGGTAATGTCTAGCTATAAAACTACAACTGTGTGCCATCAAAGCCAATCTGGATGAGCATGTCAGCTAAGCAAATGAAAAATGCAATAAACTTAACTGTAACTACAGTTACAGGTAGGTTCTGGTCTCTACCTATAATGCTGTTATTCTCCAGAATGAAGAGGTGCAGTTCCTTGAGGGCGAGCTGGAGAATCAAAGGCAGAAATATAACAGGCTACAGAACTTCACCAAAAACCTCCTGAATGCCATCAAGAACCATGACAAGGAGAGACAGCAGGTGAAGTTGGGAGGGGGAGGGGGAGGGGGAGGGGGAGGGGGACTGGGTACAGTACAAAGCCCAGTGAATACCCAGCTATATAAAAAGAATATATGTAAAAATGTAAGCCATGTAAAAATATAATTCCACATACTGGAACGTCTGACCAGCTCACACACAAATGTGCACTCAGTCCTGTTCCGCTGCAAAAAATGTACCACATTGTCACAAGCCACGTGACAATCCCTTGATGGGAATAGAGCAGTCTGGAGACTGAGTGTATTCTTTGGTCCACGGACTGGATTTATTTTTATTTTTTCTGTCTCTCCCCCCAGACATGGGAGAGAGACAGTGGGAGAGCAGGTTAACATAAAACAAAACAAACACAAAGTCTTCACCGTACTTGCCACGAAGCTTTCGGGCAAAAACAAAAACTAAAATAAACTAAAATAATCCAAACTTAACATTACACCGCGCCTCTTCTGTCCAGAGTTCCCCTAGAACCTCCCCAGGCACACACATATCCAGTGACGTTTCAAGTGCTTCCAAACCCATGCATACAGAGACACTCAAACTTTCCAGTCCGAGTTCCCTTTCACCCCAAACACACCGAGACCCTCGCCACTCCTCACAATGAGAGTTCTCTGGCAACCAGCCCCGAGACACTCTCCACTCTTTCAGTGAGAGTTCTCGGGCCGTTGTCAAGAAACACTTTCAGGGCGCCCTCTCGCTCTCCCATCACACCGAGGAAGAGAGGCGGACACTCTTAGTGCGCTCTGTCTTTCCCACACACACAGGAAGCACTCAGTCACTTTTGACACAGACTCTACGTCCTCCGACATGGAAACATGAAAACACCACACACAGTATGTCACTCACATTAAACTAACACTCCACAATACAACACAATACCGCACACACGCACACACATATGCAAGACAAAACAAGATTAACTGATTCCTGACTCGCCCCACCTGCTCTTAAATAGGCTTACTTTCTGCCTGGCTCAGATGGGACTCGTGAGGCAATCACCATCATCAATCACTCACCCAATCACCATCACTCAACACCAAACATTTCACATTCTCACACACAGCCAATCAGTCAATTGACTTCCACATCAATTACCTGATTGACACCAATTAAATAATAATTAAATAAATTATGGCCTTTGGAGCAACCTTCTGGGCGACAGTTCACTCTCACACCCTGTGAGTGCCAAACCTGCCCCTGGAAAGTCTCCCTGCTCCAAAGGCCTCCACAACATGTAAAAACAAAGGCAACCATGCCACTCCCATGTGGCTGAGACCGACGCCCTCCACACACATCAATATAGAAATCCTACAAATGGATATTTACAATAATATACGCCATTTAGCAGACGCTTTTATCCAAAGCGACTTACAATAGATCATCTGTTAAAAGTAACTGTTTTATAGGAGGGAGGGGTTGAGTAAAGAGTGATTCACAAACTGAAAATAGGACTTGTATGGTGCTACAATATCTAACTGAAAGAGGTGCTGTATCCTCTTCAGGAGCTGTTGTCCAGTCTACCTCAAGAAGTGGAGGAAAACAGGGAGATGAGTCCAGAGAGGTCAGAGCCCAGTGCCATCGCAATCCGCAGTTATTGCTCTGTATCAGACGTGATGGGAAAGACAGAAGGCAGCCCAGCAGGGGACGCAGCAGAGGCGGTGGCCTTGTGACAGCGACCTGCAGGACGTCCCCTGAACCATGGTCTGCAGACACACACACCCTACTGTACTGTGCTGGAAATCCCCCTTTTTTACTGTATATTGGGCGGCCTTGTTCAGCAGGTCCAGGCCTTGAAAAATAAACCCAGAGGAACTTAATTACTAGTCTCCTCCTTTGATTTGTGTTGAGTAACTCAAGGTTTTGCAAAGGTCATAAATGCACCACACTTCCCTTTAATCTTCATGCCGCTCACATTTTTCTTCATATTTCACAAGACTACTACATAAACGTGTGGCACACTGACCACAGAAAGCTAACTAATTATTGCATTTGAATTTTTTTGTATTTATAGAGTTTATAAACAATATGTTCTAAACAAGTTGAGTAAGTTTACATCTGGTGTTTAAAAATGAGTTTTTGGTGAGCCAGTGTTTATGTTGTTTATGCTGCTTTTAATTACTTAAAAGGCAAAACCATGTATTATGTAAAAAAAAATATATATATATTTTATAAAATAATACAATTGAAGACTAAGCATTCCCAATAGTCCTATTTTTAATCCAGTGCATTTTGGAAACATTTTAGTGTGGAAGCATCGTTGTTTAAATATTGGGAACAATTAAGCATAGAAAGCTGACCATGCACTTGTCTAACACACTTGGTGTGATCAACAGGAATAATCCATCCAGTCTGATGAGATGGATCAGGTTTTTACCAGATTGCACGTGTTAATATATTTTATGCACTAAAATGATTGTATTTATATTGTTGTGCTCTATTGTTTAAGACCTGTACGGTGTGTCCAAACAGTAAAATGTGCAAATCAGATTGAAATTGAAAGGGCAAATAGCATGTGGATTCGGTTTACCAAAAAAAAAAATGCGGCACTGGTTTTATGAGTCATAGCTTGTAACCATCAGTGGTTTGCTGCTAGCTGAAGAATGTGTGGGTGGGTTTCAGATTGGTTTAAACCCCCCACGCTCCTTTTCATATCATATAAGTCTGGTAGGAAATTGTTACGCCTTTTTCTTTCAAAACTACAGCTCTGTATTAATAGTCAAGCCCCGGTTGCCTGTGCTATTTTTGCACCAGATGTCACACTGTTTCCTATTTTTTCCGTTTGTTGCTTGGGATGGGGGGAAATCCTTAACTCAATGGCGTCAGAGCTACGTCAGTGTGTACTCGGTTTCCATGCTGTTCAGGTAGCTTGCTAGCTTATACAGTGGCGGCCATATTCACATCTATAGGAAAAGCGTAGGGGTTTTCGATTCGTGCGGGACACCCAGACCTACAGACCCTTTGACATCGATTCATCTGATCCTTCAGCGAACGCCAGGACAGCCCAGCATTTTAAAAGGGGTGGAATACACAACTGGCCTCTACAACGAAGAAATGCCGTCTGAAATAAGGCGCTAGCCTGACTGTACGATGCCTTTTGCCCAGCCGCAAGATTCCTGGCACAAAATGGAGGTGCATAGCGTAAGTGAGGTATGTAGCTAGCGGTCTACCTTGGAGCCTTGTGTATCACACTGGACGCTGCTCTGTTAATTTTGATTTGTCTTGATTTATTGAGAAACGACACAGCTAGCTAACCAGTCACTGTTCGTTAGTGCTGGGGCTTCAGTTTGGTAGTTGCGCATTTTTTCAGCCAGCTAACTAACGTTATCTTGCTACACTCATTGACACTAGGCCTAACGTTTAATGAAGTTTAGTTGACGTTCGCTTGCTAGCTATTTGGCTACCGGCGTCTGCGGGCTAGTTACATCTCGTTGAATGGTAACCGCGACAAGCTAGCGAATGTCAACTATTATTATTCATGTCAATGCGCGTAGTAAGCCAATGTTACTAGTAGGTAGCTACAGCAGTTATAGTCTTATAGCTAGCCAGCCATGTTGCCACGTTTGTTGTGATGTTGGATAACGTTACTGTTGCGAACCCGATGTTCTGTATCGTCAGCCAGACGGACGAACTAGTGTTACTTTAGTACCAGACTGATAATAAAGCTAACGCTAACCACCTTTCATTGAGTTGCAAATCATGTAACGTTACATTTAGTGGTAAGTTCATTAGCTAGCGGTTCTTAGCAAGTTGGCAAGAACCGGTAGAAGTTAACGTACCAAGCAGATTTAACGTTACCTGGAGGTAGCCTAGCTAGCTATCGAGGCAGTTCGGTGTGTTTATTTTATTTTAATGTTGTTTTAATTATTTTGTATTCTTGTGCTGCGGTTTGCTACAACCCCGTTTCTTATAGCTTACACGCTGCGATAACAGTTGCCGACCTCGACGGCTAGCTTTGTACATTGTGAATGTATGATCAGTTTTAGCTACTTGATCTACAAGTTGTACAAAACAAAGTGTTTTTCAACGCACAAGAGATGATTAACGTTAGAATAATTAACTCTTTGCTATTTAAGTGAGTCTGTTTGCAAACTTTACCTATTCCCTGCCCAAGCAATAAATGCAACATAGCATTAGATTAATGCAAAGATAGCTACCTTCCACCGTGTTACCTGGGTGCATATTGCACACAGGATTCTGGGAGTGATGGTGAAGCTACACGATATGGTTTGCGCAATTTTTACTATCTCGCTCTTGTAGTCATTTAGACGTGTTGCATTGCAGTGGATTAATTGAGGAAGCTCGGCGCTCCTAGCACTTTTTTGCTATTTCCCCTCAAGGGAAAATAGGCTGATAAATAGAATTTGAAAACACAAATAAGTGTAGTTGTGTGCTGTGCATTCTATGCACTTCAACGGTTGAAATATAAATTAGGGTTTGACATCTTGGTGAATAATGGGTCTGCTATATCTCTTCAGTATGACTGAAACAAGATGCGGTTGAATGGTGAGGTTAAAAGAAGAGAAAGATAAAAATAAAATCCAAACTTATCCAAAATATCCCTCTAGGTTGGTCATGGTTGTCACACAAATCCTTACTCCCTGCTTGTATTGAATCCCAATGTTAAAAACTCAGAGGGCTGCTGGGTGTCGCATCCCACGGTCTGGTATCGAATGCTGGCAATTATAGTGCCGACTGTGGGAGGGGATAATTATCCATAGCCTTACCCATGGATGGAGAGATTTCAGTTGGCAGGAACTACGGTCTCACCACTCACCAGCGATTCCCCTCTGGTCAGTCGTACACCTACAGTCTGCCTGCACAAGCTGCACATAAAGTGTCCACCTCCGACTCATTGTCTGTGTGAGCTTAACTGGTGAACTGTGGAGCGAAAAGAAGCAATGGCTGACATGTGTTTCGGAGGAGAGCGAGTGCTTGTCTGCACTCTCCCAGAGGAGGTTGCAGTGATGAGTACAAATGCAGTTGGGACATTCAACTTTGGGAGAAAATCGGGGTAGGAATGATGGGTTAATTTGAATTTGGAGTTTTCACTGTATATCTGTACTGGATGTCTGCTGATTTTGTGCTAAAGGAAATTAAGGCTGTGACTCAGTGTATCAGTGTTAGTCTGTGGATTTTGTGGAAAGAAGACAGTCACAGGAACTTTGTCTTAACAACAATGGTTGTTTCATAACAACCAGATGAACTGGCTTATTACTAGCTATCCAACATAAGCGGCGATTGTCACGTCATCATTCAGAACTTAGGGTTATAGATACTCCGAATGCAGTCTGTCCTCACCAATAGTAAGAATAGAATGGACGCAATGGTGTTAACTGTTTGATTTTGTTCTGGTTCATCTTTATATCAAACACTGTTGGTTATTAAACAACACTTTAATACACATTCAAGTGTTGATTTTAAAATTATTTTATACCTGAAACATATTGGTAATTGATATTGCCATTATTAAGGAATACATGTGTAGAATGTTTTTTTTAGTTTTGATCTAGTTACTTCAGAATGAGTCCTTTTTCATTTGCTGTTTCCTTTATTTTGTCCACCCTGTATTGCTCTCTGCAAAGATCAGAGCTTTGACCGTTAAAACACACAAGAAAAGGGAGGCCTATTAGGCAATATTTGGCATAAATGGCTGCCATCCAGCTTTTTTTGCTGCAGAAAACCATTCAGTTTTTTCCCCCTTCGACGCTACTGATAAATGGCATGAGTCATCCAGTCTCAAGGTTGGTCAGAATCAATTTGAATTGATCAACACTATGATATTGTAAATGGCATGATATGGGATTGCAGTCGGAGCCCGGGGAAACAAGTCCCCCCCCCCACACTTTCTGGCATCCCCTCAGAAGATGTGGACATGCGTGGCGAAAGATCGGAACCACGGTGCCCACTTTCTCTCTGGTAGGGACGCCAGTCCAAAGTGGGGGACCGTAATGTTTTGAGGTCAATTGTTCTGAAGCCGCCTCATCTTAAGGAGGCCGGCGCAGCGCAGGCTGAAGGGACGCTCGTGTGCACAAAATCTAAATGGACCATCTGTGTCCTTTGCATGCGGTAACTGACTTGGGTGTCCTTAATACTCCAGAACAGCAGTTTAGTAGTTGGAGGTTAGAGGACTTTCCTCATCCAATCAACGAGTGTTGCCTGAAAGGAGGCTGTGGGGGCATTGGACACTCAACAGACAGGGATGGTTCTTTCGGACAAGCCCAGTCTCGGGACCATACATAAAAAGCCCCCGCCCCCCCCAACTTTGTCTAAGTGAATGAAGTTGACTTGTTTTTATTTTCTTTATCTGCTGAACCACTTTAATACACAAAACCCGAAAGGAGTAGGTTCTCAGCTATGATAATTTCTCCCGTAATAGCCTGCGGTCGCCTTTGGCCCGCCGAGCGGACGCTCCTGGCGCCCAAGGCCAGGGATGCTATTTCCCAGACTTCCTCGGGGTCCTCGGGGTTGAAGTTGGCCGAGAAGAGCTGCCGGGAAGCGGAAGCGTGACGTGTGTATGTGCTCACGGGAAGGCGTGCGCTGCTCCTACTGTCTGCATCCTCAGTTATGCCTCTGTTTGGAAGTGGATGTCCAGTGTGACCATTGCATTATGCAAAGATAGATACAGTGAAGGCTCACATAGATTCTATGATAATGATGATGATAGCGATAATGATGATTATAAATGATAATAGATTTTATAGCTTATATTTATACAGTTATACTCATCAAACTCAAAATAATCACATGGGTTACAACAACTGTTGAACTGCGTACATTTAAATAAAATGCGTAAATAAAAATAAAAAATAAAAAAACAAAAAATGGAAGGTGTTCTAAAACTTTTGACCGGTAGTGTATGTTACCGCACCTATGTAACAGTAGTAAAATTGCATAGGTGTGGTAACATGTGCAATGTGCTTTTGATGACCAGTGATGCGCAATGCTCTCCACGAGCCCCGCCATCCAGCGCGACGTTCCGGGAGACCTCTTCCCGCTTTGTGACGTCGTCGTCTTCATCAGCCACCACGCCATGGCCCGAGGGCTTCAGCGTGAAGCATGGGAGACTCGCTGAACCACCGAACAGCCTCCGGGCTCTCTGTAATTCAATGCCCTAGCGATCAGTCCAGGGGGGCAGGGGGAGCTTCTTGCCACTGTAATTCAATTCAAGTTTGAGGTGATAAGAACTCAAGACTTCAGCTCCACCACCACCACTTGCCTCCTTAGCTGCTCCCCCCCCTTCCCCGGTCAAGGTTCGAGGCTATTGGATACACGCGGCCTCTGTAGGACAAGCGCAGTTGATATTGATACGAGCAGCAACAGGACTTAAACAGTCTACCAAGATCTGAAAAGAATCGCGTCGCGTGCTGAAAACTCCATAACAACAGGCCGTGCATGCAGTAATGTTGCGAGCGCCGGCAGGAGCCCCACGCTGTAGAAACCCCGTAGGTAAGCTTCCTTTCGTCTCGCAGGCAGCTGCTTAACCCTCCGTCTGAAGCAAGCAGCACAGCGAGAACCCAGCAGGGTTTAATGTAGGCCTCACTCCAGTGTTCAGGTGGAGGGTGATTGATAGGAAGGGGGGAGGTGGTGTTAACATTTAATATTTAGGAATACATTCAGTTTAATCAGCGAATTTTCTTCAATGCGTCCAAATAATTGTTTTGGAAATGCATACAGCCGATGGCTGTCGGCAAGTGCACGATTCATGTGTCTGTGCTGTTAAGAAATGCTCCCTCTGAACGTTCTTACGCCTGTGTGTGTGCGTGCGTGCGGCCGGCCGGCCGGCCCCTCCGTTATGTTGGCGAGAACGGCCAGATCTGTCAGAAAACCGTGTCTGAACCCGAGGGAAGCAGACATGCCCGTTTCAGTCTCAACGACGCTTCTGTACTACCACAGTCACTTTTTATGAGCGATATAACGATACCATCTGTGTTTGCGCATCTTTGCATGATTAATAATTAATAATCAGTCTCATCATTCATGTTTTTTTTGTTTGATGATTGTTGACCGCACTGCCTTGTTTACCAGCATTGCAGAGAAATTAGGAGCCAAGATAAACCTCCGAGGCATGGTTTCCTTGCTCGACCCTGTGTGTTGAACAGGGAGTCGGTTGTTTGAGGAAAACAAAACAAAATGTGTGTTACACTTTACAGTACTGAGTTTAACATCCAGAGGTGATCTGGACTGATTTCTCACAGCCAGGTTAGAAATAATCCCAAATGTGTAATCCCTGATAATGTATGTAATAACATTATTAGGGGGGGCATTGATACAAAGACAAAGGATCCAATTAGTGACGCCGGTTTAAGTGGTTTAACCTTGAGCTATGTGCGTTTCCAATAAGACCGAAGGAAATGTGAAAAGAATGGCGAGAGCACTTCAGGATCCCGACGTCCTTGAGCAATGGCACATCCGCTCATCACGTTGACTTTGTCCCCCCGGCCTTAATCTCTCATCTGTGCCCGCTTACGTAACCGAGCGTTCCTCCGCCTGAGGCGGAGACCGCAGCGCGGGTCAGGGGCAACGATGGAGCGCGGGTTCCGATTCGAGCACTGGCCGGAATGCAAAAACGGCCGACGGGCAGACTGGCGGATTTTTAGCCTCACGAGCTAGACGTGCGCGGCGTCGTGTGGGGGAGGAATGGCGGTCGGTCCAGAGAGGCTGCCCCCCGTGGGAAGAGAGAAGAGGAGGGAGAGGCGTGTGTTTGACTTCGGCGGCCCTCATCCTCCCCCCACACATCTGCTGTGGCCTGTGACGTCGGAGCTCTGCTCCGGATCCCTGCGTCACAGAGAAGGGAGGGAGGAGGGAGGGGGCCGCCTCTGCCTCTGTCTCTGTCCCTTAGTCCTGTGAGTGATGGCCGCACACGCACACACGCATAAACCTCTCACGATGCAGGCTCCTGTGCAGATGGGGCCAGGGCTGTCCTGTGCAGTCCGTCTACACCTGCCCCCGCGCAGTTCGCATCTGGCCAAGAATGAAGCCAAACATGCCCATCATGTGCTCACATGACTGCAAACACATCCCTCACATGACTGCAAACAGTTTCCCAGTGACATCTCCCTGGGTATCTGCTTGTGTGTGCTGCCTTTGTGTGCGTGTGTGTGTGTGTGTGTGTGCTTGTGGTGCATGTGTGCATGTGTGCCATGCGGAACATTATCGGGGAAATGAGAGCTGTGACTCTCACCCACACTGTGATAATGCATGGTGATATCAAGGCCTTCTGTGTGGGGATCAGCTTGGATCCGATCTGCACCGCGCTTTGCTGCCCCGCCCCACCCTAGCGGCCTGCGCCAACAAACACTGCAGCTAACCCCTTACTTTAACGATGGCTGGAGAACTGTGAACACATTTTCTCTTGCTCAGGTGTCTATGACAGCGTAACTCTGTCTTTTTTCACCGTGAAGCACTGCAACCAGGGCGCCGCACTAGAAATCCAAGCCCGGCCGGGTTTAGCTCGGCTCAGAATGGTCCCAGCTCAGTGGGGACGGGAGCGTTTGTTCATCACAAGCTCCGATTAGACAGACGTGTCAAATGATAATCGTCAGATAGAATGGCGATAATTTCTCAAAGACCAGCAGTAGGCGTACATAATGACCGCCGCGGAGATTAGCTGCAGCGTTTTGTCCAGTTGGAGCTTAACCTTCTTTCCTTGCTTGCCGTCGAGCCGCTGTGACGATACAGCGCTCTTTGCAAATTGGGCGATTTCACACACGCTCTTTGGAGAACGTGACCTGCCCCGCTTTGGCCTCTTAACAGCAGTGGCCATGTCGCCGACACGCTTGCATTGCGCAGCGACTGTAGCCCCGTGTGAGGTTAGGAATTTGTTTAGAGCCACTTGGCTGCGTTGCCTCTTCCTGTAGCTGCTGTGGGGGAGGGTATTAGCGCGGGGGACGTGTGGTTTCGCGCCTGCTGTGTGTCTCTGGTTTCTGGAAGTGGGGTTTTGAAAGGAGGGTCGCTGGTTTGAATCGTAGTTGGATCACTGCTGTCATGCTTAAATCAACTCTGGGGGAAAAGCCTGCATTCCAGTGCATTCTAGAAGGTTCTGGCCATTGGACGCAGTCCTTAACTGAATAATGAATTTGGACTCGCAAATAAAATATTTAATCTTGCGTTTATCACACAGTATGAATGTTTTATCTGATAACATGGTAATGCATTTATCATATTTTACAGTCCAGGCTGCTCTGCGCTGCACTGTAGGTCCTGCTTTGCGTTGCATACTCTCCCCTGCGTGTTACCATCGTATGTATGCATGTACACAACCGTAAAGTGGGGGTAGACTGCGTCTCAGTAAAGCTGCAGAGAGTGCCACGGGTTGTTTTCCTCAGGTATGGTTGTCTCCCGGACAGCTGTGTGAAGCCGAGTTTAGGAATTGGTCGCGTGAGCAGAAAGCTGCAGATTTTGTTCCCGGGCGTGACCGTGCTGTTGGACCCTCAACCCAAAAGCGATTCAGAGAAACATCCAGCCGCGCGCGATGCATGGTCACATACAGCACGATAAAACGCGCTAGCAGCCCGCGTGTCAAAGCAGACTTGCCGTTGGGGCGAGTGGCGCTCTTTTCCCCTGTATCCGTGATGTCACCCCCCGTGCCGTTGTCCTCCAGAGGGTCCGGATTGGCCGATGCCACGCGTCCCCCGGCCGCCCCCAAGGACTCATCGGAGGACGTGGTCGTCTCCGCGCCGCTGTCTGGCTCTGCGCTGACGTGCCGTCCCCTTTCTCTTCCAGGTCAATGGGCATCAGATCATGGACGAGCCGATGGAGGAGGGGGAGTCTTTCTCGCACTGCGTGAGTACAGGGGCGTGCGAACCGCCATTTAACATATCATTGAAATGTTCATATTCTTAAGAATCAGTATGCAAACGCTAACACGGGCACAGATTGAAGTAATGAAAGTCAAATGTGCGTTCAGATGCCGCAGGCAATTTGCGTTCTCATTTCCTTCGGTTTGTTATTTCATTGAAGTTGTGTTTCCGGTAAATTGACGGTGATAACATCGCTCGCCCACTGTTTACATTTAGGACGATGAGGCTTTGCACTTTTCGTGCGTCACAGAATCCTTATTTGGCCAGCGCGATACGCAGAGCACGGATTCTCTGCCTCCTGGGTGCGATGACACTCCACAGGGTCTTGAATCGAATCCTGGCCGTGCCAGGGCTGACCGCGCCTGTGACCACGGTGGGCGATGACACCGTTGTGTGGCCATAGTGTCTTCCGGGAAGCGGGCGGGGTTTCTCCCGAGAGAGCAGACTCTTGGGAGAAAGAGAGCAAGAGCGGCGACTCCGGGCGACCGGGCGTACGTGACTCCCACCTGCGCCATCTGCACATGTCCATTTCCAAGGGCAGCTCAGCTGGCGCCACATGGAGCGGAAAGAAGCCGGCCCCAGAGGCACAGACGCTTCCAAGTCTGTGTTGCTCTTGGATTGACAGTGGGCGACGTATCGGTGGGGTGGGCCTTCAAGTACATAAAAAAACCTCCCAAAAAACCAATTTTGATTCCATGATGTAAGAAAAAAATATATAATAATAATATTTTTTATACCCACTGTACATGTCTATTTCCAAGAGTAATGAGCATGGCAGAATCTGAAACCGAGATCTTAAAGAAAGATGGCGAGAGCGCGTGTCCAGTCCAGCACCGACGGACATCCAGCTCGCCTGCGCCCCCTGCTGGCTCCGCCGGAGGCTGCTAATAATTCAGCCAGTCACGTGCCAGCCCGCCTGCAGGAAGGTCTTCACGCCGCTAAGCTGATTACCTCTCCTTTGAAGCTCGGGGTTGTCTAGTTGTCGCTTTTTCCGCCCTCACGGGTGTGGCCAGCGTTGGAGGCACGTCCCAGCCCCATTAATGATGCAGAGCGATTACCCCTCCCCCGCCCCCATCCCTACTCCCAGTCCGGATGAACTCATTCCGCGCAGTGACAGTCCGGGCAGGCATCCATCAATACCACCCACCCACCCCCACGACGTGAACCGAAGACGTAAAGGTGATAAGATATTAATCTCTCTCGAAAGGCCCGCCGCGCTGCCTGCCAGAAACGGCACTGCAGTGTCTCGGGGGTGTCGCAGAAAACACTCCGGCCTGTGCGGTTCCCAAGGTTACGGAAAGGCACAGTGATAAGGGCAGCCCTTGATGTAGCTTGAACAGAAGTCTTTCATTAAAATGAAATGATCTCAAAGATTTTTTTGTATTTCCTCATTTGTGAAATAATAGAAGAAAATGGAACACGAAAATGTTCTCAGCAAGCAGGAGAACCCAGACAAAGAATTGGAATAAGACCTTTCAATTCAGTTCAAAAAACGTTATTATCCCCGAAGGGCAATTATGAAGGCAGCATAGTAAAGTAAAACATAAAACCATCAAACAACAAGGACAACAACAATAAACCAATGGTGTACAAGGCAAACAGTACAGACATATGTGCAAAAACGCTCAATATCGGTATCTCTTTCGGTATTTCTGACCACAATGATGAAATCTTCTTTAAAAAGACGTTGCACTATACAGCATTTGCTGTGCAAGTGCCCGGTTTAGTACAGTAAGAGCCTTAAATACTTATAAATGGACATGTGTACGATTGTTGTGTTTGTGTTTACTTTAATGGCACAGTCCCTCTCCTCTCTGCGTCTCTACAAGAGGAAACATTATAGCCAATTAAAAGCATTGCTGTCAGCACGCTGGCTTGCCACCTGCTACATTATAACTGCCATGTTGCTCTCAGAGCAAACTTTACCGGCAGCAAAGGCACAGGATATTTTCTAGAATAAATAGCTTTGGCATGACATGCCAACTAATCACAAGGCAGTTTCCAAGTCACTTATCTCATGGGGGGTTGGATTCCTGCCCTTTCTAACTGCTGTCCTTCACGAAAGAGGGCTTGGACCCTCGTTCACACTGGGGAGAACTGTTCCACACCTGGGTATGTGGAGGTGCCCAGTGTAAAAAAATAAAAATAAAAGTCATCACTATTTGGTAGAAACAGAGTGACGTGTACGACGCACGTGTCCTTGCCTTCAAACTGGGGGGGGACTGTTCTGAAGGAAATGAGGTTTGGCTGAGCGGGTACATGTCCGGTGTCTGTGGGAAGGTGGTGAGCGAATGTGCCGTGGGCCTTGTCTCTGCAGGATGAGGGCGCCTACAAGGAGATCCCCATCACCCACCACGTGAAGGAGGGCTGCGAGAAGGCTGAGCCCTCCCACTTTGAGCTGCTTAAGGTGCTGGGCCAGGGCTCCTTTGGCAAGGTGGGTCTCCGTCCACTTGTCTGCTTTCAGGAGAAGCTGTAAGGGCTGTGACTACTAAAATATACATCACATTTAATATAATGACAGCCAAGACATTTTCAAATAAAGTCGGGTAAGAGGAAGTGAAACAGATGTGTATTGTCAGTCCCTAGTGCTCTCTGGAGCATCTGGAGAGTACGAGCTCCAGCATTTATAACACCTGTTATATATTTATAGATCTTTCCTTATTAAATAGCATGTACGTAATGAAGGGTGACTTAACGCATGATGTTACCTGACTCAAGGTCAATCCTCTGATCAAAATTCCTGCCCAAAGGAAAATGGATGACTTGTAAATGTGTGGTAATTAAGACATTATATGCCTCATGAATGCTTTAGGTAGACTTAATATAGACTTAAAGTGTGACTAGAGTGTCTGCTACCTTCAAACTTGCTGTTTTCACACAAGAAATGATGATGTGTTTTCATTACTAAAATGGTATTTTGTGCGTGTGTGAGTGTGAGAGAGAGAGAGAGAGAGAGAGAATATAACACATATATATATATATATTAATTGCCACTGAAGGCAAGCGAAATGGAAGAGCTGAGTGAGGAAAGTATTCACCACAGCAGTAAGACTTATGAGTGCTCTTTGTCGGTGATATGAATGTGACACACTTTGGTAGCTGTCATGGGAAGGGTGGCTTCATTCAGGCTTTGCTTCAGTATTTTAAAGGCCTGCTGTAAAATTGACCTGGGCCTTCACCTGTGTCCCCTCTCGGTCAGGTGTTTCTCGTCCGCAAGATCATGGGTCCGGACGCAGGGCAGCTGTACGCCATGAAGGTGCTGAAGAAAGCCTCTTTGAAAGGTGAGCGCAAGGCGGCCCGCGTCCGTGCAGAGGCTCGTCTCTCCGTCTGTTTTAATCAGGGAGAAGATGACTCATAATGCCACACGCCCCGTGACACAACCAGGAGGATCGGAGCCGAACAGAACGGCAGGACGAAGGGAATGGAGTCGTCGGTCTGCGAACCGGAGTTTATCATCTCTCCCACAGTGGGAGAGCGAGAGAGAGAGAACCGACACTATATAAATTAACAAAATAAACTTTGCCCGCAGCCCTCACGGGTTCCGGCTAAAAGCAATTGTCACACGTCGTGTGACACACCCCGGAGCGGAACAGAACAGCAGGACACAGGGAATGGAGCTGCAGTCCAGGGGAAAACCTGATTTTTATTGCTCATCTCTCAGGGGGGAGAGAGAGAGAGACCATACATGAAACACAAAATAAACCAAAAGGTCTTCGGCCGTCGTCCTCACGGGTCGGGGCCAGAATGTAATAAGTCAAAATAATAACCCAAACAAAATCGCTTTACGGCACAACACAGAAACACCGCTGTGCGTTCTTGAGTTTCGACCTTTCGGCCGCGTGCCGTTTCTCGGTCCTGTCTCCTGGCATTCCTCTCCCGTTTCCAGCCACCTACTATGAGAGCAGAGCACTTTGGTTCTTTATGTACTTTACTGTGTCTTCATAATTCAGTTTCATTGTTGTTTTTACAGTTCATTGAACTGTAAAAGCTTATTTTATGTACATTTTTATATATGGCGTGAGGGAAAAAAAAAAAAAAACATACATGCATACGCAAGAGAGCAGGGCAGTTTTAAGCACACAGGTACAATTAGATAATTCTGCACAGCTGTGTGCTCTAGCTGCCCTGCCAGTAGGCATGGCCAGTAATCACCCTAATTGCCCCCCGCCTAGACCGACGCCTTCCACAGCAATAAATCAAAATAACAAACTAAACAAAAAGCTCCTTTCGGCAAAACACTAAACATTCGCACGCAGACGTTCGCAACTCTTCAGTTGTTTTCTTCCCGGCCTAAGGGTTCTCTCTCACCAGGCGATCAGTTCCCGGGTACCAGCCACCTACTAAGAGAGCAGGGCAGTTTTAAGCACACGGGTACAATTAGATAATGCCGCACAGCTGTGTGCTCCAGCTGCTGTGCCAGTAGGCGTGGCCGTTAACCGACGCCTTCCACAGCTTCTTTCTTATCAACTTGAATATATTTACACAACTCATTAAGGACATCTTTGTGGTTTCTTATTTCTGCCTCTTATCTTAAAGATAAGTACTTTTGACACGCTTTTGTTCCCTTCCCTTGTCACCCTTGTCAAGGTAAAAAATAACAGGCAAAATATTGAGCCGGCTTTGCATTTCAGCGTGAGATCGTTGGTGTCGATCGTGTATCGCACAAGCGCCATCGGCGTCACGCTCGCGCGCTTAAAGGTTTGACCCGGTGACCAGGCTGACACGATACCTTTGTCTCTTTGTTTCACAGTCAGGGACCGGGTTCGCACGAAGATGGAACGGGATATCTTGGTAGAAGTCAACCACCCCTTCATAGTGAAGTTGCACTACGGTGAGTCCCGAATCGGCCCCTCGGCCCGGCAGGAACTCCGTTTGCTCCTCCGCCGCGGTCTTTTCTGGCGAACGCGCACGCGCCCTGCCGCTCGTAACACGGAGAGGAGCCGCCAAGCGATCTCAGACATCCGGCAGCCACCGCCGTCCACGCACGCCGCTTCCTTCGCTTCTTTATCTGTGTTTTTCGAGTTTGGCTGCCTCCGCGGACTCTGTTAACAAGCGGCACCTCGTGCATAGCCGGCGTGCTGCCAAAAGTGAGTGTCACTCTTGACTTTGCGTCGAGCCTGCACCTACGCCGCAGATCTAGAATGACCAGATCAGACACGGTGTTCTCTTCGTGCGTTTCGTACTCCTTTCCCGTGCGGCCTGGCGGGCGTTAGCGGAAGCACCCTGCGTAGACTCCGAGGATGTTCAGCCGTGCGCAGCAGCTCGTGTTTCACTTGTGACGCGCGGCGTGTATTTCAGTTTCCGTGTTTGGGGGTTCTGTGGCGAGCTGCCATGTTTTCCCACGCGGCAGGACCCGATGGGTTTACTTGTCATGTTTCGCTTACGTGGTCTGACTGGGTAAAGTAACCGTCCGTTTTTCCGTCTCTGGTGGCGGCGGAGACACGTGTAGCGCGGTGTCAGGCTCGCAGGGCTGCCGTCAGCTCAGGCCAGGGTTAAGGGCCGGCGCTCCAGTGCGGTGGAGCTACGCCGCGGGGCACCTTAAGGAGGACGCGATCGTAACCGGCACACGTCTGTGCCACGCTCGCTCAACCCCATCAGCGCGTTGCCCTGCAGCCACAATTCTGCGGACATGGCGAGTTCTAAAATATCTGCAGAAATTTCAGCCTATCGGAAGAATAGATAAATACAAAAAAATGTACCAGCTGATCAGAAAAAAACAAATCTATAGGCACTAATCACTGCGGTACTGTTCATTTCTTTAATGGCAAGCAACCATTTAAGATTGGGGAGGAAAAGGGCCGGAAATAAGTTGAGTAAGCAATCGCACAACATACTGTGTTCTGGCAGGTTTTCCAACATGCATTTGTCTAGAAGGCTAGTCTGACAAATATTTAGGGTGCAGATGTATATCCAGGTGGAATGTCCTTTTCTTCACCTTTTCGTCGTATGGCAAAGAAACAACTTTTGACCAATGGTAAAGCTACCTTTCGGTAAGGGGTGGGATCGGAAGGTTGGAGAACGCAGGGCACAGGGCGTAGCAGGAAGCCCAGGGTGGGTCTCTACACAGGGAGCGACACAGGGTCTACCAACCTGATGTTCTCTCTCTCTCTCTCTCTCACCCTGCTCCTTTGTCTTGTTTTCTGCAGCTTTTCAGACCGAAGGGAAACTCTATTTGATATTAGACTTTCTCAGGGGCGGAGACGTCTTCACTCGCTTATCCAAAGAGGTAAGCTCACCTTCTTTCTTTTTTTGACTGTCACCTTTTGAACACTGTGTTTTTTCCAGGGATATCCTCAGATCTTGTGCGCAGATGTGCGTAATGCAAACAGACAATGCGGCAAATGCTTCATAAATTATATCGGTATGAGAGGATGTTTTGCAGCTGATTTTGGAATGTAAAAAAACCTAAAAAAGTTCCATCAGTGGCAGGGAATGTGTCAGGTTTGTTATTTTTTGAAGGTGAATGCACCTCTACCGTTAATGTGCGACACAGTGTGAAGACCGGCCTGCTATGCGTGTCATGTGACTGGCGAAAACGCATACCGTACAGGTCACAGCCTACACGAGGCTGTGCATTGTATTAAATGCAGTTTTAAAAACACATATTTATACATTTTTAAACTGAATTTAATCAACAGACTTCAATTTCAAAAAGGAGAGAGCACACAAGTCCTCCTTCCACCCAAATTCATCACGCTAAAATACGAGCAAAAACAAAAATTGCTCCAACAAGAGCAATGGAAAACTTTAACGTTGAACTCACTAAAAGTTTTTAATAGGACTCATATGAGGTGGTCTATATTAACTCTCAACAATCGCAGACATCCCTCTAGAGAGAGTGTGTGCGTTCATGTGTGTGTGCGTGACTGATACAGTATATCCTGTGTATAAAATGTTTAAAAATCATGTGCCAATGAACCTTCATTGTTATTTGGATGGTATAAAGAATATAGATAAATCTGCTATTGGTTGAATAGATGTTAAATATTTATTTCCACATGAATTGCGGTTTCAAACTGCTAATTGCATGTTGATGTTACTGTGATTCCTGAATTTTTAGTGTGTTAACATAGAAGACATTTTTTAAACCACTTGAAGACATCAAGCGGTTTAAAAAACTTTGTTCATTCCCAGTGTTATTCTCTTGATAAAGAAATGTTAGTCTGCTTGGCCAATATTTGTACATGCATGCATGTAATTTAACAGATTTTCTGAAAATGTTTTTAATCAATAACCCGTTTTCATTATTTTTGTAATAATGTATTGACTGATTTGTTCTTTATTTTGTTGACCATTGTTTTTATGATGATGATGATGATGATGATGATAATGTGTTGTTGTTGTTGTTGTTGTTGATGACATGTTTGTTTGCGAACAGAGATCAGAGGGTAAATCTGTCCAGTTCTTACTAGGTTATGTTTACAGAGGAGGATGTGAAATTCTACCTTGCAGAGCTGGCCCTTGCATTGGATCATCTTCACAACCTAGGCATTGTTTACAGAGACCTGAAGCCTGAAAAGTAAAGTATCCCAATGCCTGTGACCCGTACCCCCCCCATCCCCACCCCCCCCTTCCCCCCGTTAACCTGGACGGCACCACCATGTGGGACCGTAAAACCCACACAGGCGCAAGCTAATCCGAGCCTCACATAGACGATGTTCAGACATTTATATCGCGTATATGCAATTTCCTCGAGCCCCAGTTCGTAAACCGTATAGTTCACCCGGATTTCTGTGCAGCATGATGAGTTTTGTCGCCGATTGGCAACTCGGAACAGTCTTGACAACTCTCCGTAATCGCCAGTTGCGTTTTACCGAGGACGGCCCTTTATTTCATTCGTTTTTCCTCCGCCATTTTGAAATAATTTCTCAATCGGGAGGCTCGCAGCCGTCCGATGGCCGAGGGTTGACAACACTGTTCCAGAGTGTCCTTCTGATTTCACTGTTGATGTACTGTTGTGGGAATGTATTTGTGTACCTGTATCGGAGAATGTGATTTTAATTTTCAGCATTTTGCTTGATGAAGCTGGACATATCAAGTTAACAGGTGTGTACCGTTGTTTTATTCATTCACGTACTGCTCAGTCTGTTGGCATTCTCTGGTCGTTTGTAGTCTTGCTACTTATTTTCGCCGTGAGTTGCTGCACAGAGATTCTGTTGACGTTAATAAAACATGGATTTACGCGAACGTAAAGATTTCCCAAATCCCAACTTACCGTATGTAATGTGAATAAGCCTTTCTTTGTAGAGGCCACATGATGCTGGAGCTCCGCACAATGTTAAGTCTCTCAGACTTGTCACATATCGGTGCGATTATCACTATTTAGTACAGCGGGGCATGTTAAACAACTTTCTTCCGAGCGGTTTTGTCGCAGTGCATCCTGTGAAATACGTTTATGCGAGTGGCCTGTTTGCCTACAGCATGCGAACCTTTGACAAAGCAATCTCACAGCGTCTTGGCGCCACACGTATCGACTGCGCTGTGTTTGCGCGCGTCTGAACGACACGTGCGAGGACGTTCAAAAAAACCTCTCCCAACTTCGGGTTCTGTGACCTACTTTGTCGCGGTCGATTCGTCTGGCTCCAGGTCGTTGTGACAAACGTATCGCGGGCGGCAAAAACGTTGTCTGTCCAAAGGGAGGACGGCGTTCCCGGACACGGGCTGATTAACGCATTGTGTTGGGCGCACGACTTTGCGCGCCGAGTGACTGACGGCACTCTGCTTCCGTGCAGACTTCGGGCTCAGTAAAGAATCGGTGGACCAGGAAAAGAAAGCCTACTCTTTCTGTGGCACGGTGGAGTACATGGCACCCGAGGTGGTCAACAGGAGAGGACACACCCAGAGTGCCGATTGGTGGTCCCTCGGAGTTCTAATGGTACGTCCCGGGGTTGGCTCCCGCCCGCCCGCCCCCCGTTCGTCATTGTTTTCCCCTTCGCGCTGGAGAGACAGATTGTGAGATTTTCTCTTGTTTGCTGGTATTTGGTTCTCCCATCTGAGTGTTCAGGCTTTTCGCTGATCCCATAATTCGGTGGACATGCACGTGTGGCGGTTAGGGAATCTACGTCGCCGACAAAAGGTGGCAGGTTTTTATCGTGGCCAGACTGCCGCCTTTGTGCCCTTGAGCAAAGTATTAACGTCTTCAGTAAACGACCAGCTGTATGTATGCATGATGTAATCATACGTAGAAGTGCATGCAATTCACAGTAATATTGGACCACGGCAGTGCTTCCGTGTTTGGCAATGCCCAGCCGTGTAAGTAACTCAGAACCAGTCACGTGGACGTCGGAATGCAGTCCGTTGCGGAGCTGTGCCTCTATTGGGAGTTTGGATGTTCTGCTTTAGAGCACGTTTGTGCTCGAGTGTAGGGTGCAGGGGGTTGTGTTAACATGTTTCTTTCTGTTTCGTTTCCCCCTCAGTTTGAAATGCTTACGGGTACTTTACCGTTCCAAGGCAAAGACCGGAATGAGACCATGAACATGATTCTCAAGTAAGTCCTGCCACTGCAGTCACCAGACCTGACCCTCGCAAAAGACCTGACCAACTGCAGCAACCCCAGATCATAACACTGCCCCCACAGGCTTGTACGGTAGGCACTAGGCATGATGGGTGCATCACATCTCTTCTTACCCTGATGCGCCCATCACTCTGGAACAGGGTAAATCTGGACTCATCAGACCACATGACCTTCTTCCATTGCTCCAGAGTCCAATCTTTATGCTCCCTAGCAAATTGAAGCCATTTTTTCCGATTAGCCTCACTGACAAGTGGTTTTCTTAAGGCTACACAGCTGTTTAGTTCCTTTGCATTGTGCGTGTGGAAATGCTCTTACTTTCACTATTAAACATAGCCGTGAGTTCTACTGTTGATTTTTTACGATATGATTTCACCAAACGTTTAAGTGATTGCCGATCACGATCATTCAAGATTATTTTCCGACCACATTTCTGGACAGTTGGACAGTTCTTAACCCAATTTTAGTAGTTTCAGCAATCTCCTTAGTTGTTTTCTTTGCTTGATGCAGGCCAATAATTTGACCCTTCTGAAACAGATTAACATCTTTTCGGGAACACTTCGAAAAACCATTGTCAGTTAACACAGTTTGTTGCTACATCTACAAATGCAAGTTAAAACTCTACCATGCAAAGCGAAAGCCATATATCAACAACACCCAGAAAAGCCACCAGCTTCTCTGGGCCCGAGGTCATCTGAGATGGACTGATGCAAAGTGGAAAAGTGTGCTGTGGTCTGATGAGTCCACATTTCAAATTGTTTTGGGAAATCATGGATGTCGTGTCCTCCGGGCTAAAGAGGAAAAGGACCATCCAGATTGTTATCAGCGCAAAGTTCAAAAGCCAGCATCTGTGATGATATGGGGGTGTGTTGGTGCCCATGGCATGGGTAACTTGCACATCTGTGAAGGCACCATTAATGCTGAAAGGTACATACAGGTTTTGGAGCAACATATGCTGCCATCCAAGCAACGTCTTTTTCAGGGACGTCCCTGCTTATTTCAGCAAGACAATGCCAAGTCACATTCTGCACGTGTTACAACAGCGTGGCTTCATAGTAAATGTGTGTGGGCACTATACTGGCCTGCCTGCAGTCCAGACCTGTCTCCCATTGAAAATGTGTGGCGCATTATGAAGCGCAAAATACGACAATGGAGACCCCAGACTGTTGAGCAACTGAAGTTGTACATCGAGCAAGAATGGGAAAAATTCTGCCTACAAAAAAAATTATCAGTTAAATATAGTGTTGTTAAAAGGAAAGGTGATGTAATTATTTATTTTGAACGTGTTTCAAATTCATGAATATTTGCAAAAAAAAACAATAAAGTTTATCAGTTTGAACATTAAATATCTTGTCTTTGTAGTGTATTCAATTGAATATACGAAAAGGATTTGCAAATCATTGTATTGTGTTTTTATTTATGTTTTATACCTAAAAGTTTGTAGTAATAAAGTTGAAATTTGCAGGATAAACTTGAGATGAACCATCTCGTTTTAGATGTACATTATTTATTTTGCTGTTTACATAAGCACACTTGCACATTAAGTACCGTCTTGTAAAATGTAAAAATTATTGGATTTTTTTTTTCCTTGTAAAATGTAAAATTAGACTGGAGGTGAAGAATGAGATGGGAATGCTTTTTTTCCCCTCAAAGGAGATGGAGCTGCATGAGCTCAAGGCGCCATATTTATCTTCTGACCATTATCCTGAATAGATAACGCCTCGCGTTGTTTGAAGGAAGACGTAAATTACACGTCCGATGGCAAGACTCATTTGTCTTATTTTTTTTCTCTCTCTCAGAGCAAAGTTGGGAATGCCACAGTTTCTAAGCCTGGAAGCCCAGAGCCTCCTAAGAATGCTGTTTAAACGGAATCCAGCGAATCGTTTGGGTACGTGTGTATATGCTCTCTGTCTCTGTCTCTCTCTCTCTCTCTCTCTCTCTCTCTCTCTCTGTCTGTCTGTGGAAGGCAGATGTGTCTCCTTTGTCGAGATGTGCCACTCAGTGTGAAAGGCCTCGCCATTTTGACCGTTGAAAAAGCAGCCGTTGAGAATAATGCGTCTGTAATAGTTTTAAACACGAAGATTGGGCATGGCTTGAAGACCGTACCCGATCTTTGTCTGAATGATTTGCGAGCGTGAAGGTGGCGTGGCATATTTCAAACGCACAGAGTGCTAATTGAGGAATGATGATCTTTTCTGCATTTGGAGTCTTTGGATCAGCGTTCCTGTTCCTTAAGGGCGTGTGTGTGCGTGTCTGTCTGTGCGTGTGTGTCTGTGCGTGTGTGTCTGTGCGTGTGTGTCTGTGCGTGTGTGTCTGTGCGTGTGTGTCTGTGCGTGTGTGTCTGTGCGTGTGTGTCTGCGTGTGTGTCTGTACGTGTGTGTCTGTACGTGTGTGTCTGTGTGTGTGCGTGTGTGTGTGTGCGTGTGTGTGTGTGTGCGTGTGTGAGCGTATGTGTGTGCGTGTGTGTGTGTGTGTGTCTGTACGTGTGTGTGTGTGTGTCTGCGCGTGCGTGTGTGTGTGTGTGTGTGCGCGTCTCACTCACACGGCGATGTCACAGTCATTCCTCCGTGTCGATCTCAGGGGCCGGCTCGGACGGCGTGGAAGAGATCAAAAGGCACGCCTTCTTCTCCACCATAGACTGGAACGTAAGTGCCCAATCAGAGCGCTCTTTCACCGGAGAGCCTTTAGCAGCCTCCCTCAAGACTCCAGCGCCTCGGTGCGTTAACACCAACGGCAGGCTTTGTAAGTCGCGACATCTTGTAAGTCGCTCTGGGGAAGAGCATCTGCTAAACGCTCAAATGTAAATGTCAATGTAAAAATGCAGGCCCAATGGCAGGCCTCACTCCGGTCCCCTTGTCGAGGTCTGGGTGGAACAGAAAGGCCCCAAATCCCCCAGCCCCCCCCTCCGTCCCCCCTTGTGGACACAGAGAGCGCAGCAGCCGGTGGGGCAGCGGGCCAGGTCCGTCAGCAGCGCGCTAATGGGCCCCGGCGAGAGCCCGTAAGAGGGGCGGGCCTCCCGACGGCTCGGGGCCACACTCCCGCGGGGCGGGCGGAGTTCGTCCATCTGTCCCGCAGGAGAGCGGTTAGGCAGGGCAGGCCCAGGCGTGGCGAGAAGGGGCAGACAGAGGGGCGGAGTGGGGGGAGCAGACAGGCACTGTGTACACTGAGGCTTTGGAAGAGGCTTGCGCAGAAAGGGTTTTTAGTTTTTAAAGGTATTGTGTCACTTTCGTTTGTAATTATGTGCTTAGTGGCCCCTTCAGTGTTCTTGTGTTCTTGTGTACTTGTATAAGAGTTGGTTTAAGTTTTCACATTTTGGTGAAAGCGGTTGCGATAATTTAATTAATTAATATAGAAATGGAGAACATTTAATCGATAATTGAAACACAGATATCCAGCTGAAGCCCAGCACTCACGCCTGTTAAGTATATATGTATTTTAGTTTTCTATTTAGGGGGGGACACTAATGCGAGGTTTCCCCTCTGTCTCACAGAAACTGTACAGGAGGGAACTCCAGCCTCCATTCCAGCCGGCGGCAGGGAAACCAGACGACACCTTCTGCTTCGACCCAGAGTTCACAGCGAAAACCCCAAAAGGTGGGGAGGGGGGATGGGGGGAGAGAGTCACTCACTGTTAAAAACAGCAGAAGGTACAGTACCCTCCAAAATTATTCACACCCTTGATAAAGATGAGGGGGAATATATTACTTGGAACAAAATCCTTTTCTCCGAACAATTGGTGTAAACGAGAATAACCAGCATACAATATAGCTCATTATCTGTATGTTTATTTTACTCAGCCGCCTTTGCTCATCTTTATCAAGGGTGTAAATAGTCTTGGAGGGTACTGTATGGTAATTCTGTGAAATAACTAAACTTGTGCTCGATTTAGAAGTGAAAAGCATTTATCGGTCAGCATTGTAATGTTCTTGGTCTGTATGTGGCGTTTAGTTGGTACATCTAACCAAACACCTTCCTTGGGTTTAAACCATATAGACTATTTCCAGACAACTAAAATGATTTTCAAGAACTGTGCACTCCAGCTGTGTATGTCAAAATGTCAGCACAGGTGACACCATGCTCACCTTGTAAGTGAGCGGTCCAAAGTGCACTCCCCCATTTCCCACAAAGACAATACCAGGGGGGTAGGGTTAGCCTGTAGACGCCCCTGCCCTTCCCAGTCCCGCCTCTGCGCCCCGTCGCCGGTCGGTAACGCTCCGTCTCCCTGCAGACTCCCCCGGCGTCCCGCCCAGCGCCAACGCGCACCAGCTCTTCAAAGGCTTCAGCTTCGTGGCCCCGGCCTCTCTGGAGGAGGGCAAGAGCTCCCCCCATGTCAACATTCTGCCCCTCGTACAGGTAGGCCGCCGCAGAAGACCGTGCCCCACCCTCCCCTCAGAAGACCACAACGCGCCTATATACTTCTAAAGATAAGTATTCTCTGTTCTGTATAATCAGCTCATTAGGAATATGTCCTGAGTCTTTCAGTTGTCTGCAGTGTGGGACAGGGAATTGTGTACATCTGAATGTAATACTTAACTGGCTGTAAGTATGGCGAGTTAATTTATTTTTATACAAAAAAACAAGCACACCAACTCCCACAATACAATGCAATCATTTAGCAGATGGTACATTTGCATCCATTTTAAATAATTACACAGAGCTCAGACGTTCATGCATAACAACCGCAGCCAATCCCTTTTATCCGTGTTGCATTACATTACAGGCATTTAGCAAAGGGGAAGATGGGGCTGCTTTACATATGTTGTGGAAACGGTCGGCTGCTGCTGGTTGTGGAGGAATGTACAGTATGTCATGTTTATATCTGAGGTGACCGGGTGATCGAGATCGAGATTTGTCCCGCCCCTGACTTGTCCTTGCTAACAAGGACTCCGCTCTTGATTTACTTAAACACCAGTGCTGCCAACTAGTGTGTGTGTGTGTGTGTCTCTGTGTCTCTGTCTCTGTCTCTGCCTCTGTCTCTGCCTCTGCCTCTGCCTCTGCCTCTGCCTCTGCCTCTGCCTCTGCCTCTGCGTGTGTGTGTGTTGCGCATTGGTATTTCTTAGAACTGTTTTTCTTAAGCACGGCCTGTGCGTGCGTGCGTGCGTCGTTCCCTCCAAATTGACGGTGAAAGCCTCACCCGTCGCCGGCAGGCCCCTCGGTCGCCACCGTTGCTCGCGGTCACAGCGCTGTTCATTGTCGGCCCGTTTGTAATGGAGCGAAAGCTAGGCTCTCGCCGTGACCGTCATGGTTGTCCAAAATGCCCACGGCCCGTGTCCCACGTGTCCCCAGCTGCACGCGGGCTCGGCGCAGTTTGCCGAGGTGTACGAGCTGAAGGAGGACATCGGCGTGGGCTCCTACTCCATCTGCAAGCGCTGCATCCACCGCATCACGGGCATGGAGTTCGCAGTCAAGGTGAGGGCACATCCCCCCAGGGATAACACATGGCTCTCCTATAGCGCTTTGCTCATACCTTTATTTGTTTGTCTGTTGAAAGTTTGATGGTGTTCAGTTTTTCTGGATGTACTTGCAATCTCATAACGGAATGTACATTTACCGATGAGCGCGCACAAACATTCCATCATTGATATGAACATGACTAGGATGTTTGAACATCTAAATGTATTTGAACAGTTTGTCTTTGGAATGTAATTATAGCGCCAGAATCACGTTTGCAAGGGCAAATTTACAGAGTGCCGGTATGGTATGCAGAATTGCGTACATCTAGATAAGACTACACAAGAACTTTCAAAAAAATATGTCTGTGAACCACAGGTCTATTTCCACAGTGAGCGGAGGGCCGAAAGGCAGTCTAATATGATGTGTTTGCAGAGGAAACAATCACTTCTATTGGTGGACACTGAAAGGGAACTCACAAGTGGCACACTGGTGTTGTGTGTGTGGCCACCCTTAATATTCAAAGTCAATTCATCAGACATCCAGCAGATGGCAGTAGAGTACAGCACATTTTTCTCAGTCTTATTCACCTTTAGCTTTGATGAACAATACCGTAACCTTCGCTGTTGAGGTTTACTCTGGAACCTTGCTGGTTAGGGTTAGGGTTAGGGTTAGCGTTACTTATTAAAAAGTTAATAGTTATTATTTAGTTATTAGTACTGGGTTAAACCTATTTGTGCCGTTTTAACAATTGAAAAGTAGCATGTGTGCATCTCTGGCTGATCTCTTTGTCACAGTGTGCATGTTTTGAGTGTCTGGTCTGATTCATGACCCTCCCTAGATCATCGACAAAAGCAAACGAGACCCGTCGGAGGAGATCGAAATCCTCATGCGATACGGCCAGCACCCCAACATCATCACTTTGAAAGACGTAAGTCGACCCCATTCCTGCTCTTGTCCGTGGACCCAAAGACGTAAATGTCGTTGGTAGATTTCAATAGAAGACGCCTGCCCTGTCACTGGCGTGTTGCACGATTTTCTCAATTTGCTACCTGGTGTCTCTGCCAGAGATTACAGAGCAAGCGGTCTATTTGTATTGAATTTAATTTTTATTGAATTGGGACAATGCACATTAATCAACATATCAGCTTTATGCATCAATGTAAATGTGCCGGGATTAGCAATTTCATCCGTAGTCCCAAGGCAGGTACTAGAGCTGGTTTGATTGTGTGTGTAGCTACAGGTCACAGGTATGAGGCCTAAAAACTGTCTCAAACAATTAAGCTGAACATAGAATAAGGTTGATGTCTCGACTGCTCTCTTTCCACAACTAGGTGACTGACTTGAAGTGTTGTTGTTGGTGTTAACTTGAAGTCAAAATTGTGTGTGCGCGCGTGAGACGGACGCCGTTTCTGGGCGCTGCGGATCACTGACCACCGTCCGTTTGTCCTGCGTGACAGGTGTATGACGAAGGGCGCTTTGTGTACCTGGTGACGGAGCTGATGAAGGGAGGAGAGCTGCTGGACAAGATCCTGCGGCAGAAGTACTTCTCTGAACGCGAGGCCAGCGGCGTCCTCTACACCATCGCAAAGACCGTGGACTACCTGCACTGCCAGGGGGTGAGAGAGGGAGAGACCCAGGACTACCTGCACTGAGAGAGGGGGGTACCATAGAGGGAGAGACCCAGGACTAGCTGCACTGAGAGAGAGGGGTACCATAGAGGGACAGACCCAGGACTACCTGCACTGAGAGAGAGAGAGGGGTACCATAGAGGGAGAAACCTAGGACTGCCTGCACTGAGAGAGGAGGGTACCATAGAGTGAGAAACCTAGGACTGCCTGCACTGAGAGAGAGGTACCATAGAGGGAAAGACCCAGGACTAGCTGCACTGAGAGAGAGGGGTACCATAGAGGGAGAAACCTAGGACTGCCTGCACTGAGAGAGGGTACCATAGAGTGAGAAACCTAGGACTGCCTGCACTGAGAGAGAGGTACCATAGAGGGAGAAACCCAGGACTATCTGCATTGAGAGAGGGGGGTACCATAGAGGGAAGATCCAGGACTTTCTGCACTGAGAGAGGAGGGTACCATAGAAGGAGAGACCCAGGACTACCTGCACTGAGAGAGGAAGGTACCATAGAGGGAGAGACCTAGGACTGCCTGCACTGAGAGAGGGGGATACCATAGAGGGAGAGATCCAGGACTTCCTGCACTGAGAGAGGAGGGTACCATAGAGGGAGAGACCCAGGACTACCTGCACTGAGAGAGAGGGGTACCATAGAGGGAGAGACCCAGGACTACCTGCACTGAGAGAAGGGGTACCATAGAGGGAGGGATCGTGGACTACCTGACTGTCATCCCCTCCCCAGGTGGTGCACAGGGACCTGAAGCCGAGCAACATCCTGTACACGGACGACTCGGGGAACCCCGACTCCATCCGCATCTGCGACTTCGGCTTCGCCAAACAGCTGCGCGGGGAAAGCGGCCTCCTGCTGACGCCCTGCTACACCGCCAACTTCGTCGCACCTGAGGTCTGTGGCCACCTGAGGTGGGGTGGGGGGGGCTCACATCACCTGTATGACTTCTAGTCTTTGGCACAGCAAATATCTATCCATTATAAACAAAGTTCATATATAATATATATGACATTTAGCAGACACTTTTATCCAAAGCGACTTACAGTAGTGAATGCATACATTTTTCTAGTGAACCCACAACCTAGCGTTGCCAACGCCATGCTCTACCGACTGAGCCACACAGAACCAAAGGCTTCAAATAAACGTGCTTTCAGCACGTGCGCAGAGACAGCGAGTCATGCCAGCCCTAGTTAAGTCGCAGATGTTGCAAACTGTTGAAAGTGATGATTAAAAGGTGCTGTGTGTGTTTACTGTTGAATGACTAACACCGTGTACGCGCGCACACACGTCTCGGTGTAGTAAAGCTGTCCCGTACGTGTGTGTGATTCAGGTGCTGATGCGGCAGGGCTACGATGCAGCCTGTGACATCTGGAGTCTGGGAGTGTTGCTGTATACCATGTTGGCAGGGTGAGCTCACAGACAGACACACACACACTCGCACGTGCGCACATACATTCCTGGATGCACTCACGCACACATACACAAACACATACACAGTCCCGCATACAGACACACACACACACATACACTCTCACACGCACACACACTCACAGAAGTACTTAACCTCACTAAACGACGCACAAGAACCTGGGATTAGCGTAGCACTGCTCCACTTCCGGACACCATGTCCCCCCTCTAGCAAACGTGCTTCCTATATTCACAATTGTATACATTAGAGCAGGGGTCCCCACCCTGGTCCTGGAGGGCTACAGGGTCTGCTGGTTTTTGTTTTCACCTTAAAATCAACAGCCAGTTCAGACCCAGGAAGCCAGGTGAGGTGAGCTAACTGTGTGATCAACCTCTTTAATTGATCACTTAAGCGCTGAATGACAACGAAAACCAGCAGACCCTGTAGCCCTCCAGGACCAGGGTTGGCCACCCCTGCATTAGAGAATCTGGAGTCAGATGTTCATCTAGAAATCACCTGACGGGGATTTCTTAACTCCTTGGCTTCCAATCTGTTGGATCACGGAGCTTCATTGACCTTCCGGTCCACACGTTTAGGCGAAGGCGCACGTGATGAGGTGAAGTCATTTGCTCGAGCACTCGTACGATTTTGAAACCTGAAGTGAAGAGCGACGGCAGGGCGGGCCCAGGGAGAGCGTAAATGAGGTGGTCAATAGGCCGAAAGACCCGAGACGGGAGGGTATGGATCAGAAACAAAATGGTCAGATCTAAAGACGCTGTTGCCTTGCCGTCTGGGAACAGCACTTACTGCAGCAGGGAGGGGTACGCAAGGGACCTTCCAGCCTCGACATTGGTCACATTCCCAAAAGGCGGTTTGGGGACCTCTTCGCCATTCAGCCACTTCCTTGCGTCCGATAGTTCGTCCGAATCGCTGCCTTCACCTTAAACCCACCTTCGCCCAGTTGCGGCTAGGAAACACTCGTTGCCTCCCAAGAGTAGGCAGGCTTACCTCTCGGAGCGGCACTGTTTTCACACGGCTTACAGAGGAGAAGCCTAAACCTGCAACGCCACGCGGGGCTAGTGCTGAGGACATGAGCGAGATCATGTCCATCAAAAGCTCAAGGACAGAAGTTCCCAGTGCTGGGAAAGTGAGTCACTCTTTAGGTCACCTTGCATCCCAGACAGTGGGAGTCGGTGCTGGACTGTGCTGGACTTTGGTTCCATCTGAGCCACCGCTGTGTCCTCTCTCCCCTGTAGCTACACCCCCTTCGCCAACGGGCCCAACGACACGCCCGAGGAAATCCTGCTGCGCATCGGCAGCGGCAAGTTCTCCCTGAGCGGAGGAAACTGGGACACTGTGTCTGACAGCTCCAAGGTATGCCCTCACTGTGATACACATACACACATTCACACATTCACAGCTGTATGGTATGTCCTCACTGTGCCCAGTGATACACATACACACCTTCACACATTCACAGCTGTATGGTATGTCCTCACTGTGCTCAGTGATACACATACACACCTTCACACATTCACAGCTGTATGGTATGTCCTCACTGTGCTCAGTGATACACCTTCACAGCTGTACGGTACGTCCTCACTGTGCTCAGTGTACACACATTTGAGACCCATTTACTCACACTATTCTCTCTCACACACACACACCTTCACACATGTGCATGCACGTACTCACACAAAGGTGTGTCTTTTAGCACAACATACTAAGCAGTTGTTACAGATAGTTAAACCGATTCACGCTCTCTTTCAGAAACACAGCCATGCATTGAAATTAGAGAGTTTCAGACTACTGTTATGCTTTGTTATGCTTTGCGATGCCCTGGACTTCAGCACAACATTAACCCTGGTCGTCTCTTGTGACAATTTTGTCCCAAATTCAGGACTTGTTGTCCCATATGCTCCATGTAGATCCACACCAGCGCTACTCTGCGGAGCAGGTGCTAAAGCACTCGTGGATCGCCTGCAGGGACCAGCTCCCACACTTTCAGCTCACGCGCCACGACGCGCCGCACCTCGTCAAGGTGGGTGTAGGGAGACGCGCGTCGCCTCCGCCCGATTGGCTCCTTCGGCTTTAGACATGCCGGTCTTGAGCGTGGTGTTTAGAGGCCGAATTTACATTCCGCAAACTTACCGGACGCACAGGGCAGCTGTATTTGCTGTTTATTTCTGGGAAGTTTTCAGGGGAAAACGTTACATGTGGTTAGCGTTCGGGAGTTCTTTGAAGTGTTCAGTTGGACGCGCCAAGCCCACAGAGAGGCAGTGGCACTCCACAGCGTTCCCTGTGTGCTTGGTTTGGGCACCTGAACACTTTCCCTGAACTGTTTCTTCACCGTGCCACCATAGGTACCGTGAAAGCTCCCGACTGCCAAGTCAAACGGATTGGCTTTTGACGTGCACGTTTCATGTGTAAATGCTTGTGAATGTACTTGCGTGCGCTCTGGAGGGAGGGAGGGAGGGAGGAGCTGTACGCTCCCATCTGTTTCGCTGTGACTTGCGGCTAGGGCAGGGCTCACTGTGGGCACTTTGACTTCGTCGAACAGGGAGCGATGGCCGCCACCTACTCGGCACTGAACCACAAGACGGGTCAGCCAGTGCTGGAGCCCGTGGCCGCCTCCAGCCTCGCCCAGCGGAGGAACATGAAGAAGCTCACCTCCACCGACTTGTAGTGGGCATCCAGCTTCGCGGCGGGGGCATGTGTATGCGTGTGTGTGTGTGGGGGGGGCTCTTTTGTTCTTATTTATTTATTCAAATGTTCCCTTCCCCAGTCCTGAACCTCGGCACTTTGCTCCACCCCCCCCCCCCCCCACCAACACTACCCACCTACCATTCCAGACACCACCCCCTGTTACGCCTCCACTCCCGAGAGAGAGAGAGAGAGAGAGGGAGCATCAACAGCCGGGTCAGGGAGGCTATCCACCGGCAGACAGGTTTCTGTGAAAGCCCTGTATCTGGTACTATTGGGAAATGTTTCCAGTTGTGATTGTTTCGCTCATTGATTATTGATCTCTCTCCTATATGCACTCGGCTGCCCCCCCCCCCATGTAAGCACCAGCTCTTACTCCCAACTCACTGTGACTGACCTAGCTGGAGCTGCAGACATACTGTACACTGTGCACCACGTTTCACAGAGCGCCAGGCGGCAAACTGTCCACCCTCTTCCCTCATTAATACATGTCCACCACCACCACCCCTCACACCCCACACCCCTTCTGTCTTTGACGCCGGGGAAAACGCTCAACAAACCAAACCTAGCATTCTGGGAAAACGCATTCTTCTCTTTTAAATCCATTGATGCAACCAGAGCTTTTGTTTGTTTCTGTTTTTTTCTATCCCAAACAAACAAACAAAAATAGATGAGGTTTCTGTGTTTCACAGCAGGGTGGCGCTCTGTCAAAGTTGTGATTTTTCTGCTCTGTTTTTTCCCTTGCGTTTAAAACATGTATTTTTGTATTGTGTTCTTGGGGCTAAAAAAATATGCTACAGGTCAAAAAATACAAAAAACACAAGGTCAACGAATGTGGATTTTTTTGCACATTGCGGAGTGTTGTAGACACAGTGTTATTTCTGAGGGGTGAAAGGTCGGGGAGCCAGGAGGATGATGGGATTGGGGGAGGCATCATGAATCTCTTCAAAGACATTGTGGAAATTGTATCATATTGTATTTATTTCATTTAATTTTTGAAAATATATTTTTCTTTCAAGGTCTGTATATATTGACATTAAAGATCATTATTGATGTATGGCTTTGTATGCCTCCTCTTTCTTGTGTGTGTGTGTGTCTGTGCGTGTGCTTGTGCGTTTGCCCTTGTGGCTGCAGTCTGTAATCAGTGGCTGCAGAGGATAACGTAACAAAATATAACACAGGATAACACATCACTTTTCATGAGTAACAATAAATTAACTGATAATATACCAGGAACATTATTGCTTACTGTTGAACTGAACAGTAGACAGAAAATTCACGAAATTAGAATCGAAAGGACAACATTGACATCAAACATTGGATTGAAATATATAAATATTTTTAGACTACACTGTCACGTAAACACTGAATAACAATGGCTGTTTACAGTCTGAGCATGCAATTTAAACCGTAACACAAGAATGTCACTTATTTTGTTCAGCGAAGTGGGTGCAATGTTTAATATTTTGTTATTAAATTGAATCCATGTCGGTCGGTTTGTGCTTTCTTCTTTCACGGTTCGGCGTTGATGTGTGAACTACGAAGACGCTTCTCTTTACATAAACCGAATTCGTGACAACTGATGAATGTCGTCTCGCCATTCGTGTTAGACAGGGAAATACGTTTTCAGACTTGTTCCAGAATTCAGCTACACTAATTCCACTTAGTTCCCAGGGTAAAAATCAGAGAGAAAAATCTACAATTGCCTCTCAACTTTCCTGGTCAATGTCTGGACATTTACGGCCACAAGAGGCTGGCCAATTTCCGGGAAACGACTTGCCAGTATATTGTTCACAAGAGCCACGATATGGGCATTACAAACCCGATGTAGGCTACTGAATTTGGCTCGTGACGAAGGCGGGTGGTCGAAAACGCGTGCACATTACTATGTTAGCAAGAAAATAGTTCTTCACTCAAAATAAAACGAACAGTTGGAAGCACGTTTTTAAAAGTTTTACATTATTGATTTAAAAAATGCGCGATAACATGCGCAACTGACTGATAGCATGATAAATGATTACATTATCAAGTTGATTTATTACGTTGGTTTTATTACGTTATTTCGTAAAAGTTATTACATTATCACTCATTATTACGTAAAAGTTATTACATTATCAGTGGGTTATGTTTATCCATTGATACAAACTTGATTTTGATTGAGTAAAAACATACATTTGCACAACTTTTAAATGAACCTTCACATAGCAAAGCATTTTGCCCACGATAATCCAAGTATCATATTGTGACAAAGTCTTGAAGCAATATTAATGTCAATTGCGTACTTGAACGCACAGCAGAATATGCATGATTTATGTTCTAATATAGACTTGTCTGTTTCCCAGACAACGGCCCGAGAGTCATCTTCCCACACTTGCATATCTCCCACTGGCAGCCATTAGCACCTTTCGAAAAACAGTTTTGTGTCCGACAGGCTAAGCCTCCCACAGGCTGAGTACGAGAGTCTAATTCTAAACAGGAAGCTGTTCTTACAAGAATAACACTTCTTTGATATTTAGATCCTCACATGGATTTCTAAAGCTTTAGATGACTGGACTTGTTGAACATTTTGTTCAGGTGTGTAGCGTAGCGCGCGCTCTGCTGAATAGGCCTCCCTGCAGGTAGCTACCCTGCTGTAAGTTGAGATCGATGTGAGAAAGAGCCCTCTGCTGCACAGCACCCACTTTTAAGGCCGCACTGAAAACATTCCTTTGTAAATAAGCTTTTTAAGGAATTTGCTTCACTTCTTTTATGTGCAACCTATTGGCAATTATATCTTTCATTTGAGCTTTTAGCCATGATTTTATGGCGTTTGTTCTGATTATCGATTTGATGAATTTTGTGTAGACTACCTTGGACTATGCACGGCGCTTTGGGTGTAAGAAAAGCACTTCATAAATAAAATGCATCATTAATTACAATTATGATGACGATTGCTATGATTATATTATGAAATATAATTGAAAGAAAAATTTAACTACATTAGATCTAAATCACCCTGATGGAGGCTAAATCACCCTGATGGAGGCTCACTCTTACAGGAACTTTACAGGAGTTTACAGAAGCTCTGGCAGTGCACTTTGATTGAACTGACCCATAATTCACAATGATAGTTATTTTACAAGATACACTGTCTTTCCCAGTGGTGTGTTGTGAAGATAGTACAAAGATGTTTAGGCCATCCTGTGTAACGTATCAAATTTGATGTGATTTTTGGGACTGCTGTGTCTAAATTTTATTCTGAGTTCAAAACTAGGCCTCATGCTTTTATTTAATGAACAGCCATGCCAATAACTCCTTAAGGGAGTTATTAAAACATAATATGAAATGGAGAGTAACAAGTAATTAGAACAAACACAGCAAGCGTCCAGTGTTCTTAACTAATTCTTTAATTTAATTTTCCTTTTAACTACGCAATGTGATTTGGGATAGGGAGTAAGGGGAAAAAATCAAATGATTTTGAGGTTGAAATAAAGGGGATGTCAGAAGCCTAGTTCGAAATGTAAATATTTTGTGTTTCTGTTGGGCTGGTGGGATGGGGGTTGTAGATATACACTCACCCATCTTCCCTTTCTCCACCCTCTCTCTTTCCTTTTATCTCTCTATCTCTGTTTCAGTTCAAATCAGCGTTATTGCCATGACAAGTTCAAAACATTGTATTGCCAAAGTATACAAATAACGGTGCAATCAATAACATAAATTGTAACAGTAATCAGGGGGGGTTTGGGTGGAGGGTATTCATTATCAATTAAGATAAAACAGTAATAATAATAAGAATAATAATAATAATCATAACAGTCCGCCCTTGGGACAGTGTGATACCGTGGTGCCCTGCGCACTGTCCCTCAGGCTATGGTGCTCTGCCACACACTGTGCAGCCAGTGGTGCTGTGGGTCCCTCTCCCAGTAATATTTATCGTTTTTCATTATCTGACATGTTTTTGAATTTTTCATTGGATATTTAATTCTCTTAAAAATATATATTTTTAATTTGATATAATTTTCACAGTGTAGGAGAAAGTGCATCTCTATTTCCATCCCACTGATCTCTCAGTGACCACATAGCCCCTTCTCCTTTGGCAGCCATTACTTTTTATAGTGGCCTTTTTCAGGCTGACTGGTCACTGAGCCTGTACTCGGGTCAGGGTCTGTTTCTTCTTTGTGTCTCTAACCGTAAAGAGATACGGTCAAGTTTGCTTTATGTTTTGGCAAAATAGGACCTTTTGATTTGCTTCATAATTTTGTTTATTATAATTTGTGGTGGGTTAATAGCAGAGCTGGTCTGAGCCAGTTATTATGTGTTGTTGGATTAGTAAACTTCAAGGCAATTTTGCTCTTTTTCAGGGTTTATCTCTTGGGTTTTGACTGCTTTAAATTGTAGTGTGTTTTTGGAACTTGATTTTAGGTGCATCTCGCTCTCTCCTCTCTCTCCTCTATCTCTGTCTCATATAATCTCATAATCACAGCTCAACACTGCCCCCTGTTGGACTTTATTTGCACGTGGCAATATACGATGATGGCATAGTGAACATTTTGCTTGTATTAGTTTATGTATACACTTGCAATCTCTTTACCAAACATTTTTTTTAAAGATTTTTTTATTTTAATTATTTAGAATGCTGCCACTGCACATTGTTGCTGTGTGCCTTAACAATAAGACTAAGCAGTCATTACACAATCGTTTAGCCAGTAACCCATTTCTACTTTTAAAAAGCCACCTTCTTAATAGTTTGTGTCTAAAAAAGCAAACTTGACCATGTTCTCATTCACATTTTATATTGCATACATTCATAGATCTGTAGATGTGCTTTTTAACTAAATCTCATAATTGTTTATGATTCTATTGTCCATGGTTCATGCTTCTATTGTCCATGGCTCATACTGCACAAATTTTATTTGAAATATTTAATATATTAAAATATAAAAAAATATTTTTTTAAGGTCTCATTCAGGTCTTTTCTGCAGACATGGCTAGGGCCCAATTCCCTTTGAACCAATGGTTATACATTTTAACATTAAGTGTTAATTATTATTATTATTATTATTTTTATTATTTTTTTTATTATTATTTTTTTGTCTGGCACAAGCTGAGGTCTGATCAACCACAGCTGGGTCACCTGGAAGAGGGTGTATGATGCCAAAACACCCAATGATTCCAAGATCATCACTGAAGATGTGTCCAGAAGCTCCAGTGTAAAGTAATTACACAATGATAGTGGCGTAGCAGGAGAGGCAGGGACGGTTTAGCAGGGCAAACTAGAGGGCGGTACTGGAGCCATGTATAGCTTTGCGTTCGGTTTCGACCCAAGGGCACCGTTGGAGGTGCGACAGGCAGCAATGCCTAGCAGGTTTAACACCAACTGTAAATATTATTATTATTTTTATTATTTATATTATTTATATTATTTATATTATTTATATTATTTTTATTATTTTTATTATTTTTATTATTTTTATTATTATTAATAATAATAATGTGTGCTATTTTTTGTTTGTGTGAATTGTTCCCCACATTAATGATAAATATGACTTGTTGTTTTCCAAAACATATTTTCTGTATGATTGCATTGCAGAGTGGCCCTCTATGTCTCAGCTGTAGTGTAACATGAGGGCAGAACTTCCTACATACGTCCAATCATTGCTTACCGCACCCGTGCCTCCATCCATCAGTGGCTCATGCTGGAAATTTGCCATAGCATTTACTAAATGTTTCATACATAAATGTAGACATGTCATGAAACTCCTATATATATATATATATATACACTGTATATGTATGTGTGTGTGTGTGTGTGTGTGTGTGTATAATATTTACAGTTTCTATTTAAAACCATAAATATGGGAGAGGGGTGGGGGTGGTGTGTGTGTGTTAAATATTGGATAAAAAAGCACTTCACTTAAATCCGGAAACAATACATCCTATATTATTAAAACCAGTCTTAAGTCCTCCAAAATGATTGTTAAATTATTGACTCATGTTGGTTGCATTCATTGATTTAATTGAATTGCCTCACTCTTTAATTGAATCACTTTTTAATGAAAAATAACATTTGTACCCATACACAATTGTATACAAGGTGCAGCAGGAGAAGGAGAATCTTACATCATTTACATACATGTACATGCGTGCATGTAAGTGTTCTCTCTCAACATGGCATAGTTATGAAATATCAAGCTTTCGAATGTTCAATTGCATTTTGTAATGACACTTTTTACATTTCATTACATTTTAACATGCTTTAACATTGGCTGTTTGTCCATAGCAAAAGGACATAACCAGCAATTTGATGTCACTATGAACTCATTTTTGGCAGAAATCTTAGACATAACCCTGTAATTCTAAGCTCTCATAACGTAACACATATTTTTGAAGGATCAATGGGTACGTTTAAATGTATTCGTATTTAATTGTGTACAGGGTGCACAAACCGAAAAGCTACTTTGGAAATAAACACTGATATTTTTGTCTCCTGATATGTTTTCTTCCTTTCTGCAGTGCACTCAATTGTATGCAAATTGATCATTTTTAAATGATTTTTAAAATAATTATTGCATGAGAGGTTTAATAGTGGATTTGTTTATTTGTGACAATGTGATTGATTGTTTACTTTAGAACTTTAATAGGCAATTGTTACATATGACTTATTGTGGGAGGCGTGATCCTACCTAATATATGATGGCAATCTCACTTTTTCAGAAGGATGGAAGCATGTGATATGTATACTGGACAAATGTGCTGATGGAAAAGTGTGTGTAGGAACCACCTTGATTTGAGTGTGTCTTGACCTTGAGTGTAAATGTGAGCATTGGGTTTTATCTTCATTCAAATGCTTAGCGTGTTGCCTTATCGACAGCGACTTACATGCATTGCATTTTTACATATTTTCCACTCATATGGCTGGTTTCTGGTTGAAGCAATTCAGGTGATAGGGTCTTGCTCAAGGGCAGAGCCCCATCTGGGAGTTGGACCCACACCCACCTGAAAAATAGCTCCGTAACAAGTATATGACACTGCTGCCTGATTACCTGGTTACCTTCATTTCAAAATGATGTCACTTCTAATGTAATGCTCAGTTAGGTTTGTAGGACATAAATTTCTATCAAGCAAGGCTGGGAGTTCTTTATCCATTGACAGGGCCAAGCCAGCATGACGGCAGGCTAATTGCTCATGTGGGATAGAGTGATTCAGACACCCAGTGATATATCTTATCCTCAATCTCATGCTCTTGATAGGGGTGTAGCATAGCCAAGAGATATTTTGCCAAAAGCTCAGCTGCACTTGGCTGCTCTGAGAACAGGGTTTAATTAAAAGTCCCTGCCGTCCCTGTCACACAAACCCCTCCTCTCCCTTGCGTAGTATTTTCTATGCGTTGTCCCCGGGGATGCTTTGGCAGGCTACCTCAAGGGGGCAGTGTTTACCCCCAAAAGGCAATGCTGAATGTCCCTGAATTCCCAGCAGCCTCCCTGGAGCTCTGTCTATTACTGAGGGAGAAGAGGGTTCTGGGGAGGGGCTTCCTGGTCTTTGGTGTGTGCCATTTTCCAGCTTCTGGACCGGGCACCCGAACCCTTTCAGGGAGGTCAGGTTTGAGTAGTCGGGCAGGACAGGAAAGTGTCTTGTTTGATGTTAATGCATTGTTTGGCAGTGAGGACAGGTTCTGTGTTCCCAGAGGTGCTTAACATTGTCACATGTGCAAAGAAAACCTTTTTTTTTGTTGCACGCTTTACATCGTCTGTCTGTGATACAACTCACGGGTGTTTGAATATGCAGACTGAAAACAGTACGGTATAGTCTACACAGTGGAGTGCTTCCTTGATGAATCCCAGTCAGTCCCAGTAAGGCAGATTCACTTATGTCAATAACCAACTGGCCTTAAAGATAAATAATGCTTCCCAAATCTAGGTAAAGATTTAATATAACTCAAGTCACTCAGGTCAGCCATGGAGTTAAAAGTAGAAACACTGCCATCCATGACATCTGAAGCTGTTTTCCTCTAATGAGGACCTGAAGCGGTCCTGGTACTGCTTTGAATGGATTGTACACATTTGCACCTTTGGGGTGTCAAGGTCCTGCAGCAGCCCGTCGCAGCCAGTCGCGAAAAGCTGGCAGCACTGTGGCCCAGGCAGGGAGGGGAATATAGGGGTGTCGCTGCCCTGTGGGGGGTGGGGAGGGGGGAAGGAGTAGGCCAGGGGGGTACTGCGCCAGCACACAGCCGTCTCAGTGTGCAGAGGGAGTCATGCCGCTCACCCCCCCTCCAGTTCACCGATGCATACAGATGAGTGTGTCCACCAGCTGCCTCCTTCCCCTCTGGCTCCCCCATCCCCCAACCCTCCCCAACGGCACAGTCGCGTTCACGGTGGTAACCGTTCGGCGCACGTGGACATTTCCAGGCGATGACGTTATGACTGTGCGGGGCAGGAGTGGCACGGCGCTGGATCAGGCCGAGGAAGAACCACAGCGGGCTGTCGAGATAACTGATCCTCATTAATTCAGCCAGTCTGTGAACAGGTAGAAGTCTGCCGTTCACAGCAGTCCGGGCGTTTTGTGTTCGTGCTGTCTGCTTGTCAACTCAATCAGGAGAGAAAGCGTCACGTGCTGCCGACATCGCGGGGAGGTAAACAATACCGCTAATTATGTCGCCACACCGTTCTTTGTTTTAGCGCTCAGAGCATTCATTGCCCCCCGACATCTTCCCGAACGACTCCAGGCTGCATTTGTGTTTGTTTTTTCCCTGATTGTTTCTGCTCTTTCACTATTTATTAAACCCCCTTGGAAGTAATAAACTTGGTGAAGACCTCCTTGCCTCTTTTGAAATTGCATTAGCGTGACGGCTGAGGTGAAGTTACGCTCAGGTGTGTATTTGTTTATTCCAATCAATTGCAGGCCTCTGAAGTGAGCCAATTAGCACGTCGCACTAAATTAAGTCATTATCTGTCAGATCAGCTTTTGGAAATGCTTGTCACTAGTAAAGGCGCAGGCACAACACTCGGCTAATAAAACCAGGAGAATTAATGGACTGAATAGCATAGATAATGAGTTAATGTGGAACGTATAGGACAGAGACTGATCAGCCCACCGTCTCAAATGAAGACATCATTGAGGAAGTCATTTACTTAAAGATTTCCTCGTCTGCTGTAAATATGCTCCATTCTCATATAAATTAGGTGCCTGTCAGACGCTAAGTGGGGAGTAAAAGTCTTTGCTAAGTGTAGGCTATTAGCAATGCTGTTTGAACCTGTCTTTTAATATGACTTTTTTTCATTTGCGTTGCGCAGCCCTGCAACAGCGTGTTCTCGTGCCCTTCGGGGGAATCTTTCTTTCCCTTCTCCTCTGCTAGAATGCTGCAACTCTCGCAGTATCAGTGTGAAAGAGAACGTGTTGATCACCCATCACATTGTAGACATTTTCAGGGCAAAGGTTTTCTTTTTGCCAGTTTGCCAGTTCTCTGCTTTTGGATTCCCCTTTATTTACAATCAATTGTCATTTCAATTTTTGCCCAAGGTAAGTAAGAATATAATTAAGTCCATGCATAAATAATGAGGACTGATAATACAGACCTAGGCTATACCCGAGGACTGTAGTTGTTGTATATGTCGATTATCACTTCATAAACTGAACACAACATGTTCTTTGACCTACCCTTGGCTAACAGAATGCCAAGCTCTTTTTAACCTAAGGCTGAAAGAAGAGCACGACCCACTTCTGTGTATAATGTAGGCTATATTCTTTTTACTGCCAGTAGAATACAGTTCCCACCAAAATGATTCACACCCTTGATAAAGATGAGGAAAAAAGGCTGCTAAAATAAACAGTATCGGTATTTAGCTATATTGAACTCCCAAAAGAAACAAGACAAAGTGTTGTTGACCTTCACAAGTCAGGAGATGGTTACAAACAAATAAATAAAAAATAAAAGATATCACTTTCCACCATTAGGTCAATAATCAAGAAGTTTAAAAGCACTGGAACAGTGGCAAACCTGCCTGGTAGAGGACAAATGCATCTTGCTCCCACGCACAGTGAGGCAGATGATTTGGGAGGCAAATTAAAATCCAAGGACCACAGTTGGATACCTACAAAACTCTGCAGCATCTTGGGGACACAAATCTGCCTCCATGCCAATAGACTTTTTGGAAGGGCTACCAGACAAAAAGCCTCTATTGAAGGCAATCGGCATAAATAAGCATCTGCAGTTTGCTGAACGGCATTTGAACCGGGCATTATGGTCAGATGAGACCAAAATTGAACTTTTTGGCTATGCACACCAGTGGTGGTTTTGGCTTGGGAAGAAGGACGCTTATGTTGAAAAGAAAATCATACCTACGGTGAAACATGCTGGTGGATCTTTGATGTTATGTGGTTGTTTTGCATCTACTGGTCCTGGGGCTCTTGTTAATGTCAATGGAATCATGAACTCCAGCAAGTACCGATACATTTTGTACAAAAACCTGGTTCCCTCTGGCAGAAGCTGAAACTTGGCCTCAAATGGATCTTTCAGCAAGACAATGATCGTAGGCATACTGTAAAACTAACTAAGAAGTGGTTAACTGACCACAAAATTCCTGTTTCGCAATGGCCATCTCAGTGTCCAGACTTTAACCCGATCAGAAATTTGTAGTTTGAATTGAAGAGTGCACAAGCACAGACTGAAGGATCTTGAAAGGTTCTGTATGAAGGAATGGTCAAATGTCCCTCCCAATATATGCTCCCAATCTCATAAAACACTATTAGAAGACAACTCAGTTATCCTTGCGAGGGGAGGGTGCACAAAGTACGGAAAACGGGTGTGGATAATCATGACAAATATCTTTTTGGGGGGAAAAAATACAACTTTTTAAAATATTATATATGAAATAATCTAATTTTCCCATTTTTTGAGCATACAATAGGTTTCATTACCTGTATTGTTTGTTTTATACAGCCTTCTTTGCACATCTTTTATATATTTTCACATCATTTTAGAGGGTACTGTATGTATTTAAAAACATACAGTTTTTCTATGGGTTCGAAAGACTCCCCTGTATAATATTTAAAACTAACAATGAAATAAATTTTTAAAAAGTCTGAGCGCACTATCAAGATCTGTTTGTTTTCATCATTCATCAAAAACTAACACAACATTTTTACTCAGCAGAACCCTAAACATTGATACATTGAACTGATTTTTAAACTGCCAGATTTTCTCATTAAGTGGATCAAAATTGCAAGAGAGCGAACACGTGTGACAACATGTTTTTTGATGCACACTAATATATACAGCATATATATACAGTATATATAATCAATTGACTTTAATAATAAAAAAACCCATTGTGGTTTTCAGTTTCTTTTTGAAACATTTTTAATTTGAGAATAGATGAGCAAGCATGCTGGAAGCAACCACTCCAAAAGGCGTGGCTGATATCACCCACTTTTTGCATTGGGGTGGCCAATCACTCATTGCCCTCTGCACATTTACTTTATTTCCCCAAATGTCAACTCTGACTAGCATGCAATGCAGTCCTCCACCCAAGGAGACCCTTTCATACAACACCATCTCCAGCACGACCCAGTACTGCAGCTCAGCCCAGGCCCCAGTTATCTAACTCTGCGCATCTGAGCCGCACGCTTGTAAATGGCTGATTTTATTCCTGCAGAGTGGAGGAGCCCTGCTAAACCTACGCGCCGAACACGGGCGAATCGTAAACGTGAAATTGCATTAGGCAACACAATTAATCTTATTAAGAATTGCTCTTCCTAGCTCCACCCCCTTGCCCTAAACCAATGGCTCCTTGGAATAATCGTTCCTTTGAAAGCAGCAGCAGTCTCTCTCTCCCTGTTTAGCTTCAGCCCTACCGAATGTATATCTTTTTTTGATCATTAATATGAATTTTATATATTTAGTCAAAAAGACTCTTTGCTACAGGAGGCTCTTTCATGGTCTCTTGTCAAAGTGGCTTCCACATGCTTAATATTAGTGTTAACGAGTCTATCAGATAGCAGGGTGAAATGGACTGAGTAAACCAAAACAGACCACTGGAGTTTATAAACCCTAGAGAACAAGGCATAGAAATTATTGGCCATGGTTCAGGCAATGAAGCACAGATTTTTCCATTTGCTGGGCCCCCCGGGGGAAAAGTTTGGGACTGTTCCGGGACCGTGTCATGAAATGTTTGTTGTGAAATTTGATGCGATTGCACCTCCCCCCCCGGCTCCTCCACTGCTATTGATGGAAGAATCGCAAACAGCGCTGCCATTGGAAGATGAAACATTTCTGGAGGTGATGGATATGAATTATGCATGTGCCGCAACATCTGTACAGGCTGCTCTAATGTTTTATTTTTTTTGTGTGTGTGTGTGGCGTTAATATTTTTCCAATATCCTTGGATGAAGATCCACTCTCCTTTCAACCTCTCCTGATGAACCATGGCAATCTAAATGTTCCTCTTTTGAAAGGTTGCACTCAGAAACAAGGAGACTCAGCTTACTCAGCTCTAACTTGATTTTTTACCCCCTTAGCTCAAAAGATGATTCTTAAAAAAAAAAAATGCTTCACATTTAACAGGCTCACATGCCACCCCAAACCTGATGAATTTCACCTCTTAAGACAGTAACACTTTACTTGGGTAATTCAACGACTTTAAAAAAATCGATTCAAAATTTCAAATAACATATTTGGTGGATTAATTATCATAGTTTTATGACATTTGTCATCAGCTGTATTATGCTGTCATGACTGGTTATGACAGCTGTTACATCATGCGTATAACTGTTTCATGTTTATAGGCATACAGTTGTTTTTCTCTTAAAGTTTAGTCCCTGTTAGTTTGTGTGCATTTTTATTGCATTATCTTTGTTATTGAATTTCTCAGCACACTGCTTTTTCCAGCGGAGCTTGAAGTGCATTTTACACATCACTGCAACCTGCAACTCCACCCTTACTTGAGAAACTGCGGTGAAATAGAGTACAACAGCATTGTCCTACCTGGGTTTCAGATCCAGAATTTATGAGTCTAGAGTCTGGTGGCCAGTATCTATGCCAGAACCTGAAAAACCAACAGCTGTCTTCTTTCTGTATTATACTGTTGAATGGGATTTGGTGTAATTTGGTCATATTGTATCAACTCCAACGTTTAAGTTGTATAAATACGGCTGAGAAACATCTGTTTTAGCAAAGAGCATCTTAGCAAAGCGTGGCTATTTTCTCCCATTCGCTGAGAAGCATATGCCTGGAAAGAGGGGGTGCTGTCTTGAACAGTTTTCTTATACAGTATAAGTATATCATATTTAAAATAAGGACAAAAATGAGTGTGGGTCTGTGTGTCTGAATTGGCATGAAAATGCAGGAGGTGCTGCATGGAGCTTCGGGAGGTGCTGAACAGAAGTTAAAAAAGTTCATAAGAAAAATTTTGTTTCGACCAATCACCTGATAGGTGCGTGAAAAAAAATCAGTATCAATGTAGCTACAAATGCAAGCAAGCGAGTTAGCTAGCTAGCTGCCAGGAAGTAACCAGAAGAAGTGGCACATGTTCCACAATGCTGTGTAATTAATTGATTGAGCTGTTGTATTTTACCATTTTTATTCAAAATGTCTCAAAAACGTTTTAGCAAATTCTTCAAAAAGCCTGCAACAAAAACAAAAACACCACCAACTGCAGTGCCAGAGTGATTGTGGATTTGACCACAATCACTCCATTAAATGGACCACTTTGTTGTCTTAATCACCCCATTCATATGGTCCTATGTGGCACCCAACACAGCACACGGAGGCCTTTCAATGGTGATTCCGACCCATTCCTCAATGAGTCGTTGCGGGAATGTGGATCTAGGTGACAGTCATAGGGCATGCTTCTGCACTTTTAATATTAAAACACACAAATATGGCACATTCTAGCTGAAATGTGACTGTGTGCTGATCTTGATCATTCAACACTTGTTAAAAACTGGGGTATGCAAAGTGTTAAGTCTAATGAGCCATGATTATTATCTCAGTTGGCCCTAAAAAATGTCTATTAGGTCCGAATTATTCAAGTGGGGTTGCTAACAGCCAATGAAAATATATTTGAACACAGTAATCAATGTCGAGGCAGCTTATGGGGCACAACATATAGGTGATATAAATTATATAATTCTAATCAGGAGACAGTTGATTTTAATCATGGCAGGATTCTACCATTTTTTAATGCTAGGATTTCCTTGCTAGCTTGCTCGGAGGACTGAAAGTACAGAGCATAACTGCAGGCCAACAAACTCACCTAGCTCACATTTGTCTCCCTTCTTTCAGAGGTCTCAAGAGGCAGATGCTTGAGAAAAACAATTGTAAAGTGGTTAATTAAGGGGTAAATGGGCTCACCATGAATGCAAACTATGATTGATTGATTGATTGATTTTATTTGACAAATAAAAAAATACAATACACAAATGTGCATACAGTACTAACAAATTTGTCAGGATATCGCAATAAAGTCACATGACTTATTTCCATTGCGGTCCAATAGTATGGGTTATAGTATGGGTTAGTATGAGCCTAGGCTATGTCATTAGCTGGCTCTAACCGGATGCAGCAGTGGGATGCAGTGGGATGTGTGGTGGCTGTAAGTTGACCAGGGTTTCTCAGGCTGCATTAGTTACTCCCGACATTACAGCCGGCACCCACAGGCTACTTTTTGCTGTCAATGTGAGATGTGACTCTCCTGTAATCAGTGGCAGATCATCTGTAGTACTGTGGGGTCTGCAGAGTGGAAAATAGTCAGTGGCTTGTTGGCGAGTGCATTCGATGAGTGCAAGCAATTCTTCTAATGTGGGTGCATGTGGCAAAGCAGTGACTCAAGAGGCCCAATTGGCAACTTCAAATTGTGGGGAAAAAAATCATTTAATATTTCTAAAAAGTAATTTAGCTATATTCATTCATTTAATTTTGCTGCTAGCTTTGCGTCATACCTTCAATAAATCTTTTGAAAAGTGTCCATGAAATATGTACACAAAGATCTCTATAGGCTATAAAGAGAAGTAGGAGAGGACAATGCTCAACCAACCTGAGATGAGATGCAGTTCCATAAATGAAAGTAGTTGATATATATATATACAGTATATACAGTGACAGTCAAAAGTTTGAGTACATCTGCTGGAAACTAGGTTTATCTCATAATTTAAAATGTTTTACACCGTATAGGTTTCTGTAAATACTTGAAAATGACAAAAAAACTATGTAACAATAAACAAGATGAACATCAAAGCAAAGTTCAAGAAAATTGAATTGAAAATTGAATCTTGGATTCCTCAAAATAGCAACCTGTTAGCATGATAACAACCTCACAAACACAGGCCACTCGGTTAGGAAATCACCCGACATGTCTTCCCAGCTCTCCTGCAACAATTCCCAGAGACACTTGTGGATTGCTTTGCTTTGACTCTTCTGTCCAGTTTGTCCCATACAAGTTCTATGGGATTGAGGTCTAGACACTGGGCAGGCTAGGTCATTCATTTGAGTTGTCCTTCACGTTCCTCCTTCATCAGATACTTCTTTCATAACTTCAAGGTGTGTTTCGGGTCTTTATCTTGATGAGGAATGAAAGAGTGCCCGATTAGCCGTAATCCAGATGGAAGGTGTACTCAAACTTTTCACTGGTACTGTATATATATATATATGTATATATATATATAGTATTTATTTCGTTATTAGTTTAATCCATTTTAAGTCGTCAGGGTCACCATGCACATTCATCAGAATATTATTTTTAAGTTTTTTGAGACACAGTAGTTTACACAAAATCAATGTTGCAACTTTATTTTTACATAAGAAATTGAATAATTCACTCTCACAGTGTCAAGACCTGAATCCATTTTTAACTGTAGGATTTCTTATATAATGCCATCAGGCGCATCATGCAGCCAATAATTTAGAGGGGGCACCATAATGTATCGATAAGGCACCTAAGGTATCACTATCGACAGCTAGCAAGCTGGAAAGAAAGTAAGGTAAATGTAATTAGGGCATACTCTAACTGTCAGCTTGATACTAGATTAATGTCATTATCTATGATCTGTCAGGTATTTGGGGCATAAGGGAGATATATAGCTATATATAGCTCCTAGCTATATGTTAGCTAGATAGGTAGCTAACATTAGCTAACTTGCTTGCTACATAAAATGTAACTATTATACTGAAAGATATTCTCATATCTTACAGATGTTCAGTTGGCCAGTTGTACCCACAGGTTCCAAATTGTAGGACCTTAATTACACTATGAGTTGATAGTTAGATGGGCACCCGGGAGTGAAAGGCTCATTTTGCCGGCAATGAGATGTTGGGAAGACTGGTTAGCATACCTTTGTTAACCTGATTAAATGGCCTATGCCTAAATTACTATTCCTACAGGAAATGGCAACTGTAGCCATATGTTTATTTGTATGTGCGTGTAAACTATATATAACATGTTGACTGCCTCCATTCAAATGGACTCCTCTGAACCCAAAGGTGTGTTTCATACATTGTATCATAGCCTATATTTTGCTACTGCCATTGCTTTAAATTCAATTATTTTTCATTACGTTTGGGAGCTGGAAGTCCCTTTTTTTCCTTACAATACTACCAAGAAACATTGCCTCATGTGTTTAGTGCTGTTCTCATGGCGATTTCAGTATCAATAACGTTACAGACCATGAATATTTAAAATAAACAATGGTACAAAATGACTTTTTTTCGGATATTTATTGACTCATCCCGCATTGACTGAAGGCGCTCGAGTTGTCAAGTTCAACAAGAGAGACGATTGCAAAACGGACTTGGGAGAGGGGTCGGGGGAGTCAATGGGCAAAGGGGGGGGATGGGGCATCACAAGCCCATTCAATTTTAGCCTACTAATTCCGTGCCCCCTTGGATACAAGTTACAACACCATTGTAACGTCTACTGTTTTACATTACAGTTTTAATGCTTTTATTTATAAAATTGATATACAAATTGAATAAAAGTAAGGGGCACGTGCCCCCTCCCCATGAATGGGCATGACGCCACTGAATTCCATTATGATGAGAAAGTGTAGTCATGCATACAAGTATCAGGCTGTGAATACTGTATTGTGATATTAATCTCATCATATAAATGTCTGTTTTCTAAACAATATTTCAAACTAACCCAAGCTTGTATTTTGGGAGTTAGTCATTTGATCTGAAATAGGCATGCCACAGAGGGATTCTTTTCCACAAATGTACACAAGTATTTGATTCAGTCTGCCTTAACTGCCTTAATTGAAGCAATTCCACCCCTTCTCCTAGTTCAGAGATATTTCCTCTTTAAAAAAAAAACCCAGTATAACCTGATGGACTGCGGTCCTCTGGGACCAGGATTGGATACTTCCTATCTTAAATGTTACTGTTCAAATAATTATGACTATACTCATACTGAGTTAATCAAAACTTTCCTTTTGTAATGAGTGTATGGGAGCAATTGAATGTTATCTTTAACTGAATACATTTATACACAATTAACACTACATTTGATACCTTTGTAATTCTGTTGTAACATATGCACTGAATATAATTGGTAAATAGGCTGCATTATCATGTAATACACTTGTTAATATTTGCAGTTTGTGTAATAAACCAATGCCCTTGTGCATTAATAAACCAAATCCAATCCATGAACTGATATTGTTGAAACCATAGCAAAGGGTGAAAACAGTGCATACCTGACATAACTGTAGAGTTAAAATATTTTGTTTTAGTAAAATATGAGTGAGAATTTGCCATGGTGAGTCTTCTCTCATTTGTGGCAGAACGAACAAGGGATATGCCTGTATTTCTCCTGCGGGAATGAATGTTTTCCCCGCTCGAAATCGACCCCAGGAAATCCAGACGACGATTAGGAGAACTGGAAACCTGTGGTTCTTGACATTGGTAAGGGCGTGTCATGGGGCGACACCCTGTGGCGGATCATGAACTGCAGGAACTGGGGGAAGGCTATACGTCTATTCTATTTAAATAGCCTCCCTTTAACCTTGCCCACGGCTGTTAAGTGTCTTTCAGCTTAAAATGTCATTCGCTCCCGAAAAGGTGCTAAGGTGCCCTGTAAAATGTTAACCACCGCGCGTCTCCAAGTGAGCAGCTGATCATTAATTCTACTATCACGGAAAAACTCAACTCACCCCAGCAAAGAAAGGCACTGGTTCTTCTGCGTCGCTGACGTAATCTCCACTTCAGGTACCTGGTAGGCCTAAGGTAAAAAGTGTTTCTACAACGGTGTTATTTCCGCGGCTCGCACATTCGCTGCTCTTACAATACCCGTCACTTCACTTGGAACATTTATTTTGCCAGAAATTCGGACGGAGATAAGCTGTTCAGTGGATCACTCAAGTTTTGCAATACCCAGAATACATCCAAAGACATCTTTCAACCAAGAAATGTAATTATACTAATACTGCAAAAAAGCAGGCCTATAGGCTAACACGAATTCTGATCTAATACTAATACCAAAACAGCAACTGCAATTAGTAAGACTATTACTACTACTACTACCGCAACTGATACAACTATACAACTATATTATTAATATTGCTATGTATTTGTTTATTTGTTTATTTAACTGGTTGTTTGGTTTACACACACACACACACACACACACACACACACAAACAAGCAGGCTCATATAGGCTATGTCTCCGAAATAGCCTATATGAGGAATCTGCAGAGGATGATCTCCAGATTTGATTACTGTGATCAATTCCCTTATCGTTCTCTTGTGCTTGACTTCCTACGATATTTCAGCTCCAATCTTTAGCCGTCTTCTTGTAAAGTTGCAGACCGAGGAAATGCATACATTAACCAGGATTAGTATTCCAGTCAGGGTCCACATCTCGAGGCGAGGCCAAGACACACAAACACACACACACACACTCTCTCTCTCTCTGTCGCTCTCTCTCTGTTTGTCTCTCTCCCTCTCTCTCTCAAATCTATGTACCACAACACACAGTTCTATTGGAAACGAATAGTATATAACGCCATGTTTACAAATGGTTCCGGCTGGTCTTGTTATCTACATTTCCTAAAATTATTTCAATTAAATAAATATAGTAATGTTCATTAAGATTACGTTGTGTTTCCTATACTTCGCCCCTCATACGATGCCAGTTGAAGATTACACCAGATAGGCTACACCTGATAGCAATTGATTGTTATACCAAATGAATAAATTTATATCCAGGCCAAATATAATGTAGTTATGTTAATCAATTACCATCAAATAATATATATTGGTTTTTTTCCAGACAACGGAAAATACTTATTGTTCTACAAGGCTAGTACCGTGCAACAACAACAATAATAATAATAATAATAATAATAATAATAATAATAATAATAATAATAAATATATATATTGTTACAAAATAACAAATTTGTCTTTGCAGCTCTGGTTTGTTTTTCCGGCTGTACTAAGCATATGTTTTTTAAATTTATTTTTATTTTTTATTTTAGTTTGTTTTTGACTACAGCTCTATTGATTCCTAAAAAAACACAAATTCTATACTTTGCCAAGGAAGCAGGGCAGGACCTCTTGTATGTGAACTGGAATTAAAAAAATGTACGGTCATCTCTGAAAGCCAAACTTTAATGTTTGGAGCTTCCCGACCGATTCCACGACTTCACAGACAATTTATGTAAGCTCAGTTTCACAGACACACTGTGGCATATCATTATACACCGATGCATTATTGTAAATAGATAAATAAACTTGTAGTTTCCTATATCTTCAATATACGCATATGAACCGTTAGGATCCACTTTTGGACAAACCTTAGCACTTGAAACCGAACAATTGAGATCTATTCTTCTTTGATTTTCTTCTTCTTCTTCTTCTTCTTCTTCTTCTTCTTCTTCTTCTTCTTCTTCTTCTTCTTCTTCCTATTATTATTATTATTATTGTTATTATTATTATTATTATTATTATTATTATTATTATTATTATTATTATTATTACCAGTTTGAAAGGCACTAGGCTACATTATGCAAAATTAACAAAATAAAATCGTTTTAATTTCCAACAGCTAAGAATTGCGTAAAGAACAATTACTTACAGAAAATGAATGTGGAAACAATCTACTAATGGTCAATTCACAATTCATAATCGCCTTGCTGGTTTTATGCTTTCGCATTTGTTTCGCTGCACATTAATGAGATTCAAGGCAAAACGTCAGAAAATCCATCCTGTATTGACTTGGCATGTGTGGTCAATTTAACCAAAGTAAAATAACCTAAGAATGCAACATAATTATTATGCTTTAAGAAATTTCAAACAAACTAATTTAGTACTGGAGTTAACTTAATTGACAAATATTGCCTGAGCACAAAGAACGTGTTTATGTTGTGCTTATTTAGAGTTCAATGTGTCAATGGTAGACTATATTTTCAAATACAGTAGCCCAATTTCAGGTGAAATAAAAATAAAAATAAAATAAACGGGTTTGACTTTCCTTAAACAAATAAAATAAATTTCAAATGCACCCTCAACTAAAGAGTGACAACCCAAATTGTAACAAGTTGTTTTTATTCCAACATACATATTGATAACCGCTTTACATTTTGTTTCAAAAACATAATACAAGGTTTATACTGAAAATAAATAGCTGCTGGAACCGCTGTCGTATTTGGAATAAAACTGCTGAAAACTTCAACTTTGTAATGAAAATAGCATTTATTTTACATCACTAAGTGCATGAATAAACTAAACAGTATTTGTTTAAATTAACTTCAAAAGTTGTAATATACAAAACTGTACAATAGCAAATTGGAAGAATATTAAAGAAATACATCAATAACTGGAGCATTGAATATTATAAAACTTTAGATATTGAGCGTGTACAATAAAATAATGGTATAATGCATCGCAACGCTTTTATATTGGAAAATATCTCACGGTTGTTTTAGTGCCAAATATTTAACACAGTAATATGGTCGAGGATATGACTAAATACCAATTTTCGCGTTAACATAATAAACCATAAAATGCACGGATACATGTGCGTTGCTTATTGTAATACAATATTATTTTGGAAGAATTGTTCAGATTTAAGTAACTTTTCGCAATGTGTTGTTCTCCGGTTATTAGTTTAGGCCTAGATTATAAACATGAACACAAAGTATTGGTGATATTTATCAGGTGGTAAAAACAGATCTCGTCTTCGCTGACGGGACACACTCAGGAATAACAGAAAAAACAGACAGTACAAATACATTTAGAAAAAGCTTTAGTGCCACTATAGTAAGGTGTCTTGTTGTGATGTGATTGGTGTCTCGTAAAACGTCTTAAAATGGCCACCCAATGCTTTTCAAAGCATTGCAACAATGTTGTAGCCATTGTCACGTAAAATACATCTGATCGAAAACAATAAATAAATAAACTAGACTACAGCGTTATTTGCCCTTATTTCCTATACTTTGGGGTTGTTTGAAAATCGTGTTGAATGTGTAAATACTGTGGAAACACTTTATTGAATTTAACAGCCAAGCAGCACTCTCAAAAGATAACTAAAATACGCAAACTATTACAAAATATTTCCCAGTAATGATAGCTGCTTCACCTGATATAATTTATGTGTTTTAGAACCAAGGCGCTGGGAGGTTATTAGTAGGCACAATTTTGTAGGCTATTTAAATCCTTTCTGAAGGATTACAAAAAACTAAATTTTGGTAATAAACAGGTTCCTTTTCTGAAATAAAGCAAACATGGTTCATAAAGATATATTGCCAAAAATGCTGGAGATAAATATGAAAAACAGAAACCTTGCTGTACTGTTGTTTTCTTTCGCAGTGCCTCCAGTAATTGTCATCATCATACCACCAGAGGGGGGGGAGAATACTCATAATTTAAAAAGCCACTATATTCCAATTTGTTTCAAATAGTCTCGCGGGGTGAATCCCGGTTCCTTGGTCAGAGATCGTGGCACGACGAGTTGTCCGCGTTAACGTTGTGAGAATACACCTCGTGCGGCTGCTGCTCTCCTGGCGGAGTCATTCTTTTCTCCTTTTGTCGTCTGTTACAAAACCAGACACGAACCACCTCCTTCTCTAACTGTAGGCTGTCTGCCAAAGAAGATATCTCCTGGGCTGCAGGTTTGGGACATTTAAGAAAGTGGGTCTCGAGCACCCCTTTGACGCTCACCTCAATGGAGGTCCTTTTCTTTCTTTTCCTCCCCTGCGCGGCGATTTTGTCAATGCTACTGGGGCTGCCAGTGGACGAATCTGCTTCCTCGAGCCACTTGTTTAACAAGGGCTTCAGTTTACACATGTTCTTAAAACTCAGTTGCAGGGCTTCGAACCTACAGATAGTCGTTTGCGAGAAAACATTGCCATACAAAGTGCCCAGCGCCAGCCCGACGTCTGCTTGCGTAAAGCCCAGCTTGATTCGCCGCTGCTTAAACTGTTTGGCGAACTGCTCCAGCTCGTCCGAGGTCGGCGTCTCCTCGTCGGAGTGGTCGTGGCAGTGGTGCGACCCGAGATCGGTGTGATCAGGAGTGTCTCGCAGCCCTGGATGCAAGCCCTGGGTCTGAGCGGAATTCGGGGGAGGTGTCAGACCTCCGTGATCCAGCATGCCATTGACCGTGAAGCCTGCCTGCGAATAGATGTTGATAGGCTGTCCTCCGCTGTTTATAGATGAGTTATGAGACACCGGCGTTCCCCATGCACCTGGATGATTTGTATGTGGCGAGTGATGGGCGACATGAGGAGACCTGTGATGAATGATCGCTCCGAGTTGGAGGTCTTCCCGTCCCGGTTTCACATCCTGCTGCTCCAGAGGACTGCCCGCCAAAGACGCTGACCATGGGCTTCCCTCCGATAAACTGGTCACCCACTGGTGGCCAAGAGGGTGTCCATTGCTTGGGACTCCCTGTAGGTACTCACTTTGGAGAAGTTTCTGGTGGTTCCTGAAAGGGCTCCCTTGTTGCATGACCGAGGAGTCTGCGTGAACCATAGAGTTGGAACTGATAATGCTGTAGGGATTCGAGGCAGCTGTGGCCATGCTTACTGTAGATCCCCTACTAGTTATAATGTGGCAAAGGGAACCGCTTCAGCCTTTGACATCTACCAGGCTAGGGAGCCAAATCAGCAACCAGTTAATAATTGGCAGCCGCTTCTTCCAATCACAATGATGTTGTAGAGCACTAGCTCCGGTTGCAGCCAATGGCGAGAGAGCAGGCTGTCTGTCCTACCAAATTGGGTTTGCGCGAGCTCGAAGTGTTAAACTGACATAAAACAGGAAGTGACTCAGTCCGCAGGCTCCATTGGATACCGTTGTGTAATAGACTGCCCGTGCTTCACAGGGCTTGTTAACTATTTCCTAACGTAAGCTCGGTTATTACTACTTGTGTTTTTTTCCTTGAATGTAAAAATACATTCAATTTAGTCAGATTCCCTTTGGGTCTTTAAGTTACCCTGAAGACATTAGAGGGTTTAAAAGAGGCCGCTCGATATCTCTTTCATTTACATAATTTGCAAACATATTTTAAATATATCGAGACAACTTTAAGTGCGACAAATACACAAATGCCACCAGAGCCAGTATCCATCCCCTGTCTTTTAAAGTGATTGTTGTACTTTAATCCTGACAATTTCAGAATAAAGTCGTTTTTAAAGGCAAACCTGACTTATTCAACCACGACAAGCAATGTTTATGCTAAAACAAACCGTTGAAATTATATTAAACTGGATTTTAAAATTGAGATAATCGACGCACGTAATTAGCTATAGCCTACTACACGGTAAACACATTCGTTTCAAAACAGAAATTAAACAGAGAATTAATTAATCTAAATAAATGGCAATATTTTATTTTTCAGTTACATAAATTACATAAGTCAAACTTCTTATTAAGTGTTGAGCCATAATTTGATGTTTATATTGTGGCTCTTAAATTGCTTCACCAAACAATAAATAAATGCCAGAGTTAAGGTAAACAAAACATCCTTTTTGCATGTGGTCTGATTTATTCCATGCAAACTTGAGTGCAGGTCTTTAAGAATCTCGACAGGTCTTTACAAAGTTGGAAAAAAGACCTCTCTGCATATTTTAGAGGTTACCTAGCTGCGTAATTATATTTGCCATTAGAAGACTACATCAGAGTCCCCTTATTGGTTTGAAATTCCATCAAATATATTGCAAGAGCTCCCAGGTTAAGCTTGATTTAAATTTGCATACATTTTCATACATTTAGCAGAAATAAAAGAAGGCCACCAGTCACCAGAAAGTCATTAAAGAGCGCAGTTTCTCTAAAGGAGGGCGATCAGAAGGAAATTGCGAGGAAGCTCACACAAGAACAGGTGAGCTTTCCGACTGAAATGAAGAAAGTGTTGTTTGATGACCGTGTACACCGTTAATAATGACAGATTCAGCTAGCTGTGTTCTGGGCGGCGAGTGGGGGCGACTCCAGAATAGAATATTCAATACATTATGTAAACGTGGACTAGGGATGTAGGATTTGGGATGTTTTTCTTGAAAATCGAGCATACAGATAAGTGTCCTAGAAATCGGCGTGCCAAATATCACCTACCGTGTCTTTTTATTTGTCAAATCCTTGAATCGAGCGAGTATCTTGCCTGTTGCGGTAGACTAGCTATAATACGTTATAAAAGGTAGACATTTCTGATAACTTGGCAGGCGTTGACGTGGATACTTACATTTTTAGAAATTCGGTACAGACACTATTTGAACGAATTTGTAGACTATTCATCTCATTGAAGCTGAACTGGATTTCCAACCTAACGGTTTTGTCGACATTGCCACAACTCCGGTGGAAAACGTAACAGTCAATGGCAATTTAAATGTAAATATATTTAAAAACAACATTTTCACATGACACAATGATGCGGTGCAGCTTCCAATTGCAATGGAAGCATTATTTTGTTTATGCTCAATTATTTAGCTTGTAAATGTTTATGGTGTTTTTCTGGACAGTAAGAATATTTAAAACGAGTCTTTATTATACAAAATTGTATAAAAATATACTTCGAGAAGGTTTTTTCGCCGACTGGCTTTTGTTTTTGTGTTTCTGCTGGTATCTCAGGCAATCCGATAAAAGGAGGCAGGGAGAGGGGGTTTGCTGCCGTCCATGCCTCCCGATAGTCTAAGTTTCCAAGTGTAACAGATGCTGCTCTCGAGCCTTTCCTAGTGCCGATTCTCATTATTCAGATTCACATTTTTCTCCCCACGATTCGGGTTTCCATAGAGAGCTGAATAAAAGGCAGCCACGGCCACAAATCCCCGTCCCGGGCACAATAAAGAGGCTCATTCAAAAGAGGGCCCCGGCTGGACACGGAAGAAAACAAAACCATCTGAAGCTACTGTTACAACAAACTGCGATTTTGTAGCTTCTACGAACGGTGCAGAAAACATACATCCAAAAACCGTCTTCTATCAAAGGTTTTAGTTGATGTTTAGTCTCAAATACACGCGTTTTTTTGAAGTCATCGGGGATTAAATGGTCATATTTCAAGATGCTTACTTGTACATGCAGGCTGTTCTCCTCATTGCTTTCCACACACAAGCAAAGCACATCAGTCAATAACTGTGGCATAATTACACATACACAGCGTAGACTTAACGTCAATGTAAAATGTTGCACTTGTCAAACGTTTTTTCATCAGCTAGAACAAATTGCGTAATTACAAAAGTCATTCAATGTTTATTTTGCACACTGTTAGCTGATTACATATAATGATTATTAATAAGATTGTTTTAATTCGGTCAGTAGCTCAAATGCAACGCAAGGTTTAACGACAACACATTAGAACTTACTTCTTTTTTAGTTTGACAAATGATGGAAATCCCCTCCATATTGTGGACTATTTTTAGTGAACACCTCACTTTCACACATTTGTTGTTTGAATTGTCTCATCGATAAGATTTATCGGAATGAGCGACATAGAGCAAGCGAAAATATACTATGTTTGATTGGGTAATATTTCGATTTAGACACCGATTTCAACCTGATTCAATCTAAGCACAAAGTGGGTTGTCCTTAACTTTAACATATTTCAGCAACCATCTAATAGATGCTTAAACATTTGTTTGGTTAATTGAAGCGAACATTATAAAATGGTGTTAGTATATAAAAAAACGTAATGCGGGGTTAAATGTGTTATTCAAATGTTAAGAACAAACAGCTTTGTGTTGAGACTTAATTAGGTCCTTATTCGCCATTGTTGTTTTTATCTTAAGGTCTCATCTAGTTCGGTTATCACAAGTGTTCGACTCTGAAGTATGATTTCGTGACAGTGGAGATGATGCAGTTGCCTGTATCTCGACAACTGAATGTGGGCCCAGCTTGTTGTGTGCTTAATCCAGCATGAAGCCCCTGGCAAGAGCTGTCACTTGCGTGTCATGACCTCTTTAAAATTACCGTCACCTTCTCACACTACTATCGCAGACTGGCTTCAACCACTGCCCAGCACTCCTCTGACCCACCGGCATTTGCAGAGAAAAAGAGACGGTATGAAAAAAGTTAAGACGAGTTAAATGGTATTTTGTTGCAAACTTTGTCGTACGAGAAGTATTTGGAACACATACATTGAATTGCCCGCTTTTCAAAGTGAAAACTCCTTATTTTATATTTTACATATTGTAGGCTACACGTAAAGTAAAATGTAGACTAAATGTAAAGTAAAGTTTTAAAAAATCACATTAACTGAAAAACGTTTCAAACGCATTGGAATGCATATTACAATTGTATTTGCATTATATTCAGGTTAAGTGGAGTATTGGATAAATTATGACTTTTTAGTGCAACTTCAAACATTATTTCGCCGATATGAATTATGTAGATCATGTTTGAAAGTTTCCCTTTTGGCCACGTTTCACTAGTCTCAATCAAAGTAATACCATCAGGACAAATCTTGTATTTTATTCCAATATGGGCGATTCATAGAAACCATTTATTTCGAGGGTGCAAAACAGATTGAAACGAATATATAGGTCCGTCACAAAAGTAACCAAAAATAATAAATAAATAAATATCTGAGAAATGTGATCAATTGATTAAGTTGAACGATACTTTGTGTTCTTAATAGCATTATTATCATTCTGTTGTTGTTCTTGCTCTTGTTTTTGTCTTTATTCGTCGTCGTCGTTGCTTTCTCTGTTACAGACCACCTTTGTGGGGGAGTGAGTAGCCTATCTTATGCAATTGCACGTTCGTTAAAACAAATCCATATATGCAGCCATATATTCAGAGCGGAGACGGTCCTTTGAGGGGCTCAGCAGTCCAGTGAAATGAGACCTCAAGGCAATTTTGGCATGGAGACCATAGTGGAAGAAATGCATTAGTAACGCCAAAGCAAAGAGGATGTGTAGGACACAAACTGGAGCGGGCGCACGCGCTCCTGTGGTCACTGCATGAAGGCACTGCTTTATCAGAAACCCAACTGTATCTCATCACAAATTAAACAGCATTTATATATGCATGATTTATGAGAACGCCAGGCCTTCCTTTAGTCCCTTGTTTGAGGCACGGGTGATGTGGTGCGTTTTTTAACAGGAGCGTAATAAATATGACACTGTGTTTGGGATTACATTTAGGGTAGTTGAACGCAGTGCAGTGTATTATTGTTATTGTTATTACGGTTGTTATTGTTTTTGTTATCTATTATTATTATTATGATTATTATTATTATTAATAAGAGTTTGTGCTTAAAAGTTGACGGTATTAATTTAGTTCAGGAAGCAGTTCTATTCAGTACCCTAAGTGTGGATCGTAGGCACAAAGGCAAAGCATCATTAAGCGCGAGCTAACAGTCTAGAAATTTGGATAACTGCATATACATAGCTGTGTAATTTGAAGTATTCAGTGTAATAAAAAGGCGCACGAAGAACTGTCATCATCCGTTCATTTGTCACCCACCCAGCCCCCAACCACGTTTAGCTATGTCTGCAAATGACTCATTCCAGCCTATATTGTCTCATTTGAATGTCTTGGTTTGTCTCCGCCACCCCAATTCCCCCCAACACACCTTCGAATATATTTAATGCTTTATTTCACTATTTTAGTCTGGTACATCCAAATTAAATGAAACCATATATTTTCCATAGGCTCATTGGATCTTATATATTTTACTTTTGGTAAGCTAATGAGTCCATGAAAAAATTCTAAACTTAATGTAATCTAAATGTGCTACATTAATGTGGAGTTTTTTCAGCCCCGATAGATTCACAAACGTCCAATATATTTGTGTTAATCATGTTAGGAAACTAGGCAATAATTACTTTATCTGAAAATATCAGAAAAAATAGATGGTTTAATTCATACGTCCATGTTTCTTTAACAGATATATTTAATTCTTAGATATTTTTTCGTTTTGTTTTTTTACGGTCGAAATTGTGTGTTGGCTACTTCACAGTTAGACCTATACTTTCAAGTTTCACTGGGTCTGAATTAATGTAATTAATTAATTAATTAATTAACCTGAATTATTAAACATGTCTGCCAATGTGATTTCACTTTAATCCTTCGGGATTTTGAAGGAGCCTACGTTGCTCAATGCTTTAAAAAAAATAGTTTTAGACAAGAATTCAAGTAAACTAGTCAGAAGAAATAATTATTAATGGTGTAATTATGTATTCATATCTACATGTATGTGTCTGTCCTGTAGCTATTTAAAACAACGTGCATTTAGTCTATAAATGCATTTGACTTTTAACTGTAACTCCTTAAATTAGCCTATTTGATCATCCCTACCCCTCCCCCAAATTCATACACGAATATGTATTGTGTTTGATTGAGGGCAAGACCACAACAAGACACACGCTGTGGGCTTTGCTTTCAACGGAGTTATTGCAAAGTTGTACAATAACAAATGGGCTTGAAATTCATTAATCACTTCATAACTTATATATACACACAGACACACACACACACACACACACACACACACACACACACACACACACACACGCGATGTATATACTGTATAGGCTATATATAGATATATAGCTACACACGCACACACACATAGCCTACTATGTATATATACAATATATACATATACACACATAAACGCACATAGGCTACTATGTATATATTGTCTACATAAACTTGTATATAAACATACACACGCACACACACACAGCTTTTCGCAACATTTTCGCTGAAGTTTGTGAAGTCTTTCTGAAAGTGACCTGAAATAGATAAGTCCTTTGTGTTCTAGAACGGGAAGAGGAAGATTCCCTATTTTATTAACATATTTTACTTTAAAAACAACAGAAGTCCTTTCTCTTCATATATATCCTATAGTTTATAGTGTGGGTAGCGTGAGACATGTTGGCAAAAAAAAATCAAGCCGACAAAGACTTCTAATAATTAGGCCTCCATTTAATTCAAAGGTTTGTTCGCATTTTTGTTGTTCATTGAAAACAAGCTTCAGAACGTGGAGGTTCTTTTTTAACTGACTGGCCTACGGGACCTAAAGCTATTTTTTATCTTTGAAAATGTATTCCGTAGATTTAAAAAAAAATCTGCTGTTGGTTTGTTTTTAAAGAAATACCTACGTGAATTTGCATTATCTTGTGTTTCAGTGGTAGTGGTTTCTTTTAGTAGGGTGATTTATTATGATCTATTATCAATTTGCATACCTAACACAGCAAACAAGAAAATTGTGAGCCGTAAACAAGGGAGGTAGCCGTTTGATTTGTGGGAAAATAATCCAGTGTTATTTAGAATGCCTGAATACACGAGGAAAGCAACACCCAGGAATGACATGTGAAGCGATGCAGCATGACAGTGTCAACACCTGGAACTAGAATGAGAATACTATCAACACGTAATAGATTTTGGAGCGGCGGCCGATAGTTCTTGATGAAGTGACATTTACAGCATCACTTCGCAGGCGTTGCTGATGAGAGACAAAGCAGTTTCTTCCAAGCCCCAAACTCAAGCGTGATCACACGACTGACACCTGAACAGCACTATGGAGTGAAAATAAATAAATATTGGTTTTACATGTCAAACTACTTTTGATAGCGATAAAAAACATGCCAATTATTGTTAATGGCTGACCCTCCAAGGTATCTCTGATTAAATTGACTTAAACCACAGATCTAACATATGAATAACAGCAACACTAACCACTAACACATGATTAAAATCAGGACAACATGCATGTTTACTCCATGTAAAACTCGTAGAAAGTGTTTTTATAGCCTGCCTAAATATTGAAGTATTATTACAAGCATCAACGTTATGATTATGATTATTATTATGATGAATATTATTATTATTATTATTATTGTATTATCATCAACAACAACAACAATGATGATAATAATAATATCCAGGAAAACGTATACAGTCTACAGCCTTTTATGATTCATGAACTACTATCACAAACAAATGGGTTGCATTAGGTAACAACACATTTAAAGTGTAGGCATAATGAGGATATAGCTACTCTTTATATGCTATACATTTTGATGGTGACCATAAGTAGTTTTCATATGAATTAAAAAAGGCTAAAGAGTTGCATTCGAGAGACGAGCGAAGGTAAACAGTAACCAAAACACCCCCGAGAAAGATTGCGAATGGGCAGTACGGTTCTGTTCGCCATGATAATAGAGTTATGAAAACACATCCAAACTTTAATGCCAACATGTTTATATCGCTCTTCAATCATTGTGTCCATATGGACTCAAATATGCACTGATGGTGGTGTCCATCCATACTTAAACAGTGATGAGCTAAACAGACAATTAATTCAGTATCTGTAATATACTGTATGAATCAAAACTGTTGATAAAACACAACCATACTAAATAGCAAGAAGAACGAACGAGCACACGAACTGGATACAAACTTACAAATTACGTAATTGATATCATTATACCGATGAAAATAGGCTACGCATTTCCTATGCGATTTAACTCTCTTGTGCAAAATAAATCCGTTTGTCTCAAGGCTTTCAGCGTAGTGTAAAGTTTCTTCCAAAACATAAAACGAGACGACCGTAAATAAAGAAGGATGTTACGTTAGAATAACCGTTATATTATATTCAGTTGGTTGCCGATTTTATTGACCTACTTGTTGCACTTGTGATATCAGGGATGACGTAGATGACGATTGTATATGTCTTGGTTCTTACAGCATTTAACAGGTTTAGGCCTATGTTGTGGGACTCGTTTTGGGATTGTGGAGTCTCTGGTCATTTTTAGGATTATCCCATAAAAAACAAATGTTCGAATTCCATACAACCGCAATTTCCATACAATATTAAATTAAATAGTTTACGTAGGTTTTACCTCTTTCCAAGATAAGATTGAGGGTAACGGAAATGAATGAGAAATGTTGTGAAAGAGCAAAAAAAACAAAACCCTTAAACCTTGCTAAAATTCATCATTCAAATGAAACACAATGGAGTTACATCTAATCTGGACCAAACCTTCCATATTACAGAATGATATAGGCAAGGAAGTCAGTACACTATACAAGCACCTCTCAAAGGAATACATATGTAGATATACCTAATTTAAACATGTTTTTTTTTTCTTTCATTTAAAAAAAATCAAGAGATGATGCTGATATGATTGCGTGTTGATGACATCGTTGACCTTAGCCCTGAAATTGACCTTTGGTATTGGCTTTCTTCAAATATCCATTTTGTGTCGCCTTGTATGCATTGCGGAACCAATGCCCCTGCTCTCTTCAGTTTACATGACTAAATAATTGGAAAGAGAGAGTATTCATGATGCTTAAGTGTGTAGAAGTCTTCACATAAACTCAATTATTGCAGTGCATGATCCATCCACCCATGTCACATGTCTACCCCCCCCCCCCCCCCCCCCCAGCTTTGCCCTGTACATAGTTTGTCTTTCTTTTGTTTTCTGTCGTGTGTGTTATTAATAAACCCAACCCCCCTTAATGGATCTCCGTAGAACACACCAGAGCCTATATGAGATCATCGAAGGGCCCGGGCCTCTGATGTGCTCCACAGCGCCACAGCACATTACCATCTCTTTAGCTTCAAACAAACTCCTTGTGCTTCTCTCCCTGCACAGGCACAAAGGACAACGGGACAGAAAGGAGCTACTCTGTAATGGATCTCCTTTTTTCTAAAACCTCTCCACCAAACTCCAGACAATACCAGGACCAAACTCAGGGCCAAGTGGGCACATTTTGCACCAATAAGGTGAGTGGGAAGAGGAGGGAGGTTCCTCAGTGGTGCCATCAAAGCTACCCTTCAGCAGGACCTGTTAAAACGCCAAAGAGTGTGTTGTTCCTGAGACCTGTTGATCTTCATTTACTTTCATACTTACATTCTAAAGTACTACTGCTAGTATTCCTACTACTGCTGCTACTAATACTAATACTACTCACACTTATAATACTGCTGTTACTCCTACTATTACTATTGTTACTGTTACTACTAATACTGTTTATATTAATATTAATACTACTACTGTTGCCATTATTTCTACTAATGGTTCTTCTGCTGATGCTGCTGCTGGTACTATCACCAATACTACCTATACTAAAACTGCTATTATCAGTGCTAATACTACTACTGCTGTTCCCACTACTAATACTCCTTATACTAATACTACTACTACTGCTGCTGGTACTACTGCTACCACTACAGTACTGCTGTTGCTGCTACTACTACTTATAACAATAATACTACTAATAATATTAAGAAGAGTAAGATGATAATGAAGAAGACTGGCATCTATGCCCACAGTAATTTGTTGTTCTTTTTGTTTTGTTTTTTCTTTTCTTACACATTTTTGTTTTAATTTAAGTTAATGGCAAACTCATTGCATTTGGAAGGTGAACTTGGAAAAAAGTGGAACAAGAAGAATATTCTTATTTAAATTGACAGGAAAAGTTCCACTGTGGTTGGATTGAATCTGAGCCCTAACGTCACCAGCTGAGAGGAAGGGCAATTAAACCACAAGTAGACTGTGAAATAATACCAGCAACCTTTGTCAGTTCTACCCTCCTTGGATGAAAGAATCAACAGGATATGTTGTATCCCATCAATAGCCTGAATCCAAGTTCATTAGACTTTGGTGTGCCTGTGGGAACAGTGAGTGTCACACCTATTAATGTGACACTCTTTTAATCTACAAGAAAATGCTCAATGTATTTTGAAATAGCTATTGATTCTAGAGGGTTTTGAGAAAACATATGCACATGTTAGCAGAGAGTCTACAGATAAGTCATTGATCATTTATAAAGCATCTATAGATGACAGGCAAAATAGAGTAGCGTCAAAAAATGTTTCAGGGGTGAACTTAAGCATGCGCTACTTCTTACTTCTGAGCCAATGCTATGAGATTATGCTGAAGTTACCAAAAAGTAGGCGTGTGAGAAAGAGAATAAATGGGAAAAAAACATGCTTATGTTTGTTTTTCAAAGTCGAGTCCAATGGCCTTTGAGGTTATACTGCAGAGAGGCTTTGGCTGTGCTTGTTCTTGGTGGAGGTGGTGTGTGCTTCAACATTGCATAACTCTTATGGATTATGAATCTAAGATCCTGAGTCACTGCAGCTGGCTCATCTGTTCTGCCATGTTCCTGCTTTGGGATGCAGTCCATCCAAATGTCATTATTGTTATTGTTATTGTTATTGTTATTACTATTGTTATTGTTATTACTATTACTATTACTATTATTATTTTGTATTATTATTATTATTATTATTTTATTATTATTATTATTATTATTATTATTATATTTTATTTAAAATTCCATGTTATCTTACACATTGGAATGCTGAGCATAAAAAGTTAACAATCAGTCTAAATATTATTATGTGTCTGTTGGTGTGGCAGGGGTTGTTTTAGATCCATGAAAATAAAATCGTGTCCTCTAATCTATCTATACCCAAGATTCCCCCCCCTCTCTCTCTCTCTCTCCTCTCTCCTCTCTCTCTCTCTCTCTCTCTCTCTCTCCCCGTCTTTCCATTTGATCCTCTCCCCTAGTCCCCTGGCTGAACCAGCTACTCTTTCCTCCAGTTCTGAAGAGGGAGGAACTTCAAAGTGGGTTCAGGTAATTAGCAGCTGAAGGGAATCTAATCTAAACCATCAGCCTTGCTTTGCACCCAGGTCTGCTGCCACAGCCCGTTAACTGGGGAGCGCCAATTCCCCGTAGCTTCCAAATCTGCTTCCTCTGAACCACCGTGCCAGGCCTGCAGTTATCACATCTGCATTTCAAACGCACTGTCTCTGGCATTAATTATTAATTAGCCTACAGTCACCCTGGAGGATCGGGGATTCAGACTGCACATACTTATTCAGTGACCTCTACTGTGGACTTGCTTCTTTTTTTATATCCCCCCCTTTTCTCCTTCTTCATGGGAAATCCCCCACCAGAATACCAAAAAACCATGTTGGGTTTTTACATGAGGATTGCAGTCCCCTCCCCGTGTTGAGCCTTAAGCGCATATCTGTCCGGTGTCTGGATTCTGGAGAGCTATCTGTTGCCAGTTAAATAGGCCGGGCAGACTGGTGTTTACTTCCCTCGGTTTCCGAGATGACATGCAGCCCATCGTCTCCTGAAGGCCCTGTTTAAAAGCGGAAGGCTGGGGATGAGGATGGCCAGATGATCAGACTGTTATTTTAAAACAGATTCAACATGCGATAGTCAAACATACCGACCCATGGTTACACACAGACACAAACAACAGTGTTGTGTATACAGTACACTATACTATACAGCATATACAAGCACACAAAAATATGCACAAAGCCATATAATCACGAACAACACACACACACACACACACACAAATACTTTTTCAGCTTTTTGCCTCCACCACAGTGCCTGATGCGGAGGTGGAGGTTTTGCTAGTAGGGGCAGCCAAGATCCTCACTGGCTTATACCCATATCCACCAGAGAGACAGACCCGACGCCTGAGGGGAGGAAATGGATTTCCCGCACAGTTTAGACCTAGCCTGTGGGTCAGCGTCAGCACACTGTGCCATTTCATCGGCACCTGCCTGGGTTACTCTTTGTAAGGAGCAGATACGGTGAGCCTACGTGGCCAAAGAACTGTCAAAAACCTACAATGGTCACCTGCAATTCTCCCCACGACCCAGTTTCCCTGCAGTATCTGCGATAGGTTTGTATGCGTGTACAGGGTAGTGTGGGACCGGCCAGGACTATGGGATACAGACACCCGAGGCAAATAATGGGCTAGGATAATCATTCGGAAAAGTTATTTCTCTTGAGCAATTTGTATCTGAACTAGCCAACTGCATGCCATTTTACTGTGCTTTGTGTGCCTTTGATTGAAGTGACAATAAAATCATTTTTGGGTCAAAACAACTGACTTGCAGTGTCTCTTTTGCATCGTGGGAGACTGAGCCTGAAGTGCCATGGCTGATTTGTAATGTTAGAAGCTGCAACACCGCATGCATAATACTGCAAACACTGCAACATGAATGGTGCTTAACACTCTGGAGCGCAGGCTGAATCTTCCTTCACTTGACGAATGGACCTCAAGCAACCAGAAAAAGACCTGTGTTCCTAAGCAATTTGGAAAAAGACCTGCCTGTGTAAGTCATGGGAAAGACCAGGCATGCCTGGCTGTGCACAGCCCAGTGGTCTCTTCTGCTTCTTCTCCATCTGCGGGGGCTGAAACGTGCTCTCTCCGTTGATTCGCTGATTCCGGTGAGGAGTCGGGGGCCGCTGGCTTGGCTCCTGCGCTAAGTGCAGGCTCTGTGGTGAATCTCTTCTGCACCGAGTGAGTGCGAGGCTGTAAATAATAACACATTAGTATGTATAATCAGGCCCAACGTAACCAAATATAGGCAAGCCCTCAGGCAAAGAAGGAAGTCGACTCCAAAATGCCGGTGTGTGCGCAGCGAAGCTATTAACACCACCGGTGATGTCACCAGTGCCACAATGCAGCCAGCACCAAACAACTAGCCAGATACCATGTTTTTTTGTGTCTGATTTCCTTTAGAATTGCTGCCATCAATGATGACCAAAACAATGTTCCTAATGAAACTGTGAGCTATAACTCTTAAAGCTTTACTGTCCTTCGGCGTTAAAATCACTCACTCACTATGTGTTGATCACTGCTGGGTTTTAATTGGAAAAAAAAGCTTTTTCTGTTTCTTGTGACTTTAAATTTGGCAATAAAAGGAATTATGGTCAGTGTAGTCTTATGATTTTCTGTAACTGAAAAAGAATGTGTGCAGAGCTAATCGAATCTTAAAACAACAAAAGCTCCTTAGTTTTGTTCTGATAGCTTAAATATAAAAACCCAGTTCACAGACCATCTGATACAAACATGGAGTTTATGAACAATATTTCTCTCAGAAAGGAAAACACAAGAGAAAACAGCTTTGTGAGAGTGTAGCCCGCAGGAACGTTGCAGACTAAGTGACATGATTCCCAATCCATAATTCCATCAGATGCGGAAAAAAACAAAAACATTTCTCACTGGCAGGGAATAAGGCCATGCGGGCCCTGAAAGACGTGTACTGTACAAGACAGGAGGTATTCTCCAAATGGATGGCCTTCAGGGGGGACAAAGACAGAGGAAGGGTTGTGAGTGATTTTTTGGTTCTTGTCGGTTCCATGGCCCATCAGAGGTAGACAGTATAATTTGCTTCCTGCAGACGTCTAGAGCTGTCGATGGAGGTCAAAGTGCAGCGTCGGGATCGGGTCAAAGGTCGCCACAGAGGCGGTAGCTGTCTGGGGGAGGAACAACAAGAGGCGGGCTGCACGGGGCCTACTGTATTTAACAGCATTCAGGCGGCTGTCCCCGGCTTCTGATAAGAAACATTCAAAAGAAGGATCATGGCCAGACAGAAAGGTTATTGTTAGCTTCTTAAGTGTTCCATTCAGTCAAAAGAATGAGGGATGGGAAGCAGGGGGTTTGTATTTCTGGGGCATTTATGGGAGGCAATGTTTCAGCAGTTTCTCTTTCCTCTCGCAGTAATCTAAACCATTTCTGTGGAGCCAGAAACCACTTGCGTGCGCCCAAAGGCCTCAGCTCAAAAAAACAAAACAAAAATATTCTCCACATTTTTTTCTTCACAATGTTTCAGTCAACGCAATGCTGTCATGTTGACCTGAATGTGTGTGTGTGTGTGTGTGGGGGGACATTCTAACTTAGGCATCAATGGTAAATGTACTGAAATGTTTTGAGATTTAACTTGAGAGTTAATGTGAATGGCGCAGCATCATCTGTGATGATGAATTTGAGGAGGCGGGAGTCCTTTACGCCACCATTGGGAATTATTACTGCTTCATTTGACCTTTGTGCATGAAAGAACATCTTACCCATGCCTTATGGGTCTGTTTTTTACCTCCCTGAATGCAAATAACCAGTACATAACTACCATACCACATCCCTATCCTCTTACATGGAAGAGGATAGTGAAACCACACTCAAAGTCATATTTTCCCACACTTTTCACACTTCTCAAATGTCTACCAGACCACTAAATTGTCATAATCATTTCAAAATAAAACGTCAGATTCAGTGCGAAAAAAGGCCAACGGTGAAAAAGACATCTTTACAGTGGTTTTTCCCCTCTTTTTACCTCAAGAGATTGCACGTTCACACATGTAGCGTTGTTCATAGCTTCGCTGGCAAGTGTTCAGAACCAGCCGTCAGGAGACACAGCTGGCCAGGGTCTGAAGACACCTGTCCTGGCAGCAGCTCGCTCGCTCCGCATTGCTTGTAGCCATAAAATAATCCTCTCAGTGGCTTTTTGTCCAGCGTGCGCCGAGCGCACAATGGAATTATCCACATGTCTGCATTAGTCGAAAAAGATTTTAACAGGTGGCATTGCTTTGTGTATTAATAAGCCCTTTAACAGTGCAGCTCACTGCTTGAGATTATTAGGCAATGGCCATCCTCGGGTTTAAGTCTGTAGTATAGAGATTTTGGTAATGCTTTCACTCAAGCCTCAGCTGTGACTTGCCCACTGGTACTTTCACCCTCAGAAAGAGGCAGAATAGGAGCGTGTGTTCAACTCTGTGGGGCTGAGATTTGACTTGCAGCTGGCTGCTCTATCCCGGTTGTCCATTAGCACGCTCTCCGCCTAATTGCTGTAGGCTGTAACACGGTGAAACACTTTCGCTATTTAATAACCAGGCAAGAACAATATTAGTCATGTTAACTGACAAGTGCTCAGACACTTTATGCATATTTTAGCTCCCTTAGATAACTGTCTCAGAGCAAGATGGGCACAGTGCAGACCTCTGTCTTTGGCAGCAGAAGACTGACTTCATATCCGCACGGTGGCCTTTGAGTGTGTCCAGTGCCAAAACAAGACAATCATACACTGTATCTCAGTCACACTGGAAACGAGTCTAGTCCAGTACGGCTCTGTCCCATCTCCACCAGTACCGACCGACAGTTCTACATCCATTGAGTTCCCTGTCAATCTGACTCGTACTTGCCTAAGCGCCCCTCCTGTGATCGCATTCTCTCAGACCGTCAGCAAAGGTTTTTTTTAAATCTTCCTCACTGCCTTCGCACGGATTGTTGTCAATCGCAGTGCCATATGGTCGTGACTTGACCCATTGGCTGGCTCGATCCTTTCACACTGCTGGAATCTGACCTTTTTCTCACCAAGAAAGCCAAGGAGTTTCTGGACCTGCCTCTCCTCTGACTGTCATCTCCCTCTCACCTGTTGGCCAAGTGCTTATGTGGAGAAGGGGGGGGGCGGGGGGCGGTGGGGGGATGGGGGCGGGGGTGGTGCCCTTTTTGCTGTCATCCCGTGAAATAAGCCGCTTTCTCTCCCAGGATATCGATTGCCGACAAGCGCCCTCAGCGTAATCTCTCCCCCAAGACTGTAGCGTGTATGGAAATGTGCATTGTGGGGGCGACAGAGGCTGCGAGCCGGCCAGGCTCAATTAGTTGTTCATTGATCCGTTGTGGCTCTCTTTCCCCCTCTCTCTCTCTCTCTCTCTCTCTGTCTCTCTCATTCTCTCTCTTTCAGGTTGATCCATAATCATATATGATAACAATCTCCTGCACCCAGTGGCTTGATTTCACAGTTCCGCCATGCAAAGTGGGCAATGTCGTCGCCGCCGTTGCTCAGACGGGCCGAGGACCTTAACTCCCGATGGCTGGCCAGCTCCCTCCGTCCCACTGTGCTCCAAATGGAACCATCACACTCTGACCCGTTCGCTCAGAGTGGGGTCCCTATCTAAGCGCCTCGCGGCCCGCGGGTTAATTTATGCATTGGTTTCTTTGCTGTGTGAGCAGACTAAATTAGTGTCAGGCAGTAGTGGCGGGCAAAGGTGCACCTAATACACATTATTATCACTTTTGTCATTGATTTGAGTTCTTGCATTATTTTATTTAAACAACCCAAGTTACAGCTAAATATATTTTGATTATGGTATCTTGGTTGGTGCTGGGCTTGTTGAGTGAGACACAGGATGCACCCTCCCATGGCACGTCCTGATATTACCAAGTTGAGGGTGTCCCAATTGTTTGGTATACTAGGATCAACAATTCCATCAACCAATTAAGAATCTGATGCGGGTTTTCTGGCTATACTATGATGCTATGCGTACATTTTCTTATTGTGTGATTTTCAGGGTGCTTGTGGACCAGCGCATTGCTAGCTGATGGGCTAGCTCACCAAGCAAGCTAGCTAGCTAACATTATATACAATGATTGCTGCTTGTTGTGGCTGAACTGCTTTTTCAACCTACAAGTGAACGTGAATTGCGAGTGACTCTAGGACCTTATTTTCATTATTATTAGTGCAAGTATCCTGTTATCTTTCATGCAGGGTAATGTCAAAAATATTTTTTGTTAGCTAACCATAACAATTTCCATTCCCTCCCAAGCAGTCAAACGTTAGCTAATTCTGACTAGCTTGCTAGCTAATCTATTACTGGTAACTTACTGTATTTTTAAATGCCCTCTGCAGATTTAGAAATGGTAGCTGGCTAGGTCGGATTAGCTGGTGATCTGAAAAATTAAGACAAGTATAATTAAGACATCGTAGTATACATTAAAGTGTAAGAAAGTAGTTCTTACCTTGCATGAAAGAGAGTTACAATTTTTGCTTTCAAATGAACCTGACGTACATTGATAATGTCACAAATGGATCATCTGTAACATGTCATGCTCTATTCCAAAAAAAAGATGACCTGCCAATATGAGTATGTGCCCCTCTCAGGCAAACACACACACACACACACACACACACACACACACACACACACACACACACACACACACACACACACACACACACACACACACCATTGAGAGCTGTGCTGCCTATAGAGGGACACATAATTCCACCCCAGGGCATTTAGATATGCAACTAGAACTGGAAACCATAGCATTGCCAGTCTGTTCCAGACAACACAAATGCATCATTTATAATATGTGCATTGGGTTTGTATTACGATTTTGCTATTTTCACCAAAAGTAACATGATCATTAACGCAAGCCAACCTGTAACATGTTCCATTTACCACACTCATCCATTTAATGCAGATTTAAACAGGTATTTTTCCCTCTCTATTTACTTCACCCCAGCCCATGAAATCAGCTCTTTAGCTTTCATTTGTATGAGCTGCAGGTACCAGAAGGCTTTGACCCGGTGTCTGAGCTGGCACACTCCGACATGCAGGCACTGCGAGTGCAACCCTGGACGCTGGCATGCACTTAGGGCACAGGTTTCCAGCCATGCTGCGTATCTTTTATTTATTACCCGGATGTGAGGTTATGAAATCAATATCAAGGCGTTTAGTTGCGTTTCCATGGCAAATCCTGGTTTCCCTTTGGCGAAAGGAGGCAGCTGCCTCTGTGTGGAGGCACACAGCGGCTTATTGTGCTCTCAGTCTGATATCTAAGCAGAGGAAGGGCAAGAGAAGCTTCCTCTGGGCCTACACAGTTTTTAGTTGATTCCCTTCCACCCACCCCCCTGTTTTGTTTCTTGTTCTCCAAGCATCAGCCATCCCCAATGCCTGCCCCCCACCCCCCTCTTTCTGGACCACACTTCCCAACAGAGGAGCTATAGAGAGATCCTATTAATCCAACATTTCCGAGATGGTATCGAGGGGGCGCGGTGGGGTTTCGGCAGAAATTAATTTGTCCTGACAACGCAAGCCTATAAGATTGGAGTCCGGGGATCTCTATTGCTTTTCTCGTTAAGGCAAAGAGAGCGATGAGAGACCACACAAAGGAGGGGGGGCAGAGGGGAGGGAGGAGAAGGCTGCAGCAGAGGCGGTTGGGGATGCTGCTGGCCTGTGCAACATGAGACCAGGTTCTGGGGTATCTGAGGAATCACTCATATACCCGACAACCAAAATGCAACCATTGTCTACGTTGTCAATAGTTGGGGGCTGGCAAGTTGCCCCAGTTCAAGCTATTTTGTGAGCTAATCAGCTAGGAAAGGCTGTCACTACCATGTCCTGCAAAAAAACAGTTTTTAGTGTGGCGTCGCCCGGGGAAGGACAGTTTTAGTCAGCAAGGTGGTCCCTGTCTTATCACAAGCAACTTGTACTACTTTGACGACTAGGCAGCTCAGCTGGTGGATTACAAGTGAAGAAGGAATGATGGCTCGGAGCACATGCTTCGGAAGAGAGTGCGTGCTTGTCTGCACTCTCCTGTGAGACAGGGGATGTTGCAGCAATGAGACAGGTCTACGAATATAATTGGCCATTCCAAATTTGGAGAAAAGAAAAAAGAATGGGGACAAAAAAATATATTTTTAAAAACAATCAACTGAGAATAACATCAGCCAAGATGCATGTAAAGGTTTCATGTGAAACCTCAATTCCAACAACCAATGCAATTTTGACTTTAAAGCAATTTAATTGCAAAAGCCCGAATGTAATGTTTATTGGCTCTTGTAAAAATGTTGATTGGTACAGTTTAGAAAGGTGGTAACCACGCATAGAGTCCTTGGCATGTTTCGCATCGTTTCCTCTGCATTGCACTTGATTGGATAATTCCATGTGCAGGATGTCTATGCTATAATAACTGCTAGTACAGCAATCACCAGTGGGATGTTCACATATGCGTCTAGAATGTGAAGAGAATGTCCACGGCTTTCGTGTCTTTGATTCCTGTGGCATATGTGAGCGTCAAACAATGGAAGGAATTGGAGGGCAACTGCTTCAAGAAAACACAGGAATATATGAAAAGCACAGCAAATATCACACTGACTGAGTTTGAACCAAATTGTGGTTTTGTTTGTGTTCATAAAGATTTTTAAAAAAAATCACATTTATAATGATTTATATGTGAGCATGCCCAGTAGTGTTTTATGGGTTCATTCCTGATATATACATGACATGCCCTGCACCAACCAAAATACCACTGTCCATATAATATTATTGAGTTTGTATGAAGTGAATGAATGAAGGCTCATTAACCTATATATATATATATACTATATGTGCAAATGTGTGCAAACTATTTTAGCATATATTGTAAAAGAATGTATAATATACTGTATGTATAAATGTACATATTGTTTCAGTACAAATTACAGTATATTATTATCATGTATATATGTATATACAGTATATATATATATAAAATGTATATTTGTAAATGAGCGTTGCTTTTTCCGAAGGGCACACTCAGTAGCTCATACATCCCTAACAGACACACTGCTGTGTGAGCCAGCATGGAAGCAGCACTCAGCCCTGCTTTCTGGGGCTGTAAACATACAACAAGCTGGCTTAATTGCCAAACAATTAATCAAAGAGAGAAAGCGAGAGAGCTGTTTTTATGTCTCCCCTGATTGTGCATTTGTGTGTGTGTGTGTGTGTGTGTGCGTGCGTATGTGTGTGTCTGTGTGCATGTGTGCATGTGTGTATGTGTGTGTATGTGTGTGTGTGTGTGTGTGTGTGTGTGTGTGTGTGTGTGTGTGTGTGTGTGTGTGTGTTTGTGTCTGGATGGCTCTCGTACGGAAATGAGATTCCCATTGCAGTGCACTTTGATTGATTGCAGATTTGCACCAGGGCCTCATTTATAAAAAGTTGCGTAGAAACCATCCTATATTTGATCTAAGATCATTTCTGAAATGTGCGTAAGTGTGATTCAGAGAAACTGAACGTACGCCCAAAAAAAACGTCGTACGCCAGTCCCCAGATGTGAAATCTATAAATCGCAAATGATCTTGAAATTGTGCGTAGCTGAATGGTTTTAGATCTCCGCCTTGTAAACGCCCCTAATTAATATCATTAGCATATAAAGGAGCACGAATCAAAACAGAAATTTTCTACTTGATAATGGCGAGCTGCAAGAAAAATAATTTTAGCGAGGCGGAAATCGAGGTCTTGTTGGCGGAGGTGCAGCTGCATGCAGGGACGCTGTTTGGGAGCCTTTCCAATGGCTTTACCAGTACAACCAAGTACGTGGCCTGGCAGTCTGTAGCCCAGGCTGTGAACGGGGGGCAGCAAAGGTCCCTGAAGGACGTAAATAATTTTAAAACTGATTTAAAACTGAGGTCAAAATCTCTAATAACTCGTTCCCTTCTGATTGCGCGGTTGGCGATATGTTCGAGAAGCGAAGCCATTCTATTTTATAGCCTACAGATTGACCGAAGTGTTTTACACGCGTGGAACCATAATATGTATTAAATACATTTCAAGGATGTGTCAATTATGCTAATTGGGGTAGTTTTGGAAAACCAATGTGTGTTTTTGTTTTGTTTTCCACAAGTAGCTTAGCTTATGTTGTTTTAATTTATTAATAAATGTATTGTGCAAACCATTACGTATAGCCTAAGCAATGTGTTCAATCTGGTAATACTACTACTACTACTACTACTACTAATAATAATAATAATAATAGGCAGCAGACGACATGTTGGCGCTGTTAGATTTCGAATACATTTTACATTACATTTACATTTTAAGCATTTAGCAGATGCTCTTATCCAGAGCGACTTACAATATGTACATTAATACATGGTAGGAACAATCATAGTACGCGCAAGAGATCAGTGCAGTAATACAGCAATAAACCATTGCAGGCAGCCGCGTACCATACCTGTAACACTGGGAAGGAAAAGGTTAGTCAATTATTATTTTTAATGGAGTAAGCAGGGGTATATAGTGTTGAGCAAGTAGGCAGTGGTGATGACAATTAGCTAGATGTACAGAATTCAGTGGTAGTGGAGTCTGAAAAGGTGGGTTTTGAGTCTCTCGCGGAAGATCGCAGGTGATTCCGCGGTCCGATCGATTGCGGAAGATAATTTCACCAGCGAGGGGTCAGGACAGAGAAGAGACGAGACCGCGAATACCTGCAGTATTCAAACATTGCCACAAGGAAAAGTGCGTACGCCAGGTTGAAACCTGACGTGGAGGTAAGTACTTTTCCACGTCAAAGACCGTTTTTATAAATCTGAACTTTGACGTGGATTTGAGCGTACGCACGTTCTAAGATCAAATTTGTGCGTAAGTACGTTTTATAAATGAGGCCCCAGGTGTGGGTTCACAAAGAAATTCTACCAAGGATTCAATAAAAAGGAAAGAGCACCTCTATGCATATTGGTCTGCGCTTGGTATTGGTGAACAGGTTTAATTCACCATAGGCTGGAGTGACTTATTTCAGTCCCCGTTTTAGGTGCTAGGAATTTTTTTTCCTAAAAAACCAGCAAGATTCCGTTCTCACGTATGAATGTGTATAACCTTGGAACAAATCGATGGAGGTACGCAAAATTATCCTCTCATCGGTCCATCTATATGCTTCTGCATCTGTCCATCTTGAATGCTCAGGGTACAGGTATGGAGTGAAATCAGTGCCAAAAGTATTTTAATCTGAAATGTATATTTTGAATTTGTATTGCCCAACTTGTATTGTTGAATGCACATTTGAATCATTATTTTACTATTTCGGTTTGATATTTATTTTGTTCTGCTACCCATCCTTGATAGAAGTACCTGGATGCAGAAGTTTTGAATTTGAATTTGAAGAGTTGAATTTGAATATCTGAATCTGAACAAGAAAAGGCTGCATAAAGGTCTGCAAACATAAATTACAGATCCTTTATGCACATTCCAAATGTGGGGAAAACACATTTATTATAAATGTAAACTAAAAATGTATGAATTGAAGATGACGATGAATTGCAAGTTTTGAAATACAAACTAATTGTAACATACAGACTCGTATGTGCTCAACAATTCAAGTTTACTGAATTACATACAATTTTCATTACTTTTGGTACTGATTTCACTCTTGATCCCTATGATCAAGAGCCCACAGATGCACTGACAATATAAAGAGTTTGTACTCATAGTGTGACCCGCCACATAGAAACATGTATGAATTGAGATATTCTGTTCCAAATCAAAAATACGCAGAAAATCAGCTTCCAGTAAAGTCTCTTTTCAGTTCCATCTGGAATGTGCTTTGTCATTCATTTAAGAAAGGGTTGTATTTCTTTCTGTTACACAATGCTTTCTATTCATTTATTTCCCATGAGATCACATGATGTTGCATAACAACAAAGGTGTAGAATTTGTTTAAACGTTGTCCTCAAAGTTAAAGACAAATGAATTGCTGTTTGTTTTACCTTAATATGTGCTCCTACCATTGTAATGAAATTGAACTAATCAAGGAATGCAAGCAAGCTAGGCTACAATTTGGCAAAGGGTGAATTCTTACTCAGTGCAAAAACTATCGCTGTTAATAAAATATCTCCCTTCATAAAAGAGCTACTTGAACATGGTTCTAAAGGGATTAATGTTTCCCTTGGATTTCTTCCCTTTTTCCTTTAAAAAAGAATCAACCCCATCTGGAGGCTATCACAAAGTAAAAAATAACAAATATGGGAAACATTTAATACGGCATAATAAGTTTACATAAGGACCTCTGGAAATGGCTTGGAATTACTAATATTTCTGATGTGGGATCAGGCCTTCGTTTGTCTTTGAACCCTGTGTTTGAGTTGGACTAATGGAAAAAGCTTGAGCCCCACCTACCCAGGGGTCCAGGAAATTTAAGAGCTGGGAGGAAGCTGGGGCGGGCAGTTTTGGGTTTCGGGCCTAACCGGAACAGGGGGAAGGTTTCTTGAAGACGGGCTCCCCTGGTACCACCATCTCTGCCGCTCTGGACTTCTCAGCAGCTGCCGAGCGCAGGTGTGGCCAACAACACCAGGTGTTAGAGGTGGCCTGCTTGTCACCTGGGCCCGGAGAGCCAGGTGTCACCTGACACGCATATTCCCGCTTCAACGATATACAAGGCACGGCACGGCTGCCAGCGCGATAATGTGCCGCAATAAAAAATGCAAAAAATACAAAACATGACTGTAAGTGCTCAGAGCATTATTTGCAGTCAGAAAGGTGGTACTATAGAGAATGCTTAAGGGATCTTGCTAACTTCTCATAGTTTTGGAGTTGTAATCTTTAGATGTTTGTTTTATCTGCCCATTAAGCTAATGTGATTTCCTTTAACGACCGCAGGGAGCTGCGACTTTCCCAAAACATCGCGGCAAACTATACAATTACTCGGATGACTGTCTTTAACAATATTGCTGCGTTAAGCAATGCATTTTCATGTGAGGATTCAAAACGGACCCAAACCAGTGATAAGCAAGAGCCATTTTTCTGAGCAGTTTAGAGAGACTTCATAACATGTACAGAACGGCCGCTTTCTTGCCAGAGTCCCGTGGTGAGAAAGCGGCAGTTCTGTCGAGGCCCCCCTCCCCACCCTGCGCTGTGCTCTGGCCCTAGTCACCTTGTCCGAGCAATGATCATTGCTCCTCTGGGGCAGGCTGACTCCATGGTCCGCTCGGCTCCGTCATGGGGAATCAGGTGTGGAAAGAATGCAGCGGAGACGGCATTAAAGTCCCTCAGATGTAATTGAACAATTAAAGGCCGGCTCGCCCCGAGGGCCAGGTCAGGTGGAGGTTAATCAAAGGAAACAGCCCCCAAATGGCGCTGATTACTTCTAGTGAATTTTTAATCCGTAATCCTTAACCCGCCATATGTATCCTCTGAAAACACCTTGCTTTCCTGCGTGTTTCTCCCCGGGTTTTGATACGGATTGATCGAGTGGAAAGCGAAAAACTGTGGAAGATATTTTACTACGTGACCAATTTTGCGGCCCAGTTTTTTTTTCTTCCCGTGGTTCCAATTTTTGTAGTTTTCCATGTCTGGCCACTTCCTCCCCAAAACCTTCCCGAATTCATAGACAGAATGCCATGAATGCTCTGAAATGTCCACGTTAATGGTTTCGTAGCAGTGTCCTTATGAAAGCACACATCGTCTGAGTGCGGGTGGTCCTTATGGTTTGTGATTTATTTCTCGTCAGTGTTAAAAAACGTGATAAATTGCACCTATTTATAAAATCCAGAACTGGTTTTACAGTTCCTGCTTTTGCTTGCTGGGATATGGGCCTGGATGTGGGAGTTAAACTGTTTCACCTCCCGTGTGAACACTGCTGCTTTGAATCAAGTCTCAGGGCTGTTGCTTCGTTGGCTGTGTGTCCATTCGAATGTTACTGCTACGGAGCAACCCGGTGCCAGTGCTAACTCTAGTGCCTGTTTGTGATTTGGGGGACTTGGAGAGATTTATTCTGATTAACCTCACTGGCCCTGTCTCACTCACTCCTCTGTGCATTAGGCTTTTTGTTTCAAGAGCAGCTGTAGTTGAACCCGCACACACATCTGCCTTTAGGTAGCGTCATCTGTCCAGAGTGTGGATCCCCCTGGAGATCATTGTGATGCAGACATTTTTGGAATGATATAAAATGGTATTAAGCATGATATTAGGTCATCTGGAGATAAATATACAGTGAACTCAAGAAGTTTTCTACTTGTATTTTCTTTGCTCAATCCTGTCCATATTTGTTCGTTTTTTTTTCATCTACTGTATGGCTTACAAGATTTACACCAAGCCACAGCACAAAATGATGAGCTCCAACAATGATTTAATCATTTATTAAACAGACAATTGCGGTATGCGTCATCCGAGGGAGAAACAGCAAAGCACCTGCAAATTGAAGATATGACGGCTTGAAGTTTAGCTTTATTTGTGGCTCAATTTTAATCTTTACACCTATAATGTGGATGAGGTAACCTACATTTCACACACACACACAAAACAATGATCTCTAGAGGTACTCTAGGTTTTTCCAGTGGGAAACGCCATTTGTGGGTGGTGTTGGTCACCCCTCGCAAGCCCGATCTCTGCCGCAGACATTGACAAAGGCTGGCTATCGGGCCCTGGCACAGGGGGGGCTGCTGGCAGAGCTTGGAGGAAGTGACTGAGGGTACGGCAAGTCCAGCGCAGTGCGCTGGCCGCCCGCCAAGCCAGCAGGCCGCAGCTACAGACAGTTCTGGAGCCCTGCCAACCCCCGGGAAGTTGCCCAGAGAGGTGCTGTCAGTCAGGCCCAGGAAACTCCCCTGGGACTAGCTCTATTCTCTCTCTCTCTCTCTCTCTCTCTCTCTCTCTCTCTCTCTCTCTCTCTCTCTCTCTCTCTCTCTCTCTCTCTCTCTCTCTCTCCTTCCCTCTCTCTCATTCACTGTCCTCTCTTGTGCCTTTAGCCTTTTTCACCTGTGTGCCTATACCCTTTACTTTGGCCTTCGCCGTTAATTTCTGCCTGCCTTTGCAGATGCGTTTGGATCATATGTGTCTTTTTCGGGTCTCTCACTCCCTCTCATTTCTTCATGTTAAAAATAAAAGAGCGCATTTCGAGAGGCTAAACAGTTTCCTGTTTATTCAGATGATACGCTTGTCCATTAGCCACTATATCGTAAACGACATTGCTTTCTGTTTTACTGATCTCACATATAATTATATGGTTTTTTAACAATGTTGTAATGCATTTTTTTGTCTTGTATTAAAACACAAGGGACACAGGGGCAAAAGAATCACATAGGATTTTAATAGTCAGATTCTGGAGTGACTCACATTGAATAAATGTTTATATCTTTATTTACACCCTGACCTGGTTTCTCCTATTCGGGAAAAAAAAAGAATATGTACATTAATCGTTGAATGAATAATACTCATAAAGCGTTTCTTTTTCCCCCACCATAAACCACAGAGCCAGGTTGGAGAGAGCGCTCGTGAACCCCAGCAATGGGCAAGGGCGAAGGAGAACAGGGATCAGCGGTGAGTTATGATTCCTTCTGGTCGGCTCTTTCAACGACTCCCCGAGTGATCCGTCAGCTTTATTTATTGGCCATTGTAAAACGGCAGCTTCCATTAATGTGTTTCTTCAGCTGACTTTTGCCAGCCCGTTAGAGTCTGAATCCTGTTACCGTTCCCACTGCTCTCCCGTTGGCAGCAAGGACAAGAGCTCTGATACACTGTGAACGTGCCCCCAGCACGAGGGCCAAAACGCTCTCGCTTACCGACGTTCCTAACGCCGTAAGAAGAAGAAAAAAAAACACAGGACTTGGAGCATAGGGTTGAGAAAACAAACAGGATCTTACAACAGACACACGTCAAACGGCGTGCCAGAGCCAGTCTCAGCGTCTCAACGCGTTTGTTTCTGATTCCTGACGGCACGAGACGACTTAAATCTTTGGCGTAGGCTCCTCGTACGAGAAGTGAATCAGGAATCGGGAACTCTCATAATGCGATGCGTGCCACTGTCCCTGTTTTTCGCTTAACTGCATGCACAGCGCTTACCGCCGAGCGGGCTCCCAGCCTTCAGGTGTCAAAAACGTGACGCGGATGGAAATGAAAGCACCGCATCTGCCCAGCGAGGCTGAACCGTGCGCAGCGGTCTGAACAGCACGGCCGCAGCTCTCTCTTTACCGCCCACCCCCACCACCACCACCACCACGCCACCTCCCACCCCCAACCCCCTCCACCCCCCCACGCCGGTCATAGTTCAGTAAATAACTGATCCCTTCCATCCATTCCCTGCGAGGCTGGGACATTAGCATTCCGCTCGAGGTCTCTTTGGATAATAGCATTAGAACCAGCCTTTGACCCTGTTGTCATGGATGCGGCACCATGCAAAAAAGGGAAAAAAAATGCAAACGGGAGCTGCCGTAAAATGAGGAACTCAAAACGGGTTAGCAAAGCAGGAGTTTTTTTTCTTCTTTTGCCCCTGATCTTTCCTGATCCTCTCTGCCTCAATTTTCCCCTTTTTGATTTTCTCTCATCTGCTTTTTGTTTGCGTTACGAGATGGGAAATCAATTCAGGGGGAACCTCCGACGCTTGGATGAAGAGGAGCCAAGCACGCTTCTCTGTATTTTTTGGGGCGCAGGGCTTCAAAAACGATCGAAGAAAACATCGATAATCAGAAGGTCCTCTTTTGTCATGGAAACTCGCCAGGGGAAGATGCCAAAATGAAGCACTCTCTCGTACTCACAGAACAAATGAAATGGCCACACTTGTTTTGAATGTCTTGCATGGTGAAAACGACCGCTGAGATGCAGTTGCCCATCGGCGATCTCCACTAGCATGTTGCCAGGGTACCTCGGCTAGCTCTGGATTGTGGGATTGAGGTGTGGGGGGGGGGGGGTGTGGAGGGCAATGGAAAGGCAATCGTAGCGCAGCTTCTTGTCCCACAGGCCCTCTCACGATTCTGTCAGTGAGCAAGGCGGAGTCAGGGCGACGGGTTATCTTCTGTTGCATAGGGGAGAGAGGAGAGAGGTGGTGGAGGGAACATTGGGGAACAGTGGTGGGCGGAGGTGATCGGAAGGTGGGTTGAGTAGGTTGGAGCGCATTAGTGTGGAGGGATGCGTTTCAGAAGCACGGAAAGCGAACGGCATTTGAACGAAGCCTGTATGTGCGCATGCAACGGCACAGTAGCAATGACTGACGGCTTGCTGGAGAAACAGCTCATTTTTGAACGGAAAACCCCACCGCCATGTTTGTGCACAAGCATGTGTATGTCGTAAGGTTTGGTTATAGGTTGTGTGTGTGTGCGTGTGTGTGTGTGTGTGGTGTGAGTGAGTGCATGTTATGACTATCAGAAGTTTGGAGAGGAACATGATTTGCAAACAGTTCCTCCCACAACTGTAACAGTCACTCTAGTCTCCGCCCGTGCAATCAATAACCCCCCCCCACATGTGCTCGTAGGATCTCAAAGCGCACACTCATATTCTCATCCTACATTCCTGTTCTTCCCGTTCACTATCTGCCGCTCGCGTATACACGCCAATGCCTCCTGTATTACACCCTTTCTCAAAGTGATCCCAGATTGTACAGAATAGCATGAAATAAGAACACATGAGAAATGGTATATAACACGGGCCTGGTACACTGCTGACCATGGACTTCAGGACGACGGGATGTCCATGGTGTGTATTGATAGGATGGGGGGGACAACATAATATCAAGCGCCAGTGAATCTTCAAAGTAGGTTATGTGACCAGCATTGAACCCATGTGACCATTCATGGTGGATTTGCCAGTGGCAATTAGTCAGATGGCTTTCTCTTCCTCTTCAGTGTTAACTAAAGGGGTGCAGAGGCTGTGCGTGTGAAAAGGGAGGTTGTGCAGAATGGGAGTGGTGGGGGTTGGGGGCGAAGGGGGGATTTTTTTGGGGGGGGCTGCTGAAGATGTCAGCTGTCTTGGGCTCAAGGGCGCTCAGAACAAAAGTGCTTTTCACCCCCCTCAGCACATTTCCCCCAATCCATTCAAATGGCACCTTACCCCAACTTACGGAGAAAAAAACTTACTCTCATTGAATTCCCAGAAATCAATTTCCTGATTACAGGGTGCATTATAGCTAAAGAAACTGAGCAAAATTGCATTTGGGGAGGGTGGGGGGGCTAGGGGGGTTGAACTGGGTGCTGTTTAGCTGCAGAACACAGAAAAGGTTGGGGTTGGATTTTAGGGTTTCCGAGAGCATCTGTCGGCTTGTGGAGGTTAAGCGGGGACAGTCGGTGACAGGGCATTGCCCTGGGTCACAGGGACCCATATTCTGAATGGAGAATCATAAACAGTGCTCCCCTCTGCACGTCAAAAGGGTCCCGTGTCAAAACAAGCGGGATACGTCACTTTGGTCTTAAAGGTGTTTTACTTCAAAACAATCTAGCTAACCAGGAATTCCTGTCATTGGAAGGATAGACTATGGTGGGTTTCAGTCAATGTGTCCTGTGTTTTTTGGGGACATGCGTGGACGTGGCTCGAGTGCACTGCTTTCCTCCTCCGGATCAGGGTTTGTCATTTAGGTGGCCTCTGGAAACGAGAAGCAGGAAAATAAATGCGTGAAAAGGTGCCAAAAGGATTCGCGAGCCAAAACTATAACAGAAACACGTGGGAGCCAAGCGGTTTGCAAGGCCTGATGCAGATGCTGTGTCAAAAAGTACATTAGTCTTTTCTGGAGGGGTTGTTGAGTGTGTACGTGAATGCAATGCATGTGTGTGTGTGTGTGTGTGTGTGTGTGTGTGGTTATAACGTATGCAATTATGTGTGTTTTGCTGTGTGAGTAGGCTTTCCTCCTTTCTGGATTGGGCTGGGTGTGCAAACGACACATCTGCCCACATTAACCACAGCAGATGCTGCAATATTAATTACATTCTTGCTAAGTGTATCTACAAAAAAAGGGAAAGTTTGTTGTAATTCAATCAAGTTCAGATTTTTTAAACTGAAGTCACCATTATTGGTTCCATCTCAGAAACCTTCGCCCAATCGTTTAGCGGGGCAAGCACCACACATTTCGTAAAGCATCGAACTGTACACAAGGCTCTCGGGCAACAAAAAAGAGCATTGGGCTCTCAAAACGTGACGCCCTGTCCTTCCTCTTTATCAGTTTTTGTGAGGGCCCGTTTGTTCCTGCACTAGTTGCTTTCATTTGCAGAGAACATTTGTTCTAATGAAAGAGTGCATGTCTCCCCTACAATTTAAAAATGGACAAAGAGAGAGAGAAAGAAGGAGGGAGGGAGGAAGGGGTGGGTGCAGAGTGAATAAAATTCATGGAAGCGTTTTAAAGGTACAACCTGCCCGTGCTTCTCAACCTCCTTAAAATGGATGTTTGTAAATGTGTGGAGGATGATGAATAATTTATACCCGGGGAAACAAAACACAGCCTCCTCCAGGTGGAGCGGAGGGAGAGGGAGTTTGGGGGAGGCCTCAGAGGCGTAGCGGGGACGGGGGTGGCGAGGGGGCACACGGCTCGGGCGTGGGCAGCAGCTGGGAGAGCTGCCCCCGGTGAGGGAATGTGAGGGGAGGAAGCAGGACGTGCCTCCCCGCCTGCCCCTACCAGGGAGAGACGGCCATGCATGGCAAACAGGATCCACCTTTCTGGTTGGCTAATTTTCCCTATTAAAACAACACAGCAGGGAGCCCGGGGGGAGTGTATGGGGGGTTTAGGGGAGCTGACACGAGGGTCATTTCAAAACCACTGTTTCCCTCCACAGCCTGCATGTGAATACGTGTGCGCGAGTGTATGCGCCTGATATAATTCACTCACAGCTTCCCAAAAGAAATGCACGTGCACACACCCCTGCCTGCCGATGCCTGCCGTAAAGCCCTCACCTCTTGTTCTCTTCGCCATCAGCGGCAGTGTCTTATTTCCTCCGTGTCTCCTTATCTGCCCATCTGTCTTTAAATCTTCTCGTCTCTCGTTATTTATATTCCGGCGTTTCTTTATTTATCCGTTTCTTCATTTATTCATTCATTTGTGTTGCATCATCGTTTATCCCCCCTGACAAATGACTTCCAATTCCAATTCCGCTCCCTCCCAGCCGAAGTGCAACTTAATCCCCCTTCGCATCTCTCTGACAAGAAAATCCACCTTCTTAATGCGCGTGCACTCTCTCCCTCGGTGAAGATTCCCCTCTCGCCCTCCTTCTACCTCTTCCTCACTCTCTTTCTCTCTCTCCATCTACCCCCCTCTCCCCCTCCACTGTTCTGCATTCTCTGAAGGGTTTTTTTAGTTTGAATGTGTGTTGTGGTCACACACATAAACTCTGACTAATGTCATTGTCCTTTATATTTCATGTGGCGACCAGCGACATATTCTAAACAACTTTGAAATGAGCTTTGAGTGTGCTTGAGCTCATATAAATTTCACTGCACCAATAATTGAAAAATATTTATATTTTTTGCATCAAACATTGATTGAAAAATGAGGTGGAAAAATGTGTAGGTTACATTACATTAATATGCATATATACAGTATATATATCTGTGTGTGTGTGTGTACAAAATGAATAAATGTGTAAACGGGTGATCTTTAACTGTTTGAACATGTTTAAATGATAACAATTAGAAGTTAAAATGCATATGAAATACAGGCCCTTGCATGGTTCAGTGGATGGTAATGAATGCTAGCTATGTCACTACTTCCACACAGAAAATATTATTGCATTTAACTAATTCCGAATTTATGCAGTGCATGCATACCCAGTACAAAGCTGATTCATAATGCCGTTCCCCTGGAGAGAATACATTTAAATACATATTTGTAAATGAAGTGTATGATTGTACCAAATGATCAAATCAAATTGTATTGTTGAACTTCACTGAACTCTGCTGCCACTAGTTTTGCTTACAGGAGTCTGAATTTGGCTTGTAATAATAATAATAATAATAATAGTAATACATTTGATTTGTAAATATCAATCCATTGCAACTCAAAAGTAACAATACAGGAGTATCAATTGGGTTACAGCATACATGTAGACAACATATAAAACAATATCAACATGCCATAAAACAACCTCAACATCTAGTGGGTGATTGTACAGAAACACTGTACTGTATTCAGCCGACTTGTGAATTGACTTGCAACCCTGAGCAGAGTTTGGAAAATTACAACGCCAAGATATTCCCGATTTAGAAAGACTTTAACTTTTCAATGTTGGTGCTTGAATCTGGAGACAAGAGGCAGCAAGACAGCTAGCTTAGCGCACTCTCCCATACACAGTTCTCAAGTGTCAGAAACTAACTTTACTTAAAATTCAACCACAAACAGCATGACACCTCACTACTATATATGAAAAATTGTGCTTTACATAGAAACCCCAAAAACAGCAGTCTATTAATGAAATTATGAAGACGTGGAAGAAAACAAAAACTAAAGACGCCATCACAATAGAGTGGCAGAGGTAACAGGACCAAGCGGTTGATGGGGGCTGGAGTGCAGAGCTTTGATGTGGGAAGCTGACAGAAAAAATAAATAAATAAAAAAATAGTAACAATGTGTCAAATTAATGTTTAACCATATAGGGGAAATTCTAAACTTTTACTAAATTCTTATCATTTAAACAGTAAATGATTCAATTGTTTGGTTACAAGCTAGTCAATTGTATTTACAAATTAAAATCTGTACATGTACTTTAACTCTTTGACATATAGAAATACTTTCATGAATGATTGCTTTCCCTGGCTATTCATAAACGTTTTCTAATAATATCTGTACCTTGCAGTCAGTTATTGTCAATTAGAAATCAGAGTTCTATTCCCTCTTGAGCTGTGTTGAAATAATCAATCTCCTCGCAGGCTGTGCCTCTGTGTCTCTGAGGTCACGTCGAATCTTTTGGCGACTGCGGCGGTGCGAACGTGTGCTGCTGCCGGTGTGGCATCCGTGTGACGCGCGATAAAGCCGCCGCTGTTTCGCACCGGAGCGTAGCCTGTGCTCGGCTCTGCCGCGGAGGCAAGCTGATGGCCACCGCTGTTGATGGAGTGGTGACAGCGTAAGTGACAAAGGGAGTGACCTTGCGCGGAGGGCCACGTTCGGCCGCTGGGTCTGTCACGCTCCTGTGATGAAGGTGGGATCGGCCGCCCCATCCTCCCGTGTCGCCGATCCTTTTCCCGGTCAGAGACGGGAAGGGGAACGGAATCCTTGCAGAGGCTGCAGTCCCCATCCAGCGGTTTTCCAGGGCCATTTGAGAAAGCGCTTTCAGTCAAGCGGCTGGGAAGAGCAACTGCAGGCCTGTGTGTGTGTTTTTTGTGTGTGTGCATGTGTGTGCACGCGTGTGACCATGTCTGTGCATGTTTGTACATGTGCATGTGTGTGTGTGCGCATGCGTGTGTGAGTTTTTGTACATATGTATACATGCGTGTATTTGTGTGCATGTGGGTGTCAGTGCGCTTGTGTGCGTGTGCGTGTGAGTGTTAGATGCTATCCATCTTTGTGTTTCTGTCAATGCCTGGGTTGTGAGTCCCAGGTTATTGTCAATCAGGGGACACATTTGTGTCAAAAGTCCACAAGTGACTAAATTGCCTCTGCTTATTCAACTGAGATCACTTCTTAAGATGAGAGATCACACTGGATGTTTCAGGGGGAAAAAAGAGTGGAGTGATGAATAATTCATTTGTACCGAGGGCGTAAAACTGCATCACACTTCTCCACGCAGCTGTATCACACACTGTGCCCTAGCTCCCACACCCGCCAAACCAAAAAAATCCAAACCAGCACATATACACATGCACAGAAACACAAGCTGGCGCATACACACTCTCGCACAGGCACGCAGCGGTGGACGAAACACAACGAAGCGAAAGCTAGCATGTGATCAAATAAACACGGGCTCCCGCAACCATTTCTTCCTTACGCTAGCAAAAAAAAACGCTTAATCTATTTTTAAATAAAGCTAACTTTGGTAATCTATCCAATGCTTAGAAGGCTGTCATTGATATATGATGTATGTGATTTAAACCACCTCTCGGCTGTTGCATTGGTTTCTGTCCAAGGATCTGAGCGGAATACTAATCAGGGGATAAAATTTATGTCGAGGCATTATCAGAGCGGCGGAGTCCTGGGGGAGGCTACGACACGGGCCTGTGTGGCTGGCAGGTTAGCGGGGAGGGAGCCAGCAGAGGAGGGGGGGGGGGGCGGGGGATGGGGGCACGCTTGCAGTCCGTAATAGAAAGGAATAGCACGGATTACATCTAATAATTTACTTACACCACCAGAGAATCTAACATTTGTATATGGGGTTCAGGAGGTCTAGGGCACACGCGCGAGACCGCACAATGCATACAGCGGCGCGGCGCACGCCTGCGCTCTTCGCATCAGGAAGGTGACCGCCCCCTTCTCTCTCTCTTTAAATTCACATTTTCAATGTCGTGGCTCTCTGGGTGACCGGGCGCTTGCGCCTTTTCTTCCCGATAATTCAGCGAGGGATGAGCTCAGAAAGCACAGGTCCGGGAAAATGTGCGTGAGACAGCAAGGGCAGGGGGTGGGGGGCTGGAGTGCACAGCACAGGCCCAGGAACAACATGTGCAGGTACTGAGTGAAAAGAGAGAGTGGGGGAGGGGGGCACTGGTCGGGTCTTTTCGGGTCAGTCCTTAGCGATATGTTGTTGTGAGGATGCTGAAGATTAGACTGGTCTCCCGTTGCCACCTCTGGGGTGATTTTCAAAGATACCAGCTCCTTATGGGTAGGGAACGCAAGAGATCGCCCAGCCAATTAACTCTAAAGGGAAAGATCATGTTCCCAGATTAAGAATTTGGCCTGAACACCAAAGGTCACTACCCTGCGAGAGTGCAGTGAGATTGGCCACGATGAGCCAGGACCACACTTAAACATCTCACTGAAAAGACGTTGGGCTCAAAAATATGCCCTTAACTTGGACTTTTACATCATTTTAAGTCAAATGTGGTCATTTGATTGAGGCAGAGGAAACCAATTTAGGTTTTTACGAAAGGAGACAGGCCACCTGTGGACATCTAGCATGACACTCAGAATAGATAACCCCAGAAATCTCCTTGTGGGTTTTTTTTTGGTGAAATTAAAGGTTTCAGATCCATAGAACCTATCCATAATGAAACAGATTCAGAATGTAATTTTGGCTCAAGATCAAGGCTCACCATGTCATATCATATCATGTCACATATCGTAGATACACACAGCGTCATATTGCATCGTATCAGATCATAATTCACTGCACCATTATTTTTCATGTTGTGTCATGACTTATCAGACTGTGTTACATTGATAATATAATTTAATCATATTATATACATTTTAAAATTTGATTTAATTCAGTCATTTATAGCAGCGTTTTTATTTGCTATTTCCATTTTTTCAGCATCAAATGAAATATAAAAACAACTGAGCTCTCTGAAAACCACACTTTTCACCGGGGAATAGGCTTCAGTTTACAAAACCTCCCTCCAGGGGAAAGTGCTCTGTTTGTGGGTTAAAGGTCAGCCCAGCTAAACTCAACCAAATGGCCATTTTGCTCTAATGTTCCGTCCCGGTGAGAACAGAGAGCCTTACATGGTGTTTCTAATTAATTGACTTAAACAGGGAAGATTTAGATTGCGGCCTTGATTTGCAGGGAAACAGCTAATGGTTTTCTGTCTCTTTCTGAAATATCTTGGGGCTGTGCCTTCCATTTTAAACCCATTTCCTGGGCCTTTGGCAGGAAACGCTGATCTATAGGGGAAACCCTCCATACTTTCCTGTGTCATTCATTTAGAGCCCCACAGGACAGGGTGAGAAGCGGAGGAGCCTGGGATCCAGAGCAGACATGACGACGGAGGTTCCTCACTCTTAACTACACCTTCCTTGAAATAGACATTTTCAAAACATCGCTGTAACATGGTAGAAACGTGACTATAATGTTGTCTGAATGTTGTCTGAGGTTATGCCATTTGGATTGTTGTAATTTTTTTATTTATTTTTGCCGTTTTAACTTATACGTGCAGTCAATCAGACGTCGCACTCAAATATTGCTATTAAGGTTGCTCATCAGGTTGTAGTAAGTATATAATAGTTTAGAATTTAAATATTTTGTAAAGTATGTCGCTTTTTTGTGAATCTTTGACTTCTGTAGTTTTGTTTTACAAAAATAATTCATTTGAATTTGAAGTATCCTTCTCAAATTGCAACATTCTTTCTGGGATTCAAACCAACAGCCCTTAGTTTCCACTGCACTGCGCCGCAAGGAGAATGGCACATTTCAGATCTATAATGCTGACTGGAACTGATACTCACACAACAACGAATCCGACCAGTGCAGTGGCCAGATGTCAGTTGGTATTGAGATTGGGAGTAGGGGTGATGCAATGTCAGTAGTTACACCTGCTCCTTGGATTAAAGACACAGAGGGTGTGTTTGTAAAATCACTCTAAGGGTGTTCATCTCTGAGAGCTATATAAATTGCCATTGCTATAAATATTAAATCTGCTAAATGGCATAAATTATATTATTCAACAATATAAGCACACTGTGGATCCTCTAACCAAAAATGGCTGGAGAAATAAATACGGTGGTAGATACGCTGAAAATAGTTCAGTGGACCTGTGTACCAGTATGCATCATAAATAAACAAGTCTTTTTTTGTTTGTTTTACTGATACATTTTAATATATTTCTCACTTGTGCTCCTTGCTTAAACCTGATATAATATGACAACTGTTTAACTCGCTCCTGCCGTCTTCCAGCAGATTTAGGCCATTCTCCAATGACTAAATAAATCCACACTCCTAAGTGTGTTGACGAGAGCCCTGATTCCGGATAAGTATGTCCGGGAGCATTTACAGTACGAGCGCACCGACGGATTAAATCCATCAATCCTCGCACGTGAACGAAGGAAGCCCTCGCCTTGAGTGCCGACACAAACCCAAAGCTTTGGCGCTGGACACGCCGTAATGCTGGCGCGCCTCAGAGACACGCCCCGTCGGGCTCCTCTCCCGTCACACCTGAGGGAGCCCGGCGACACCTCTAGGCTCTGCACTTCTCTGGTTGTTCGCCACGGTTTCCTCTACTCCCGCCAAACCAGGAGAAGCGGCATCCGCCGAGTGGGGGCACGCTATCCCACAAATCCTGGACACGTGTCGCCTCTGGCGCTCGGCCGCTTGAGGTATCGATCGCTCCGTCCTTGGCGGGGGGAGCAGTGGAGAGGTAGGTGTGTCTTCAGGCTCAGGTATTCATCAGCCCCCTGCGTATGAGGAGATATTGCATGACTGTGTGCCACTGCGGGCGTCATCCCCGCCAGATATGCTTACTAAGCCACTTGTTCAGGAGGGTCCGGTGTGCGAGAAGAACAGTTCCGCCGAACTGACCTGACCGGGGGCGCGTGACCCGTTTGAGTCTCAAAATAATTTCGACACGATCCTGCGGTTTTATTTATTAGAAAACACAAGGGCACGCGCAGACACACACGCACACACACACACACACACACACATCCACCTGCCAGTAGGAATCTCTCCTCCTGTACTGTACCCTGTTTGTGTGGAATGATGTGGTTTCATCCTCCGCACACGCGCACGTGTGTGAAAGAGCAAAACGCGCGTGTGTGTCTGTGTGTGCGTGTGGTAGCAAGAGCAGCGACGGGAGAAATATTATAGCAAGGAATCAACACAGCTAATTTAGATTTATCGCTCAGATCCTACCGTTTGAGAATTTATTGCAGGGGCTGCATGCGTGGCTGCCATTGCAAAGAGAGAGAGAGAGAGAGAGAGAGAGAGAGATGGGGGAGAGGTGTACAAATACGTACACGCACACACACACACACACACACACACACACACACATCTGGCAGAATGCTGGAAGCAGGATGAATGCAAACGGGTGGCACAGGGGGCTGAGGACTCACACAATGGGCGGCCATGTGGCTGTGACTGGACACACTGAACCCAAGCAGGTAGATGATGTTTGAAGGGCTTCTCTCTCTGTGTGGAAGAGAGAGACAACAACCCCGGTCGGTGGTAGGGGAGGGAGGGAGGGGGGGGGGGGGGTGGAGGCATGGAGGGGATTTAGTTTCAAGGACGATCGCACCAAAGCCAGGGGATATGGCAATCGTTTGAACGAGCAGCTGTCAACGTAGACACATTTAAAGCCCTTTTATCTCCGTCACAGTGGTAGAGTTGCCGAGAGGGGTCAGACAGCGATGTTCAGGGGCCCATCTACTGGCTGATTAATCAGGGACGTTAGTTCCTCGCGACCAGGAAAAAAACATATCCTCTTCTCACTCTGTGCATTCTCAGGCTACCCGGTTCTCGGCTCTTTGCACGGTACCCATTACTTAAACACGGGATTCCACAGAATCTTAGCCATAGAACAACGTGTAATGGCGGCTCACAAATTTGATAACTAATGCAGACTTCAATGAATTAATCTGTCCTCCAAAATGAACATTTATGGAGTGTTTAAGACACCTCCCAATTTGTCGTAGTTCACAAAAACATTGTCAACCGTGGTTTTTATGTCTGAATTCAACTGAGTTTAGCAATAATATTAGGAAGTAGTACATTTTATTTAAAGTGTTTGAATTGACTTTTGTATGATAATAAAACCATTCATTCAATAAAACCAATATAACCATTCATTGTTTACATCTGTGCTCAAGACTACATTCAATTCAGTTTTACATATTCAAAGCTCAAAAACAATTCAAATGTCAAACTGTCTGCTTGCAACTACTAGATGTGTGTATAGAGTTTTATTTACTGTTTATTAAAATATCAATTAAACTTCAGACAGTGGGAGTGGGTCTTGGGGCATTATTATGCATGCTGATATTTGCATTGTGTGTTAAGTAGAGGAGACACAATTCTTAAAGCATGGAATGCAAACATTTCTCAGTAACAAGACAAAGTTTCCTACACACCAAACCTATTTTGACTTGATTTTGCTGGCAACATCCTTGCATGTGGCTTCAGTCCAAGTACTTTCCATTTTACGCAATGGGAATAATTCACAATTCAAATAAAAAAACACTTGGACACATCAAACAGAATGAACACAGCGCTGCGTTTGGGTGCATTACTGACCTGCACTGCAGCTCTGAGAGTTTAGGAAAATGCAACGGGGCATCCACATCGCAGGCAACGGGGAACGTGTAGGAAAGGCCCAGCCACCTGCCGCCCAACCCACTACTAGGGCTGTGTCAGCCGCAAGATTAAGGACCACGCTAGCGAGGAGTAAACCACTGAAATGGCAATGCTCTGTTTCCAGCCCCGTGCAATGCAATCAATGAGAGGAGTTCCTGGGATTTGTGGAACGCACTTTTACTGTTTTGAAGGGTGTTGATACAGACAGGAATCCCCAGCCTCTGAAGTCATGCTTTCTTTCTTTCTTTCTTTCGTGAATTTGTTGCACAAGAGCAGCTGGCGGAGAGGCTCTGGTCTCTCGGCGTCCACTGACCCGTGGTCCCAGGTCTGAAGGGGCGAGTACAGTGGACGGAGGCCATCCAAAATAGTGTCCCCCTAACGCAGGGCAGAAAAGCACGACTCCATCCAGTCGGGATGCAAATGAGAGACTTGATAGGGGCGGGAAGTGCATGATGGTCACGGTGCTGGGATTGGAACCCCTTCGAGGCGCCCGTGTCGATGACGGCTCACTGATTTCTCCTGGCGGGCAGCCCCCCCACACCCCACCCCACACCCTTGTATGTCGGCGGAGGTCCGTCTCAGCCCCCTGTCACTTCTGTTTACAGTGAGCCTCGCAGTCCAGGGTGCGAGCCATATTCTGAGCCTGTGCTGGGAGGGCCGGAGCAGAGAGCCGTCTGGAAGGGTGATGTGTTGTCCCAGGGAGCCGGGCGCTTGCAGTGAACCCGTCCCAATCTCAGTTGCAGCTGTACGCTTTTCGACTCTCTTCCACACAAAAATGACTGAAAATGAAATGAATTCATTATGCTGCATGTCATCAAAGAGCCCATAGACCAAACAAATTAATTCCTCACTGTCCAGACGGATCACGTGAACACAACGTCGGGACAGTTTGGACACCCAGATAAACTGCATTGTGATTACGCAGAGTGTCATTTATATAAGGTACCGAGTATAAACTAAAATTTCAACAGACCTTGAAAGTTGGGTTAATGACTCGGATCGTGGTTTTGCTCAGACTGTATTCATCCAACGGCCTGTCCTGAGCCCCTTTCATGGCTGCAGTAAATTGTGCAGTAAAGTAAATCACAGACACTAGGGCCTCAAGGCCAGTCAGAGGAGGGTCAGCCCTTATTACTAAATGCGGTAGCACTGTCAACGTCCCAGTGGCCTCTGGAGCATTACCCCAACTCCCCCACCTTTGCCCTAGCACTCTCCCCACCCGAGTGAACACCGTAAACTGTGTGGCAAAGCACACACCAGCAAGCACACGGAACGCAAGACAGTTAAATCCCTCCAGTGCACCTATACTCCCAGGAGAGCCCACGGCACTCAACATGCCCACAATGGATTGAAGACATACAGCACAGTCCAACTTTCTAACTTTCTCCCACCACTTCTGAAGTAGTAGGAGAACATTGTTGCAAGTCGTCAATGTCATAATGACATTGTTAGAATGTTACAAAGACCAGAATTAACATTATTAAAACAGAGTTATTGAGTTCTCTGCAGTTCCATGTCTGTAGGCCATAATTCCCCTCGTCACATGGCTGCAACGTACAATGCTGCTGCTAGAATGCTATGTGTTCATCCCAATTATGATGACCTCTACTCTCAGATCCATGCTCATTTCGGCGTATAGTTTCAAATGCTCAGATAGTCTCAGGTGTTATGGGGAGGGGGCCCCTTGTTGCTACATGGTCGCCAACCTCATTTCAGATAGCCGAGGTCATTGCTAAGCAGCCAAGATGGCCGTGGCCCTCGAAGCGCCGGACACTGAGATGGAAGAGCGACGCCCGCCCGGGGGATGAGATCACCAGCGAGGGGAATGAGATCACGCGTGACCTCGGTCCGGCGGGAAGGAGGAGGAGTCCCGAGCGCCGCTGAGCGCCACCTCCGCTCCGCTTGCTCGCGCGCGTCTCCCCCGCCGCCCCGGCCGCATGCTGAAGCAATTACGGCAAGAGGAGCAGGGAGCAGGAGAAATACTTAGAGCGGAGTATGAAGGTGATTGATGACGCTGTCAATCGAGGGAACGCGACTCAACATCGGAATAATTTGAAAGCAAATAAATTACAGCCAGTGGAAGGGATTAAATGACTGCTAATGCTGCCGCTACCTCCTCTGATTAGGAGAGGCATAATTCGTAGGGTTGCTCACCCACGTCCTTTACCCTGTTAGCTTAGGGAGAGGCCGACCCTTGTCCAAGGACTTCCATTTGGGCTTATAGCTGTCAGGGAGTGAGTGGGCTGAGCTGGGGCTCGTCTTTTTATGCAATGGGAAAGGAGCTATGAATACTCCATATCTGTATCTGTACAACGCATTCAGTAAATATTGTTTTAATGGAACACGTCCAGAGTTGATAAATGGTCCATTCAGATGGACAATCAAGGAATCCCTTTGTCTTCTTCAGACATATTATTTTCATCAAAGTTAATCTAGTAAGCATCAGGTGAGGGTGGGTTTAATTTGCAAATCATGCCATGTAGCTGATAACGTCTGATTATCACAGAGATCTTATGACTCCTTTTATATGCGAGGTATGCTGTGTTGTTTGCAGATCTGGGTCGAGGTAATTATTTATTCATTTATTTGTAATTTATTTTATTATTAATATATATTTTTTTTTTCTCTCTATTCTTTGTGCTGAAATGTAAATCACTTTGAGCTGCATTTTGTATGAAAAGCGGTATACAAATAAAGTTTATTATTATTATTATTATTATTTGAAATACTTTAACCCTTTTAGACACAAGTACAATTCCTGCAGTTTACTGACAATTTTAAAAGAAACGAATCACCAATATTTCGAACAAAAATCAGTTTTCGTATGATTGTACATTTTGGTTAGTAACATGCTTTGAGTGTTTTCAAATCTTTACCAGCAAAAGTATATGTCTAAGTATAGCAGGTAGGATACTGTAAAACTTGAAAAAAAATGTATTAGACATATTTTGGGATACATTGTGACATGTGCCACTGGCATTAAGAGAAATAAATGTCACTGAGAATTTGGTGGTGAAATTTGGTGGAGTTCAAATATTTCTCAAACATGTGCCCAAGCTTTTGAATTGACTGCAGTGGCCCAATTCTCCCCTGTGTTTCATTGGAGCTGAACAAAACTCAATAACACCATAATAATTCTCTGTCACTTTTTTTCTCTCTCTTTGCCAGAACCTGTTTTAAAACATGGCACAAAAATTCCATGAATACAAACAAGCTGTCTCAGCTTTTTCCCCTCACTGTTTTGGACAGGACACGTTGTCAGAAGAATATTCCTTTCCTTGTTTGTGTTTCCGTATTCCTGGGCTACGGGTTTTGTGCGTGCAGCTGAGGGACTTATCTGAAAGCAGCTTCCTTTTTCCTTAATCCCTCCTTCGAATTGGTGATCAGAAAGCTCCCAGTACAATACCTGCCCCAAATTAAAGGAGAACCGCTTTTGAATGGAATGGATACCTCTTGTATTCCCCGTTGGCTCAGATCGCTAATCATGACAGGCAGAGGGAGCGATCAGGGAGGATTTGGGGGTATTTTTCCATTGTCTGCTGACTTGCGGCCTACAGATTAAAGAGCAAACAATATGAACAAAAGCAGGCATAAACATATTATCAAATCTGTACCATGAAACAAAAAGGGGGAAGAAAGAATGCCGATTTCACAGGCATATTTAAGGAGAGGGGCAAACTGAAGGAGGCCCGTCGAATTCTGAAGGAGAACATTTCAAGTGGCAGGAGACATGTTATCGTCTGCTTGTTAATGCTCACTCCTGAAATCGTATGCAGATTGCGGTTATTTTTCCTTCTTGTGAGACAATACACCCGTTGTTTTTCACATACAAGAAGGGTGAAAAAAGTACGTTGGAGGGGGGGGATGAAAACAATGACAGACAGAAGAATATTGCTATTCATTGTGTTATGCATCATGTGAACACTGAACTGTGAAAACTGAAAGACTTCTTTCATCTGGGTAGGTGAAGGTGGACTTGTGGGTAAATATTTGATGAGTAATGCCAAGTGAAGCTCAATTTGATCAACAATACTTCTGGGGAATATCTAGACTGACTCTGAATACTTGTGGGTTAAGTTCCCATTCAAGGTGGACTAAAGACTTGGTACCGTCTTAGTTGACTTTTGGCACGGAATGCATTGACTTGAGCAAAGGCCACATGATGCATTGACATCGTGTGCGGAACGTGCATCCCATCCTACAATCAATCTGGGCTTGAGCACATCATTAGCTGCATTGCATAATGATTAGCAATATTTATCAAGCAAATTACGCCTCGCTAATTCATCGTCTGCCTCTGTAAAATGACAAGCATTATGAGTCATGTTACATTTAGTTAGAAAAGACATCTAGAACGCACTTCTGTGTTTCTTGTGCCACCTTTCACCTCACCAGATGAAAAATGGAAAACCCTGCAGCAGAATGAGATATTCTAATCTCTTGATGGCATTTTCATAGCCAAAAATGTGGTGTAGAGATGGTGAAAATAATACATTGAAATCTATTTGCTGAGAATTTATTTTGCTGTAATGGTGCATCTTGTTAGAGTGGGTTACAGCTATGGAAGTCTGTTTCTGCATGCTTGCCCATGCAAATATCCATTTCCCTTTTCTAAGTATGCCCACTGTAATGCTAACTTCCAATGCCTTGTTTCTGTGACAGATATTGATTTGGACTGTCGTCACCAAACCAAAATGTGTTTGCTTCCCCCAGTTTCCTAATGTTTTCCAACTTTTGTCCTCTGAATCCCTGGAGCACCTGAATTTAACTTCACCCAGCAGATTGAACCTCACTGTTCCACCAGGCCTGCCCTTGTGCTGAGAGGTGCAACAGGCAAGATGTCCACATCACCCTGTACGAAGGAAATGGATGCAACCAGATTTGGTGGGAAAAGAAGTGGTCAAGCAGCAGTAAAAGAGGAGTTGAGAAAAAGAGGGGGGAAAGAGAAAAGGAGAGAGTTAGAGAGCTTCCCTGCTCACACTCTCTACTGGGGGCCCATGAAAGCATTGTGGTGTTGGCTCAAAAGATGCAGAGAGCAGAGCTCCTCCATTGGAGCTTACAGTGTGCTGTTCACATTATCCCGCCTGGCAACGGGACGTCTCTCCTCCATATCTGTAGTGTCATTGGGCTGGGGTTTGGTGTAAGGTCAGAATCTCCATTTACGATGATAATTATTGGGGGGGAATTATTATTTTTTTGCTATAGTTTGTGAGTTTTCAGTTGTATGTGGGCATGTTCACAGTTATATGAGGGCATAGTCTTCCCTGGGTGAAAATGATCAAGGAACAAGAGGGTGACATCATTGAGCTCTGTCAGGGTGTGTATAAAAAAACAATGGGTGAATGTGAGCTGACTCGCGCACAAGCACAGAAAGGAGGGCGCGCAGAATCTGCAGCGCGCTGCCACAGAGCGCGACACTAAACTTGTCAAAGGAGACTGTTGTTAGACTGAAATATCTCTGAGTCGTTGAGATGTGGCCCTCAGCAGATGTAAGGGACAGCTGCAGCAAGGAAGCGCTACAGAGTGGCTTTAAAAGAGCGCGAGAGCAGTGAGAGGGACAGAGAGAGAGAGAGGCGAAGAGAGAGAGAGAAATGGAGAGAGAGAGAACGAGGGAGAGGGAGAGGGAGAAAGAGCGCGGACATGCTACTGGTGCTTGATCGAACAGCGGTGGCATAAACCCAAGGCCTTGATTCATGCAGCATGGCTCTGCAGCCGAGCAGAACTGATGACAGGCCGGGAAAAATAGTCAATCTGTTGCTACCGCCCAGAAAGAGAGCACATCTGTACCGTCTCATCCCACAGCTAATAAACACTCCGCCATCTCTCTACCTCCCCCCATGCCAGGCACTGTGATTAATAGTACCTAGCTTGGCACTTTGGTGAGACAGGGGGTGGGCCTGGAACATATGGGCTGTCCTGATGGCGCTGCGGGGGTTGGGAGAGGGGGCTGGGCGTTGTCATGGTCACACCTGCCGTCAGAGAGCCAATGACAGGGCCGTTGGCGGGTGTGGGTGGGCTCTCAGAAAATGGCTTGGTTTTTTTTCATACTCTACTTTCCCATCAGCCACTTAGCTCTCGGGATGATGTGGTCGGCTCCTTGGGACTCTGGCTCTAATCTCAGCGGACCAGGTTCAGCCCACTGGAAGAGAGAGAGAGAAGGAGCCTGACAACAATGAAATGCATTCCTGTATCAACCTTTTAATGGGACATAAAACAATGCTTTTCCCATATTAAGAGAAAGCGTGGTAACACTTTACATTAAGTTGCACCTATAACTGTGTAGTTAAATTGTAACTACTTTGGTAACAAGCTGTAATTGCTAAGTAATTGCAATGTGAGAAATATGTCAAACGAGGTAGCGGTGCTCTTAATTACATATGTGAAACAAGGCCAGCCCTATTACGTTAGTTAAGATTATGTAAATTTTGAACTTTTATTAGAGGTAGATACAATACATGTAATGTGTATCCTTCGGCTTTACACCCAGCATAATGAATAAATCATACAGAAGAACCAGAAAAAAATACAACTTAAATTAAAAAATATATATATTTAATGGAATTGATGATTCAGTGAAACTTATCTTAACACATTTGCAGCTATTACAGTACATTAACTCTGTTCACCTCCTTGTTACGTTGGAAACTATCATGCTGTGTAATTACATTTTTACCAAACCCTCATGTATTACCACACTAATACCTGAAAACACATTGATTTATTGTTACATGTAATTGATTGGCTATAGACAGATGGAACGCTCTGGTAACGATCAACTTACTCTGTAAAGTACATCAGAGCTTGCAAATGTAACTGAACAAACTCCTTGATAGCTATCAATTATTTATAATGTAACAATAATTCAATAAATAATAACAAATAAATAAATAATGTAATGTATAATGCCAGCAGCCATAATACCCAGTGATTTTCTGGTGGCTGTGTGACCAGCATGTAACAAGGCTGTAATTAAGAGCACCACTAACTCTTTTTACATATTTCTTATATTGCAGTTACTTTAAGTAAGTAATAACCATTTGTTACCAAAGTAGTTATGATATAACTACATGGGTATACGTACAACTTAATAGAAAGTGTTAAGCAAACAGCTTTGGAATGTATTTATTGTTCTAAACACGTTCTGTCAAAAGACACTTTTCACAGAAAATCATTTTGTAATGAAAAAACATTATGGAGGACACGTCTCAACAGCAATGTAAGAACGCTCCAAGTTTAAGTATTGAAAGGCCAGATTGATTAAACATTGAACATTCACTATACAAAACTTGAACTTGAATGACCAGCCACAGTTCACATAATTTTCTGGAACAACAGAACTAACCAGTGTTTTTTGAACTCTTCCAGAGTGCAGGTTGCGAAGCAGAACAAATAGTTTATTCAAGTCACTATTGCCTTCCATGGTTCTTATTTGTCCCGACTTATGAGAACAAGGAGAACCTTATGAGAACCTTTTAGAATATCTTAGTGGCGGGCCTCCCGCGTGTTCCAGTGGTTACAACATCCGACGCTGGCCACGGAGGCCAGGGTTCAATTCCCTGTCTCCCAGAGTTGGCTCTGGCCGGGAGTGCCACCAGGGGTGGCAATTGGCTGTCCGCCCCAGGGAGGGGGAGGAAAGCCGACATGACGTTCGCTGCACATAAGAGTGGCCCAGTGGTACCGGGTTACAGTCGACGGCTTGGCGAGTGCCGTCTCGGAAGAGGCGTTACTTCACCTTCATCACTACCGGTCGGAGGACTACGGCAGCGAACTCACATTACCAGGGGGGATTGACATAAAATAGCAGGTCTAATTGGCTACCAAATTGGGAGAAAATGGGATAAAATCAGAAACAAAAAATAAAAAAAGAATATCTTAGTGGCCATCCACCAACAAATTGGTTCCTCCTCTCTCCAATTTTATTTGCACTTTGTTGTCATGTTCAAAGAAACACTTTATCGTAAAAGTAGGCTACTCTTGTCTGTGGTCTGTGAATTATGCCATTAATAGCTCATTAGTAGACTCAACGTTATAACGTGTTATATTAGCCTATCCTCAGGCTATAAAGGGAAAAATATCAACAACAAAAACATATATCTGTTATTCTTGTGATCATTAAGAGATATAAATAAAAATAATTGCATTTAGAAAAATCTTTTCAGTGTTGAAGAGTAGAAATATCCACAGATAATTCAGCATAGTTATATAATGTATAGGCATGTATAGGCTGTGTGTTTTTGTGGCATTTAATAATGTTAAACCAAAATACCAATGGCCACCTAGCAATGAGAGAAAGAGAATCAGGGGAACCCTAATTTTTAAAGAAGAGCTATGGATGATCAGTGAAGAAGTGTTGCTTCATGCCCCACTGCAAAGGACAAGGTAGCTATTATTTCAAGTAATCAAAATTCATCATTTTGAAGAATAAATGACTACCTGTCGTACATCTACAATCCGAAACACGTGTAATATTCAGATTTGCAAGATAGTCAACTGCACCCTCATGTCGCAGCAACATACACCTGTGTAGGACCACACATAACTACATTTTAGTTGTAGTCATATTTTAGTAATGCCATATTAAAATGGCTGACTGTTTTAGTCACATCTTAGTCATAACTTTTCAGTTCAGCCACATCTATAGTACTTCCATCTGGTAGTTAAATGCCTGAGTAATAAACCACAGGAGAAAATGACTGTTTGGCATTCACAGATTACCCAATTAATTTGGAAACTACCAAAACATTCAGCTAAAAAATCCCTAGTTTTTTGTTACAGCTTTAAAAAGAAAAACACACATTATTATACCTCAATATTAATGTCAGTGATAAATCACAAGTTTGATTCTTTGAAAACACAACAATTGCAATGTCAGTGAAAATTAGGCTTTCCTTTTGTTTCACACAACTTCTGGTTTACGTCACTCCAACTTCCGGTTTTATATCCGAATACAGATGCAGACACAGACCATTTTGTTGGATGAACAGATATAGATTCAGATAGTGGCATCTTTGCACACCCATAAATGTCACCGTAAATGTTTACGAATAAACCCCGTGTTTCATAAGCATTGTTCCTGCATTATATTGTTTGAACAGCAGCTATTTCACCACCAGAAGAAACAGACACCATGGTCCAGTGCAACCCAATCGCGGGCGATTGCTTTGTTCAGATGCCTGGACAGACCCAGATTGGTGTTCTACAGGAGAAGGCGGTGGAAAGGGGGCTTGAGTGACCGATTGCCCCTGCAGTGTTCCTGGAAGCCAGACGGCATGATCCAATGGATTTAGTGCAGTGAACTGTGCGCAATCGAGCAGCTTACAGCAACTCTTTATCCACAGGAGATAATGCCCCATCTCCTCACCATTGACAGACCCCCATACCCCCGAGAGAGGCAGGCCCGTGCCGTGTCCAGCCTGGCCCGCAGTATCGGGACCTCCGTCTGTCACTCTGGCCACCCGTCAGTGGCCCTGCTCCACAACCTGTGGCCTGGAATTTACTTGTTTATTCATTTCAGTGTTTGATGGTGTTGCCGAACAACAAAAACACACTAATGGCCGGCTCCCTCATTACATCCCCCGATTCATCAATATTTATGTGCTGTTCCTGTCCACTTGCGCTTTTTTTTTTTTTTTTTTTTTTACAAGACCGTCGATGGACAGACACCGATTCGGCATTAATCACTAATTAGATGGGGGGCATAAAATATACTGAAAGAGAAAATAAATGAGGGGGAAGAGTTAATAAAAAGATAAATAGATATATAAATAAATAAAAGACATAATTTTACTGTAAATATGCAATGTGTTTGAGCAAGTCAAGAGTTGTGCCAAATTGATTGGTGATGTTAATGCTCTTAGACGAGCATGCCAGGACAGGACAGTTTGAATTTTGCCCACTTTTGCATTTCACTCCAAATAAAACCCATAAACAATCTAAGAAAATATTTGTTTTTACTGAAAAACTAAGAAATGCATATTGTTATATTATTTTGAAGATAATTCCTTTTGAAAAACATTAGGTGGCTACGTGCAGCTTCTGATTCAAATTGCAACTCTGTTGATATATAGGACTTAGAGAGAAATAAAAAATGTAAGAGTAATTTTTTTTAGAAGCTAGCCCGATGACAGGATTATGGTAGATAAGATATGAGCAGGGGCTGACACGGCCCAGGACATTTCTCAAGGCTGTTCTTTTTGGTGGAGTATTCAGAGTGAAAGTAAGTAAAGCAGGTCCTCATTAACCTCTCTCCCCCTGGGCTCCCCTCCTCATGTCTCTGTACCACCCTGGCCTCTCACACAGGGCAGACCCCAATTAACCGTCTCACACACACAGCAGGGCGAGGCTGACGTCACACAGCTCAGAGACGGCAGGCTCTTTCTATACTGTTCCTGCACACATTCACCTCTATTCATACCCTCCCCACCTCTCCACTCATACCCTCCCCACCTCTCTACTCATACCCTCCCCACCTCTCTACTCATACCCTCCCCACCTCCCCTACTCATACCCTCCCCACCTCTCCACTCATACCCTCCCCACCTCTCTACTCATACCCTCCTCACGTCTTCACTCATACCCTCCTCACCTCTCTACTCATACCCTCCCCACCTCTCTACTCATACCCTCCTCACGTCTTCACTCATACCCTCCCCATCTCTCCACTCATACCCTCCCCACCTCCCTACTCATACCCTCCTCACGTCTTCACTCATACCCTCCTCATCTCTCCACTCATACCCTCCCCACCTCCCTACTCATACCCTCCCCACCTCTCTACTCATACCCTCCTCACCTCTCTACTCATACCCTCCTCACCTCTCTACTCATACCCTCCCCACCTCCCTACTCATACCCTCCCCACCTCCCTACTCATACCCTCCCCACCTCTCCACTCATACCCTCCTCACCTCTCCACTCATACCCTCCTCACCTCTCCACTCATACCCTCCCCACCTCTCCACTCATACCCTCCCCACCTCTCCACTCATACCCTCCCCACCTCTCTACTCATACCCTCCCCACCTCTCTACTCATACCCTCCCCACCTCTCCACTCATACCCTCCCCACCTCTCTACACACACAAAGCACCTCTTTCAACATACACTCCCCACCGCTCCGTAGTAGTATTTCCAGTGGACTGCCTTCTAGATTATTGGTGAATTCCCATGAATTAATTGTAACTAATACATCAATATATTTGAGCTCATTTGTATCCCTTCCCAGTTTTTTCCTTCTCTCAATTTGTGATGTCTGGTTGTATTTGTAGTCCCATCTCATCACTGCAACATCTTCCATCAATTTAGGAGAGCACAGTCAAGCACACAATCTTCCCTGAAGCACATGCTGCCAGCTACTCCTTTTCACTTTGCAGTACACCAGCTAAGCTGTACAGTCATTGTGTCGGAGGAGAACACTTCATGAGCAGTCGCCAGAAGCAGACTGCAGACACCCAATTGACAAGAGGAACTGCTCTTGCGTGGTGGGACAGGGACAGCTCTACTGCATAAAACCCTCCCTCCCTGAATGATGCCATAGCTAATTATGCGCCACGCTATGGGGCTGATGGACACTGTCAGCACTGGCACGTTCAGGATTCTATACCAGACCATAGGAGTCACTACATTCAAAATCAGCGCTTCAGAAGGACATGCCATTGCACAGCCTTCTCAGTCTCTTATTCTTGTAAAAATGAATCTGAGCTACTCCTGTTCTTTTTAAAGTGGAAAAGACATGTAATTCTGTATTGTTAATTTGGCAAAGGTGTGATATGATAGGCGTTAGCAGTTGACTCAATTGAAGCAGCCAGTATAAATGAAAACAATTGTCTTCAGCTGTAAACTGCATTAATTGGTACTTGAAATGAGAACTATTTATTGACATTGTAGTGCTATTGTCTACAATATACTGAATTTCACCTTTTGTCCTTTAAAACAAAAGTAATTTATACAGTATGTCTCGAACATACAAGGGTGTCAGTTAAGCTAGTTACATACAGTTACTAAACACAGTAGATCCTCAGAGATACGAACACAGCAGGAATCTTTTGGAGCTCTGAATGTGATGTAAAAATCACAAATTTTAACAATTTAAATCTTTTTTTGATTGCAATTATTACTTACAGACAGGTAGGTATAAAAATAATTCAATTTCATAAGTATCCACCTCTTTGACTTTGAGTAATACTTGGTGGAAGCATTTTAGTTGCAATTACAGCTATGTATATTTGTGTAAGTCTATACTAGTTTTGCACTACCGGACATGACCATTTTTGGCCCATTTTTCTTTACAAAATTGCTCAAGCTATTTTAGGTTGGATGGGGACCTTTCGTGAAGACAATTTTCAAATTGTTCCACAGATTCTCAATGGGATTTGTCTTCTTTCTTATTTGTAATTAATTAAGAAAAAGCTTTAGAGTTGACTTTGTATTTGACATTATTGTACATTTTGTGTTGATCAGTGGCAGGAGATCCTAATTAAATATATTTTGATTCAATGAAGCAAGAAAATACAATGTGAAAAAAGCCAAAGGTGGTAAATATTTTTATACCCACTGTACATTAGTGTAGCCTTATTTTTAAATAGGCTACTCCCATTTTGTAGCTATAAAACATATTTTAAGTTGCTCAAACCAGTGGTAATCAGGATCTTGTTAGGACATTATTTTTTTCCAATTTTTCCCAGTCAGGTGGAAGGATAGGGGGTATTTTTGTAAACCTTTCAGCGTTCAGGCTATGCTCTCCAATGAAAATGTAAAAATGTAATAATTGAATGGTGTGCTTTTCTGCAACCTTAGTAATTTTGAAACGCTATTTTCAAATAGCGCATATAATGAAAACTTACATTTAAATGTAATTGTCAAAAGATTTACGCAGAGTAAACACAGACATAATCTTTTTTATTTTTATTTTACCCCGTTTTCTCCCAATTTGGTAGCCAATTACTGTGCTTATTTCAATCCCCTCCCTCGTAGTTCACTGCCGTAGCCCTGTGACCGGCAGTGACAATGGCAAAGCACTGCCTCCTCCGAGACAGCACTTGTCGTGCTGTCGACTGTAACTCCGGCACCCCAGAACCACTCCTTTGCGCAGCCACTTAGCCACTAGTCAGCCCATTTTTTGGTCTTTTGCTTTGATAGCAGCAGCTCACTCTTGTTTATGTGTCAGAGCCAACCTAACGTGCTGATACTAGTAGCTACCTATGAATGCAATGTTACATTTCAATTCTTACAAGGGTGTATTGTATGAATATGATATATGTTTTTTCAAAGGAGATCAGTTGCAACCCTTTTAAAAATGATAGGGAAAGGTTGTTTTTTAAAAATGGTAAAGTACCATTATCAATGACCATTATTTGCATCGTTGAGAAAAACAACAAAAACGTATAAAAGGCTTAGATGATCTGTGAAATCTTGTAATATTACCTCACATAAATTAATGAAATGCTGAGCTTCCTTGCTCTCAATTGAAAACAGTGCATTCAAATGCCTAGCCAGCTGAAGAAGGGGGTTCTAAAGTGTACCTTAACAAGTATTCAAAAATTGCCTGAAACATAGTCAATAAATGTAGCTAAATATCAGCCTGCTTTATTTTTATACAAATTTCACTTCGATAACTTGAACGTTTAAAATTAGCCATTTTTTCCACTACCGTTTGTAAGCACAATGGTAGTGTATATAGAAGAAAACTGTGTGCACATTGAAATTTTGGTGAAAAATAATAGCTATGTTAGCAAGCTAGTTAGCTAGTAATTTGAACGAAAGCCAATGATCTCAGACCAGTGGATATCAGTGAATTGACGCGGACCTGTGGAGGACAGCCTGCTGTGCCAGCCTTGATGATCCGCCTGGGTGAAACCGAGTTAGCAGCAGGCTAATAGGGCCGATCTCACAAAGGGATATTCAATAGTAATGTTTTGTATCGACAATTGTGCCATGCATCTCCTTCAAGTAAACAAACACCCACTCCATTTGGTGTCTATCAATATTTTAGCCAACGTTACTTTATGAGTCTGACTGTGGTTGACTGCAACATGGCGAGGACATTTTAAAAATAGTCCCTCTCATACTGGCCTCCATACCAGCTTTTTCTTCTCCCCCCGCTGGCCCTCAGTAGCATGCTCCCATTCAGCCAGCCTTTCTCCATCATTACACCCGCACAAAGATCCAGCAACAGTCTCATTCACCACCGGCGTGCAGAGAGAGCTCTGCAGACCAGGGATTACTGTCAGGGAGGGCGGGTGTGGTTTTACATATCTTCAGCCCGGCTAACTTGTACAGTAGAACTTCAGAGATATGAATCTCAGAGTTAGGGACTGTCTGGTCCACTGAACGGGGATTGACACCGGAAGTAGCACCATTGCTAAAGAATAGAATATGGGAAGTCAACAGTGTTTGACGTAAAGCAGGGTAAGAACAAAAATGTGTAAAAGAGGCCAAAGTTTTCTGGAAAAGGAGTTGTATCATTCGGAAAAATCGATGTTGGAAAAAAATGATAAATGTTCTAATGAGATGCTGATTACTGCTGGTTTGATTATTGGTTATTACTAAATGTACAACATTTGTTATAGTTGGTTAGAGCTCCCGTTGCAGTTGCCTGCATTGTACCAATATGGTTTTAGAGATGTGCACTTGTGGTGAGGTTTGAAATTCTCCTTCCTGCTCCAACACAGGCCCTCAATATGAGCCACCTGTTCGTGATCTCAGTTACTCTAGATCCTGACATGTCACGAAATTTGCATGCATGCTTGTTTCACCTTGTCAGATGTTTAAATCCACAGGCAAAATCCAGAGGGGGAAGGTCGTACATGCGGCTCTGGTCTGACCTGCTCTTCACTGCCCTAACCTCCAGATTCAGACACAGATATGGAGCCCTCTGCCTAGGCAAGTGTACCATGCCATGTGTGACAATCCAAAACCTGCAGTCAATGACAGTGTGCGGGCATTAAATAACTCCACATCTGGACTTTTCCAACACAGATCATGGCACTCCGATTCAGTTCATTTGCACACCTCTACATTCACAAACTCCCAAAGATGAGGTAATGAGTGTGAAATCCCCAGCAACTAGGAGCAGTCTCCAATGCCCCCCCCCGCCTGCTCTGGAGACGAGGCCAGCGTTTGACTTGGTCTGCCGTGGGCTCCAGGGCAGGTTCTCCCGGACCTGCAGCTCAATCTGGAAGAGCCCATCTTGACGCGTTCAGCCCATGATATTAATCAAGGTGGGCTCACAGGTTGAGCATGCCAAGAGCAGAAATGGAGCATGTGAGCATGCATGCCTCCACGGACCACAGCCTTATGGTCTGCCAATCCCATCCCATTTAACTGTGCTACTAGTAGTCCTAAAATTATAGATAATGCTACAATACATTATCAAACCAAGTTCATAAAAACCTACATATCATGCATATACTTTCATATACTACAATATATTTTTACTTACATTTTGACACTGTGAATAGATTCATTTGAACCTTTTAAAAACATAATAATACATGATTATTATTATTATGATTATTATTATTCATAAGCTCTTGTCCAGAGTGCAGGGGCACCAAGGTAAACAAATACTCCCTCTGGCTCTTGTGCTGTCATAGGCCCCTGCGATAGAGCAACTGTGATGACTGCACTGTTGGTTCAGCATGACCATTCCCCTGCCTGTCTGATTGCAGTGATGGAGACAAAGGCAGTGTTCTATACCGCATCTCTCTCTTTCTCTCTCTGTCTCTCTCTCACACAGAGATCAACCCTCTCTCCCTGCCCTCCCACCCCCTCTCCCCCTTTCTGTTCCTTTTCTCTCTCTCTCTCTCTCTCTCTCTCTCTCTCTCTCTCTCTTGCTCGCCCTTACTGCTTTGCTCTCACCCCTCATTCTCTTTCTATCTCTCTTGCTCGCTCCCTTCTTTCTCCTTACTCCTCCCTACCCTCCTGTCTAGCTCTTCACCTCTCCCTCCCCTGCTCTCTCTCTCTCTCGTCAGCTGTGTCCCTCACAAAGACCTATTCATCTCTGCGCTGATAATCCTCCCCTCTAGCGGCCGTTTGCTTCGGAAGCTGCAGGGCCCCTGACGACAGCCCTGTCGAGACAATGGAGCAAATCGCACAAGCTGAAATAATATGCGGGGAGGGGGGGGAGGCAGGCAGGGGGGGCTCTTTATCTAAAGCTGAATATTACATTAATTCAATTAGCATGTTGGTGTTTCTGAACCCAAATTCCATTACTCCATTATCTATAGTACGTCCTCTAACTGTGCAATTACTGTAGGGTTACCTCTGTTTGTTAGTTTTTTTGTTCAAACCTCTTTCCTCTTATTCCCGAACCTGCTTCTGAGGGGGGTCAGTGTCCCTGTGCCTTTAGTACCTGGAAAAGGAAGATGGGATGCAGGTAATGAAGGAACATGGCTATTTTTACATGTATTGAAACATGTGCAGGAGATGTAAGGACTGGCGGTAGTAGCTATTTCTGGCGTTTGAGAGGGCAATTTGCTGAGCAGGAAAAAAAAGTGTGGATCGCTTAATCCAGACAGCATCTGCCTCAACATGGCGAGGAGAGCAGCAAAGAGCCTCTCCTTTTATTCAAGAACAAATCTGAATGCAGAAGAGTGCCTTTTTCCCCACATGGGCAATCTGTGCCTTTCCATTCCGGGTTAGGAAAAACCCTTTGATGTTTTAACGATTCAGAACCTGCTCTCAAAACAAATACCTGCCTTTCGTTTTCTTTTTTTTATTTCTTTTTTTTTTATACAACACTGAAACATTTGCTATTAACGCTCTTGTGCTTAATTTGTGTTTGAAATGAGGGAGCGCTAGTGTGGGAGTGAATTTTGATTCTGGAAATTAGTGGAGCTGTCCATTTTCAAAGCGCTTTTCCTCCAATTCCGGAGTTTGAGAGGCAATCAGTGTGTGTATTTCAGGTGTATATTTCCTCCTTATCTGAATAATGATTTGATTGAAGTGAATAAGTGATATGGTGGGCTGAGAAGCAGAAAGCTTGGAGACCTTATCATTGCCTATCAGCTATTTTATCAACTGTAATAGGGCAACTCTAATGCATCCTTCTCTTTCCTATTTTTGCAAGCAATAAATATGCCCCGAGCACTTGATGCCAGTCAACCAATCGGCACACAAAGTTTCTATCACTCAGGCATGTCATACAGTTACCTGCATATTTTTGATAGAGTGAGAATGCCGTATCCTATGTGACCCGGGTCAATTCAGATTACCAACAGTCCACCTTTGGAGTCAAACTGCTCCAGAAACATAAATAAACTGCTCTCTGAGAAGACTATTACAGTTGAATTTATCTACAGTAGTGTTTGAGGAGGAGCTGGTGAACAGACGCGAAAGACTGGTACCTATGCATTCAATGCTTCAAATTGGACCACAGAGAAGTATACTTAATGCTACACCTTATTGGAAAACATGAAAATTGTGCATTTGTACACGTTTATGCTTATTTCTCCATTTGTCCAAGAATGATTGTCATATTTTTATCACATTTTTATTAAACAATTGAAATTGGGTGACTGCAGAGATGCAGAGTGAAAAATTCATACAGTGTGTACAGTGTGCACATATTTAGAAATGATCACAACTGGCTGCAACATATTTTACTTCGCATTTGTGCATTACTGTTTTTGTAGTCGGACTGACACATAACAAGAGGGAAATATCAGTCTGTCAACAGTACTCTGTGGTAAAAATAAATTCATTAAGAACACACATGCTAATTTTACTATTATCTTGTTTAAAATGAGAATGAATACAATACATTCTCTTAATCACACTTTGTAACTTGGCCCCAGTTCTCCTATTAAAATGAGAACACAAGTTAGGTCTATGGTGATTTTATCATTAATCATTATATGATTATTATGATGACATATATTAGTAGTAGTACTATTAAACCTTACAATACATTTCTTCAAGAAAGTTAAATTTTGTCATTTTGATTTATTTATTTTAGCTTTTGCAGAAAGGAAAAGTCAGAAATAATGACATAAAATTCAGACTGTTTCAATTGTCAGACTACCAAACTGTTTAAATAAAATGCATATTCTTTATCTCCGAGCTTAAATGTGAAAATAATAGAGAATGGTTTCATTTTCAAAATCTGTGTTGTGGGCACAGAGCATCTTTTTTGTGCGCAATGGTAGAATAGTATCTGTTTCATTGTGGAAGCCAAAAAATGTGATATGGAGGTGCACCATTCAGCATTCTTACGTAACAGCATGTTGTCTGACTGCTGCTCTGCTCCTCTTGTTTCTAGTCTCGTGCTCCTTGTTCTGTGATGGTATAATTACACATGTTTTAAACTGCCCCTATGGCTTCAATTACTACTGTAATTTAGGCTTTTAAAGGCATCACTCCCATAAATCGTCAGTGCCGACGACAACAGCAATAATTGTAACCACGGCACTAATGTGACTATTGATGAAAGCGCCGAAATGCAAAGACAGACCGGAAATGTTTTCTGTCCCAAACGTTCAATGATGTCGCAACAAACATTTGCCAAGCTCGCTAATCCAAGGGGGTGCTTCGCTTTGAGGAAAATGAGAGATACAGTCATGTACCATCAAGGGAGATAAATCGAAAACCCTTGTGTGGAGCAGCCGGAGAAGCCCTCCATGAGGGGGAGGCGCTCACATGAAAGCCTCAGACTTTGATAGAATCTTCTCGGGAAACGGGGGGCGATATCAAAGCCGCCCTTTTTCCAGGACTCGCCGTGTAATTGCAGGACCTGTTTTTTGCCGCACGTTCATCAACGCGCCCAAGGTGTGCGGACAGTTTCACTTTCTCAGACCTGAATGGAGCCGAAAGGAAAAAAATGCAAGGCAGGTGGCCTAGCATGGCAAATGGCCTTGTTTGGGGTGGGGGGTTTGCACGCCAGTGAGTAAATAGTCCAATGTGCTCTCAAGGTGTTCCAACCACATATCAATCTCATTTCTCCTCAATTTGTCCCCAAGTGCCACCCAATCCATCACTCTGCCAGTCCTAAACTCCTAAAGAGCCACTGATTAGCTCTTAATGGGCTAGTTATTGCTGGTAAATAGGTGCCTTAATATTTATAATAAATTAAGAGCTTGCACTTAATTAAGGCCATCTGACTGGAATAGGTGATTTAGAGACCAGGTTTTTAAGAAAAAGGTTGCATCTCTGCCAATTACTGAAGCGTTAATTAGCTGAACTTGATGTGTAATGTTTAAAGGCACGTTCATTTTTCATTGACCCAGGGGCTACTAACTGTGCCTAAAATCTGTTGCTTTGGCCAATCTGTGGAATGTTCTGAGGGAGAAGCAAATGACTTTGAAAACCTGTATCGGATAATTTACTGCACCAGTACAGAAATACTGCAGGCACGTGACCCGTTCTCTCTTTTTCAAGATGGATGGAAAAACACACTTGCGAGCACCTGACTTAAAAGGGAATCAGAGCTCCTACCAACAGTGCACCGTGACTCAGCTCGAGCTCCGGGAGTTATGGTAGATTTTTCAGGGCTGGAGTTGTAGTTAATGAACCAGCTCTTTAAGAATAGAATATGAGAAAAAACATATTGGCAAACAGTTTTGTGTGGTCGTGTGTTTTGTTTCCCTTGGTTGTTTTAATGATGTTGGTTTTTTTTTTTACCCTGGGCTCTTGAGGGACGCACAATCACGTCGCCGCAATTAGATGTTTAATACCGGCTGACATGGAGAATTCCCTAAACTCGTTAGCCTTGGGAGGAGACATGTAGCCACCGCACAGCGGAAGCAACATGGTGGGGTGTCGGACAGACTCCCAAACAGGAAGTGGGAAGGAGGAGCCAGAGAGAAACAGACAAGCGATGGACTCTGATATTTCACTCCCAAACAAGTTTAAAGGTTAATTTGGTTACTCGTAGAAAAAGGTACACACAACGAAGTTCAGCGGATGGGAAATGATAATGTCAGTTATTGTACAAAAGCACAATGTAACCACTTCTTAGTTCCATTATTCAAAGTTAAGCGCCAAGGGAAATGTAATTTTGATTGAATCTGGCCCTAAAAGATCCCTATTAGTCGGTTCCCAGACTTCACTAAAAGAGCAGCTAACGAAGTTGAACAGAGAAAGAATGCGCCCCCTGTGGTGTAACATAATAAATTACTCTTCCATCAGAGGACCCTGGAGGTCATGTCATCACCATTGTCTCCTCTCACACACATCCCCCTTGTTTCACCATGGGCGTGAGACAGGTCTCCTCAGCTGAAATGACTGCTGTACTTTGCATCAGTTTCAACCAGCTGGACAGGACCAGGATCCCAGGTAGCCAAATAATGTTTTTTTTAGGTTGTGGAAAGTTGGGGAAACATTGTTTTCTTGTGATTTTTGTCAGGTTTCCAACACGTCTTTAAAACATGCCCCTGCATATGAAAGGTACAAAGTGTGATCTGGACCCATTTACAACTTAGCTGGAAAGTTGTGGTCTGAGGGTGGTAAAAAGAAACATTGTAAAAATGTTGCTACAATGCTTTTATTCACTAACCTTGCACAATTTTACTGCAATTTTCGTTTTATTAAATATGCTTGCTGGGATTTGAACTCGTTTTTGAGGATAGTAGTGTGCATGAACATATGAGAGCAAATGATTTTCTAATTCTTGCATTTCAGTTATGCATGTTTGAATGTGTGAGAGTTAAGGGGCATGCGATTGCAACAATTACTCCCAAGCCAAGATCTGTGAATGGCTCATACACATAAGAAATGATACCTACTGCCAGGGTCCATTTATACAAAAGCTAACTAAATAAAACAATATTATGAAAACACTTTTCTGAATAAATGAGTGGTAATGTTGGCAAGCTGGTCAAATTAAAGTCAAATAGTTTGTTAGCCTCCATTCTACGTGTACTAACAATAGACTGTTCACTGTTTACTTTGGCAAACAATTTTGGAATTGGGGGATGGGGTGCACCCCCACCTACATTGCTTACACAAACTACACGTTACTTACACATTTTTGACATTTAATCAAACATATTATGATTATGTAGTACGTGAAATACTAAACCAGTAAATATATCAATAAAATCATAAGCTAGGTATTGCCTAGCTGCTCCAGAAGTGGCATTACAGAGTTGTAGTAAGTAATGTAAATAACCAGCCTACTACTAGCCAAGCTCTGGCCGATAGTCAGCTAGCTCCACACACAGTGCAATTATCAGTGTTGCTTTTGTTGCATAGCAGGAATTTCTTATTTACCCTGCTGGGGTACTATATATTCTGGCAGAAGGATGAAATGTAATGAATTTACTTTAAAAATTCAATTTTAATTAAATATTGTACTTTTCACTGTTTTAAATATGTAGTAACCGCTTTATAAAGCAATAAGGCACTCAAGGCCGTGGTATATCGTCAATATAGTCACTGCTAAAGGGTTTGCAGGCACTGTGCCACACGTCACGCCTAACAATGCCCTTTAGCTGTGATTATATTGAAAATATACCATGGATTTTTGGCCTTATTGCTTTAATATATGCATGGCAAAGTGACTCGTCACAGTTCTAAATCACTGCACATCAAAACCCAACGTTGGTCAGAGCAAAAGAGATATGTGATACATTGTGTTACCTTTCATTTATGAGCAGACATTTGGTTTGATGCTCACTACATTGTGGCGATGTTGGCAGAACTTGTAGTGTGAAATAATATGACTCCAAAACACACTTTTTATTTCCAGCTTTCCTAGCTTTCTAGCTAGATGACGTTAGCTAGCTACATTGTATTCAAGACTGTGATGTGAATGAGCCAAGGAGACGAGATAAGTACTGTCAGAAGCCTGTACAAAGCTGCACATCAAGTGTCTTCCTCCGACTGATGTCTGTGCAAGCTTAGGTTGTGAACTACAGTGTGAAAAGAAGCGGCCGCTGAGATCGTGCGTTCCCCATTATGTAGGAATTAACTCACCACATCGCTTTTTGTCTGGATGAAGGATCGTTGGCACATGGGGTGGTTAATGGCCCACGGCTTTCAGCCTTGGGCCAAAAACCACCCCCAGTGTGCCAAATATTGTTGTATATGCACACCGTGTCATGGTTTATATCTCACATATAGCTTCAGCCTTCTCTTCCACCCTGAACTTCAGATAGAAGGCTTGTGTTTTGTTTGTCTCTCTTAATCATTTCTGTGCAAATTCACTGATCTTTAAATCATCTCAATGGCTCATCATAATTTCAGGGCCCACTATATGAGTTAATCCACACGCTGAACAGATCGGTGAATCTGCTGCAGTAGCACAGGTCGCTGACCATTTATTGAAGATTCATAATTGGTTTAAGATTGACTTGCAGTATGTCTGTGAAATGCAGTATGTCTTGTAAATGCCGTTTGATATTGAACATGGCGGCGTTGCAACCCAACCCCTTGGTCTTGATACAAGTTTTATTCACATGGTGTTTTGGATATACTTCACGATGCCATGAAACATTGACAGTACACAACTGACAATGCAATCGTTTTATTCATGTACTAAACTCAAAAAAGGAGAAAGACGTTTTTTGAATGACACTGACATTATATAGATTGTGAGAGTAAATGGTTCACAATCGCCATGTTCCCACTAATTTTACATAGGATTTGCTTGTTTTTTACAATGGCAGTATGGTACTTTCTTCTTGAAATGGATTGGACTGTCCCATCATACATAGCAGAACACAGCCTAAGAACTATAACAAGCTAACTAATTATTATCAATATGTTATCAAAGTGCAGTCATTTCTGTGAACTGGTGTTCTTATGCCCTTGTCAGATTCCATGGCCCATGTTTGTATGTATTTGTATTGTATTTGTGTATGAACCCAGGAAGAATATTTCAATTTCTAAATGGGTTTCTAAAGAAACCAAAAAGCTTCAACCAACGAGATGCAGTGGATGTGAAGAATGCATTACACCTGGTTCCCCGATTTATCAAAAACAGCAAATGCGGCTAAGCCAAAGCCACTTGTCATAGATGTCCAGACCCTTTCACAGCTAACGGGTCTTCAGCTTTCCTCACAGCACATGGCATCACATTCATCCAGAGCAACTTACAAAGCAAGAGTACTGTTGTGTCTCTACTTTCATTCAACACAACTTCACATTCAATGAGGAGACATGTATGTTCACAGCACATGAAATTGAATTTGTGGGGTTTCGCATGTCAGCCACGGGCATCTCCCCACTGCAATCCAACGTTGATGCTATCCAAAAGGTCCCTGAGCCCACGTCTGCTTCCCAACTAGCATCATTCCTGGGCATGGCAGCCTATTGCATGCGGTTCCTACCCCAATATTCTTACATCACTGCTCCACTTCGGCAGCTACTCAAGAATGATGCACCCTGGGAGTGAAGCACCACCTCACTACCCCACCTGTTCTAGCCCACTTTGACCTTTCCTGCTCCACAATCGTGACTTGCAATGCCTCTGCTGTGGCTGTGGGTGCGGCCATGTCACAGCTGCAGGAAGGGGTGGAGAAACCCATCGCTTTTTCTTCCCGCGCTCCCAGCCCTGCAGAACAAAAATACTAAGTGGGGGAACGTGAAGCACTCACTTGCATCTGGGCATGGGAGCGCTGACATCTGTATTTGTACGGCCGTACAATTACTCTCAGAACGGATCACCAAGCACTCACTGCATTAATGGCCACCTCAGGGACTGGATACAAGGCTGTCCGCCTCGACCATTGGGCAGATCGCCTACAACAGTGCAATTACCGATTGCAGTTCACACCAGGTAAAGAGAACGTCATTGCGGACCTGTTGCCTCGCTCCATCACGATGCTGGCCCCAACCTCCCCGTCTCCGGACAGTGAAGAGGATCTGGTGCAGCTTATACACTCGCCCCTGCAGGACACAGTGTCCCTACAGGAGCTGGCACAAGCTTCAGTGGCTGAACCCTTCTTTGATATCCCCAGGGAGTACATAACAAAGGGCTGGACAGCTCGCGTGTCCTCAGCCGCACGCACGTGTGAAGCATGAGCTCACGTGCTGCAACAACACCTGCATTGCCCGTGTGCACTGTGCTGTGATACCTAAAGCACTGCGGGGGCGGGTGTTGGCGATGGCACATAAAGGTCACCTCGGGGTCATTAGGCTGAAGCAACGATGCCGGGACCTGGTGTGGGGGCCAGGCATCGATCGTGAGATCGGGGGGCTTGTTCGAGACTGCTCAGTGGGAGGATGGGGCCCGCCAGATCCACGTCTGCTACAGCCACTTAATTGGCCGTCACGACCCTGGGACCTTCTCCAACTGGACATTTTTGGAGAGCTCCATACTGTCCCTCACCACAACCGCTTCTTTGTTGTGTTATATGATCAAGTGGCCGGAGGTTACTGCCATGGGCTCAGTCACATCTGCGGACCTAATTAATTTCCTGGAACAGCTGATTGCGCGCTGGGGACTACTCCGAACCATTACCACAGATAATGGCCTTCCGTTTGTGTCAGCTGAGTTCTCCTCATTTCTGGCTGAAAAAGGGATCAACCACATTTGCACTGAAGTCTACCAGGGAGGGGGTGCTTTAATAGAAAAAAACGGACTTAGAGCACACATGGCTCAGGGCTGCTCATTCACAACCTCTCTCACTCAGACCCTCCTTCATTAATGGGCAACTCCGCACACAAGCACAGGGGCCGCCCATGCATTGCTGCCCAGAGCCTCCCAGATCCCCTCAGCAGCAGAATCAGCAGTACAGCGCCACCAGCGCAACATGAAAGAGACGTTAGACAGGAGGCGCCACACACAGCCCACCACCATCGCTGTGTTTGACTGGGTCAGGATCTGTCGACCCCATTGTGGCAAAACGCTCCACACTTGTTGGTCTGCTCCCTGTCAGGTCTGTCCGTCGACTAGGCCCAGAAACATTCCAGCTTACGGACGGTTCTCGGTGGCACGCCGGTCGTCTGCGTAAAGTGCCAGCACCTGCAGTTCCTGGTGTGCTAGACCCCTCTACCACGGCGATCGCTCTGGTCGCGAAGGACATCCCCTTTGCCATGCCGGGCCAGCCTCCAGTCGTGCAGTTGCCTTTAGCTGGAGCATCCCCTCAGCCTGTGAGGGCTCGTACACGCCCTGGTCACTTGCGTGACTTTGAGACTTCCTTCCACACCTGACTCTCAGGTGAAAGGAGAGGGGGATGTTGTGTCTGTACTTTAGTTCAGTATTTGTTTAGTTAGTATTTAGCATTTATAATAATATGCATTGTTGCTTTGCACAGTTTGCACAGTTAGACAGCTTGCCATCTTGTGCCCTAACTCTGTCCACTCTTCATCTCTCCTTAGTTTTCCACCATTCCATCTCTTCTACTTTCTTCTGCTTCCATTTGAATTTGCATTGTTGTTCTCTTTTATGTTTGCAGTGCACCCTCCTGTCTTCTCCTCTCCTCCCCTCGGTCCCGAAGTGTTGGCGACAACGGCGTTCGATGGCAGCAGCGTCGGTGGCTCTTGCACCTTACAATGCCCAGGAGCACGGAGCGGGACAGAGGGTGGCTTTTGCGCCAACGAGCCTTCTCCCAGATGAGAAGCGCTATGGCGAGTTAATTCCTACATAATGGGAGCGGCCTGAGAGAATACGCGGGCAGCGATACCCTCGTGAACGTGGCGAATCCCCGGCAGGCACGCGGTGAGTAATTAGGCTGGCCCTGCAAATGTCAGCCTCAGCTTGTTTATTCTCATTATTTCATCATTTTAAAAACCCTCTAGGTGACGAGACATGCAGTATAGAGCATAATTACTGTTATTAGCATACTAATTGGACGCCAAAATAGGCCAAGTTACAAGGTAGCCAACTGCAACACTTTCACATTTGTCAAACGGCGTGGCGAGGGGGCAGCATGTTCTTGTGCCGAGCCCCTCATCCTGATTGGCACTCGTTTTCCATAAAGCATCCAACCAGGGGCTCTCCTACTCTTCGTAAGCACGGTCATGCCCAGGCATGGCATGGATTGTGTCTCCAGGGAGACCCCGAGTCACGCTGCATGTGGACAGCAGGTCCCCTGGTTTTTGGAGGGCGACGGTGAAGTTGATGAACTCTGGCAGAATACGGAGGACTTCAGATGATGTGCGGAGTTTGTTCGGTTCAATTCCAATGCTCTTGATTAATGATGAATCTGATCCTCACACTAATGCTACAATGCTATGCATGAAATGAAGGAGTGCATGTCAAAATGTCCAAGACCGCCTGCCTGCCAAGTTCAAAACTTTGTTTGGCTTGTTCCTGAAAGGACATGAAAATATAACAACTGCAAGACACCGGGACTGCAACACCAGAGCTCAGTGTGTGTGTGTGTGTGTGTGTGTGCATGTTTGTGTGTGTGTGTGCATTTGTGTGTGTGTGTGTGTGTGTGTGTGTTTGTGTACGTATGTGTGTGCATTTGTGGTTGTGTGTGCCTGTGTATATGTGTGTGTGTGTGAGAGAGAGAGAGAGAGAGAGAGAAAAAAGAGAGAGAGAGAGAGAGAGAGAGAAACTGCTTCCATCCCCCTTTAAACTGGCCTTTTCTCCCCATACCCTCCTAATTCATTGCTTAAGCCTAGCCTCTTCCTGCATGTAAAAAAGGCAATTTAGCGCCCAGGTGCCCCCCTCCTCACTTTAACTGCAAATAGCCTGCACTGTGCTCTGAGGGTTTGATCTGATGGCCCTCGGGGTACAGATAGGAAGCTGATAGGGCCTGCTCCATCTGCCATGGCTTGTGGCCATGCTCCTTTCATTTATGAAAGCACCATTTTTTATTCCTCTTCTCAATTTGCATATCAAAGCCCAGGACAGAGCCAGCCCCACTGGTCTCAAAGGAGCAAACTCAAGACAGTGTCAACACACAGACTCTGGCCAAACAAAGACCGTTTTTTTCCCCCCCTCTCCGTCCGTTGCTTTTTTTCCCCCCTACCATGATTGTTTGTTCTCTGCCAGGCCCTCGTCTGAACTCCGGACTGCATATCTCTCTCTCTCTCTCTCTCTCTCTCTCTTTCTCTCTCTCTCTTCTCTCTCTCTCTCTCTCTCTCTCTCTCTCTCTCTCTCTCTCTCTCTCTCTCTCTCTCTCATACACACACTCATTCACACACACTCACTTTCTCTCTCTGCCTCTATTCATTTCAAGTTCCTGGTAGAATTCTGTGAGTGACAGGAGGGAAGAGCGACAGAAGAATAGAAAGACAGCAATGCTGGAAACTCCCTCAGCCCACAATTTCCAACAAAAAGTCAATTTCACCAGAGAGTGCAAAAAGTATTACTGTGCCCATTGTGAAATGCATAAACATCAAAGCCGTTCCTTGATATTAAACGGTACTTTTTAGTAAAATAAAAGCATATCACAGCCACCGATTCCTCGATACAAGCCTAGTACACATTGATCACTTTAGCCTTTTTGTGCAGGCCAGCGATGTCTTGTGAATATTCAAGGTTTCTTACAGAAAGTCACATTTGGGAGGTTCCAAACACTTTATGGTTAACATGGGAGGTGTGGGACCATCAAGGGTCGAGGGTTATGGAGCAGGAGGCCGTCTCTGCTGTAATGAAGGCAGACGGTTGAAGGCAGAGCTGAGCTGCTTCTGTTGTGGTGAAACATGTTGAGGCAAAGGGAGTTTAAAGGCGTTGGACAGGTGAGCCAGCTGTCAGTGGGAAGGGGCAATGCCTCCTGCAGGGCCATGACCATGTGAACATACCAGGCTACCATGGAGGCCTCCCTCTGATGTGAGCCTGAATCAAAGGGAGGCCATTTTAACTTTGATGATTTCCTGGGAAAAGCAGTGGCAGGCCCTCACACTACCTATCATAAGGCTACTGAATAAACCAAGGTTATAATCGTAAAGAAAAAAAGAAAATTGAAAACTGAAACTAAGAGGAAAACTAAACGTGAAAAAAAAACATCTTCATAAACGGAAATAAAATAAGAAATGAACCTGCGTGCAAAATGAAAGCTATGCATTAACTGGAATCTTTGGATCAAAAACGAACTAGAATAAAATAAAAAATAACATTCATTATTTTCAGTCTTGGTCATTAAAATTGAATGAAATTCAGGTTTTTTTCTTTTAGGACATTTGGCGGGTGACCTGGGCCATGAGATGGCGATGTTTTGCACAGACTCATATTGTGCATCAAAGAAAGTAGCTTGCCAGTCTATCAAGCTCTATCAAGCTCTGACCTAGTCCTCCACCTGTTACTACTCTAACATGTCAGCAGTTTTCACAGTTCCCTTGGTTGGTAGTTTTGAGACGGTCCCTGTAGTGGAGATCAGTACTGTCTCATTGAATTATTGGGTGCTGATGCAGGGCACCTGTCAGGAATTAGGTAGAAACCTGTCTTTTAAAAGTGTCCACCTGGGAAGTGAAGGAGGAGAATTGGGTGGATTCGGTGCATGGCAGAGGAAGAGGTTTGATTTCTTTTCTTTTCTTATTGACGTTTTATTTTGCAATGCTTATATTAAGGTTTTCAAGTTGGCTTTCTCGCGTGGAGTGCATGTGATTCTCTTTGTTTATGTAACATGCGGCAGGACTTACCTGGCTTGGGGGTGTGTGTGTGTGTGTATGTGCGTGTGTGCGTGTGTTTTTTTTCTGTCCCTAACATTAGACTACTAACACTGAAGCTAAATAATAAATCAAAAAATGAAAACGCACTATAATAACTTTGGAACAAACCCAGCTAAGCAAATATTTCAAGGATGTTGATGTATGTTCCGATTAGATTCCCATTTGGTTGGGAGATAATGTGATGACAATGCTCCCCGAACTGTATTCTGTAGAGATGGAGGGCACAGGTGGAACTTAACAGTAAATTCTTAACTGATATCGGGAAGTTGTTGTGGACCAGCTTGCTAGATCTTGTAGTAGAATTAGAGACATGTGGGGTAATCAAGTCCAGGCTGAATGCAGTATTGGATATTCTCTAGACTGTCGGTAAATGATGATCCTAGATGGTCTGAACGGCCTATTCTCCTCATTGTGTGCTATGTTCTTATTGTTCCAAAACAGTTCTGTTAAAGTCACAGAAAAACTTTCCAGGCATGTTGCATATAAATGAATAGGAATGACCATCCATAATTTAACTGGATGAACTAGACTACGCACACCCATGAATGAGCACACACACACACACCCACAGCAGATACAAAATAAAGCAAAAGCTTTGCCAGTCAACATTATGCTGATGAACTTGTCATGACCTAATGCCATCACTGTCTGTGCGGCTGCGTCTCTTCCATCCTGCACTTGTGTCATGAGCTTCCTCATTCCCCACATATATAATGCTTGCATGGCAGGATATTACAATAAGACCACCATACACTCACAGAAGACTTCAACCGGGTCGCCTTTAATGAAATCCTGCATTTAAAACGGTTCACTACCATATTGCTTACTTTGTCAATGACCAGACACAATAGTCGCACTAGCTCCAATCCATTTGTCATGCCTCCTCCTTCTCAGTCCCATAGCTTGGGTTGTCTCAGCCATAAGGATCACCATATTATACAGTAGTTAGCCCTTACTGCATGCTCATGTAGTGGATGAGCTCTGGTATGTGAGCGTCCGCTACAGAATGTGACGTCAATAAGAGTGTGATTAGTTCCCAGAGTCAAAGACTTAAGTCTTTAGCTCGGCAGGCTAAATCGCTCTCTTGTCGCGTTGAGATCCTCGGTTCGAAACTCACTGTGGGCAGAACCAACTCTGTTACACTCATTAGGCATCATCACCCCCACATCCTCATTTGGAAAGTACCGTAGTGCAGTACATAAGAACATAAGAATACATAATGATGAGAACGGGCCGTTCGGCCCATCTAGGCTCATCATGTCCTAATCTAAAGAGTATCTAGTACTACATCTAGCCTGGACTTGAATAGCCCAAGCATTTCTACCTCTACTACCTGACCTGGCAAGCTGTTCCAGGCATTGACAACTCTCTGTGTAAAGAAAAACGTCCTAATATCTGTACGGAATTTGCCTTTAACTCATTTCCACCTGTGGCCTCTTGTTCTGCTGACCCCACTTATCTTAAAAAATCTTTGGTATTTTACTTTGTTAATCCCTTTTAGGAATTAAAAAACCTCAATCAAATCCCCCCTAATTCTCAGTTTGTTAAGTTTAAATAGATTGAGTGCCTTAAGTCTATCATCATAACTTTTACCTTCCATACCAGGTATCAGTTTAGTTGCCCTTCTTTGGACTTTTTCAAGAGCTTATATATCTTTCTTGTAGTGCGGTGCCCAGAACTGCACACAGTATTCTAAGTGTGGTCAAGCAACTAGTCCAGTAGCTGGGATCGGTGCTGCATGCTATTTGTTCTGAGGTCAGGAACAGAGACCGCAAAGCCCCTCTAGTGCACAGTGATCATTTTAATGCGGCCGCCCAAAAGAGAGGTAAGAGCCTCTGCCCAGTGATTCGAACAGGAGAGCCGGGGCTACACAGGGCTTCTGCTCGGCAGCTTCCGAAATGCTCGGCTGAGTTGTTGTTCAGGTACTCGGATGTGATACCTTCTATGACTGTTTTTAAAAAAACTCAGAACACAGTGAGTGCATAAAGGAATGGAAGTCTCTCAGGCTTGTGGTTTTGATTTTTAGTTTCAGCATTCAGAATATGATCATTGCGTATCATTCAGGACGAGACATTTTCCGGACCGAACTCGAGTAGCAGACGTGTGAGCACACCTGGAGAGAGACAGATGCGATATGTTTACAGATGCATAAGCAAGGCGCAATATCTAAGTGTCTGTCTGTGGGGGACAGGCTTGTCTGCATGTGCGTTTGTATGTGTGTGTGTATGTGTGTGTGTGTGTGTGTGTGTGTGGGGCATGCTTGTCTGTATGTGCGTGTGGGGGCATGTTGGTGTGTTTTCATGAGTGCTTGTGTGTGTCTTTGTATATGTGTGTGTATGTGTGTGCAGGGGGGCATACTTGTCTGTATGTGCATGTGGGGGCATATGTGTGTGCATGTGTATGTGTGTGTGTGTGGGTGTGTGTGTGTGTGTGTGCGCATGTTTGCATTTGTACATGTGTGTGGAGGGGGCATACTTGTCTGTATGTGCGTGTGGGGGCATGGGCATGTGTGCATGTGCATGTGTGTGTGTGTGTTCATGTTTGCGTTTGTACATGTGTGTGTGTGGGGGCATGCTTGTGTGCATGTGTGTGTGGGCAGGGATCATGCATGTGCGTGTGTGTGCGTGTGTTAGTGTGTGTGGGGGGGGCTGTAACGCTCACTGTGAGTGTGTGCATGAGTGCATGTGTGTGTGTGTGTGTTCATGTTTGCGTTTGTACATGTGTGTGTGGGGGCATGCTTGTGTGCATGTGTGTGTGGGCAGGGATCATGCATGTGCGTGTGTGTGCGCGTGTGTGTGTGTGTGTGGGGGCTGTAACGCTCACTGTGAGTGTGTGCATGAGTGCATGTGTGTGTGTGTGTGTTCATGTTTGCATTTGTACATGTGCGTGTGTGGGGGCATGCTTGTGTGCATGTGTGTGTGGGCAAGGATCATGCATGTGCGTGTGTGTGTGCGCGTGTGTGTGTGTGTGTGTAACGCTCACTGTGAGTGTGTGCATGAGCACGCGTGTTCACACGTGTCAGTGTGATTAGTCTCCACCGGCCCCTCTTCCCACCGCCCGTGGATTGGACGGGAGATTTCTAATCATCAGCGCGCTCCTCTCGGAACAAGTGTGGCGGCTGAGGGGGAGAAAGAAATGTCCCCTCGCTGTTTTTGTCTCCGGCAAATGGAGTTTGGGAGAGCTCCAGTCACTCTGCCTCGCCATTCTTTCTTTAATGTGTTTCAGATGAGTTGCCGTTTGGCTTCCTTCAGGCCCGTCAGCAGAGCAGCCTCCGTTGAGCGCGGGCGCAAGGGTCCCCAGGGAGATCCTCACAATAGATGTATGCATGCTTCACTTCGCCCTAATTTATTGTGGGAGTGCCTATATTTTATCTGCGGGAGCCAGCCCTGGAAGAATGATGGGCCCCAGGTTTGCATTTCTTTTTTTTTCTCTCTTTTTTTTTTTGTGAATTCAGTGGAGGGAATTAAACCGCTGCTAATGCTGCAGACGTCTGATTGTGTCACAAATTTGTGGGCTGTCAACCGAGAGGGCGCGCGAGACGGAGACCCACTTCCAGCACCTCTAGCTGGGACCGGCCATTCTGTTTCCTGCACAGCACAAGCGGGCACAAAGCACAGAGCCGTAGGATTTAGGGCACGTGCACACTTCACCTGGAACCCAAACATAGCATTCCTCCCACTCGTACTAGTAAACTTGACTGTAATTCCCTCGTTAATGGGATTTATGTAACCAAAAGCCTGTGACAGTGTGAGAGACAGGAGTTGTGTTTGTCACTATATAAATGTTATCAATATGGAAAAGAACACTATTTTTGCACACAATGAGGTGGGCCCAAATGGGCCTTGGATGCTAATTAGATGAAACAGAGTTTTGATCATTTTTTTCATAGTGACAATTTATTTGCTTATGTTGCAATTTCTTTTGTCAAATTATTGTTGATTTTTTCTTTCCAGTGCCATTAAGACAAATGGACACTGTGCTGATTGTAATTTTGCTGTACATACACACACAAACACACTTCCACACACACACACACACACACATAATGCATTCTCATACACACCTACAGCAAATCCAGTGCATGGAACAGTCTAGTCTTAGCTCCACCCACTCTCTCCCCACACCACTCTTTCTTATCTCAGTGTGGATTTGTACCTGCCTTTCTCTCTCCCCTCATCTCCCCCCCTTCAGGCTTAATTCAACAGAGGCATATATGCAGTCTGCCTTTCTCCGAGGTCCACACTTCATGCAGTAGATCCATGTTCACCCCCATAAACCATTACTGAAACTACTTTTTTTTCCAAGTCTCATTTTCACCAGCACAATCAGGTTCACAGACAATTCACAGGAGATGAAAACACAAACAAAAAAATCAATTTACTCTGTGGTCAGACCACTCATTTCAAGTTCAGGGAAAGGTTTTTATACAACAATGGTTTGACAAAATTATTTAAATGTTGCTCCGGTCATATTCATGAAGTTAAGATTTGCTTCCCTGATTCTGTACGTCATCTATGGATGCGCCACTGGTAAATGAATCTAAATGCTATGCTTGATTAATTGAGGATATGGTCATTAAAATGTAATAAATAAAATGGCGTATGCTGTCTGCTAATTTTGAGCCAACACAATGCCAATTTGCATTCATTTTCCTCAGTTATGTTCTACAAAGCTGTATAGCATAATGACTCAATTGAAATAACGTGTTTTTGTCACAAAAAAGGTAGCCTAAAATTGAAGCTTTTTTTTGGATTAACACAAAGATGAAAAATGTGTTGTTAACTGCCCCCTTTAGCATGTTAGCTGTTAGTTTTTTGAAGTAATATTACGCTTCAGTAATACTGACACTGAAACATAGGTGTGTACATCATTTGACATTACTAGCACAGACACCACACACATACTCAAACATGCATGCACATCTGCACACATGCACGCACACACGCGCATCCACGCGCAGGCAGAAAATTGGCATTGGGGGGAGGGGATAAGTACATAGCAGCTTCATTTGCATTTCACAATATGACCTTGACTTCCACAGAAACAAGTTAATAAGCCTCAAACAAATTATAAGCTGTTTGGTCGATTTGCCTAGTGAACTGTTAATTGTAAAACTGGAAGACATTATGTTCGGCTCTCCACATTACATCTTTTCTGTTTTAACAGTGACACTTCATTGGGTGCAATTAACAAAGCCTAAGAGATTTATTAACACACTTTTTCACGGTCAATGATCCATTACACTTAAGACATAACATTGTAAAATGCACATTATCTTCTCTTGGAGCTTACAATAATGCTGCCGGAACGCAAGAGACATATGCTTCCCCAGATAAAGAGCCATTATTAGTGCAGGAATCACACAATTTATTGGACATTTAATTAACCACCTCCAAAGGCACTCAAGCAGGTGAGAAGTCCTCCATGGGACAGTACAATTGGAGAAGACCGTGAGCTGAGCGGATGTGCGTTCGCGGTCAAATTCAGACCGCTCGCATTGGACCCAAACCCCTTGACCTCCTGGGGACGGACACCAGACAGTTTTTCTCCGTTTTTGCGGTCCCTCCTTTCCGAGAGCAAGGGGAAGGAAAAAACGAGTGCGGTCTCCGTGCACCCCCTCATCTGTCGTTCTTAGACAGGTGATAGCGTTGTTACCAAGGCACTCTGCCTCCTTTGCTCAATCAGAGCCGTGAGCGTGGTTTTGAGAACGAAACCCAGGCATCTGTCATGTCTCATGTATCTTGCTTATCTCGCTGGGTTTTTTTTCTTTCTGTCGGGCCTGCTTGCTTTTGTTTTGTAGAAAAGCCTGAGAGTGGATATGCTGGGGGTGAATGCAGTGGAACCTGGTTAGTCCATTTAGGCTACGCCACAAAGTAATTGGGAAAAGAAGAGGAAAGCTTGAAGGGCCATCCTGACTGTGTTTTCTGTGGAATGGAAAACTGGTCAATTTACTTAAAAACATGCGTGACTCCTGAAGCCTGACTCTTGAACTGATGCACGGTTTGATGGAGTAGGTTATGAATCATGCTTATGATCACTTGACATCACAGCTGTGTTCTCCTATAAGCGAAACAAGCTAAGAGGCCCCCTTACAGTTGTCTTATTTTAAAAAATAAATTACCATTACATTACAGTCTTGGCAGACACTTGGTGCCCCCAAGTTTTGACCTAACAGCATGTTCTGTATACACGTTGAGTGCATAAGTTATAAATGTTTTTAATGTCTTGGCAGACATCACTTTTCTTGCTCCAGTGGCTGGCATTACTAACATGCTGCAATGGATAGTTGTGTGTGACCTATCTTCAATGTTATCTTCAATGTTGTACAATTATCACACAATTAAACATAACTTGATGAAAGCTAAGGATGAACAGTGCAGGGGAGTTTGTAGCTAGCTAAGGTTATATCAGGTAAAAGGATGTATCCTGGCAAAAAGAGAAAAAAGTTCACCAAGGAAGAAGAATGTGCACAAGACAGTGGTAAGACATACTGTATCTATTAATTTATTTTGCTTCTGTTTCAGGGAGTATATTTCACCTGTCAGTCAGTATGTCTCAATTTCTAACTATTGATGGCCATGAAGGATCATAGCTGACAACTACAGACGATTGAACCAAAATATAATTTAAATAACTTTAGTTAACCATTTTGTCCTTTATTTTCTGTACAAAGTTTGTCCAGAGTCAAGCTATTCTTTCAATTGAGACAGCTGGCAGTTTTAGACTATGTTCATATGTTAACTGCAGCTAAAAGTGACTCAATTCAGATTTTTTTCAGTTCTGATTTGGACAACATATGTATTACACCACATAAGGTGCATTGAAGCTGTTCTGGCGGCTCGTGGTGGCACAACGCCCTATTAAGACTCTTTATGTCGGTGTTTCTTTTCATTTGGCAGTTACCTGTATCTAAACAATGTAAAAACTAATATATAAACTTGTAAATATTATTTTCAAGTCATTTACTCATGATTTATAAGTTATACTGTAGCAAGATAAAAAGCCAGTTTGAAGCTTTAAAGTCATTCCAACAGGTGGGTTTCTACAATAAAATGTTTTATTCCGATGTGTGTTGACAGGCAGAGAAACATCAGTGGAAAAAAGGAAGAAAACCAATATAAGTAAACTCACCACATATCTTCTTCAATGTAATCCCAAAAATGGTAAACGGTCATCCTTTCTGGCCTAGTAAAGCTTCTCCAATTCTTCCACTGGTGTTATTTAAACAGTAACAAAGAAAAACAAACTGTGATGCAGCTTAAAATTGTAATTAATTCATTTTAGTTTGTGGAGTTTGTCATTGGAGAGAAGTAATTAAATCTCTTTATACCTCTTCAGATCACCAATCTCTCTACTTCACCGTAAAAACAACCAAAGGCACTTCTAGTTTTTATAATGACAGAGAAAATTACATGAGATGATAAATAATCATGCCCAGGACACCAACTGGTATAGTTACGGTGAAACCAGTGATGCAGACAGTGGCGGAATGCTATTGCGAAGCTGGCTAGCTACATTTTCTGTAACTCAAAGTTGAGGAGGAACCACAGTGAGGTTAGACTGAATCCGGACCTAAGAATACAGCAAGGAAAAGAGCAGCCTCCAAAGGGAGATCGATGGTGCTCTTTAAGACCCCTGCTATCAGCACTCGTCCTGAGCAGACAAAAAGAATACAAGGATCCCCAAAAGCAAGGCAGACTGATACAGTAACCATTGAAATAATCACCGCACTTTAATTAACCTTGAGAGGAAATTAGCACTCCTGTTAAATGGAGAAGAGAAAGATTTTTGATTACCATTGCGGACCTTGTGGGAATGGTTTCCACGTTTTTCAATCCGCTCGAAAAAAGAAATGAAACATTAACTGGCCTGATTATGGGGGTGTAAGATTAGGGGTGGGAAAAAAACAAAAGAGATTTTGTTTTTCTGGGGTCTCTGGTTGCTGATTGGCATTCTGGGCTGTTTGTGAAGCATAAAGGTGCCGGTGGATTAGTCATGGATGAGCAGAGGTCCAGCTGTGTTGGCTTTAATGGGAGAGACGTATGCCATCAGGAGATAGACCTGGGTGAGGCTAGATAGCAAAACAGTCCATTTTACATTTTGTAAGAGTTTTTTTTTTTTTTTTCTTTTCGCTTTCAGTCTTTTCTATGTATTATGAGTGACAAAATGGTTGCTTTCAGGTTTTCTCTCTTATAAATGGACAGAGGTTCCACTGGTTCCGTTTGGACCACTTATTTCTGGCATCTGTGTGGTGCCGCCACCCACAACCATGGTCCATGGCAGGAATGACGGCTGTATGCCAAGCCAAAGGGACGATGTCACATGAATATGATCGACCAATCAGAGCCTGTCCTCCATTGACATGAAAAGAAACAGATCAATGATGTTTCAAATTGGATTCCTTGTATATAACTGGATCATACACGCTGGTTGATCAGTTCTTCCCATGGAACGTCCTTCATATTTCATTAGTCCTCTGGCTTGCCATACGTCTGAGCCCGCTAATAATGGTCAGTGCCAATGCTGGGTGTGCCTCAGGGCCCACACCGAGAGCCCATTCAGATCCATTTAGTCTGCTCTCCATCATCATACACTGGGGAGGTGAAACACATTGCTCCCCCACTGACTGCATTCCACGGTACCTGGGCAAACATCTGCTGCCGACAGCGGCAATTAAAACATAAAAGGTCTCAATGGAATTGTAATCAGAATTGTCTGCAGCTCTGTGTGTGGAGCGTTAGGGGGTAAAGGAGGCCTCCCTTCGGAGGAGAATCCCACGGAGACTCCACCATGGCAGGAGCACTCACAGCCTGCCGTATGAAGGGTGGGCACCAGGGTTGGGCTGGTGGGATCTCCACCAATGTGGGACATTGCACAGCTCTTCCACCATTGGCTCCTGGTTATTAAGCAGTATGTCCCTATGATAACAGCTGCATTCAAGTACTGGCTTGTTTGCAAAGATCTTAAAAGACAAGCGGAATTTGAACTCCTCACAGGGCGCACAAAAGAATGCTCTCAAAAGTAAAAATAATAAAAATAAACATTCCTGCTTCAGTCATCATTTATTTTTACGGGGGAATCCAAATCAGAGCTAAGCTGTTAGTTCTATCAGACTTACCACAAGAAGAAATGTTAGTCCAACCATCAGAGGTGGGTGAATTAAAATATAGGTGAAGTTAATGCATTCTAATGTTCATTTTCATTCACGTTGATGTGCATTTTCTACATTGTGCATCACGGGGGGGGTGCTGAAGCTGAGCTGCGAGGAGCCCGGTCGAGGAGCTGAGTTCCAGTGAGTTCTGGCGCTAATTAAGCAGCGGGAGTCATCTCAGACGGTCATCTCAGCTTCTGCCATCTGGGAGACCCTTCGACCTCCGAGGGAATTGTGGCATAAATGCAGAGGGCGAGGTGATGCCAAATCAAAGGCACAAAGAACAAAACCACCAGCAATGCGGTGAAATGCCAACTGATGCTCGGACTATTGTAAAATGGTAACAGACATGATGGTATGACATTTCTGACCCACAGGTTTACCGTCCCTTACTAATGAGCATGGGGAGGAGGGGAAACATCCTTGTGCTTTGCACAGCAATGAGAGAATTACCTTAGGGGCAGAATCAACATTTCAAATCCAACATTTAACATCAACAATCTAACAGTATATGTGAGGAATGCAATTGCATCACATGAGTTTATTTAACACAGGACATTTTGCTGCGCAGGGAACCGTACCACTGTCCTGCTGAAAGTCATACAGTCTTGAATAAGTGTTCACGCCGCTCCAAATCACTTGTACTGGCCTGAGGTATGGCCACCAGCTCTGTGTATTCGAGCAGAGCACGGTGCAGCCGTTGATGACTGAGTGTTTGTAGACCAATGTGTAAGGCTGTTTTAAGTGTGCTGTTCCCTAGGTTGGAACGCAGGATTTCAATTACCCCTCTGGGCACTATTCCACAGCAGGGGCGTGGGGGTCACAGAGGTCACAACACAGAAACATATCGCCATTACATTTCCTCTCCTCCATATAATGTTATACATTCACTGTAGCACGTGATGCTTTTATTTTGGAGACATGGTTTAACTTTAAATAGTTTGTCTACGTTTTATTATTTGTATTTTTTACATCGCGTGCCTTGCATGGGAATTGTTTGTCTACTCTAGCATGTGATATGTTCTTATTTCTCTAAATTACACGTTATTTTGCATTACGGGTGTCTAATGCATTGGAAGTCAGCCAAGGATGATGGCACCACTAACAGAGCTTTTTATTTTTATATAATTGTATTTATCCAGCTGGTTCAACTGAGAACTCAGTTCTCATTTTCAGTGACAACCTGGAGAATCAAAGTGTGTAGGGAATGCAAGGGACTGCGTAGCCGATCAAATGTGTAGAGGGGTGAAGAAGAAAAAAAGAGAAGAAGAAGAAGAAGAAGAAGAAGAGGTGGCATCCGGTATCTCATTAAATAAATATACAGGGCACAAATGGCTACGATGAAGTGCAGGCGCTCGGTAAACAGAAGTCAGTGCAAATGGGGAATCTTAGCAGGTAACGCACACACACACACACACACACGCACGCACGCACACATGTTGTACCCAAGTGGTATGGGCATGTAGCACTGTAGGACCAATGAGATTCATTAAGTGTGATAACAATGAGGAGCTATTAACATCGCAACTCTCTCCGCGTCCAGCTCGGCACTCCTCAGGTGAGGCCAGCAGATCCCCTCGCTTAATTACACAGTGTGCTTTCACACTGCCCAGAGGGCTAATTTGCTTTTGTTAGCCAGTGGGGTCAACTGCGTTAAACACATACACTACACGACTACCGGTAGATTGGATTACATTATTTAAATAAATACAGGGCAATTTGTCAATGTCATGTTAGGGTGCCCCCCCACCCACCCGCTCCCTCCCCCACTCTCATCTCCCCAACAGCAAAACAGCAGGAAATGGTAATCTTGACTGCATTAACCTCTGTTAGGAATAGCTGACCTGTATTCTTTGTTTAGGCAAAGAAAATGTTCCTGAACTTTACAGCATTGTACTCTGTGTGTTTGTGTGTGTGTGTGTGTGTGTGTGTGTGTGTGTGCGTGTGTGCATGTCTCAGGGTGGGAGGGGGATAACGAGGAAGGAAAAGAGAAAAGAAGGGAGGAAAGAGAGAGATGAAAAACATTTTTTTTCCCAGGAATTCACTGACTCAGGTATCTGGAGAAGAAAGCTAACAGAAGAAATGTGGTCAAATCTCCTTCCCGTGGCTTCCACTCCTCACTGCAGTCATTTCAACTGGCAGGAGACGCGAGGGGAATAGATCCGAGGGGCTCTGGGCTTCCTCCAGCGGTTATTAAACCCTTTTCAAACACTCTCGCTGGGAGAGGCACACTGCGTCCATGCTCTATCGTGTTGTCTATGTTTTACACAGCCATTGCTCTCAAAGGGAACTAATAGGCCTGGGACATGCTTTCCGTATTAAAATGAAGATAAACTCGCGGAGGTCAGGTCTGTTCCTGCTTTCAAAGCCCTCCAGCCTCACCCAAGTCTGCGCCCGTTCCTTCTCTCCTCGCCCTTCGGCGAATGATTATTGCAAGCAGGCTTAAGTGAGGGTGCTTCCTATAGCGCTGTTGTCTGCGAGAGAACGGCATTGTTGTCGGTAGGTAGCGAGTAAGACGGGTGCTGATAGTGCAGGAAATTGGATGCGTATGACTCTGAGAACTGCTTCCGTGGTTCTCCGGGGGGGGGGTTCCCTCGCGCTGTCGAAAAGCTCTGTTGTCCCCTATTCCAGTGAGCTTTCAGGCCACCTGATTTGTTCCAGTTGTAGGTCACATGATCTCAGATGTCACAATGTTCTCTTCATTATATGTATGTATACTCTGGTACGTGACTGGGAGGTCTGTAAAGAATGGCAATGCGTTACGCAACTCATAGCTCTTTGAATAGGGGTTGCAAATTACAGTAATTGAGTATTAATAACTGTATAATAGTTGTACTCCGCAAATACAATATACAGTACAGCATACAAATTATCCTCCCTGGCATTACATTAACATCTAATCCGGTGTTATGGGTTGCATTTGTATTCATTTTACAACAAATGATAACATGACTATGTACAGGTTCCGACCTGACTCTAGTTTGGAGCAATTCATTTAAACCCATTCTCAACCATTGCACTCAATAGCCCTGCACTATGGTGTGGGCGAAACAACACAGGCACGAAAACATGCAAACACAAACACAAAATCACACACAGATACACAGATCAAATGCATAAACAGACACAAATGCACACTCAGCCTCAGTCATACAAACACAAGCAGAAATAAAATGAGTCATGAAATATAAATATAAGGCAAATATAAATATGCACAATCACATGTAAGCACATCCGCAGAAGCACAATTAACCGCAGGCACGTATACATGTACAACATGCACATACACTCATTCAGACACACACACTTGCACATACACACAATCGCGCAAACAGTCATGCACAATCGCACTTACATGCATGCCCAGGAACACACAATCAATCACAGATACACACTTATACAGCATGCATACAAACACATATAGACATGCATTTGTACACACACACACACACACACACACACACACACAAAGCTCCTTCAGCTTCCTCTCTGGATGCAAAACCCACCAGCCCTTAGACACATCCTCTTCATCTCACATATCCACTTCTCTGCAACCCAAACCTGGGTCCCTCTCTCCAGAGATCAATCAGTACTGTGTGTGTCCTGGATCCCCAACACACAACACACACACACACATGCTCACTTTTTCTTCCACTGCCCAGAGACCCATCGTCACCGGTCCGGGAGCGGACGGAGGCCCACAGCTGGGTATGGGGCCCAGTATGGGCTGCCCGGCATTGGGGCGTCCCTGCCTGTTGGCCTCTCGTGTTTGCTTTGCTGGATGAAAGAGAAGCCGGGAACATTGCTGAGTCCTCTCCTTTCCTCACCACCTTCACCCGCAACTAAAAATCACCACTACAGAAGCGTTTCTCCTTTACTTGCAGTTCAAAGAGCGCGCTTCCTTTCTCCTGCAGTCAACTCCTATCCAGATCTCACCGCAGAGTAGTGAATCGGGAATTTCCTTCTCCCCCATAGGCCCTCTTTTCCTTTCCACGGCTGTCCACCGCTCCATCTTGCCTGGCAGGATTTCATTTGATAGTGCTAAATGTTCTACTGCAGCAGTCACTGGAACTCCAGACAATGCACAATGTTACATATTACACCTATTAAAATGATGTTTTCCAGATCCAGATGCAATTTTCTGCTTGTTCCATTATTATCAATGTTCCATTAAACAAACAAATACCATTTTAATTTTATTGACGCAGAAATAAAAGCACACAGCTCTAGCGATTAGCGTCTCTGTGAAATGCATGTCAGTAATATGTCTTTAATTCCATAGCTGGGTGGCCACAGCTCCTGGCCACAAGTACCTTCCATGAACCAAAATGTGAATGTTGTTGCGAACTGCAGAGCTCTTTATAGTAATTTATTTTATAGTCAAAAATATCTTCATGGTCCATTCAGAAAATATCACAATGTTTTATCTGCAAAAAGGTAGATGCCATTGTAGACTGTTGTTTCTATACTAATGGGAAAGACAAATGAAGTGCTTCATATGGTTACAAAGATTGCCATAGATACAAATTCTGTATGAAACTGTTTCATTCGACTTTCAACTTTCATTTATTTTCATTCTGACATTCCTTTTAAAAATCTCCACCAAATTCAAACATTACTGAAAAGATATAGTTAAAGCCCAAAAGCAAATATCTTCTCGAGGGAGAAACAAAATGAAAGATGTCAATTGTGACAAAATCTTTTATAAATAAATGAAATATTAACAAGTAATATAATTCAGAAAAATTATTGACCTGCACTCTGATGTCACAAATAATGAGAAAAATGAAAACCAAGGGAAATCGTTTATAACGTTTTCAGATGAGATGAGTAGTCAATATTTTCCCTCTGTCATTATTTTCACCTGTTCAGCTGCTAGAAAATGACGATTATCGCCCTCGCCGTGTGGGCTAAAAGACCCTTCAAGCTGGGTTCGAACATGGTAAAAGTCTTCCACGGAAGCTCGCACTGGTTCATACGGGAGGACTGTCTGTGTTTTGATTCTACATGAGAGGAGCGGTCAGGGGACACACACCAGAGATATACTTCAGTGTGTTGATAGAGCAGAATTCAATTTCTTATTCTTATTTAGATCAAATCTCGAGGACAGACTGGTGCAGTACCCGATGTTCCGGCAACGCTTTTCTCAAGGGAGCGCTGGTCTATTTCTTGTGACTGCTCCCCGTCCAGCTCATCTTTTATTTACACCTATCTCTTATGGGGTATATTTAGATATTAGCACCATAAACATTGATTGTTTTCTACAACTGGGTTTGCTGCAAGCACAATTGCTGCCTTGATTTCATAAAAGAACACCAAGCTCACTACAGTAAATTTGAAGTATTAAATTGTTAAAACTAATTGTTTGTTTTTGTGGCATAACCCTAACATTTTCTGGTGTCTGTAACAGATAAATAAAATATAGAGACTAGCTCTAATGCATGTGACTCTTTCTGAGATTAAGATTATGGGATTAGACTGGCGATGGAACATTTTCAAATGTGAAATCATGGGTTACTGAGAAGGGCAGTTTGTTTCAATTCTTTCCTCGTTTTGTTTTTTATTCATGTGGAGTTCACTCAATAATATTTCATAGCAAGTGAGGGCCCAAAAAACAATATACCGTGAAAGCAAAGCTAATTCACGTGAGAATTCTCCTCACACACTCTCCCAAACTCTCAGAGCAGTTCCCTTAAGCTCGGCTTTGAGGGATTCTTAGCTCTTTGTACAGAGGACATTGATGCACTGTTCACAGAGGAAAACGATGGAGTTGATTCAGCGCTTTATTTCAATAAACTTGCGTCTTCAATAAACTTTTTTGTGTGAGAAGGAAAAAGAACGCTTACAACACCCAGCTACCCCTTCTCTCTATCACAGCTCCAGGTCCAGTTACACTGTCAATTCTGCCCACCACCTTTCAATTCAGCTGTGCTTTGTGGATAACACCATACGTCAAGCAGCACAGCCCTGGTCTCTTTACCCGTCTGACGATATGTCACTTGGCATTTGCATATTGTACGTTGTAAGTGTGTCGCGTGTTACGAGAGCATGTTTTGCGATGTTAATTCGCAACCGTGCCTTCTCCTCCTCCGTGCGCCCCCCTTCCCCGCGGAGTCTAGAGCTCGGCGCTTTCGCTTCGACGCAGATCACATCCGAAGCTCCCTGACTCTCCCCTCTCCATTTCCAAGAGCTGTTTTGATAGCGGCGGCGCTCGGCTCGGTCTCAGCAGGCGTCCTCCTCTCTCCTCGCCACACGGCACTGAGTACCCGCTCTCCTGTCAGTCATCTTTCACACGAGTCGACAGACAGCCCCGCGGTACGGCTGAGAATAACATCACTCGCAACCTTGCGCTGTTGCTGCGTTTGAAGGTCAAAAATAAAACCTCTGCGCATGTACGTAATGGGGGGGAAAGGACCAAAATAACAATATCGTTTCACAAAAAGGGCCCAAATTATGGTGATTTACAGAACTGTGCTATATCTGTAAATAGCCTTGGATGTATTTTTATACCAGCTCTCTTACTAGTTATTTTGTTCGTTTAAATAATAGATTAAGTTCAATTGTAATGCTGATTCATACAAAGAGCTTTGTGGAGGAATTATTAACGGGAAACAGTGTATGATAGGAACAACTTGTTATAGACAATATCTCAAATCTTAGATAACAGTATACCGTCAGATAAACAACTCGGTCTTAGTTGTAAGGTTCCACTGGCGACTTTGTTTTTCTATATCAGTCTTGTTCAGCTTTTAGTGTTAATCTCACACTGCCTGTGTTGCAACGTTCCACGTACTGGTCAAACAGCAGTTGTCAATATCATCAGTCGATCACACGCTGTACGAGTGTCATCAGCAGGGCTTTTTTGAAAGGGATGCGGTGGACGTCAGAGTGAGCAAAAAAAAATTCTACTATAGGGTTGAAGGCTGAACATTTTCCCCAAGGAAGGGCCTACACAAGATGGTGATGGAATAGTTTGTGAGCAGAGTGGAGTGCGCTGGACATTATACTTTGTAGTCTCTGGGGTGAGTGCATCCGTCCATCCCAACACTCCCGCTCCGACTCTTACTGCTGTCCCCATAAGAATTCCTGTGGTCGAGGCCAGGTGTAGCAGTTCACAGGGACAGAAGCACAGAGACAGATTTTCACGGCCAATGGCCCGGGGCTCTGGCCCTTGTTTTTTGCTCATTTCTTTCTCTCCTCGCACACCGAGGAGGGGTAAGTTGACTGGGCTGAGGGAGTTGGCGGCCTGTGGGGGAGGGGGGGGGGTAATTGTGTATGCAGTTCAAATGGAGCCTTGACACCCTGCTGAGATTTCAATATCTGACAGCTCTGATTCCTTCTTACTCCCTCTCTCTGCCCCTGCTTCACCTTCCCCGCCCCATGTTAACAACTCCGCACCCCCCAATCCAATCAATTCTCGCTCTCATCGTTCCTCCTGCTACCATTTCCCATCATCCAGCTCTCTCTCTATGCAAGGTGCTGCTCTTTTTTTGTCCTCGTTTGAGGATTTTTCACCTCTCTCTCTCTCTCTCTCTCTCTCTCTCTCTCTCTCTCTCTCTCTCTCTCTCTCTCTCTCTCTCTCTCTCTCTCTCTCTCTCTCTCTCTCTCTCTCTCTCTCTCTCTCTCTCTCTCTCTCTCTCTCTCTCTCTCTCTCTCTTTCTCTCTCTCTCTCCTTCTCTCCCTGTACTGGCTGGGCACTGCATGTTGCTTCGCACTCCGCTTCTTTGCTGCGATTAAACCGCGGGGTTCCGAGCCTGTCAGCCCATCTCTCGGGGCTTACTGTACCTCACCCTCCCGCCCGACACCCCCCAACCCCCTCTCCTCTCCTCCTTGCTCTCCATTCCCCCCAACCTCCCGCGGCTTTCATTCCACTCATCCGGGCCCTTCTGTACTTTTTTTTTTTTGGAGTAACAATACCTAGTATAATGATGTTTGGTTCCCTTGACTACCTCAGATTCCTAATCATTGACACTATTGTCCTCATAAATTAGATACACCGCGCACTGAATGAACTTAATCTGCCTGAACTTGTCAATAATCTGAAATAAGGCAGAGCACATGTACCTAAAATATTAAATGTGCCGTTGATTCCATTTTATTTTTGATATGGAGTACATTTGTATGTAATATTGAACTGAAAACTACCCTTCTAAACTAAACATTACCTGAAGCTTAATTTACACTTTATCATGCAATACTCTGTGTAGGAATCCTTATTTGGTAGGTTTGTGATTATATTTCCCCATATTATCAGACCACAGTTATTGTAATTCTACAGTCTGGATTTGCCTCTGGAAATATTTAACAATAATTCACTGAAAATATTGGGTGAATAATATCAAAAGACTGCCTGCACATGTTTGTAAGTTCTTCATTTTCTACAATGTATGAGTATCAGTGTGCTTGGGTTTGTGATGTGTTGTGTGTATATGTGCATTTTTTCCTTGTGTGTGTATGCATTTGAATGTATTTTTGTGTGTATGCATGTGCGTATTAGGTGTCTATTTTTGTGTACATATGCATGTGTGCAGTGTGGATGTGTGTATGTCTGTGCAGGTTTGTATGTTCAGTGCGTGTTTAGTGCGTGTTAAGTGTGTGTTGAGTGGATGTTTAGTGTGTGTTCTGTGCGCGCGTTCAACTTTTGTGCAGTGTGTTCAGTGTGTTTTCAGCACACGTTTAATGTGTGTTCAGTGTGTGTGTGTGTGTGTGTGTGTGTGTGTGTTCAGCTTGTGTTCAGTGCATGTTCGGTGTGTGTGTTCAGTGTGTTACTGGAGTGGCTGAGTGTGCTTAGTGTCCTTTCTGTGCTGCAGTGCTGCAGACAGGCTCAGCTCCTGCTCCCGCCCACTGCAGCACCCCTGACTTTGACGTTAGCAGCGCTGTCAGGCAGGAGCCGCCCATCTTGAACAGAACACTGTCATGAATAACTTGGCTGTGTTTGGGCTCTAAAACTTAACCAGATCCAGAGAAAGAATCCACATCACGATATGTATGAATGTAATGTGCAGTGTAGTACATTATGCAAGAGCATGCATGGGGCAAAAGCTAATATGATTCATTCTTGCTCTCCTTATATTCAGGGAAGGCATCAGCAGCGGAAGGTTGTTTTGCCTTGACTTTCCATTTCTAAGCAAGGTATTTTGATTTTGTCACACTGAGAATAGCTGTCACTCCAATAAAAAATGACAGTGATAACGCTGGCTATCCTATGTTGTGATGCATAATAATGCTCGTTATTATTATTGCTGTTTTGAATACAATTATATTCAGCACACTTTCAAAACGCACCTGTAAAAGTTGCCTTCGCGATACGTCGCGTCCGCAGACAAGTGCTGTGCGACAACGGAGACGGGGGCCCTTCGTACCTGCATCGCCAACCCATTTTCCCATCAGCCCCTGGGAGGAGGGTCAGGGCAGGCTGGCTGGGGGAAGGAAGGAAAAAAAAGCGGGGCCATGTGTTGAGCTTTTGATGAATGAAAACGATTCTGCCAACTTAATTACACTGTAACCCCTCAATAAAAGGGAGGCCACGACTGATTAACTAGTGAATAATTGGCCACTGATTGATGGTTCTCCGCGCCTCACCGCCAAGGGCTGGATAAATAATTATTTTGCCTTTGGGCCTCTTTGCTGGCCACTGCCGGCATTAATTTATGGACAGGGCCCGCTTTTTTTCCCCTTCTTTCTTTTCTCTCCGATGAAAAGGAAAGAACTTTGCCCTTCTCACGTCATGTGACCACCTCAATGGCCAGGAAGCGAGGCCCTATCAACCAGCAGCTGCCCATGTTTAGCAAACACTCACACCTCAGAGCGTGGTAAAGAGTAATTGTCAGCAAACAGGCCCTCACGACTCAATACTATGGCCTCTCCTTCTCCTGGTTGCTGCGGACACGTTGGCCATTGTTTCAGTTATCTTTCCATTACTGAAGTATTGGCCCTATACTGGTTTTCTCTATTGCCTTTTTTATTTAAAAAATTTTTTAAATTGTTCAAATTTCAAGTTACATAGATCATACATTTACAAGCAACATAAATGAAATTGCATGACATACAGTGGGTATAACGTATTCACCCCCTGGGCATTTTTCACATTTGATTTTCTTACTTCATGGAATCAAAATGGATTTCATTGGGATTTCTTGCCACTGATCATCACAAAATCCTCTATGATGTCAAATAAAAAAACAAACAACTTTTTGTTCATTAATTACAAATAAAAATTTGACAATAATTGATTGCATAAGTATTCAACCCTTTTTCTAAGACACACCTCAACAAACTCTGATGCAATCAATTGTCTTCAGAGGTCACATAATTATTTGATTGGAGTCCACCTGTGTACTATTAAGGTGTTTCAAATTATTCCAAATTAAATACACCTGTCTGTGAGAGGTGCCTTTCCAAACAAGAGCTTCATCATGAAGACCAAAGGACATTCAAAGCAAATTCGAGAAAAATGTTTTTCAAAAGCACCAATCAGGGGATAGATATAAGAAGATTTCAAAGACTTTTAATGTCCTCCAAAGCACCGTTAAGTCCATTACAAAGAAATGGACAGGATATGGCACAACTGTTAATTTGCCTAGAACAGGCTGTCCTCCAAAACTGAGCATCCGTATGAGAAGGGCACTTATTAGGGAGGCTACCAAGAGGTCTATGATGGAGTTACAGTTTTCCATGTCTGCAAGAGACCTGGGACTTGGGATGAGATTTATATGCCAGCAGGACAATGACCCAAAGTATACAGCAAATGCCACACTGTGAGTCAAAGCCCAGACCTCAATTGAGAATCTGGGAAAAGTTTTGAAAATTGCTGTTCACCACCAGTTCTCATGCAACCTGATGGAGCACATTATAGAGTAGTTTGTGTTGACCTATGTCAAGAAATCCCAATGAAATCCATTTTGATTCCACGAAGTAAGAAAGTAAAATATGAAAATGCCAAAGGGGATGAATACTTTTTATACCCACTGTATACACAACTGAGGAATCCATTATGTCCTTTCTGTGGTACCCAGTGACCATAATAGCAAGCCCTAACTGATGCCAACTCAAATGCAAAAAAACATTGCAAAAAAACATCTCTTTGCTAGCTACATTTTTAATCATGGAATCATGGAATAACCTAAAAAACACTAAATAAATTATATTCAATAGATAATATCTGTAATTTCCAATAGATTAGATATAAGCGTGTGTGTGGCTGCAGTCTCACCTTTTCCTGCAGAGTATAATGAAAAAAGATGTCCCCAACATTAGGTTTCAAAAGCAATAGAAGTAAGATCTGTATTATAGATGTATTATATATATTATATTATTATATCTGTAGTGTAATTATACAGTAACATTGCAATTATGCCCTAATGTTCCGTGTGTGACAAAACATCAAAACGACAAAGCAACAAAACGTGAACATTTTCACTGTGAGGTTATCAATGAATATCTCCCCAGCTAGCACAAAATGTTATTGCAATTTCTTGTCACCACAACTTTCCAACTACATTCTCAATGTAACCCCCCTCCCACAGGAATAGGTTTTAGACACGTTTGCAACCCAAAATGTAACGTGATGGCTAACAGCATAGCACGAGCAAGCAGCTTCTCTCATACAGAGCTTTTAACTGCATCAAGTAAAGTTTCGAAGAATGATCGGTCATCTCGTTGGCCTGTTGAAAATGTATTCTTATTATCCAGAATGTAATTTTCTGTGGTAGTTACATACAAAGTAGTCGAGAGGCTATCATTTTATTTATAAAAACGTTGATCTTACTGAGAATAAAATGTTCTCCCCATTGTTTACCTTATAGACGTAAATTGAATTGTATGAAAACAAGTCGTTTTTTCCATATTATTATTATTCCTGACAGTGTCAGTTTTGGTTCATGATTGAGTCAGTTGCTTGCATGAATCGGCTCTATGAAAATATGACAGAAAACATATTTCAGGGGGCTCTAACGCTTACAGAAGAGAAAGCTCAGAATATTTTCTTCAGCTGAAATGTTGTGAACTGTATTGTGGCCTGCCATGGCTTCCTGTTTCATTGGGGTATACATTTACCACTGTTCTACATGGTTTAAGATGGCAATTTTGCAGTCCTCTTTACACCACTGATTATAAGGCTTTCCAGGACTCGTTTTATTTTCTTTCACTTTCAGTGGAAAGTAAACATTTATTTTTCAGAGTCTGCAGTTTTATCTATATTTATATTTATCACACGACCGGGCCCAGACAAATATCAATCATTTAAAATCCGACAGAAAAGGAAAGCTTAACCTTGTACCAAACTGAACACTCTGTAATCCCCCATCCTTTTTCCAACAAAAAGAACCCTGCCCCAGCCGGAGACGTGGGATGGCCTGATAAAACCATTAGTAAGAGAACTCTCAGGTATAGATAGTGAATTGGGGGAACTGTGCCTGGGTGAAGTTCAATACATGGAATCGGAACTGAGTAGCTAACCGATCTTTTTCGTGACACTTTGGGCTCATCGTCCGTAGACGGCATGTCTGCCTCTAAAGAAATCAAAGGGTGCGATTCCAGGTCACATTTACTCCTCCAGGGACTTCCAAGCCACACTGAGGATCCCATTCGAGTTCGTTCTCCGTCTCATTGAGTGTACGGATGAGGGAGCATGATTAGGCGAACAGTAAATAGATTTATCGTCTCGTGATTTTTAGCCTCACCCGGAAGACGCGGAATAAAAGGTAAACATTCAAGAGAACATTGATCCCCCATTGAATAATAGGGTTTTATGACTACCCCAGTTCACCTGTGGTTGATGTTTCAGGAGTGTCCAAGAACTTTTGGTTCATGATTTCAGTTGTAACACCACAAGATTTGAACAGGTAAATGAATTCTTTTAGCTCCACCCGGAGTCCACAAAAACAATCAACAGCTCCTGAATCAAGAAATCTCAACAGAAATGGAAGAAAAATATGTCTCACTACCGCTTCGGCCCAGTGAAAACATATTTCAGGTTCCAGTCCCCTCTGGCCGGAGCAAAACTAGCACTGTCAACCTCCATGGGCTTACAGAAGGAAACTGAAAGCTCAGAATATTTTCTTCAGCTGAAATGTTGTGAACTGTATTGTGGCCTGCCATGGCTTCCTGTTTCATTGGGGAACTGTTCTACATGGTTTTAAGATGGCAATTTTTAAGGCTTTCCAAAATGTAAACATTTATTTTTCAGAGTCTGCAGTTTTATCTATATTTATATTTATGGTCATCATTTAAAATCTTAATTGCAAAAAAATGTTAAAAGGAAACAACAGAGCATTCATTTTCCATCAGAGGAGCAGACAGTCATTTGAATCATGAAGCTCTAGATTGAATCAAACAATCAGTAATTACATTGAACCCAGTGATAATGTCTTCATTGGCACATAAAACAGCACGTTTTTCTTGCTGATTGCTGAGGTACTGTACATTGTGATTGCATGGGGTTCTTGTGCAATGACATCTTTTGCTTTCCCTTAACACCACCAGAGTGAGTCAGCTTATCTGATTTGGCCTGCTACAGTATGCCTGTATACAATTAAATAAATCAATACAAAAGCAGTTCAAAACAACCCGTTCCCATCCGTTCGTTAGTGCTTCTTTTATGTTTTGGTCTCGAGCGTGACAGCCGTGGCTAACGAATGTTACGGTGGCGTTGTCAGTGCCGCAGACGCTGGAGGATGAGCAGGTGTTCGTGGACAGTGAGAGCGTGGTGCGATCTGATGTTTGTGTCAAGAGCTGAGGAGACGGGCCTTTGATCTCTTGGAAGATCTCCCTTCCCTGCCTCTGAGGATCACCATCTGCAGTGACCACACTTCGCCAGGCCGCCCCTACCTCCACCGAGGGTTCGGCGGACCGACTGACATCTACAAGCAGGCCTCCCTCTAGCCTCGTTCCTGGTGTGCGTCTTCGACGGGGACCGCTCAATCTCCCGGGCTACCCTCGGCAGAGCGTCCTGAGCTGAACGCTCACCCCCCGCGTCAATCACATGCTCCGCGAAGGGTTTCGAACACGGTGCAAAGAGAACCACCTATCGCATTCTGGAATTCTCTCTGGTAAGTTTCCTGCACTGATTCCTTCAGGATGTGTCCTGACAGACACAGACAGACGGTTTGCCTCCGTTAAATGCCCCGAGGCATGGGATCTGTAGACGACATCCTGCAGGGGGTGACAGTGAGTCACCATGACTACGGCGTACGCTTTCTCTGCCATAGAGCGGGAGCGGGACGACTTCTATCACAAAGGCCATCCACAAGACATGGCTTTATAGGTGTGCCTGGGTATATTTTCTGTAATGTGAGCACACACACACACACACACACACGCACAGATACAAACACACATACAGACACACACGCCCCAGTGGACTCAAACATGTGTACACATACATGTGAGACACATACATACAGTGCATGCACACACACACAAACTAATACACAAATGCGCACAATGCACAGATGCACACAAACACACATTGGGTGCACGAGCCCGCATGCGCACATGAGAGGCTCTCAGGTGTCAGGCCTTTTTGTCCTTTCATCCCGGCTCATTTTGTGCTGTTGTGCGGCACACATGGGTTATTTCTGACACACAGCTGCTGTACGGATCAATACATTTCTCAAGTGCAGCTGTCAACGAGACACACTGAACCCCCTCATTCCGCATTATATAAAATCCACAATAATTATGCGGTTCATAGTTTTTCATACAATTGTTGTTATATTGTGGTTATATTGTTTGCCCTGTGAATAGGGCAAAACAATGCTGACAGTGAGAATAATCAATATATTTTTTTGCTGTTTATTTTTAAACTCCACTGATCCATTGTCACTTGGATTCGGGTGCTTAGAGCGCGTGAGCCTTGCGCGAGGGCTTTTTTGGAAATTGGGAGGGAAATAAATATATAAATCCACACCTTGCATTTGTGCCGCTTCAATGCACCCAGACTGAAAAGGGAGAATGCGAGGCAGACGCAGCGAGATGGAGGAAGGGAGCGAGGGAGAGAGATAAAGGGAAAGAGATGGAGGGGGGAAGGGGTGTGAAAGGTTCAATGTCTATTTTTTTAATTTTGGGGAGAAAAAATGTGCACACGGCACAAGGGGGGAAAATATCTAAATGTCTCTCTGCAAAGCCAGAGAGAGGGCAAGGAAAGAGATGCCAGGAGTGTTCGGGGAGTACAGAATTTAGCAGAAAAAATATGAAGGAACAAAAAGGAGATGACTGGGGAGATGAAGGGAATGAGGGAGGGAGACAGAGTGAAAGGAAAGAAAGGGTGCCAGTGGGCACAAACAGACACGGAGAGATTGATACCTGCCCTCCTCTATTATCTGAGCTCGATTTATCAGTCAGCGCGAGTAGGCAGCCAGCAGAAAGTCCTTGATTCCTTCTCCCTGTGGAGAGTATGCACCATTTGGATTGGATGTGTGTGGAGGGGGGCTGAAAATGAACAGTAAAGTGCACATCTGTTGGCCCTGACTGTCTGGAGATGGGCATATGACATGCCCTCCAGCCAAGGGTACAAACTGGTCAATCTTCACCTAAAGAGATGATGGGTATGGGTACAACAATGGGTACTCCACGTTTTACACATGCATGCTGCTTTTTACAGCATCACCTGCCAGATATTTGCTATTTCAAACATATATTATGCATTAAACAAATATTGTAGAATATGTTTGCCGTAAAATATTTTTATTGTGAAAAGTGCATATATTACAGCTGCCATAATTGATGTTGTGTCATATACAGAGCATCAAATGGAACCTCGTTCATAACTACATTTGCAGTTATCATTGATTAAATGATGGTTTGCTCGTGTTTTATGAATGTAAATTAAACAGGTTCCTGTGTCAGGCAGATTAACATTGTATATGCTCTATTTGATCAACTAGGATCTACTATGAATGCTATTAGCAAATAACATGTTTGGCCAATACTGGAAGTAATACAAGTTGCGCATCAGCTGGTTATGCTTTGTGTCAGGTTCTAGATGTTGATTTGTGGACAAGCACATGCCTGGTCACTGGCCTCTGAACCCTAGATGTCACACACCATCCCAGTTCATCCCATAAATGTTCAATGGGGCTCAAGTTAGCAGTCCATGAAATAACTGCCCTGTTCTCATTTTGCAAGAAAGCCATCCTTACACAAGGAGTATGAGGATGTCCATTGTTCTTGCAGAATATTGTGAGGTTCCTCACCATAAATCACTACACGTAGAGATCCGTAGCAAAGGAAGCTATGGTGAAGCATTTCTATCCTGATGGGAGTGCTCTCTTCCGGAATCACAATGCCCCCATCCACAGGGCAAGAGCATGAAAATGATGTAAACCATACGCCATGGCCGTCTCAGTCATAAGATCTCAACCCAACTGAACACTTATAGGAGATTCTCAAGTGGCGCCTGAGACATCATTTTCCACCACCATCAACAAAACATAAAATTATGGAATTTATTGTGGAAGAATGGTGTTGCATCCCTCCCAACAGAGTTCCAGACACTTGCACTTTGTTGGCACCTTTTTTGGCAGTCACCTGTATGTATCACATCAAAACCAGGTACTGTAAGTGTAAGTTGACTAAGCTGCTATCTTCCCTCAGGCACAAAACTATGTAGGAACTATACTGTATACTGTGTCATAATGATAGTATAATGCTTCCTTCTGATTTTTAAATGTTTTGAATTCCTAACTATGAAAATCAGTTTAAAGCAAGAAGGCACACAAGGCTGGGATATATTGTGAATATACTGTAGTCACAGCTAAAGGGATTGCAGGGTAAAAGACACCCTGTGGCCGTAACTATATTCACAATACACCACGGCCTATCGTGCCTTACTGCATTAATAAACTATGCAATTAACAGCTAAAACCTTGTGGAAAAATGGCAAGTGCCAGTATATACTACCTACCGTTTCGCATGTACAGCCTAGGCTACTTAAAAATATATCTTTTTAAATTGTGATTAAAAAAATAAGCAATGCCTATAATCAGTAGAGACCTTGGGTGAGTTCCACTGTCAAAATGTTATGCAGTGTTGCAAAAAGGTGCTTATGGGAAATTAAGTCCTGCGACAGCTTAACAATATTGCGTTGCCTCTAACTAAAAACTTCATCTCCCAGTGGTGCTGTTGCTGAACGCGTCAGCCAGAATGAACCCCTGTCCCAAGTAGAATGCCAACAGAAGCTCAATGAGTGGGGTGAACGACAGTAGAGGGCGCTGTTGCAGTTCCACATCTAAAATCCAAGATTGACAAGAGGGATCCACAAGTATGATGGGGGGAATTGATTGATATGATTCATGAACTAGGTTTTTAATAAGAAGACTGCTGATTCTACTCCCAGTTGGGCGGATAGCATTGTATCCTTGAGACATTTCATCTCCACAGTAAATATCCAGCTGTCTAAAGGAATAATATGTCAAGTATACACAATGTACTGCAAGTCCCATCTCTGAAGCCCAGAGTCGCAAGAGGGTGCCATCAGGTATGAAGGTAAAATCACACTGAGCACTAAGCATAAAACAACTGCTTACCTTGTGTCATTATTCCATTCAGTAGCCAGAGAAAGACAATAACTAAACAGTGTTATGTCTGGATAAGCAATTTATTAAATGTTTTCAGATAGTCAAATACAAACTGCTGCCAGATTTTAAAAAAATGCTGAACGTATACATGGATACGGATCGATGGATATACGCATTCACGAGGTCTCTTTCTCAGAGATTAGGGCATATATGTGGTTTTTATAGAGAGTAATTGCTTCTCTTGGTGAAATATGTAAGCCTGGATGCATTCTCCACAAACCTACGGCTTGTGAATACAAGCGTTGTGAACCATTAATAGAGATATCCACATTACCCCTCACAATGGCCGTATCGCTTTCGCCTTCTTATGACAACTCGTCATCATCCGGCTTTGTTTGTTTCTCGTAAGAAAGTCTGAGCCCCCACCCGCCCCCTCCCAACAGGACTGTGATTGCTACTTCTGCTCACAATGGGGCTATTTTGTTTTGTCAGCTAATTCTTTTTGATGAAAATGAGCCTTCCCTCTCCCTCTTTCTCTCTCTTCCTCTCTCTCTCTCTTTCTCTTTGAGCGGTATTTGCATGGGATTGTCAATTGCATCATATCTGCACCAGCTCCATTTGCAGACAGATCCTCCACTTTCGCCTTGAGCGCCCAAATGCGCCTCAGCTAAACAGCTGGCCTCATTTGCATGAGAAAGAGAGGGCCTTCTCTTGCTCTGTCCAAATAAGGTGATAATCGAGGGCCCTGAAATGGGCAAAACAAAGTGCGATTGACACCTTGTCCAATGAATGGATTTGAAAACATCTTTTCTCACGTAGCATCGAAATAAAAGCAAATGCTGAGGGAAAATCGACCATTTGTCCATACGCTTTTATGCATGTGCTTTTATGCTTTTTATGCAAGCGGGGGATTTATTCGATACTATTTCCCTCTCTGAGCTGGTGCTTATCCCCACAATGCCGGCAAAGAGACAAAAGGCAGAAATTAAGGATGCCAGGATCCTGGCCATCTTAGTTCAGAGAGCGTCTTTATTTTACTGTCAGGGGAAACAAACAGACAAAAAAAAGGATTCCAGCAGGTTTACATTTGAGGCCTAATTTGATGTCTCATCCTTGAATGCTTTTTGTGCCTCTCTTTTTCAACCATTTTTATTACATTGTTTAATGACCGTTTTAGCACTTTTTTTATAATCCTATTGTAGATATAAGTCTGTGTTCTGAATGTGTCAAAACAGAGGCGCTTTTTACTGGGTGTCTGGGTCGTAGAAATGTAGGTCTAGCTGTTTATGAAGCAATTACTGTATATTCACTACATGGCCATATTTATTTTTTGTGTAATCTACTCAAAGGAATGCCCTAACAGTAGCAGCAAGCTCTTCAACACAATCAATCACAGGTTGCGAATGGCAACTTCTAACTTTCAGTCACCTCCCAAATTCTAGATACAGCATGCTTCAGCTTAGACATTCAGCTTCACATTTCAGGAAGCCAATTGTATAGGTGTATAGTATACACTGTATACTATACACATTTCACTATTATTGAATAGAGGAAGAATTGTGTTCTTCCTGACACTCTGTAATGGTAATCTCTGTAGATTGATTGATCTACAGTGATAGATCCTTGAGTGGACACAGATACGCACCCTTGAATAAGCAGTCACTGACAGTTAGCCCCTTAGACAGTGCCTATCATCACAATATCAGATCTGACCAAGAACAGAATACCATTAACATTGAATACCTATTTGAAATTACCCCTGGTTTCAATCAATTTGCCAATTTGCCAATCAATTTCTTCTCACTGCAAAAACTTGCAAAAACTGTGCTTGTGAAGAAATAAGGTAACCATTTATTTTTAGTATTCAGGGTTCAATTACTTTTGCTGGAGTTTCCATATTGTGCACATTAGCCTTTTAATAGAACACATAAATAAAACAGATATTTAGTTTGGTAAACAGTTGTTTTTATGTATCATATTAAAGACAGACGTAAAAACAGCTTTCAGTGATCAACAAAGCTCATGTCTGGAACTCTGTTTAAAAAGGAAGTCTTTTTGGTAGTCACTTTTCTATAAAGCCTCTCTGAAAATAAACAGTGAAAAGCCATAATAAAAAATTAACAAAATGCCTTTATTGTAATAATGCATTCTTTGAAAACTGCTTAAATTAAGGAAATATACAGGTAAAATTAAGGGTTCTGATAGCTCTGTTAGCTTATGCCTTTTCCTGCTTTAGGTCCACTCAACCCCTTATAATGTAAAAGTCTATAAATGCAAAGCCATTCTGAGTGATCACCTTCATCCTATGGTGAAGCATTTCTTTCCTGAAGCATTTCTATTTCCATCCACAAACATGAAAATTATGTAAGCCATATGCCATGGCCATCTCAGTCAACAGATCTCAACCCAATTGAGCACTTATGGGAGGTTCTTGAGGAGCGCCTGAGATAGTGTTTTCCACCACCATCAACAAAACAATATTGATATTGTAATAAAGGTGTTGCATCCCTTCAATATAGCTCCAGACACTTTGAGAATCTATGCCAAGGCACATTTGTGGCTCGTGGTGGCCCAATGCCCTATGAATTTTGGCAGTTACCTGTATGTAACAACATTATAATACATTTTAAATTGTAAAATGATCTTTTTACAGTCAAATTTATTTTTTAATATATACATATACACTACCGGTCAAAAGTTTTAGAACACCCCCATTTTTCCCGTTTTTACTGATACTTAAGCAGTTCAAGTCCAGTGAATAACCTGAAATGGTACAAAGGTAAGCGGTAAACTGCCAGAGGTTTAAAAAAAAAGTTTAGGTTACCAAAAATGGAAAAATAATGTACATTTCAGAAAAGCCCCTTTTCAGGGAACAAGTAATGGGTTAACGTGGGTTAACAGTCACTCTGTGCGTGTCACCGACTCTGGATCCAGCAAAAGAGCTCCAGACCATCACGCTTCCTCCATCCAGTTGTTTGAACCATCCTTTCACCTACTCGACGGCCTACAAAAACCTTTCAAAATTTCAAGATTTCAAATTTTGATTCATCGGTCCATAAGACCTTCTTCCAGTCTTCAGTAGTCCACTGGCGGTGCTTCATGGCCCAGGCAAGCTTCTTTTTCTTATTTTGTCATCTTAGCAATGGCTTTCTTACTGCCACTCAAACTGTCAAACCTGCAGCTCAAAGTCTTCTCTTCACAGTTGAAACTGAGGCTTCCTATCTTCGACCAGTGTTAAGCTGTGCTTGAAGCTGTTGTCCTGTGAGCCACCTATCGCGCAAGCTGTTGACTCTCAGAAATTTGTCTTCTGATTTTGTTGTGACTTTGGGTCTGCCAGACCTCTTCCTGTCAGAGTTTCTTCCAGTTTCCAAGTGCCTTTTGATGGTGTAGGAAACTACTCACTGCAAAAAAATATATATTATTTTTCCGTTTTTGGTAGCCTAGATTTTTTGGGGCAGTTTACCGCTTACCTTTGTACCATTTCAGGTTATTCACTGGACTTGAACTGCTTAAATTTCAGTAAAAACTGGAAAATGGGGGTGTTCTAAAACTTTTGATTGGTAGTGTATACATACTGTATATTTCCCTGTACAATATTAAATTGCCTAGCTAATATCAGAGTATCTGAATCCTGTCTTAAGAACAACTTTTAACTTTTAACGTAAAAATAGGGATACGCTGTGTCTTATACACTTTTTGAATTAAAAGATACACCAAAGTACTGGAAGTGCATGTAGCTACTTTTAATGGTTTGATCATATTCTTCCATCTTGGCTATGTGTTGTTTGGAAAATCTAAAGGGAGGAGATTATGAAGTCAGTCATCTTTCTCAGTGTTCACAAGGCACTAAAAATGCACGGGCAAAATGTGAGAGATGTGCCATAAAAACTGGCGCGCAATCAGCGGATCTATGACATCATTGTTTGAGGCGGGGCTTATGCCCTATTACTGAGCTCAGTCTAATCTGGGACTGCTGTGTGCATCGCTCTAAAGACTGGATTAGCTGCCCTCTGGTGATGCGGTTAGCTCAATGAGGGGCAGATTTAGAGAGGCCACTAAGCTTGTCTGCGTCTACTTCCTCAGCAACTGTGCTCGGCACCTGGCCAACATTTTGACTTCCATCGGAGACGTCATTCAATTACGATTGCTTGTGCATTTCCTCTCGGTACAGGAACCAGAATTGATATTCGCAAGTAATATCTGAGTCAATCATCATTCGAGAATGAATGCACCCGAGGAGCAACAAGGCAGATCTCTCTGATCGGTGTCTGAAGCAAACTTTCCAGTATTGCCTGAAAGGAATCCTTATTGATATGGATGGTAGTGGTGTGAAATGGTTTGTGAACCAGGCTGTAACCATGAGGTTCAAGGGTCCATTCCCAGACGGAGCGTTGAATGTTACACCTTTGAGCAATAATAATAATAATTTTGTATAAAAAGCTCAATTTTTCAGACAGATCCTCCACTTGCAAATGCAGCTGGTGCAAATAGTAACACAGTTAACATGTTAAACACCTGCTCTTTTTAAGAACATAAAAACAAATGAGAGCAGGCCGTTCAGCCCATTCAGGCTCGTCATGGCCTAATCTAAAGAGTATCTAAGATTTGTTCTACTGAATGTCGCTAAGAGCCTTATACAGCATTTCACGTTACCTTCTATTGTAGCAATAGTGCTTCTGTCGGTTGAGGAAGGGAGGTCTGTGTAGCTCATCAGTGCTTGACAAACCTGAAAAGAGCAATAATGCTGCTTGCTTAATGGTTAACAGATAATTCTCCAATAACAGAAGTCATCCAGGGGCTGGGCAATAAGGTCAGGGATGTATTCATCGCTGACCTTTAGTGATCACCTCGAGCAAACAGTATTGACATAATTTGGGTAGCATTGTTTATTGATGATTGTGGGTATTCAGAGAACAGTAAGGTGACGTGAGCTCATCTTTGAGATGTGATATGAGCTCTGGAATTTACTTCAACCCTTCGGAAAGGGTTTGGAAAACTCCTCCAATGAGAATTTTACAGAGGAGCAATACCTGTGTGCCACACCTGACTCCTTACCCCAGCTAGCGCAAAACATTATCACAACGTTGTTTCTTTTACAATGCTACAGTCAGGTTGTGGTGAATAATGTCGCAGAAATGTTTTACAATGGTTCTTTTTTTAACACTCCCAAACTACAACTTTACAGCTACGTTGTAAATAGGTCCAGATAACAATCATATTTGTTTTTAACAGGAAAACGTTTCAAAGACATGGTTGCGAACTGACAAAATCATAAGAATGCTTTCCACAACAAAAAAAAAAAAACTTAAAAAAAACATTTGGCTAGCTGGGTTGTCACTTCTCCCAGTCTGAGATTTTCTCGTGCTCCAAAACCACATGACACACGTGCCACACATGAAACCGCACACATGACATGGCACGTTTGTGTCTGCTCGCTTTACGGTGTGAGGCTCGGCCTGTCATGTCTTTCAGACGAAGTCAGAGCGTTGCTTCTCTGTCTGTAGAATCATGTGTCATCTCACACAAACTTTAAAACAAACACTTCTCACTCTCGTCATCGGCCATTCCGAGAGCGAACGCTCGGCAAGCTCATTAGGCGTGGTGGTGAGGAAGGTTCATATGCATGGATGTCAGAAGTCGACCTCTTCCCATTTTTGACACAAAAAAAGCCACATGCTGAGGTGTACATTTGTAATGCAAGCTCTCAGCCCTTAAAGTCCTTGAATGGATTACGGTGCCGGTATAAGCTGGGGAGCCGTGTCTGTGTATGATAAATGACTCTAGCTTTTTTTTGTTTTTCTCAAAGCAACCAAAAAAGAGCCATAGTTCAGTTTTCACACACAGTCCTCTGTTACAGCTGACCCACAAAATCCTGTGGGATTTTTTCTTCATTGTCTTGAAATTATTTTCTTAAACGTGGAAAAAAGCATCGGTTCAGTGAGTACGTTTTTAGTTTTCTGCTTTTAATTAGAATTACTTGATGATATTTTCACCTAATAGGGTTTGTAAAATCACCTCATTTGCTTTTGAATTTGTGAGCCATTGTGCGATGTAACCCAGGTCCAGAGTTGGTGTCCCTGTGGTTGTGTTTTAGGTGCTAAGGTAAAAGGGCAGTGGAAAAAAGTTGCTCAATGGAGTAACGGTTCTGTGTGTCTCAGTAGGTAGAGCATGGTTCTGTGTGGCTCAGTAGGTAGAGCATGGTTCTGTGTGGCTCAGTAGGTAGAGCATGGTTCTGTGTGGCTCAGTAGGTAGAGCATGGTTCTGTGTGTCTCAGTAGGTACAGCGTGATTCTGTGTGTCTCAGTAGGTAAAACATGGTTCTGTGTGGCTCAGTAGGTAGAGCATGGTTCTGTGTGGCTCAGTAGGTAAAGCATGGTTCTGTGTGGCTCAGTAGGTAGAGTGTGGTTCTGTGTGGCTCAGTAGGTACAGTATGGTTCTGTGTGTCTCAGTAGGTAGAGCATGGTTCTGTGTGTCTCAGTAGGTAAAGCATGGTTCTGTGTGGCTCAGTAGGTAGAGTGTGGTTCTGTGTGGCTCAGTAGGTACAGCATGGTTCTGTGTGTCTCAGTAGGTAGAGCGTGGTTCTGTGTGGCTCAGTGGGTAGAGCATGGTTCTGTGTGGCTCAGTAGGTAAAGTATGGTTCTGTGTATCTCAGTAGGTAGAGCATGGTTCTGTGTGGCTCAGTAGGTAGAGCGTGGTTCTGTGTGTCTCAGTAGGTAGAGCGTGGCTCTGTGTGGCTCAGTAGATAGAGCATGGTTCAGTAGGTAGAGCATGGCGCTGACAACGCTTAGGTTGTGGGTTCAACTCCCATTGGGGCCACATTATACTGAAAAATGTATGTATTCATTACTGTAAGTTGCTTTGGATAAAAGCGTCTGCTAAATGGGATACAAGAAACACGTCAAAACAAGAGCATGACCGTGTATGCCAATAAGTATACTTTATTGTTATTAATTTACACATACTCACTTAGTTTAGAATAAACAATGCAAAACTGTTCCCAGTGACAGAGCAAAAGACAAACGGTCGTGGCTGTATCTGCACAAACAAAGCACACAACACGTGCATATTCTTCAGGCAGTGATTGGCAATCGACATCAAGGCGTCACCACTGCCCATTATTGCCAAACATCTCACTTGTGGAGGCAACAGAAACGTCGCTACAATGTGAATTGTACTGTAGCTGGAATGCGCCTGCCACTGAAAATGTGTGTGAACTATGCACAAATGGGGTCTTTCTTTACTAGAAAAATTGGCATCTGGGTATTGGAGGCCAGGAGGGAAGTATTTGGATTGGCAGGGCATATAAGGTATATATAGCATATACGTAGGTACTATATATTATATATACACACCTTTTCTAATATGTTTGTGCATTTATTTTGTTATGTTCGTTTTTTATATTTAATATGTACATACTTGTTTTTGGGGGGACAGATGTTTCAAATGAGCCTTTGGCTAATGCAATTCATCTGATGGTTGCTTTTTTTTACATTGTAATAATGATTTTGCTATTTCCCTGACAAATAAGCAAATAAATAAATACCTTACTCCGATTCTAGAATGCTAGTGATGCTCCTGGATGTGTTACATCTGAACCCTTAATTGCTCAGCCTCATCAGTTGTGGAGTTAAATAAACCAAAGCATCATGTGCTGGAGCAGCCCAGCATTTTACTATTTAGATAGAAATCTCCAGGACTCTTGCCCTGCAGGAACAGGGCTGCCAACCTAGCCTTCCAAAAACAGCTAATACAGGGGATAATATATCAAAGCATCCTTCAATGTTGGGAGAGGCTTGCATTACCAATCCACCATATATCCCATTGGTTTGCGTTTTGATTTGTCTTGCCCGTGTTTGCATAGTTGGTAATTAAATAGCAATTAGGGAGGTTAAGAAAATCTTTACCGAGGGAGAGAGATGTACACGTAAAAGTTAATTTCTGTCAAAAGAAGTGAATGGGCACATCGATTCCGGGTTCTCGGCAGTGCACTGCATGCAAACTAACTTGCTTACCCCTCGGTGTTTGCTAACTTTGGATACTGTCAGTTGATGAAGAATTTCCATTTTGCTGGTTACTCTGCCGGCTTTTGATGGATACGTCTCGCAGACTTTTATCTTTGTGCGTGGAGGCAAACTAATTAATATTTTTTTTCTCTCTCCCCTTCAGGCAAATATTTGTTTCCTCAGATATAAATGTGGGCAAGCATCTTCTTGGCTCCATATGCTCCTTCCTGTCAGTCAAACGCTGCACCGGAATGTTAAAAAGTACCAATTTCGGCACCCCCAACCCATCTGTGCTTCCTCTCTTCGTTATATTAAGAATGAAGAAAAAAAAAAATAAAATTATGGTCAAAAGAAAACAAATGCCCCCTGAAACATCACCGTGATGTGTAAAAATGTCAAATGCTTATTTTACCTAGTTTATTCCAAATATTTCAAAATCTAATCGCCCCCCCTCCATCTGTCTTTTTGATTGGATTACTGGCCTTACTCTCTCTCTGTGTATCTCCAGTTCATATTCAGATGATCATTTTTTTGACATGACTTCCCGATGTGCTGTATTGTCAAAGAATTACAAATGCAAAATATAAGATACAGAAAAAAAATCAACACACTCTTTGTCTCATTGTTTGATGAGCATCTGATTGACTGTGAGGGCTTTTTTATTTTGGGCAGCCAATCACAGAGCTGAGTATAAGGGCAAACACTGATTTATTTTCAAGATGAGGTTATTGCTGTCCATGTATATTCCCTTCCTGCTTTCACACAGCCGAGAGCAATGTTCACTTTTACAATCAGAGCTGGTTTGTATATATGTGTGTGTGTGTGTGTGTGTGTGTGTGTGCGTGTGTCTCTGTTTGTTTGTGTGTATGAGTGGTTTTTGTGTGTGGGTGTGTGTACGTGCATGCGTGTCCATGTCTCTGTTTATGCAAGTGTACACGCGTGAGTGTGCATTTGTGTGTGTGCGGATCTGACTGCTCTGACATTCGGCCTGCTGATGTGTTCCCTTGGTAACTGCAAGGCCTGGTCTCTCTCTCTCTCTCTCTCTCTCTCTCTCTCTCTCTCTCTCTCTCTCTCTCTCTCTCTCTCTCTCTCTCTCTCTCTGCTCCGTGTTTAGTCTGCCCGGGCAATGTGATATGAAGGAATAAGGAAACAATGCACCCTCTAAACTCCACTTCATTGATTGGCTGACATTTAGACACACTTATATTGCTTTTCACAGAATGTGCAATCGATACAGTATAACAAATGTTTCATATAAAGTGATGCATCTGCATGGTGACACACTTGATTCCTTTCGCTTTGTTTGATCCGTCATTTTATACTTCTCACAACAACGTGCCCACTCTACAGCTGTTCATAGGCTGTACCTGTGTACAATTAATTTATTGAGAAGCAACTGAAATGAGTAGAGAAGTCTAAAATGCTCAGTAGGTTCTGACAGTAGATTGCCACGAGTGAACGCGGACACATGGAACGACTCAGATTGCTGTTCAGTGGGAGCTCTGTTTTAGCTTTCTATCCGCGCGACGTACAGAATAACGAATGCTCACGTTCAGTGTGGGTCGGTGAGCAAGTCAGCAGGGTTAGTGTGTGGAGGCGCAGGCCTCAGATGTGGGTGTCTATCACTCTGCTGCAACACGCAGTGGAACAGTGCTCGTCTTTTAACAAGTTCTTCGTAATTATTTCTCGGAAGATGTGTAAATCAACCCTATCAAATTATAAAAGGTCGGAAACCTTTTAAAAATGTGACTCTTGCAGGAAATAGAGGTAAAATCCAACTGCTGGGTGTAGCAGTTTGCCAGTAAGCCCAGCAGAGTATAGGCCAAAGAGGGGCTTTGGTAAAGCAAGCTGTTGTAGATCATTGGAACTCAGGTTGAGCGACAAGGACCAGCCGATACACACAGTTCCATCCCCAGCATGCCGTGCGCTCAGCTCCAGCTCACCTCCTCTTACTGTGAATTTAGCTATTTTACAAAACGCTCTTACAAAAATCCCTCTGTGAAGCGTTTCTCTTCCTTTTCTTTTTTTCTTCCTTTCCCTCCCTTCTGTCCTTTTGTCCCTAATTTATGCTGACTTTATTTTGAGTGTTGGAGTCATCGATCCAGCTTTTGTGCGGTTAATTAGAGGCAAGAGTTGTGGCCAGCTGAGACATAATCTTCCTGCATGTGGACTGGTGTACGGCTTTTGATTACAGCTTGTAAGTAATTTTTACATATCCACGCACGCAGGAACACCCCCTCCACCCGCGCTCCCCCCGTCCACCCCCACCCCTCTTTGCCGAGTCCAGATTAGGCCCGGGGACAGGCACTGCCCTTGACGCGTTTGGGAAGGAAAATGAGATTTGGGGAGCATGGGAGAAAGAGAGGGAGAGCAGTAATTCACCAAGTTCCCTTTCATGTCCTCTTATCGGGAGAAATGTATAGACAGACAGCGAGCCTTAATCAGGGAGCTCGCACGGCCCTGTCGGAGCCTCCTTTATGTGATGCCGTCCCCCCTTGAGCAGCAGGTAATCTGCTAACCGGAGAAGAGTTAAAAAAATTTAAAAATATTTAAAAAACGCTCCTGAGGGCAAAGATTTAGCAGAATTTGCCGTGACTCTGGATTTTTCAAGCATTTTATTATTTTCCCCCACTCCCTCTCTCTACACTCACTCACTCACCCACCCACCCAAAATGACCTCCTCCCCCTTCATACACCTTCCAAGAGCTTCTACTCTCCTATTTTCCCAGGAATGGCAGCACCTAGGACTGGCTGGTGTAATAGACAGGGCATCTGAGTTTCCTGAGGAGGACATGCTTTTTCATATCATCCTGACCGTGTTCGCGTAACGAGCTCTCATCTTCCATTCGCCTGCTGCTCGCATTCAAAAATGAAGGTGTGGGAATCCGTTTCATGTGACTACGTTCCAGGTCAGTTGCACACATGACACCAGCGACCCTTCTGGTGCGCCTCCCACACAAGATCAAACCCCAAAAACAGCAGGGCCATCACGACGTCTTTCAACATGACGCTTAGCTGCAGGAGACAATCAGCAAGTGGGCGTGTGCCTATCTGCTTTGGCAGGGTTGGGCCCCCTCGAACTGACCTGACGTACAACAGCAGGCAAATAAAGGCCAATTTCAAAATGTTGCTTCGATGTTGTGGAAGCGTTATGAGTCTATTGTGGTTACCTAGCTTGTGTTCACATCGGGGGGCCAGGGTAAAGGCCTGATTTAGAGATGGCCCCCCGGAGCGTAACACCTGCACCTCTGTCAGCTTGGCCCCCACGCTGGAGAGCCGCATCATTAACATCGAAACCGGCAGCTGTGCAAGAGGAGCTGCTTCAAAGCACCCTGTCTCCCCACAGCTGGGCCTGAGCACACGGGCAGTGTAGAAAGTCAATGCAGGACTTAATAGCAAATGACGTATCTTGGTTTGTTCAATCGCACCAATCATTTGGAAAGCAAACAATATAGACAAGGTGCATCTCGACTGGAAATAAAAAGGCAGCAGGCAAACCTAAGGGACTTCTCTTTCTGCCACTGCAGCACCTCAGTGAGGTAATTTACCTGAACGCCCTAACAGCCGACGCATTAGATCACCATATTAGCCGATTACCTCCTAATAGATCACTGCACTTTCCTGCGGAACCAGAGGTACCTATCTTGAGGCCAGGCCACATATATCATCCTCGCGATATTGCTCCAGTGTGGTGGTAATGTAATCACATTTGTGCAGCATAACTGTTGCAGTATGGAGGGTTTATCATTTTAATGAAAATATACACACTACCCCAGGTGATGTAACACTGAGAACATTGTTAAAACATTCAAGAAGAATCGTAAGAACAGAATGTGCCTCCCAACATCTACATTTTGTATATATAATAATAAGACTATATTTCCACCACATGAAACTATGCACACTGAAGCCCCCCCAAACATTTCAAGTAGAAAAATAAGCACAAAATGTGGATGCTGGACCCACAGTTTGAAGGAGGCCTCCTTCAGGTTGGGCCCGATCGAAGCCCCTTGTGACGCCGATGGCAGCCAAACTCCCCCCAAGTGAAGTGTCCCGTCGAAGGCCGCACAAACTGGCCCGCGCAGGTAAATCAAGCCACCCACGGCCGCCGCTGCCTCGTTTAATCATTATTAGGAGGTCTCATTTTTCCCAGTGACCTCCTTCCCGCGGCTCGAGCCGCCAAAAATTATTGCCGCCGCCACCGCCGGAGGAGAAAGCGCGTTGATGGAACGTGCCTCGACACACTCGGCAGTTCTCCTCCGTTTCTCACCTCGGCGCGGCATAATAAGCAGGTCCCCTACCGTTCCCCGGCCCGGGAGAGCAGCACTGCGTGCTGGGGGGAAAAGAAATGTGCGCGGAAACCATTTCTGCAGTCGCTTTGGCACAGGGAGCGAGGGAGGTTAGCTCGCTGTACACTTGGACAGATGGAGAGCCGTACCGGCGTGCTAAAATTTGCAAATAGGTCCCCCCCTCAGTAAATGAGCTGGAAACCGCGCGCCGCTACATACATAGTTATAGATGGGGTTTACACGTGCTAATGTAGGATTTGTCAAAGAAAAGAAAAGAATTGGCTCTTTTCAAGCCATTTGCGTCACACGTTCGGCACAAATAAAAGGCAATGCGTGTCTCATGAGCGTGGCAATAAGGTAAAGCCATACTTCTAATTTAGTGACAGACAGCGGGGAAGGCTTTATTTCCATACAAACGTAAGCTGTGTTGAATGGTAAGTAACCACCCTGCTGGAAAAGGAGCCCTCTACCTGGAAATGAACTGGATTTATTATATCACAAATGTAATATAACCTCCTTGTTGTGTGACCAGTGATATCTGCATTATTCAAATGAAAATGGAATCCCGCTCTGTGAATCGAGCATTCTAAAACAAAGCCTATCAGCTCTGCGTATTTTACCGGCGCAAAGAAGCCATGGCTTCATTACAATTGCCTAGTGTGGAAAGAACCTTGGCATTGCTCCATATATTTATCCTATCCGGGTAAAAGACATGTTAAAAACCATATGGAAAGGAGGCGAGCAACCTGCAGTCTACTTTGGGAAGAATATTTTCTGTTTATTGTAATATGGCGCTAGGCTTGACATAGAATGCATGATTAGCACAGACAAACAATGAACAAACAATCAATGGCTGTAGCCAAAACAATGGCTTAACCCAGTTTCACATACTTCCCATAAGTTCTATATTTATATTTAACTTACATTTATATAGCGCCTCACCATATGTCTTGGTTTCAAAGCACTTTAGGGAAGGGGTGGGGGAGGGGTGTGGGGACTCACCTCAACCACCACCAACGTGTAGCACCCACGTGTGCAACACTGTTAAGAAAGAGGTCAATTTGACTAATTGTCTGTGGGCGTGTTGAGGGTGCAACTGCGTAACGGTAAATCAGATCATCTGTTTTTTCCCTTCGTTTTGAGTGTGTTTTTCGAGGAAAATAACCCATGTTTGCACCCAGGAGCAGGCACCCAGCCCTGTTGACATACAACTGTTCACACAACTCAACACTTTCCTGTTGTTACAGAAGCCTTAACACCGATCTTCTGAACTTGCCCTGAAATGCAAGGACTTTAACATCGCATGTGTACAATAGTACCAAAGGAATCTATGGAGCTCCACACCCGGTCACTGTTGCCAAACTACTCTCTCCATTCACTTCCATTATGAAATAGCAACATATCACAGCTCCAATTCAGAATTGGTCACTCCATATGTTGCTTACATTCAGGAGCTTTTTCACGTATAATTGAACCATACCTGACTATTAAGGCCACGGCAACCTTTTGAGAAAAAGTACAGTAACAAGTACCATTAAATTCAACTTTTAAATTCACAATTCAGCTCAGCTCTACCAGCAATGGTCACCTTCTCTGTCACTAGTGGTTTTCTGAATTCTGAAAGCAGATTCTTCTCTAAACTTAACAATATCGCATGATAACAAATAATACCACGCCATTCGATTATGAACACTGTGGATGGTACTATCAATCACAGCACTAAAGAAGTTGAGAAGAAGTTTCCCTGCATGTAATATTTTATTCTGGATGTCAAAGTTGTGACCGTGTCTATAAACTGAACACCATTCAGGTAAAGCAATAAAATATGTAATTGTGTACAATGCTGTATTTTCAGGTTTATAATTTTGCAGTTGTTTCACAGTGTGGCCTATATAATTTGACGGTGTCACTGTTCACAGCTGAAACTAGGATTTCAGACATTTACTACAGCACTCTTGATGTTTCATAACCATGCTTATAAAAGCTTTTTTTTCTTATTCACAACACTTACAAATATACGTGATCGTACAAGCACAGCCACATAAGCAACAATTAAAATAATAATGGCTGTGATAGTTGCTGTCGTAATAGTAATAATTAGACGTAACAATAATTCAGCCTTCTTCCTGTGCAGCGCATGCAATTATAATGGATAAAAAAGGAAAGCAAATGAAACTGCAAACCCTATAACACACATCAGCATTCAAGTGGTGACAGTGAGCTAATTCTACTCTGCCTATTTCTGCAGTGAAATAACAATGCCAAAGCACTGGTGCCCTAAAGGACACAATTAAAAATGGAAAGAAATCACTATTCTTTTTTTTTTTTTTTTAAAGCATATTGGGGTGTGTGTGTGGGGGCAAAATCAAATGAGTGTGCTCTTTTTTTCCCCTGAGCGGTTTAAAAAATGGCAACTGTCAGAATAGCCTTCGATCACAATTATGCACAAAAAAAAAGAAGAGGAAGAAGCAATCACTCCAGGTCTATTCAGCTGTAATAATGGCCTGGCCGTGATGACAGGCATTACTGAAGAGGTGTAATAGAAATCAGAGACTCTCCTCTGTGACTGGTGTACGTGGAGACAGGAGGAGGACTGGGAGTGAATGGTGTCACTGTTAATCAGTGTTGGCGCGGTGTGCTAGTGGCACGGCCACTGCACTGTGTATGTGCAAGAGGTGGATTTTTTTTAAATATTTTTTTTTGGGGGGTGTTCCAGACATGCATGTTTGGAGAAGGAGGAAAGGTGCTGTCCAAGGAAATCACTGCTGTGGGGAGGAGGCACTTTTAATGGTCCGACTTGGGTGCATTCCAGCAACAGCACAGTTTGTTTGCACAGTGAGATTTAAAAGTGTCTTTTTTTATCACCCAACTTATTTTTTTACATTTGTCTTTAAACCAACATTTATATTCCGGAGAACTGGAAATGAGACGTTGAATAGGTCGAATCACAATGTTTGCGTTGAAAAAAGATTTATATTTCTGATACCACACCCTCTAGAACTAGAGCTGAGTTAGAGAAAATTCATTCAGCTGAGAGACAGTTTTCTATTAGTTTCACTGTCTCTAAAATACATTAAAAAAAAAAAAAAGAAGAAAAAAAATATATATATATATATATACAGTGCCATACAAAAATATTGGCACCCTTGGTAAAGATGGCAAAAAAGGCTATGAAAAATATCTTTGTTGTTCATCAGCTTGATCTTACACTCAAAATATGAGAGAAATCTAGATATGAGAGAAGAGGATGGTCTGGTTCCTCCCAAGGTTTCTCCCTATCAAGGGAGTTTTTCCTTGCCACTGTTGCCTTTAGGCTTGCTTTTGGGGGGTCTAGGCCTGGGTTCCCCCTCTGTTAAGCATTTTGTGACAATTCAATTGTGAAAAGCGCTACACAAATAAATTTGATCTAACCTTTAATTCAAGTCAAATTATTCAAATAAATAAATTATTCTAAAAAACATGTCACAATTATTGGCACCCTTAGACATTCTTATGTACGAAATCTAAGTGAAGCATATTACCATTTATATATTATTTTTTTTTAAGTTCAGCTGAGTCTTTAGGAACTTTCACTGGGGTATAAATATGAGGTGACACACAGGCCAAACTCCCTTAGTCATCCCTCAACATGGGGAAGATCAGAGAATACACAAATGAAATGAGACCAAAGGGTGTTGACCTTCATAAATCAGGCAATGGCTATAAAAAATAGCTACACGCCTGAAAATACCAATCTTCACTATTAGGGCTATATTTAATATGTTTTAAACAACTGCAGCTGTGATGAACCTGCCTAGAAAATGATGCAAGTGTATTTTGCCCCCATGCACAGTGAGGAGGATAGTTCGAGAGTCAAAAATCTTTCCAAGTATCATAGTTGGAGAATTGCAGAAGTTGGTTGCATCTTGGGGTCACCAAGCCTCCAAAACTACAATTAGACGCCACCTCCATGCCAACAAGTTATTTGGAAGGCTTTCCAGAAGAAAACATCTGCTGTCACCAAACCACAAACGTAAGCGCCTGGAGTTTGCTAAATGTCATTGTAACTGAGTGGAACCAGGTTCTATGGTCAGATCAGACAAAAATAGATATTTTGTATGGTGGTGGATCTGTGATGTTGTGGGGCTGTTTTACTTCCAAAGGCCCTGGGAACCTTGTTAGGATACATGGCATCATGAACTTCATCAAGTACCAGGAGATTTTAGATCAAAATCTGGCTCCTCTGTCAGGAGGCTAAAACTGGGTCATGGTTGGATCTTCCAGCAGGACAATGATCCAAAGCATACCTCCAAATCCACACAAAAATGGTTCACTGACCACAGAATCAAGCTTTTGCAATGGCCACCCCACATGTGGGGTGAGATGAAGAGGAGAGTCCACAAGCGAGGACCAAGGACTCTGAAGGATCTGGAGACATTCTGTATGGAGGAATGGTCTCAGATCCCTTGCTATGTGTTCTCCCACCTCATCAAGTATTATAGAAGACTGAGTTATATTATCTTGGCAAGGGGAGGGTGCACAAAGTACTAAATGCAGGGGTGCCAATAATTGTGACACACGTTTTTGAAAAAAAAAAAAATTTTCTTTGAATAATTTGACTTCAATTAAAGGTTAGATTTCTCATTTTTTGAGCCTTTTTTTATCATCTTTACCAAGGGTGCCAATAATTCTGGAAGGCATATATATATACAGTGCCTTGAAAAAGTATCAGGCCCCCAACACTTTTTTCACATTTTCTTGTCTCAGATGCTGAATTTGAAATAAATTCAAATAGGATTTTGTCCTACTGATCTACAAAGCATTTTGCATCAAGTCAACCTAAAAGAAAAAAATCCAGAATTTTCAACAATTTACTAAAAATGAATAATAGACATTATAACATAAAGTATTCATACCCTTTTATAATAGCTAGCCTAAATTTGCTCAGGTGAAATAAATTCTTGCAAAAAAACATTTAATGGATTCCACCTGTGCAATCATTAATGAATCACCTGCTTTAAATTAATCTGTGAGGATAAATGTCCCTCTCTCTGCAAGGTCCCACCATCTTGTCTAGAGGCCACAAGAAAAGATTCAAAATGAAGACCAAAGAGAATTCTAAGCAAGTGAGGAATATTATTATAGAGAAGCACAGATCTGGGGAAGGGTATAAAATTTTTTAAAAGGCCTTGAACATCCCTCAGAGCACTGTGCAGTCCACTGTACTGAAGTGGAAGAAATATGAAACTACCACCACACTGCCTAGATCCGGACGTCCCACCAAACTCAGTTGCTGGACGACAAGGGGACTTCTTAGGGAAGCTACTTTGAGCCCAACTGTAACCCTGAATGAGTTACAGAAGTCAGTGGCTGCGATTGGAGAAGATGTACATGGGTCAACAATCTCCAAATCATTCCACAAAAAGGGCTTCTATGGGAGAGTGGCAAGGAGGAAGCCGTTGCTAAAAATAAACCATATTCTGTCCCGCAAAGAATTTACAAAACATCACTTAGGAGATACTGCAGAAATGTGGCAAAAAGTATTGTGGTCTGTTGAGACTAAAGTTGAACTTTTTGGCTTAAATGCTGAGCGGTATGTTTGGCGCAAAGCCAACACTGCACACCAGCCAGGTAACACCATCCCCACCATTAAGTATGGCGGTGGTAGCATCATGTTGTGGGGATGCTTTCCATCAGCAGGGACTGGCAATCAAACTGGGTAGGAAGCTGGTGTTTCAGCAGGACAATGATCCGAAGCATACTGCCAAAGCAACAGTGGAATGGCTTCAAATGAAGAAGGTAGATGTTCTAGATTGGCCCAGTCCTGATCTCAATCCAATAGAAAATCTGTGGCAAGAACTAAAAATTGCTGTACATCACTGCGCCCCATCCAACTTGACATAGCTTGAGCAATTTTGTAAGAAGGAATGGGCAATAATTGCTCCATCACAGTGTGCAAAGCTAATAGAGACTTATCCAAGAAGACTTCTGGCTGTAATAAAAGCCAGAGGTGGTCCAACAAAGTATTGACTCAGGGGGCTGAATACTTTTTAAAAAATTACAACATCTCAGTTTTGCTATTTTAATTTTGTTATAGTTTACTTTTTAATTGTCTTTTTTGGGGAAGAATGTGTGTATCACAAATAAAAATTCCCAATTGAATGCATCAAAATCCCAGGCTGTGAGACTCTTAAATGTGAAAAATGTTTTGGGGGCCAAATACTTTTTCAAGGCACTGTATATATATATGGGGAAAACACTTGAATGCATGTTAGACTTTTGTGTTTTCTAAAAATGATCATTTTCTGTGGCAACTGTGACTGACAACTCGTGATTGGTCTTTATGGTGATCTTTTAATTGCACACTTAAACACGTAAACACACTAAATGCTCTAGACAGTAAAAAACGACTTTAAAATTAGACTGTGTAAAATAAAATGCATATGAAATGCCTGTAGATGTCAAAATTAATTATGTCCTGCACCCCTGCCTCCCCAAGCATGCCCTCCTCTTAAAACCAGCAGCAATGGTTTGACCCATCATGGTGCTAGGTTCCACAAGCTGAATCTGAAGATCTCTTTCAGTCGCAGCAGACAAGCCAAAATAAGCTTTTCCATGCTCAGTATATGACACAACAAATATAAGACAAATATTTCATTTAGCCGGATCCTGAATAAAAAAGTGTGGCAACTGCAACAATGGTTCAAGACGTCACATTTATTTTATTTTTACACCCATCCATTTTCAATAATATAGTTACCAAACACTTTTGCTCATTCCAGTCAAGTCAAACTTATTAGCTGCCATTTACTGTGCCATTGGTACTACTGTAGTTAGGACATTTTCTTGCACCCCATAGGCATTTGGTGTGCCGACATATCCGATATGACACAAGTGGACACTAACTAGCTACTATTACTGCCATTACGATCAATCATACTGTGTCAGAATGGACAGAACACGTCCACGTCTGCACATTCTGCTGGGCACTGCCATTTATTGGGAGTGTAAAGGGTTTTGTGATTGGTTGGATGGTATTGCCCCTACTCATAGCCTATGGTATATTCAAGCAACCAGAATAGAACTATTACCTGAGCTCCAACTGTTTAAATGTATTCAGCCTACTGAAGAAATGAAAAATTTGCATTACATGCATTACCAAGATTATAACAGTATAATCTTGTCAGAAGTACTCAATAACAAAACATCTCATATGTTTTTTTCTTTAAAATGGCATTTGTACATTTCCACAATGACATTTAAAATGCGCTGAAGAGTATATTACGCATAGTCAATATGCATGGGCGCCGTGCATTGAAATGACTTCACCGGGTCTAGGAAAGAAATTAAGAGCAGTGAGGAATAATGTCTGAGTGAGAATAAACACACAAAAGAAACAAACAAACCGCTGGTTTAATGAAGAAGATCGCCCCCGCTGGCACGCAGCTGGCACCGGCTTGGGTTCAATTGGCGCAGGCTCATGGAGACAAAATGAATTTTGAGTTTCTCGCACAGGCGCAACTGCGCACAGGTTACATTTCAGAATGCAAATATCAAAACCGTCTGCATGCGGGTGGAGCACCTGGCAGAGGCGTGCACAGCTGAGATGGCTACGCGGTGGGGTTCTCGTCTCCATACCTGAGGTTAACGCGGAGGCGACGATGGTAGGCTTTCTTTAGACATTCGAAACGGGGGTCGGGGGGTCATAATCAGGCGTACCTACTTGCAGTGAACGCGGTCGTCTGTTCTGCAGCGCCGCCGTTCTCAAAGACGGCCCGCCGTTCAGAAGAGCGTTCGCACACTAATAAGCGCGGTAATGCTTCACAGGTCCACAGGCACGGTTTCAGTCCTGCAGTTAATAAAGCTATTTTGGCTTAATAACGCGAGACTCCCCTGTGCGCATTTCGCCTCGCGCTCTGACAGGTGATAAACACTCGGCAAACAAATTTTGGGGCGTGAGACTCGCCGATAGGCTCCCTGCCGTAATTGCTGCCGGGGCGAATGACGCGGCCCCCTTTGTTTATAGGTGCCTGCGATGGACTTATTATCGGAGCGAGCCGACGGTGTTTGTTAAAGCCCCGAAGTGCCGTCGAGAGATCAGACGGGGTTAATTTGTGAATCATTAAGTCACATTATTTCCTCGTTCATATCTCATTTTTAGGGCCCTCCTTTTGCATAATCAATGGCACTCCCGGAGCCGGCGTAATTTCATAACAAATGAAGTGATATTCCTTTTGTTGCAGGTGACAGGGGAAGCACATTAGAGGTTAATTAAGCATTCGCCGCGCGGCCCTCGCGTCTCATTGGTCGCACGGCGAAACGCGCTGCCCCGGCGGCTTCCTCTCTCTCTCGTGGCGTGATCCGAGACCGAGCGCGGAGAACAGTGCAAACCGCAGGAGCGCAGATCCTAAAGCAGTGCGCTGCTGAGGCCTGGACGCCGTTGTTTACTTTATCTCTTCATGGACATTATTTTCTCACGATAAAACACAAGGCCACACAAAGTGCTCAGAACGTTCCTATGAGAAAATAAAACCTCAGGATAGAGTTTGGCCGGACCCCTGGGCTCAGTTGTGCTCATATACCGATTGTCCTTCTCCAGAATGCTTCAAGTTAATATCAAGTTTCAGATGTTTAGTTTCACCTTTGTGTTGGTCCTGACAATTGTCTGCTTTTTGAATAGAAAGTTAATATGATGGCATGCACGTCTTATGAATGACTTGAAGCTCTTGCTATGACCTTTGCATGCACATCCCAGCTAAAAACGCTTTATACGGTTCACTGTGGCTGCTTCATTGCCATAACACAATTAAAACATTTAAAAACAGTTGGCACTCCGCTCAAGAACCAAATCCATTTGCTTTTACAGCAAAACCCCTGACATAGCTTTGTGTCCAAATCCACAAATACAAGCTACACAACCAAATGCACTTGCTCCGAACCAGAGCAGTTATCAAGACTTTAAGTAACCATGCAAATGACCATGAAATGTTCTCGGCATGAAAACAATACGACTGAAATTAACCTCTGTTGCATCTTTGAGAGTTGATTAAATACAACATTGCAGCATTGTGCATGACTAATGACATCCATTTACAGTTATATAGATATACAAATTCTGAATAATTTATTTTATCTAAGTATACAGTCTGTGTGAATGCATGTTTGTGCGTGTGTTTGGGAGGAAACAAACAGAAGCACCACCATTAGTCCCATCCTTTTACTGTTCATTTCCCAACAAAGCTATACATTGAATAGTTGGAATAAAATAAGTTGAGCACCTTTGACGACATGGAAATCAATTTAATGGACAAATGTATTGTCAAATGTGCTTCAACCTGAAAATGTACATTTGTATCATTGTCTTCAACGTAAGGTGCGCTCACGGACTCCCTGATGTGACAGCTCCGGGCCACAGAGAGAGGCCGCTGGCACACAAACACTTTAATCCTGAAAAGTTATTAAAACACATTCTGTCGGAACTTGGCAGCAGTCGGTTTCAAGGCTGGCCCTTAATTGTTTCCCGATTCATGCCAGTTATTTACATATCATTAATTGTTTTTGTTTTCCTTCCCCTCGTACAAGATAATTAAATAGTTTGTTGCTGGAATCAGTTGTTATCCATGGCCATGTGGGCCCGCTGTTTAGGAGACTGTGGGGGGTGGTTTATGGCTTGAGTCTAAAGCAATAATTACAGCGCGTGTGAGTCTGCACGCGGCGCTGACAAGGCCCAGCTCTCCCAGTGGGGGCGAGGTGTGCGTTTGAGGTCCTGGGCCCTGGGTTTGAGGTTTTGACGCAGCCAAATCAGGGAAAGTGTCGCCGGGGGTGCCACGTGTCCATCTTCCGGGCGGGCCCACGCGGAGGCGGTGGTGTGAACCGCCGCGTCGTTAAGGTGGCAACCCGCTGCACAGATTGATTCCCTCACCCACCTGGCAGCCGTCGGCCCGGAACCTCCCTAAGGGGCTTCATAGCGCTCGCCTCGTCTCCACTCCTCTGCACCGAGGCTGCGGTCCTATTCACTTGGCTGCCGCGAAGGCGCACGCAGCCCGATAGATGGTGTGTCCCAACTAACTGATCCTGGAACAGTTTCAGCATTTTTCCACATGTCGGGGTTAGAATTCAGGAGTGGCTTTGTTGATCCTGGACCAGTATCTATCTGGATCAGCGGCTCCCCTTTGCGGTGATGGTGTCACCGGGGCAGTGGGAGAGATTCAGCTGGGCGAGGGTGAGGGAGGGGGGTGAGTGAAGAGGGCCTCAGGGGTGCTGGGTGATATAGGAGGGGCAGCGCAGGGTGGTGTGGCCGGCGTGAAGGATTGACAGGAGACCACAAGTCAAAACAAAGAGCGAAGCCTTGAGACATCGTGTGAATGGCCCCCTTTGTCATGATCATAACAGGTAGAGACTCAATGAGAACTGCAGGGTTCCATTTTATCATCATAGCCCCTACCTGTCGGGTCCCGTTCATCAGATATTCATTGGATCAGCTGTAGTGAGACGGTGCTGTGTGTATTTAGAGTGGGTAGGAGGTTTATTTTGCACCCAAACACAGAGATGGAAAGCGCTGTAAATAAATACTTTTATTAGTGTAATGCACCTCTTTTTAGTCAGTGCAGTGAAAAAACTGCACTTCTTGGTTCCTTCAGCTCTCTCCTAATCCTAGTGTCATACAGTGTAAGGCCACCATGGACAGCAGAGTGGAACAGTGGCTCTGGACACAGGGCCTGGATGATACAAGGAAACTGCCCTCGTCTCTTTGAGTGAGATGCTTTCCCTCAATGGTCCGAGCACAAATCCAGCCACACAAATTGATTACAGAATACAGAGGATGTACAAAGCAGTCCTGGAAGAGAGCATCTTCTCAGCGTGCTGTATGATGCAATGTACAAAAAAAAGGAACAATGGTGCCCTCTAGTGGCAGCAGTGGGAATTGATAGCCAGCGATCTGAAACGCCCAGAGAGAGATAATGCGCTGCGGGAGAGCGGGATCTCGGGGAGTTTGCGTGAAGTGTGACCTAGCTTGTTCGAGCCGGCGGCTGTGGGCTTAGAATGTGCACTCGAGGTACACGCCGACTCCAACAGGGCAATGTAATTTCCTACTTAAAGCCCAGTAATTGGCCCTGCGCTCTGTCTTGCTTAATCAACAGGCAGCGGATCCTGTTGAAAATTTTCCATTAGTTAATTTTCACATATCTCACCATTTTAATTGCCTGGAGGTCAGAAAGCTTGTAAAATGATAGGCTTAAAACATTAAGCGCCAAACAGACCGTTGAGGATTTCTCCCTCACTCTATCTATTTCTCTCTCATCTTAATTCGTATGTTGCACAACATTGTGCTAAATTGACTACCTGGTAATTGCTATACCTTTGTTAATGGTGTAGTCAGTTCCAAAGAGGGTTTGACAGGACAAATTACAAGAGTTGTTATGCTTCCATTTTCTACGGCGAGACAGGTTACTGACATCCCATCTTGATTATTTTAGCTCAACATTAAAATACCTAATTTTAACATGTGTATGAATTTGACACACTTCTCTAAATGTGAGAAACTGCATTTTAATTATTAATTTCAACTCTTTTTAGCAGGTAAAAGGTATTATGGATGATAAAACTTTCCTTTTGTAACACGGTTCGATTTAAAACGACAATATTCACGAATCGCTTTTAATGAGAATATGTCCAAGGATTGCGTAACCAAAGAGTGCATTCAAACTTTTAACATGTTAATGGAAACTGTGGTTTTTAATCAGTTGTCAAGGCGATGTTCTTGATTCAGTTAAGGTATTAAACCAAGTTTACTGGAAAAGTAGGGAGGTGGATAAATCAAAAAGCAATATGCACAACCAATGCCTTTTAGCTTCTATAGAAAAAAAAGCTGGCATTTGGGGGGGCAACCTGCACAGGGCTTTACTTTATGCAAAACGAGGGCCGTATTATTGTTTGGACCGCTGCTCACCCAAGCATCACCTCCCTTTGACAGCTGGGATGAGAGCGCCCGTCGCTGGCCTGACAAGAGTTATCAAGCCAGGCCCGCATCAGGCTGACTGTCAGAGATAGGCCGGTCGAACGCCCGGTACGCTCCGCGGTCCGACCGCTTGCGCACAACTGGGGGGCTAGAGAAAGCAGCTGTCATGTGCAAAAAGAAGACCCAAGCAGGGCCCCCTCGCACACACACACACACACACACACATACATACACAGACACACACCAGTACCCCAGAGGACACTGGTCCAGTTGCAGCTGTTCATGTTGCTCTCCGTCCTCACGCATTTTCAGTTATTTGTTTAGTTCTTCTCTGCCTACAAATTGATTTTGACCCCTCAAGTTCATCTAATAGCCTCTTTGAAAAAGAAACACACCCTCGCAATGTGTTTCCAAACTGGACAACGTGGCACATCCGTTTGATTTGGATAAACTGGGGTTTATTTTGTGCTGTTTGTACAGTCACCCCCTCCATCCACACATGCACTCACATACCACACACTCCTACACGCTCACACACCAAGACAAACATAACCCCCCCTCACTGCACCCCACAAACAAACACTCGGTCCCCCCCAAGTATCTTAACAGTGAGAAATGTTCTTCTACCCCTCCCCTTTCCCCCTTCCCTCCCTCTCGCTTCATGGCTCACATTTTATATTTCCCTTCTTTTACTCATTTACTTTTATATTTTATATACATATCTAATAAAACTTTGAGTTTTCGAAAAGTGCTATAGAAATGTGATTATTATTATTATTATTATTATTATTATTATTAATAATATTAATAAATGTGCAGGGTAGAGTGGTCCTCGGCTCCACACAGTCTCGTAGGCTCTGGAGTTCATGTAGTGAGACACTTTCGCACCGTCACGCCTTTCTGATGACACTGTGGTCGACCTCTAGGACCCGATCATGTTGTGGTCACGATGTAGAAGTGTGAATGAAGAATGAAGACCGAGAAGTCAATTGTAAGACCATTCTGCTGATCACTGCTGTTCAAGGTGACCATTCATCATCCAACACCATTCAGCACCTGATCGTGTTGTGGTCACTATTGAGAAGTGCGAATGAATAATGAAGACTAAGAAGTCAATTGTAAGACCATCCTGCTGACCACTGTTGACCAAGGTGGCCATCCATTTCATGTTTGACCGGGGTCATTCTGAGAAATGGGGTAGCATTTCGCAAGTTATAGCTATAAGCTCAACCTCTGATTGCATGCAATTGTTGACATACCTTCAAGCAAGTACGCAATATGCTTTCCAAAATATGCCATTTGATTTTAGCTACTACTACTACTGAGAATATATTCCTTTAGCTAGTTCTCATATTTACTACAATGGCCAAACGCATTTTCAAAATAAAATGTTCTTGTAGTCATTCTGTTAGCGTTTACGCTACGGAACCAGGTTGTGCGCCTGCGCATATGTGTGCGTGCTCGCACGCGTCCGCACGTATGTGCATGCGCGTTTGTCTATCGAGTGCCAGCTTTTCAGTTTTTCCATTAGCATGCCTTTCATCCAATTTCTGACAACAGTTTGATCAATTGCTACTTTGAAGAAGGCAGGGAAGAAAAAAGATAAAAGATAATAGATTTGGATTTTTCAAAGTAAATCCAGCCCTGCCAATCCCATTCAAAATAAGAAGAGGGGGACGTGGTGTGTCATGCTATCAAATGCCCATGTTTCTCCTCTCTGGGCCAAACCTATTGTACAGGAAGGTCTAGCTGGCCTATTACCTGCAAGTTGCACTCTAATGCTGCTGTGTCCGGCTACTATTTCAATTCATTTTTCTGTCAAGAGCTCTGATAGCCTTACTGTAGGAGAGACATTTTCTTTTCAGCCCAAAAGTGTCATATTCTGAAAAATGTGGATTCATTGTACTACTAAAATTGTCAGCCAGGTTATAAAACTTTTGAAACTGCCATTTATTTTTGACATGATGGTAGGCAATTTTGTTGGTTTAGATTTATTTTTTTTCTTCAGTCACTGCAATGTCTGGTCCTATCACCTAAAAACAATGTGCATTTTAAATAATAGAGGGATTATTGTTGCATTGTCGAGGAGAGCTTTAGATGACCAGATAGTGTTTGTGAATGTGAGAGTGTGTGCATGTCTGCATGCTTGTGCTTGTGTGTGTGGGCACCCTGCCCTATCAGCTATCAGCTATCTCAGGGGGAGATTTCATTTCTCTAAGGTTATATGCTGTGTGTGTGTGTGTGTGTGTGTGTGTGTGTGTGTGTGTGTGTTTGCATGTTTGTGTGTGTGTGTGGGTGTGGGTGCCATTCACCCCCCAACAATTCATGGTATTTTAAATCTGCAAAAGTAAATCTGCATTAACAAGTCATCTTCTACAGTGTTTTGAGATTTGAACATATTGGAGGGAGGGGTGGATCTTTGACCATTCCTCTATTCAGAATTTTTCAAGATCCTTTAGATCCTTCGGTCTGCACTTGTGGACTGCCCTCTTTGATTCAAACCACAAATGTTTGTTCGGATTCAAGTTTAGAGACTGAGATGACCATTGTAAAACAATAACTTTGTGGTCGACCTTCTTTGTAGATTTTGAGGTATGCTTGGGACCATTGTCTTTCTGAAAGATCCATTTGTGGTCAAGATGTCTTGGTACTGACTGCAGTTCATGATACCATTGACCTTAACAACAGCCCAAGACCAGTAGATGCAATAAACCCATAACATCAAAGATCCACCACCATATTTCACCATATATTTATTTTGTGGAATTTTTAAACTGTGACATAAGTTGTTCTTTTTCAGTTAGGCTGCTTGCAATGGCATGATCATTCTTAGTTCATAGCTGATAACTCAAACTGCCCAGTCACACAGTTTGTCTTCTGCATATACTTTAAAACCAAAGTCAACATGTTAATTTCCCTTAGCAAGGTAAATTCATGAATGCTGAAGAAATTGTTAATCAGAAAAGCTGTATAAATACACACACACACACACACACACACACACACACACACACACACACACACACACATTAGGAGTGGGCTAAACATTATACCGCTATATTTATAATAGGATGATGATGATATACATGAAAAAAGAAAAGAAAGTGGGTTGATTCAGACTTCAAACCTGATAGTAAATGTAAGCGGGCAAAGTAAACGGCAATAAATAAAAGCCATTCTGAGTGATCTCGTTCGTCCTATGGCTTCATCGTATGATGGAGCATTTTTATCCTGATGGGAGTGACCTCTTCCTGGGTGACAATGCCCCCCAATGATTTGATGAGCATGAAAACAATGTAAACCATATGCCATGGCCATCTCATTCACCAGATCTCAACCCAATTGAACACTTATGGGAGATTCTGGAGCGGTGCCTCAGACAGCGTTTTCCACCACCATCAACAAAACACCAAATTATGGAATTTCTCATGAAAGAATGGTGTTGCATCCCTCCACAATGGATTTTTAGACACTTGTAGAATCTATGCAAAGGTGCATTAAAGCTGCTCTGTTGGCTCATGTTGGCCCAACACCCTGTTAAGACACTATGTTGGTGTTTCCTTTATTTTGACAGTTACCTGTATATGCAGGTATAAAAAGTATTCACCCCTTTGGTATTTTTCACATTTTATTTTCTTACTTCATGGAATCAAAATGGATTTAACTGGGATTTTCTCTTGCAAGCCTAACACTGCACATCATCCCAAGTACACTACCCCTGCCATGAAACATGGTGGCGGGAGCCTAGTGCTATGGGGATACTTCAGGGACTGTAAAACTTGTCAAAATAGAGGGCAAAATGGATGTAGCAAGATATAGACAAATATTGGAGGAAAACCTACTGCAGTCTGCAAGAGACCTGGGATGAGATTTATATTCCAGCAGGACAATGAAACCAAAGCCACACTGGAGTGGTTTAAAAAACTAAAAATCAATGTCCTGGAGTGGCACAGTCAAAGCCCAGACCTCAATCCCATTGAGAATCTGTGGAAAGATTTGAAAATTGTTGTTCACCAACGGTCCCCTTCCAACCTGATGGAGCTTGAACAATTTTGTAAAGAAGAATTGGCAAAAATTGCAGTGTCCAGATGTGCAAACCTGGTAGAGACTTTGAGAACAGACTCACAGCTTTAATTGCAGCAAAAGGTCAAGGGGGCTGAATACTTATGGAATCAATTATTATCAGTTTTTTATCTGTAATTAATTAAGAAAAAGCTTTAGAGTTTTTGTTTTTTATTTGATCTCAAAGAGTATTTTGTGTTGATCAGTGGCGAGCAATCCCAATTAAATTCATTTTTATTCCATGAAGTAAGAAAATAAAATGTGAAAAGGGGGGTGAATAATTTTTATACCCACTGTAAATATATATACATACCTGTATGTGTTTTGTTTTTAGGTGGACGCTATGAAGTAAATACTATTGTACTGTTGCAGTTTTATTCAAATTCAACCCACCATACCCAAATATCAGTGTAAAAGCTCAATCTTAGTTTGTTTTATCATTCACTTTTGTATCATTTTCAGTGCAGAACAAAGAAAGAAAATGCTTGTAATGTCTGACCACATTTCCAAAATTTCTTTGGGAGCTTTTTATTTTAGGAGAGCAATCTAAAGCTTTGTTCATAATATTTTACCTCTTGAAATTCAGTTCAAATACCATTTTTGACTTTGGTAGGTAACCTGTCTCACGAACCCCTAAAGCAAATGGATGCTTGCTTTTCTTTTAGCATTGCTGGGCATACCAAACCATCATATAACATTCTCTTATTTCTATATGAAGTCACCTCCATGAACCTTTATCCAAATAAAAAAAAGAAATTTGAGACGGGAATCTGACAGAAAATGATACGGTATGAAAGCTTCTCGTACTTTTTTAAATAACGCTAATGTCAACATTGCCTATCATGCGTTAATTTTTCAGGGATGCCCACAAAATGCAGTAGACAGGGGGCATGAGAGGGCTTTGATATGCAAATAGGTTAGATGAGTGTCACAAAGCCCCCTGCAGACCCCCAAGACCCTTCACTCTGTCAGATAACAATTATGGGTGAAGCGGAGGGGGGTGACAGGTGGGTTCATGACTGCTACACAAACAAAAGCCTGAGTGCATACCAAGGACATGGCAGCTCTTAAGTTCTCAATTTCAGCATTTGATAATGTTCTCATTAGCGGGTACAGGGTAGGTTATTCTGGCTATTTGGGTATGTTTTGTAGGTTTCTATTCAGGTAGGTTTTTTCTGCCTCCCACTCCTGCACGTATTGTGTCTCCTGCTCACTCCTGTCACACAGAGCTTTCCATGGGCATTAATGTATTTGTGTGAAATACTTCTAATGTATGGCAACATGCAGTGTGTAATATGGCAATATGGCATATGGCAAGCGTTGTTGCAATGTGAGAGCTGTTCTAAACATTTAATATCTGAATCTGTTCATTAATATCCTATTTGTGACTGAAATCTGAATTTCCCTCGAAGATTTAACACATTGCCACTAATGCAAACATGGTATTTTCAACTCATTGGAAATTAAGAAAGACAATTTACTTCAATTTTTGATTGTACATTTCATGCATTAATTTTTAGCATTCCAGACTTCATTGGCAGTTCTTATTTTCACAAGATCCGACTGTAAAGATTAAAAGAGAACTGAATGTACCCATCTTTATTTTAGGATCAAATTCTTAAATGTGAATGAGAAGGATTCTCTTTACCCTTCACATTGTACCTAGCAATAATTATCCACCTGTAATTCAACATAAGGTCTGTGGATTGCTCAAAGTACAGTCATGCTTGGATCCAACAAACTGTTTGACTTCATTTTTGATTATATTTGATATGGTAAAGCTGATTAAATAGGATACTTATTTGGCTGCAAACCAGAAGCTTGTCCATATCAACATACACCGTTGCTGACCAATGAATTAAGAAAGAAGGCAGATGAGATGAGCCAATAGCATACCAGCACCATCATGCCAGACCAGGCCTGAGTTTAATGCAGTCTCGGGAACGGTTTTAAAGCTGAACTTGTGCTGAAATCTACATCCAGTACAAACGCTCACAAACTGGAAACAAATGTGGATGCCTTCAGGGTGTGGCGCTAATTGACAACGAGAAATAAAAATAATATATGAGCTGCCTACCTAATCGCTAGTAATATACAAGTTATCTTACTACTCTGTTCTTACAATGTAATTTGAAATGTAGTACATAATTGAAAATGTAGGCCATAAATAAAAACAGGCAGTATACCCATGATGAACAAAATGTTGAATGTCCTCTATTGTTGCTAAACATGTAGGACAGTGGTTACATTTGTAAAGCGCTGTCAACGCAATCCGACTTTGAAGAAGATTTTATCATCTAAAACCAGTGCGTAATTAGCTTCCTGTCAGTGGCAGCCCCCACAGATATGGCCGACACACTGGGCCAAACGCCTTTGCTATCCTGTCACAGCACGCTGCCTCTGGAGTGCACTGCAAAAATTCTAGACAGTCTCGAGTGAACTGCCCATTTGAGAGCAAACAACTCATAAGTTCTGTGGCTATCAACAATCATAAGAACGTAAGAATACATAATAACGAGAACAAGCAATTCAGCCCATTAAGGCTCATGATTTACTTACAGTCTAGAGAATATCCAGCACTGCGCCAAACCTCAACTTGAATACCCACGTGTCTCCATTACATGACCTGGCAAGCTGTTCCATGCATTGATAACTTTGTGTAAACAAATACTTCCTGATTTCAGTGCGGAATTTATCTGAACTAATTTCCCTCTTGGTCTGCTGACTGAACTCAACCAAACAAATCTTTAGTTCACTTTGCTAATCCCTTTTATGAATGTAAAAACCTCAATCTAATCGCCTTAGTCTCCTTTTGCCAAATTTGCAGAGATTTTAAGTCTTTTCTTGCAGCTTTTACGTTTCATACAAATTTAGGAACTAATTTAGTTGCCCTTCTTTGTTCTATATCTTTCTTATGGTGCCAAAAACACTACACAATACTCTGAATGAGGTCTGACAAAGGCATTATATAACGTCAATATACAATGTGTCACAGCGTAGCAATAAGGTCCCATCCATACATCCATTATTTAATCAGCTGGTCAGGGTTGCGGGGGGGCTGGAGCTCATCCCAGTATGCATTGGGCGAGAGACAGGAATACACGCAGGTTGCCAATCAATAGCAAGGCACATACACCATTCACTCACACACTGATACCTACAGGCAATTTAGACTCTCAAATTAGCCTAACGTGCATGTGCAACGTGCAGGACTCCACTGCCCACAGCACCACAGTCAGGTATGATCTCTCCTACAGTTACTGTTTGTATACTACCTTGCAGTCAATTTCAAACCCACTCTGAAATCACTCCTCTGATTCCTACTGAATTAATTTGTACTACTGAATGCTTTTTGAAAGACCAAATATATAATATCATAAGCAAAACATCAAAACAAGTCTATGAGGTTTAGGCGAGATGCACTTGCCTCCTCTATCTGGCAGGTTTACCACTGTGGTTTTATACTTTTCAATTACTGACCTAATAGTGGAAAATTATATTTGTACTTTTTTATTTATTTGTTTGTAACCATCTCCTGTCTTGTGAAGGTCAACAACCCTTTGTCTTGTTTCTTCAGAGAGTTCTTTGCCTTTCCCCATGGCAATGGATGACAAATAAATTCTGCGACAACATATGAAACAAATATGAGGTAATGTGGTTTCACAAGCTATTCTAGTCTGAAGCAAACGCAGTAACTGAAATGGCCATCTGTCTCCCGTTTTAAATCAAAACTGTTTTTCTCTCTTTTTCACTGAGAATAATTGGCAGACCCAACAGCTGTCTGAAGCTATGTCTCATTGTTAGACTGGAGGACCCACCTGGCATTTGAGCTTTACATGAGCAGTGATTCTCTGCCAATAATCAGTAAGGTTTGCAGGTTTGTGCTGTCCACCCCAGACAAATCACCAGGCATTTGTTTGTCCATTAAATATCTGATTCACCATTTTTATGTACTCATTTTAAGCGATAATAAAAAGCAGAGTGAAATGGTCTTTCTTGCACACGCTTCTCGATGCTGACTATGTGCCTTTACATGGGGAGGAGATGATCATCGTACAATTTGTGCCATTGCACCAAGTTATTTAAAGGGCACCCAAGGTCGTTCTGTTAAAAACCAACGGCACTTTACCTGTTAAAATGTTAAAAGCATTACAAAATATAATTAAAGGCATGCTTCCAAATTCAGTACATTTAACTTGCAATGGCCACATTGTGAGCTAGCATTATGGGCCTGCATTAGCAAGTTATATTTGGGCAAGTAACTTCCCAAAAACGGACAAACTCATGGCTGTTGTCGTTTTTTCTACATGCACTACATGTAGAATCTGAGGAACGTGATTACAGAGCAAGGTTCTACCGTATCGATAAAATCCTGAGCTGTGCAAAACACGATGCAGTGTTTAGCGCAACGTTTATCGCTCAACATGCCAACAGGCAGGCTGGTCATCTGGTGGTTTGAAAGTCGTGACATCAGAATCCACAAAACCTACTAGGAAGTTTAACCTCTTCTGAATGAATACAGAACACTAGCTCAGCAGACTCACAGCACAGACCCAACAATAATCCACCAATGTTACAAGTTACAGAGAAACTAACACCATATTTAAACCCTCATGAACTAAAAAATTACTGAAAAATAAAAAATAAATAAAGCGCAGGCTAAAGAAATAATAATAATTGACCCCAAGAAAGTTTGCAGCCTCGATGTGACAACCCTCAATCCTCAATTCAACTCGATTCCAGGTTTTGATGAGAATTGTAGATCCGAGCTGGGCAATTACAAATGATTTGCACAAGAAAATGGTACTGCAAAGTCACTTAGGGAATTCTGGGAAAGAGCTGAAAAAACATTTCCGAAACAGAAGGTGAAATGATACAAAACAAAACAATGTCAGTTTTGACCAGTTCTGTCAATGTAAAGATTATGTCTCTTCATATGGACAGGTTTTCACCAAGAATCATCGTCAATCAATGACAGAAAAGACCGTCGAACAACTGCCCATAATCACATTTAATCAGAGTTTAGAACCTTATATTTTCATTTGATCTGTGATGACATCTCTTATGACATTCACCATTTTTCATTTCATTTGTCATTTTTTTAATAGTCTGCTGCAAAGTATTTTATTATTATGAATACTATTTAACTATTTTTGTGCAGGTTAAATATTATATAACTGCACATATACTGTTGCATGTCCTCGCTTCAACACGTGACAGTGTGGAATGTAACCATCCCTGCCAATCATCATCTGTGCTTCATTAGTGACAATTCCTTTATCAATGCAGATGACTGGGGTGATGCAACTTGATAATTGTTTGACGTGTGGCTTGAAAAAATGGCGCTATTGACCTTTTTTTGGCGGACGACTGAAGTACATGCGAGAAGTCAAGCAGGAACTCTCACAGAAGATAGCCCTACTTGATTCTGATTCTGTCTTCAGAGTAAAGTCAGATGAGGTTGATGCTTTTTGCGATTTGGTGTTTTGAGGTTCAATTTTGGGTGCGGCATGTTGTTTAGGAGGTAATAGTCCCATCAGTGCTATTATAGCCTACTGCTGACAACTGAGTGTAGTATCAGCATGTGGGAAACGTTCTTTCTCTCTCTCGCTCTCTCTCTTCTCATCATTATTCTCCTCATCTCCCCTTTCTCTGACAATGTCCCCCCTCAACACACACACACACACACACACGCACACATGCACGCACGCACGCAGGCACAGACACACATTTCCTGGTGCCCATTCCAAACAACAGACTCTAGATTCCCTGGACCATTGACCATAATGTGATTGATGGGGATGGCTTGCAGGTTCAAATACCAAAGAGAATTGCACCATTCCACATAACTCTATCATGACTTCATATGTCTGGCATCAATTTATTTATATATAGGTAACTGCCAAAATAAAGGAAACAGGTGAGTAAATGAGGGATACAAAGTATATTGAAAGCGGGTGCTTCCACACAGGTGTGGTTCCTGAGTTAATTAAGCAATTAACATCCATAATGCTTAGGGTTGTGCATTAAAATGGGCAGGCTCAGTTGTCCATTATTTTGGCTATCGTGGCTAGAAGTTTCATCAAGAACAGTCTGTCGAGAACTTCACAGTGAGGGATACGGTGGTTGCAGTGCCCATTTTTGCAGCAAAAAATGCACATTTGCAAGTAAAGTGGTGCAAAGAACACAGGCAGTGGTCTACTGAACAGTGAAAAAAAGTTATATAGTCATCCTTCACTCTGTTCTCAACAAGTGGACAAGTGCATGTGTGGTGCATGTCAAAAGAAACCTGCAGGCCCAAGTGCTTGTTTTCCATGGTGATGGGTTCTGGCATCTCTGTTATGGTGTGGGGTGCATTTTCCTGGCATGGTTTAGGTCAACTCAACCCCTTAGAGCGCAATGTAAACACCAATAAATACAAACCCATTCGGAGTGATCACCTTCATCCTATGGTCAAGCACTTCTATCCTGATTTTTTTTATACATATATATCAATTGACAAAATAAATAATATTTTTGAAACTCAGTTGCTTCCTTCTTTACAATGGGATTGCAACTCTAGATCGGTTATAAATTAAACTTTCATGTGCCACTAAATTAACTATAAACACAGAAGAAACGACTATACTTATGTAACACTGCTCTACCATGCACATTCCCTTTTTTCTACCACTAATTCTAGGAAACATAATAAAACACATTCAATTTTCACAATTCTCTGCCCAGCGCACCCACTTAAGCAGCTGTGGTTTCAGCTTCACACTGTTACTGTTAGGGGATGCTGTTAGTTCATCTGGTGCATTTTTCCATGTGTCACGGGCATAATTGTAGGACAAACACAAATCTACTAATTTGTATATAACATGGATGCCTGGTCATAGCTTATTACATGGGTCCACTATCAGCCTGTCCAAAGATGAGTGGATCTCTGCAGAGCCTGCTGTGCACGGATGCCCATAAACAGCTACCAGTTATTTTCTAGCTAGTAACGGTAGCAGATGGTCTCACGTATTGAACTTGAATTTGAGCCCACTGACATGAAAGCCTTGGACTAGTGAGGACGGGCAATTCTTAGAGATTAGTTCCCATTCTTTACAGCGCAAGACACACCAGGGTGCACAGAGCTAACAATCCTTTCCTGAATCAGCTATTTTGTGTACAGGGCAAACAAAATGAACACACAGTGAACACAAAGAAGTTTTTTAATTTCTACAATCCAGGGTAAATTAAAATTTAGCTCAAATTTCACCCATACTTCATTCTTTTCTAATGATAGCAAGATTGTAAGTAAGGGAAGAGGATTAGAAGATATAATGTATAATTATAATATATAAAAAATGTATTGCATTAAAATCTGTGATTGTAGCAAGTGTTGTGATCGCCTACAAATAACGTTACATGTAATTGTAAATTGTAACTGTAAATTGTAAATTGCTTGTTACAAAAGTATTTTTCTTTGAGCAATGGTATTAGTATAAAACAATATACATTTTCTTGATCTTTGAGCATACAATATAGCTCATTAACTGTTTTGTTTATTTTATACAGTCGTTTTGTTCATCTTTATCTCAGGGTGTGAATAATTTTGGAGTAGATTGTCGCTATATCTTTTGTAGACCCTGTGTTAACCCATTAGCCTACTTGTTCAGAGGGCCACAATTGTGGTGTGTGAGTTTCACTGGGCACCGCAAGGCATTTGCTGTGAATGCCTGACAGTTATGTCATACTATACATGTTGATGATTTTGGTTAACGTAAATGACATCATGAATCACTCATACGTGTTGTCTTCTAACAAATACCTGAATTATGTGAGTGTGAATTGTGCATCTACTGACGTTAATTTAATAATTATGTATCGGTTGTTGATTGGGCCGATGAGATGTAATTGCCTGGCACACTCTCCAGTGCACAAATTATAATTATACACAATAGGGACATTGGATGTCAAATTTTTGTGTTACAATTACTTGCCCAATTTTTATTTCATGCATCATTCTGTGACAACGACAAAAAATGTAATGGTTGGGTGTCCCGTTTTGTTTTGCAAGACGGAGGTGGCAGCCCTTACTATTGTGGAGATGTGGATGGAGAATTACAAGCTAACCAGCTAAATTTTTGCATTGTAATTCGTGATAGGTTGATAGAAGAGTGCTTTCATATTCCCTTCATATTCACTTTCATATTCCTTTATGGCGATGAAAGGACGTAAATGGCCAATGTAGATAATAGACTTCAGTATCCAGCCGAGTATAATACACATATCAAAATAAGTGATTGGTCTTTGGTTAGCTAAGCCCTCTCATGTTTCATTATATACCCTCTCTCATTGTTTTTACTGACGCTGGGCTCACACGGCTGTAGGCTTGACAGTCATGTAGTCACGGTACACTTTGTGATAAAGCATTATTGAATAAACACTGCCTCGTCCACGTGTAAAATACATTTTTTACATTTTACATATACGACATATAATAGGGTGTGTTTGACTTTGAAATCCATCTGCACACACTCACGCCGAAAAAACACGACACATACAATGCATTGAATCCATACTGAAGTTCATGCACACACAGTTCAAAAAGCTTAAACACACACATACACACACGCACACACATGTACATACATACATACAGACACACACATGCATGCACACACACACACACACACACACACACATGCACAAGCACACCCCCCCACCCCTATGCACACCCACACACATATACACACGCATATTCACACTCACACATGGCCACACACATACACACACACACACACACACACATGCATGTACGCACACACTGCACTGAAATCCAATCAGCTCAGCAGGGCCTGGGGCTCTCCTTGGGGATTAAGCCCCGGGCAGCTACACCAAACACTCAGCTGCCATCTCCTCCTACTGCTGTTTGTCTGGCATTAACATGCCACTCACTATCCCTCTCTTTCACATTCCCTCTCTCTCTCTCTCTGACTGAATATCCTTCTCCCCTGCTCTTTCTTCCTCAAACTCACTTTCTCTATATATACAAATATGTATATATATATATATATGTGTGTGTGTGTGTGTGTGTGTGTGTGTGTGTGCGCGTGCGTGTGCACGCATATGTGTGTGTCTCTATCTCTCTTTCTCTCTCCCTCTCTCTCTGACACACACACACAACTCTCTGATGATGTTGTTTGTTGTCTAATGATGTTTGAGGTCTGTGGAGGATCAGAAGCTGTGTATTACAGCTCAATATATTCAGAGGCACGCTCCCGCTTGCAGTACACCCTGTTCTTACGTGCATGTGACTGCGGCCTGTGGACGGCCGTGTTTACAGGGAGCAGAGTGGTCATGTAGGCTGCAGCGCCACACACGAAGAACAAAAGTCATGCAAAAGAAGTTCCACAAGCAAATAAGGTCTTCCCACATCACATCACAATTGAGATGGATAGAAATGGAAATGCCCATTTGATAGCATTAATCAATAGGATATTCCACTGTTGAAATGCTATATCCCATTGATTAACGCTATCAATACAAACAAGAAGCAGTATTAGAATATGAACAACATATATGAATAACATATATGTTCCAGGCACATGTTTAAGCATGGCTAGACTATCCCCTTGTAAGCCTTATATTTTGTTATCCCGACAAACACTGAATCCTTGAAGAACAGTAATTCCACTTGAGCATTTGATCAAAAAATAAAGGTTACCTGAGCACAAATATTGAGTAGGTAAGTTAGGATGGTATTTTAGGTCAATCTCAGCGACCTACTGAGGTCCAGTAACATCTAATATATAATATAGCAAGCAAAATAGCAAAATTTGTGCCCTTTCATTTGAAATACAAATAAGGTAGGTGATTAGTTTACCAGTTGTGAATATTTACATACCAACCTTAAATATTCTATATGTAATGTAGTTTCAATATAAATAATGTGGTTAAAAGTTCAAAGTGAAGATGTCCCAATGTCACAGTCAGATGCAATTTTTCATTTTCAACCTGGAATTTTCATATTTGTGGACCTTTTTCCCCTCTACAGTGGCGATGTATAGCTATCGTGAAGGGATGTATGTTATCTCTGCTCTCAACGCACCCTAACACAGTGTACAAATAGTCTCTTGAAATGAATTTGCCTTTATGGCCAATTCGTCTGCATAAAATGCACTCTGCAGAAATACAGAGGTCTCCTCACAACGTGAAGATCTTTTCACTGAAAAAGGGCACCGGCCCTAACCAGAGGGAACCCCACATATTTTCAACATGGTGAATGTGGTTCAGAACCTCTGGGCCATGAAGGGCAAACTGAGAGGAACGACAGCATTACTCCACAACATGGGAACGGCCCATAAGTCCTCTCTGCAAAAATGGACCTATCCCGTCTGCCCATATATGGCAGCAGTTGCAGGAGCAGGCAGATGATAGGGCGCTTGAGAATGTGGCATGAGGCACACCTACGCCCACTTAATTAATCAGGATCAGGGAAGGGTGTACGTACATACAGTCAACTCCACAATTATTCACACACTGGAAAAAGAGGAGCAAAAAGGGCTATATAAAATAAACAATACTGAGCTATATGAACTATATATGAGCTACTGTTATTGTATGCTCAACAATTGGGAAATTATGTTATTTTATACAAATACAATTGTTCAGGGAAAAATATTTTGTAATGCTTTTTTTAAATAAATGAAGTCTGATACTTTTGTACTTTTACTCAAGTGACTAGACTTGTGTGACTGGACTGGAATGACTGGAGTCATTTTTTAACAAAGTATCTGTACTTTAACTCTTAAATCTGTACTTTAACTAAAAAGTTTGGGTACTTTTTCCACCAGTGTCTACTTTACACCACCCCAGATAATGCCATCTGATAAATAAACTGAAAATCTGACTGAAAGATAAATAAATAATTGCCATGATGGGACCTCTTCCCAGTGTGTCAAAAAGAGTGAGAGAGTTCATGTCAGCAAGCTAGCTCCCACTCCAGTGTTGTCAGTAGAGTGAGAGACATGCCCCACAGCAATGGGCAGAGGGGAGAGGTGTACGTGGTCAGCCGGTTTGAGCTGGTTTGCTGCAAAGACAATTAGAGTGGATCACCAAAAGGTGACAGGCTGAGCCTGCATGGCAGAGCTCAGGAAGGGAAATCTGGATGCATCTGTGGTAGTCTGTCAGTTCGTCTGGTGTCACAATTGCGCGAAGGTCTGGCTCTTCTGACATGTTTTAATAATTCAGTGTGTTTCTGTAGAGCTTTTTATTCAGTACCAGTTGGATGGAAGCTGACCCTTATCCCCAGGGTGATGCATACTGTAGCAGCCATTTTGTGTCTGAGAACCATAGCGCTGTACTGCACGTAGTGCGTCTGCACTTGTCTGCTTCTCTCTGTGCCTTTTGTCTGTGTCTGATGGCCTGTCTTACTAGGGTTGTCAGTGAATTTGCCTCGCCATGACTGTGTGTGTGTGTGTGTGTGTGCGCGCGTGCATGCATGTATGTGAGACATGGAGAGAGGAAAGAGGGAATGAGGGAGGGAGAGAGAGAAGAAGAGAGAAACAGAGAGAGGAGCACTCACATGCTCGTACTGCGCAGAGGAGCAACAGCACCTGAAGGGCTCTCATGGTGAAGACAGATGAAAGCGCACGGGCTCTACCGTGACCCACTTTGACCGCAAGAAATTCAGGGAGTAGTTTAGAAACACGGAGAAAGAGGACCAGAGGAGGGGGAAGAGAGAAAGTGTGGGGGTGTAAGTGAGTGAGAGGGAAAGCGAAAGGGAGTGATAGAGACAACTATAAATTGTGGGAGAGGGAGGGGGATTGGAAAGCAAGGCAGAAGAGGAAAGTGGGAAGGGGTGAGAGCGGATTATGTATTGGAACATCAGGTCACTGGGGGAATTGACAGCTGGGTTTGTTCAGTTGACTGCATTGAGCAAACCCAGCTGTCTGATTGCGTGCGCGATGATACGTGAATAGCGAGCCGCACAGAGAGACCTGCCAACTTCAACAAGTTCGAAAACCTCACCGACGACCCAAATGCAGTCCGTTTGGAAAGTCGTAACGCCGAACGAATTCGGGTTTGATGCAGCGCTGTAATGTGGCCAGCGCACCGGCTTTGCCAAACACAGACGCTCAGTGTGCTTTGGCATGTGAAGTGGATCCAGCTCGCGGTCTGCGGCTCAGAAAGCCCGTAGTGGAAATGGCACCGTGCGCCACACTGTCACAGAATGATTGATTGCACAGAATGAGCAGTAATATTTTTGTAATTCAAATGTTGAGCGAGTAGGAGGGACTGTCTGTGGTAATGTCATTATTATTACCAGTCATACCCAGGAATGGCTGTGATGCGAGGGAGGCTGAGACAGTGGCCGTGATTATTGGTGGACTGATGAATATCTGTCCCTGCATCTTGAATTTGCAAATGAACAGATAGACGGAATGCCTGCTAAACGGGTAAGAACCAGAGAATTCTCCTGATATTAGTCGGACAGAGGCAAGCCCAGAACCCGACCCGTGCAAAAAGGCAACCAGGACAGAGATCGAAAGAGCCGTAGCCCTCCTAAGGCATGGCAAAGCACCAGGTCCTGTTTTCGTTCCCACTGAAGCGATTACAAGAGGTGTCGACTATAGGGGAATCATGCTTCTATGAAGGTGTGGATAGATATGCTTTCTGGAAATTACAAAGACCCTTTGGGATGATAAGAGCTTGTCAAATTATGTAATATTCTATTCTATTACAAAGGTATGACATGTCCTGTCTATAATAGAGAGGTGGAAAAGATGCCCTAGGACTGGATATGTTGTTAAGGAGTTGTCAATGGCCTAGGCTCAGGGAGGAGTAAAGACAAATGTAAGTAAAGTCAGGAATCTGTATTTACAGATGCACAGTGATATTAACCATTAACAATGCAGAAGGGACGGTGGATAGTTGTGTCTCTCCGGTACAATGATTTTTAGTACCCATCTAATGTCATTGTCAAATAGTCAAATAGAAATAGAAATAGTGAAATTCATCTCCTTTTTTAACTCTCTTTAACGTAACAGAAATCTGAGAAGAAAAGTAAAATTGCTTCGCAGTGTTTATGATTAGTCCAGACCACCGCTTGGATGGAACATAACATAGGACCGCTGCTTAGTGGCTGTAGTGTACACAATTTTTCCAAGCCTGAGTCATTCTCTTCTGTCTCTGCCCAATAGACTGGATCAGATATGGACTACCACATATATAACTGGATACCCGTAAAGCTGTGGATAATATTTTTGTTGAACCTCTCTCTTGTGAGGCGCCCCATCAGCAGGATTGCAACACCCAGACGACACCTACACCCTCAAGCTAATATTATTTTTCTTATTCTTATTCTCGCATTTTATTCCAGCTTTTTGTCCAATCAATCAATCAATCAATCTGTCAAACTGACAGGACACAAACAAGGGGGTCTGGGTAAAACAGCTGATCTGACATGATGGGGGAGACGCTGTACAGTACTGCCTCCCACTAGACTACCAAACTTATTTATCCTTGTAGTTGTTTTGGATAAAACTAAAAGTCTAGACAATGAGTCCACAGTTTTCATAATAAGAGGTGTCCAATATTTCACACATGGGCAATATTTGTTCAAACCAGAAGTAAGGATTTGAATGCAAAGAGCGTTAGCCACACTTCCATAGTAACTTATGCTGGATTGACTTTTGCAAGAGTGATTACTTTGGATGGGATACCACTGTCAAAGAGTGGAAAGTGGGATTCTGTAGTCTGAAACAAACAAGGGTAGCTCAAACCCATGGCCATCCCATTTTATAAGTTATATTTTGAAAATGCCAGAGAAAGGTCTACTGTCTTCATTTTCTGACTAAGAGTGGATGTTAGTTAGATAGATAGATACATTTTCACAATACAAAAGCCAGCCAGGTAACTTTAGCTTAGTAAGCTTAGTAGATTGTTAGCTGGGCTAACTAACAAAATACACCACATCCATATAGTTAGCTAACGGATCATGGATGGAATTAATGCAGAATCATTGTTGCTCTAATTTACATAACAAGTATGCACATTCTTCAATCTTATTGGTTTGTTTATCTTGTAGCTAACATCAATCAAGGTTTTTTTGCAGGTGGACCAGTGACCCAGCCAGTTTGCTACTGTTGGCCAGTAGAGGTCGCTAAAACATCAGCTTCCAACTTGATCTGGCTAATAAACAGTAATTGTATTATTATTAGCTAGCTAGCTAACCTAGCTTTGTTAGCTACATACAACATAGGCCTAGAAACTATAAAAAGTAAAAAGTAAAGAAGAACAATAGCATACCATTCCAAAACAAACTTTACAATTTACAGTTTGAATGACGTTCAAGAATTATAACAATGCCTAATTGCTGGGAACAGGGACTCTGTAAGCAGCCACATGAGAGATTGCATCATATACAGTCAAATGGCCAGAATCTAAGGAGAAAAAGTAGATTTACTGAAGAAAATATGTATGCTTGCTGAAAGCAGTCTTATTAGCACAGAGTAAAAATGGTATCAAAATGAGCCTACTTCAATCATCTCACCAGTCTGAGTATTTTGCAATTGAAACAGTCTCCAGCACAAGTCATTGAGTTATAAATAAAATGGAAGTCTATGCAAGTAGTGAAATGTGAACTATGTAATTAATATGTAAATATGTAATAAATAACATGATATATATACATATATACAGTACATAAATAACACATGTAATTAGGAACAACACAATAATGCAGTTAAATACTTTAATAACAAGTTTTAGTTTGTGCTTCTAGATTTTTCAACTTAGGAGCACAGGTGCTTCTTGGAAAAAGGTTAGTGGAGAACCCTGCTATCATGCCTCTACCCCACACTTTTACAAAGTTTCAAAATGGTTTCACAATGGTCTAAAGTACTCATGGTTATCTCCAACTGCTGACCATTCATTAAACATTTAAGTAATTGTTTTCCTCACTACATGGATTACCATTATCTATTATCACTATCCTATTATTCTATTGTTATTATTATTATATCTATCTTTGACTACAGTAAGCTCTCCCGCTACGAGCCAGACTATTGAACCTACGCATGTGAGCATATGCTCTGCTGAGCGGTTCCCTGTGAGGAATGGAGGCTGTGCTCTAAAAGTTCTAAAAAAAACCTTGTAGGAGTTAGGGATTGGAAACTAGCCTCCAATCCTTGATACATGACACATACACCCATTCAGTATGCCTGGATACAAAGCTGAATGCTTCTTTTTTTTACTAGCTAGCTAGTGCAGTAATGCATGAATGTTTCTTCGATTTGAATTTTACATCAGCTTGCTCGTTGAATTGATATTAGTTTGTGACCTCATGTAGGTTAAACATTTCAGAGGGCATTGCCCTGCATTTTATCAGGGTTTTGTAGAATAAAGAAAGAAATGGTTGAGCCCTGCCATCCTCTGCCTTGCTATGAACTTACTTCAGCAAAGACAGACAGAGACGTGAGACAGAAAGCTGCCCCTGATACAGAACGAGGATCTATAGACAGGGAACAGCAGAGATCTGGACTGTAAGGCAAACTATAAATCCCTTCCCCCGCAGCAACGTTAATGAGAGGAGGAGAGCGTACAGCTCAGACATGAAACAGTCACTCCAGATCAAAAGAGATGACACAATAAACACCCAAGAGCCACACTGTTATGTAGTCATTGAGAAGTATTATTCCACGCCCCTTAACCCCCCCTCCACAATCGGCAATGCTCTGCCTCCTTGCTGGAGAGTAAGAGTCTGTCTCCCTCAAAAAAAAAAAACTGTTCTGTAGTCACTTCAGTGCCAGGCAACAAACCAGGTTGCCACTAATCCATAACACAGAACAATACACAAAAGAGGATTTTATGTTAATCCTAGCACACCACTAGTCTTTTGGTTTAAAAAACAAACAGCCGAAAACTGAAATTGTCCCACCTTTCAGCAGCAGACAGCAAATTGGACCAGGCATTTCAGGGGCATGGAATACCTGCCTGTGGCTTTCTCAAGCAAAAGAGGACCTTGTGCCCACTGGTTGTAGTCATGAAGTCAAATCAATTCATAAACAGAAAATTTTATGAAACTTATACATTTAAGAGGCTTGGAATTGAGGGTTGGAGCAATTTGGCGTTCAGTTATTCCTAGATTAATAGAAACACATGTAATTATAAAATGTTTTATTCAGTTGTTAAAAACTATATCCAGTTCTTACTAACACCAGTACTCACTGTGGAAGACAATCAATATTATTATCAACAACTGAGTAAGATATTCACTGTAAAGGAAAAGAGCTTTGAAAATCTTTTCCATAGTGTACATAATTTAAAATATCTTTGACTTGGCAAGCTTTGATTGGTTCTGTTTTTCCATGACACCACAAACATCTTATTTTAAATTATACCATAATCATACATATGCACAGTATATATTTGAAGTTGTAAGCTATTCATTTGCGGAAAGCAAAATGCCCCTTAAATAGTACAAGATTGTTTATGTTTTGTATTCCCTATTTTGGCTTGACCACATTTTGCATGGGGTGCCTTAAATTATGTACCATTATTGAAACACAGAAGCTAGAAGCAGAAGAATTAGGTGTGTTCAGGCTCTGCATTCATAGAAAAGATGATGTTCAAATGCTAGGTAATTTTGCCTTGCTATTTTGTCTGTCTCTCTACATCTGTTTTTTCTCTTTCAGGTTCATGGGAAACCATTTGGAATGAGAACCTTTGAAGCAATAGCCTAATATAATGCATACAACTCCTCTCGTCAGTGAACAGTCAGTTAACCTGTATCATAACCTGTCAGTTAACTGTCCAGAGCTCATTCCTCTGGCGTATAGTCCTCATTACTGCTGCCACCAATAACCACAGCACCAATAACCACACTAGTGTAGAAATAGTCGGAAAAGTGTAGCCACTCAGAAAAGGGTGGCTCAGAGCTGGATAGTACTGAAACACTATTTATTTATTTGATTACTATTTGAAAAGAAGAATAGGTGGCTAGGTTTAGAAAGCCAGTTTTGTGCGAAATTGACCAGGGCACCGGGGTTAATACCCCTACTCTTTTGAAAAGTGCCAGGGGATCATTAACGAACAGTTGGTCAGAATCTCGGTTTCATGTCTCTTCTGAAGGATTGCACCTTCTACAGCACAGTGCCCCCATCGCTGGGCTGGCGCATTGGATTTCTACTTGATTGGTCTCGGATAATAAGCCCAGCTACTCTGAGCCGCACACAAGCCTCGGTGAAAAATAAGCTTGCCCTCATTTCCCCAAAGTAGCTTTCAGAAGCAAAGAATCTGCCTTACCTCTGAACCATTAGTATGGGCCATTTTGTCACCCATAACCCCCTCTGGTTGTGTGGCCAGTACCCTGTCCCAGCACTGATGAGAAAGCACAGAAAACCCCCTGTCCCTTCCCCTCCTGCCCACCCCAGACCAGGGCAAGTCACCAGGGGGATTGTGTTTTTTGGGCCACTTAAATAGTGCCAAAGCTTTCCAGAATGGATGGGACACTGCCTGCAATCAACAGATGGCCGCTGGCGAGAGAGGGAAATGCACGTGACGCAACAAAGAAGTGGAGCTTCCCGCACATGGGCACAGGGACGTTGTGCAGCTGTGGCTGTGTATGTGTCCATGCGTGCTTGTGTGTTTTGTCAGCTTGGCAAAGGCATGCTGCCTGCTGGGGACCCAGGGAGCCGTTAAGCTTTTCCCTTCCATGCTTATTGATGGCAGCTCTTTAGCCCCTCGGTGTGAGTCTTAGAGCAGAAGCAGGAAATAATGAGGTGACGGATGCCAAGTGCATTCTCCACCTTCTACACAGAGTTAGCCTAAGGACACACGGATTAAGTTTTAGATGCTATTTAATCGTCAGAAACGTTGCGTTGTCATAAACTGCGGTGTGTGAACCAGGCTCAGCTCTAGCATGTAGTATTTTGTCAGTGGCAACAGAACAGTAGGCCACCTCGGGGGCAAACAGGTGCTTTCAAAGTTATGGTCAGGATCTAGAACTGGGTAGCCAAATGGCATTCACTGGGTCGTGATAGGATCTGTAACATATGACTGTGGCCCGGCAGACCCACTGGGTGGCACATAATTGCCGGTAGCATCGCCAAGGGAGGGAGGGATTCAGCCGGCTATGATGTCCGTGTCACGTCGCATATCAGCAATCCCCCGCTGGTCAATCGGGGGCGCCCACAGTCTGCCGATATAAAGCTGCGCACGAGGGGTCTTCCTGCGACTCATGTCTGTTCAAGCTTAACTCGTGGACCGTGGTGTGAAAAGAAGCAGCGGCTGACATCACGTGTCGCAGCGGAGAGCGTGTGCTCGTCTACGCTCTCTGAAATTGCCAGCAGAGGTTGCAGCGAGCGAGGCTTAGAACACGATTGAGCATTCCAAATAGCAAAAAAAGGGCAAAAGGCATTTTTAAAAAAGCACATGAAAAATGTTTAGGTCAATGTCTAACAATTGGGTAGTCGGCAAAATCATTGTGATTTGACTAGATTCCAGTATGTAAATTAAAATAAATCAATAATTAGATGTAGATACAGTATCTTTCAGAATGTTACCACAGCAGAGACCCACCTAGTACTGGTCCAACAGCAGACAAATTGTGTCCACAGCATGTGCACTTGCTCCACTTGCCTGACACATTTCATTGAAGCTGGTGAAATGACACCAATGGTGTTTTGTGATGACAGCTCTCCTTGTGAGTGATGGGGTGCTAATGGTTGTTTGAAGCAAAAGCTTTGATTTCACATTTTACAGCATTACATTTACAATGTGCTTTGGCCCTGAGCATTTTGATATTGTTTGAAATGCTTCTGTAATGTTCAAGTGGAGCCAAGGTTTTGTACATTTTTCATCAAGAGAAGTGCTTTTCATTTTCTATCCCTTGTCTTGTGTATTAGAGGGAAAGTGTATAGATTGACAAAGCTCCCATATGATTGATGTTCCTGTTTTGAGGTCTCCGATGCCCAGTCCAGACCTGGGGACTTGCCTATTGTAGTATACTGTCCAATTCCAATGCTCAAAAGGCATAACATTACAATCCATTTATGGGGGAGGTAATTCAATCACTCGCCTGACATGTACTTCAGCTCGCTACTAGTGTACCTTACTTGTACAACTATAAATACGATGCTGAATAAAATTGCTTATTTGCTTTAAAATTCTTCTCAGAAACTTTGCCGATGGCTTGTTTTTTTTATCAGGTTTATCATTTTCAAGGTGAAGGAAAATTGAGAGAAATGTGAATGAATGAATGAATGAATGAATGAATGAATGAATAAATGAATGGATGGATGATGGATGGATGAATTTAGCCAATGCAGTCTTGCCAACTGCAGATTTGAGCTTGGAGCAAATATGCTCCCTGAACATGTAGGGTGAAAGGTATCCGAATCGCCCCTGTTGTTGACCATTCTGCATATCCCCAGTGGAGGATATGTGAGCATTTGCTCAAAGATGTCATACTGATGCATGTATTTGTTTTGTCTTTTGTGTGTACTTCCCAGGGATTTCGTTCACCACACAAACCCAGTCAGGGATTCTTGCATAAACGGCTTTTGACTGAGCGTTTTCGTTTTATTTCAATTTAAATGCTGCACAATATCTCCCTCTAGTGCCATATTGACAGACATGCTCAGACATTTTAAAATAGTTTTTGTTCTCTATTCATTAGAATGTATATATTTTGTCTGGGGTGTCCCACAAATAGCACTATTGTATGGACCGGAAATGATTGGACATCTATATCAAGCTCATGGAAAGAATAAAAGTGTAGTTTCAGTTTCAGACTTTTTTAAACTGTGTGGTACCTCCACTGAGGGTGTTGTCCGCCAGGTTTGCAGCTGTGCAATGGATTTTTGACATCAAATCAATCTTAAGTCTGAAGACCACCAAGCTACATTTATTTACCTTTATTTACAAGCTAAATTTGATAGGAAGTAAGCATTCTCAATCGGAGTTTACTTTGGATCTTTCTTGACTGATAAGGCCTTGTTTACACTCGCATTTAATACTGTTGAAAAATCATATTTCTGTATATTCAATACACGTGGTCAACTGTTCACACATGATTTATAATGTCCTGTAAATCCGATCCTTTGTGTTTAGACCAACATCACATTTCTCCTATTTGTTGACGCTCACAGTTCCATCCAGCCTGACAACCAGCTCTGCAACAGGGTGCGACGTCTCGTCTGCATGCTCACTATGGTATGTAGAATGTTGGTGATAGAAGCTAAAACTTTGTACATTCAAATCTGATACCATCAGAATCTGATCCAAACTAACTCCAGATAGTTTTGGACATATCCAATCCATGTCTGATTTCTTGTGTTCAGACCATGATCATTGAATGCAACACATATCATTTGCAAAGAAATTGGATAGATGTTGAATAAAAAGAGAAGTGTAAATGGGGCCTTAGAGTTTCATAATGCAGTAGTCCTTGTTTTAGGCACATGAATACCCAGAAAAATAATCACATTTTCCTTTTTCATAAAAAGGAATTCAAAACCCGAAAGACCTTGTCGTTTTCTCTTCAACTCAACTATGACTACTCACTGGAGATCTAGACCAAATATGTGATGGAGCTCTGTACTGACACCGGAGTGGCCTGCCAGGTCAATAATAAAGATATTGCTAACTAGGAAGAGGTACATTGCCACCTGGTGGTCACTGTAGGTGATAAAGAATTGGTCCCTGAAAAGCAGTGTTTTAGATCAGCTTGATCACTTGAGGCACACCAGAGACAACAAATAAATAGAAGAGAGGATCCCAGATGTATTGTTAGAGGTGTTACAGGGAAGAAGGTGGGAAAGAAGGGAATCTGGTTGGAGGATCCACTAAAAAAATGTATAAATAAAATATACCTGCAGTAGATGCATTCAGTTTTATCTCATTTCTACAGCACTATCACATACAGTGTGGGATTTTGGATATGTAGTGCTTAATGTTCTATAATTGCAGATTTATTTAAAAAAGAAGTATACTTTCAAGCATTACACATTTATGCTAAGATAGGATAGTTACCTAATATACAGTCGTGGCCAAAAATATTGGCACTATTGCAAGTTTTTTTAACTCACCATTTTTCTCTAAAATAAATTGACAAATGTATTTGGTCTCCACAATTCTTTATTTCACTGTTAATAATACAGAAACCTTGTTTTTGATTCAGAACTTAACATCATCAACATAAATCATTAAATAAACAGAAATGGCATTGACACAATTATTGACACCCTAGATTTAATATTTGGTAGCACAGCCTTTGGAGAAAATAACTGCAATCAAGCGCTTCCTATAGCCATTAATGAGATTCCTACACCTCTCTACTGGCAGTTTGGCCCACTCTTCTTTTGCAAACTGCTCTAGTTCTCTCAGATTTGAAGGTGCCTTCGCCCAACTGCTGTGTTTAGGTGTTCAATGGGATTGAGATCAGGATTCATTGCTGGCCACTCCAGAACAGTCCAACATTTTCTCTTGAACCATTCCTGGGTGCTTTCAGACGTGTGTTTTGGGTCATTGTCCTGCTGGAGGACCCATGACCTTCAACTGACACCCAGTTTTCTGACTGAGTAGCACATTTTGCTCCAAAATGCCTTGGTAATCCTTTGATTTCATGATGCCCTTAATACATTCAAGGTGTCCAGTACCAGAGGCAGCGAAGCATCCCCACAGCATTTTGACTGTAAATAGGGTGTTTTTTCTTTAAAAGCTTAATTTCGTCATCTGTAAACAAAGCATGGATCTGCATTGCCAAAGAGCTCTAATTTGGTTTCATCAGTCGACAGAACATTTTCCCAGAAGGATTTAGGCTTTCTTAGGTGGGTCTTGGCAAAGAATAATTGGGCCTTCTTGTCTTTTTCTTTCAGCAGTGGGGTTTTCCTTGGCCTCCGACCATAAAACCCTTCTTGGTTCAGTGTCTGGTATATGGTGCGGGCTTAAATCATTACCCCAGACTTCTCCAGGTCAGCCTTGAGATCTTTGGATGTCAAACAAGGTGTTTTTTCAATGCCTTGCACCAACCTTTGATGACATCTGAGATCAATTTTCCTCTTATCACCATGTCCTGGGAGATTCTTAACAATTCCATGAGCAGCAAACGTCTTGATAATATTGCGAACTGTGGAAACAGGAATGCCAGGGTCTCTAGAGATGGCCTTATAGCCTTGTGAACACTTATGTTTTGTGATAATAGGTTCTCTGACATCCTCAGACAGCTCTTTTCTCTTCACCATTGCCACAGAGGAACAGGGTAGCAGAACAGACAGTTTTATCACTTTAAAATGGATAATTGGTTCATTTATACCATGTGGGAACCTGGAACTTGCAACCTGTCACATGTGAGTTGAATTACACTGCAAACAATAATTTATTTCCTTCAACAAAGTTTATTTAAATAGTTCTAAAGGGTGCCAATAATTGTGTCATGGACACTTCCATTTTTTAATTTGTGTTATTATTAATTGATTGTGTGATGTTGTAAATCAAACAGGTGAATGTGTGAAGACCAAATGTTGTTTTAATATCCAATTATTTCAGAAGATATTGGACATCATCTACATGAAATGCAAGGGTGCCAATCATTTTGGCCATGACTGTAAGCACACCAGATAAAGCAGGCTCCACTCTTGGGATGGCATTTGATCCCTTTCAGGTTATAATTATAGTTATAGTTAGCGCAAATGAAAAATTAGCCATGTATGCAAACAAGATTTAGAGGATCTTTTCTGCTTATAGCAATTGGATGACATTATTCTAAGGTTTTTAAGATGTCTTAGTTTCTCTGTTCTTTAGCCCAATTTTCCTTTAGGGATCAATAAAGTACTTATCTGTCAAGTTATCTTTTCCAGGAAAAATAGGATTGGTCCACCCAGCATTCAACCCTAAAATCAAGATTCTGGCTACATAACCTCTATCACAAACTGCAATCCTCATTACACAATATTAGCTTTCAGTACAAATGTCCTAAAAGCACCCTTTATACTACATGGGGAAAAAGCATAAGCTAATTCATTTGTTTGAAGAGTTACATATGATATTCTGAATGGGAAAGCTGAATATAATTTTACACACATTATAATTAGGGACAATTAGGAATCACCAATTGTGCCTCTCAAGTTATGCCACCAGCAGACACCAGGGGTGCTATAGCTGAAGTGCATTCACTGCTCCAATCCAATGCACTCACCTTGCGAGGCAATTACTATTTTGCAGGTCCACACAGTACTACAGAAGAGATTTAGTGCCGAACAAAGGATCGAATGATCATTTGTAGCCTATAGGGTTTGTTGTATCGCTCCCTTAACACCAAATGGTAACCCATGAGCACCCTGCATGTAATTTTTAGGAACTAATATAGCTGTAACCTACACTGGCTGATTTTTGTTCATTCGTGACTCTTTATTTACATATTTTTAAAGATTATTCAAGGTAAATAAGGTTTCAATTAACTGTTATGGGGTTGAGAATAATTTAGCAACTCATTAAGCTTAATAAATTGAGATAGTCACCCTAAAGAAGTTGAAGAAAGGCCTTTCCATCAATCTTTATTAACAGGAACACACCATCATTAATTCATTTCTATCAGAGAACTTCCAGCAGATGCGTGTCAAGAAATGTCAAAATCTGATCAATATTTAATTATAAGCTCAATCACGCCCAATTAATTGAGGCCAGTAGGAAGGAAAACCAGCAAACAGAGGTCCCCTGGGCAAAGAAAGGCATCAAACCATTTTGAGGCAAGTGTGATGGTGTCTGAGGTGCATAGATTGTCATTCAAAAGTGAAGAACAAAATCATCAGGAAAGCCAGCATGCCCAAAGCAGTATCTAAACCGCCAGTGAGAACATTCAGTGCCCAGGGTTCTGCCAGAACACATTTTCTCAGTAGTGTCAATAGTACCCTTGTCTGGTACTGTGATAGATGCGGCCCCTGCGCCAGGTGGTGAGCGGATACAGGGAGACAAAAAGAACAGCTGAATTGACCAGTGGCTATTGTTATTGATGAAAAACCCTAAGCCCCACACCCCACAATTGAGATATGGAATATTATGAAATCAGAGTAAAGTGCTGTTGGGCTACAGAAAGCCAGCACATCCAAAGCCATTGCATGCTTTCTTGCATAAAAAACCTACCTACCTTCCTACCCACAGACTACATGTCTGGAGAGGTACCTAAAGTATTAAGGTTTTCAGGAGAGAGCATGCTAAAATAAATGGACACAGGTAAGAGGAAACCAATAGTGGAAATGGACCAGTCAAACATGAGAGAACACCTGCCACTGCAGGACAAGGTGAGCGTTCTCTCCTCTACGGTGTACTCCTTTGTTATTTCTAACGTTGCCTTATGAGCTTTTGCCATGCACTAGATTAAAAGTAATCTGGCGGTAGATTACTTTTGGAGAGGCGTGAGCAGAACTAAAATGTTTAAACCAGCGGTGTCCAATCTTATCCGAGGAGGGCCAGTGTGGGTGCAGGCTTTTGTTGTAGCCCAGCACTAGAACACCTGATTAAATCAATCTAGATCTTGATTGTAGACCGTGATTAGTGAATTAGTTCAATCCGGTGTTTTAGTGCTGAAGAAATGCCACTCTATCCACTCAGATCCACCAGTCCTGACCAGCCACAGTCACTCAGAGGTCGGAAGATCTACATAATTTGTGGAGAGAAAGCTGGAAATGTGAGATGAGTGTAGCCCGTTTAACTCATTTAAAGCTCATCTTTGGCAAGCTTTCCCATGAGAGATTGGATGGAAAAACCTGTCAAACCTAGGTTTCCTACATATTCAAATTGCATCCAAAAAACCCTCCTGCTCTTGCTTGTTCCTGTGCCTGAGACATCTACAATCACCTGGCCCACAACAAACCCAACACCTACCATTTAAGGTAGCAATTGTACTCTGATCCAGGATCAGTTGCTCAGGGGGACAAAATAACTTGCAACACTGCTTTGCTCACACTGCCCAGTGGGTTGCCATATCGTCCACACTGCAGGTGAGTCTATGAAACAAGCACACGGTCCAATATAAAGTCAATAGATGACACAAGAGTTTTCTCCTGTCATGATATATGCAGAAATAATTATGAATTATGAAATTACAAGTTATTTTTGCAAAATACATTGTGACAGTGTTATGTCATCTGCCATAAGCTATAGTACGTTGACAGGACTGGTTTTGACATATGTTATATCTAAGGGCATGTGTTTTTCACCACCTCCCTCAAGAAGCTGCAGTTCCGTTATGATCCTCAAGGCATTGCTGTAGGCACTCTATTTTCAGCAATTAAGTGCCAATCTGTGCTCCCTTAGCTGAATTTTGAAAACCAAGGCATCGCATCAATAACAATTTTGCTCTTTATATTTTTATTTTGCCTTTAGGCTGTCAAAAAACATTTTCCTTTTGCTTTCAATTGTTTTTATAAGTTTGTGCAGTTTAAAAATATTTGCCCACTCATTTCAACATATCACTTTCTTTGCTCCAGGATGGGCATGATACAGTGTCAACAGACATATTTTCATAATTGAAAGCAGTAGCCTACTTACTAATCAATCAGTATGATTACATGTGGGGTGTATTCAGCGCCAACTGCTACTACTACTACTACAGTCTACTACACTACAATATGCACCTCATTTGTGGTCATAGAATGATCATTGAGATTGCAATGCATTTATTGCTTTTACAAGTAGCTTCAGAAAGTCCTCCATCGACCTCTTGGTGTTGGAGGATGGAACTGCAGGTGCCTGTCAGAGGTGGTGAAAAATGCATGCCCTTAGCTATATCATGATTATGACAGCATTACGTAGCTTTTATGGTGTATACTTCAAGTGTTTCTAAATTATATTCACATCCTGTGACTTGAATATTGTTTTGGTTTTAGTTTTTGACTTGATGTTTGTTTAACCTCCATTTATTTAACTTTTGTCACTGCATAACTAGCTTTCTTTGTAAAAACAAAATGCCTGAAAGACATAAATGTTTAGGCATGTTCTATCTTGTTAGTTAACCAGCATGGTTATAACAGATTTGATAATTACCTAAAGTAACCTACAGGGTTTGCAAACAGGTTAATTTCCATTAACTGTGACCTAGAAGAGAGGAGAATTCACCATGCTTTAGTTGAGCAAGAGAAGCAGACACAGAGTTGTACTCTGCTTTGCTGTGTTGAATTCCTGAGTTTAATGAAATAATCGGTTCTCTTAATTCCCCTACTAGTTCATAATCAAATATTTATTTGTTTTCCATTTCGGTGCAGCATTTCAGCATTCAATAATTTATTTCCCCCTTATGCTTAAACACTTTTCACCAATGCACATTCAATATTTAAAGACATTTTAATTAATAGATTTTCAAGAAGGCCTTTCAGATTATTGTAGTAAGTATTGGATATTTTTGTCGTCCATGCATATCATCTGACTTTTTTGTTTGTTTGTTAGTTTTTTCGTAAAACAGAAAATACTGTTTGCTTTCATCTGGTTAATTTGGTCAATCTGTTCCCTTTCATGTTACTTGTCACAGAAGTGCAAAGCGAACAGTTTCACATCAAAAGCAAAGCCAGACGTACCAAAAGCAGTGAGGTGAAAATATATTTTAAAAATAACCAGGATTGAAATTCAGCTTATCTATTTTGAACAAAAAATATTCTAAAAATTATAATACTTAAAATAAAATAATTTGTGCTCTATTTCTATATGCAACTGATACAGAAAGTGTAATACCCCCTCACCCTTTCAGGTACATTGCAAAAGCTGCCTTCATACTGTGTATGTCTTTCACAAAGGAAGCAGGAAATGGCTTCCTCTTTTAGACGGTTCTACACTGCAGGTTTTTGGCTACACAAGCTGCAATGTGTCAACATGTTTGTGCTCACCACAAAAGGTCAGAATGACCACAATGCATTGGCTGCAGGGCCTGTGGTGGAGAAGAACTTGCCTGTGGGCCTGTGAGCTCATCACCAGGGTGGGACACTTCCTGTAATCCTTCAGTGCTGCAGTTCAGCCAGATTGGGCCACTGAAGGTTGCCGTATCAACATTTAGAAAAATTATTTGAAATGATCTTGGTGAACTTTTCTTGGTGAACTTGATCTTGGTTAATTTTTTTGCGGCATTGTCTAATACACTACACGTCTGACACATGACAAGTGTCAACGGACAAAAGCATTGCGCTGTCATTCCTCTCATGCACCTGATTAAGTGCTAATTTAATGATTAACCAAGATGATTGTTGCAGTTTATTGAATGGTTGTTTGATGCATAGCTTGAAATAGAGGCTTGGGTGACCCCTTGGTGGTGCAGGACTGAAATACATGCAAGAGAACAATCCAGAATTTCTTTCAGGCCCTACTCATAACTATTGCCAGTCTGAGACATAAGTGTGTGGAATTTGGCCCCGCCTTGCTCATTCTGGCATGCATTCCCTCTGCTGCATCAAGGGGATGCTGGGAAAAACAGTCAAGCAGCTTGTTGTGCAGGGAAGGCCTCAGGGGATCCACAACAGGTCTGTTCTTTTTGACCAAATGTGGGGAAACCTCCTCGCAAATGCTGCAGCTCAGGTTCATCGCGAATCTTCTGTGCACCTGAGACCAAGAGCCCTACTCCAAGGGTGCAAATACGGTCAGCAAAAGCACTGCAGATCAAAGGTGGGTCCAAATCGGACTAGGTAATTAAAATGGCACAAGCGTGCACACAGTGCATGGCACAACAGGATGGATTTTAAAGTGCAATGAGTTGAAGGGTGGACTGGGCACTAGCCAATCACGACGCCTTCCACGTTCTTTAAATGAGTGGTTGCATCACACATCCATACCTCCCAGTGTTTGTTACTTCTGTCACCCATACAGACCGGTAAGGGAAAGCAACAATGTGCATAGATTTCACAAGTGTTACATCTCAAACCAGTCATGGAGAAAGGTGGAGCTTAAGTACTCTTTTACATTGAAATATGATTTTCAGATCATTAATTGTGATGACTGCAGGAGAACATTGTGTAAGCACCAAGGACCCTTGCCTGCTTCATGCAAACACCCACTAAGTCACGTTACAATGTGTGCGAGACAGAGATGAATGGTTCTTTTGAGCAAAATCAAACTGAACACAGTCAGTTTCAATATGAATGTACTTTATTGGACCTGACTCATTGGCACAAGACTAATTCTACATTTCATTGTACAAAAAACACAAATCAAACACATAACTTTACATGCAGCAAATGTAATACCCGACTAAAACTTGTGCCAAAACAATTTGAATCTTGAATATTTATGTGTGCCAAGAAACTGATATTTATGACTATTTACTTTTGAAGCGCTTATGAAATATTTTGTTGTTAATAATTAAGACAAGCACACAATGAAAAAGGAATACATATTTCCCCTGCTGCCTTTTACAAATATTGATTTTTGGCAAGTTGAATTATTCCATACAAAAAGGTGCAAAACTGAAACAATTAGGCAAAAGATTGGTGTATATTAAGACTCGTATGGGCTTATGGTCTCAGAAAAATGCATAGGTACCCATGTTTTAACCTAAAGCTAGTTACATATAATTCAGTGCTAACAATGTTTTTACATAGTAATATTTATTTAAGAATAATATCATTTCTATTACTTAAAGGCAGTTATGGGGTATTATAATCAGTCTGCTGTGTAACCATGTGTGTGTGTGTGTGTGTGTGTGTGCGCGTGTGTGTATTTATGTGCACTTGCATGTGCAGTGGTAGATGAAAAGATCAGAATTCAAGTCAGCTGTGCTTTGCAGGAAAGAAAGATATTCATCAGTATGGCATGAAACATGTCATAAAGAAGGGTGGACTAACATTTAAAAAAGACCCAGATGAAAGTTTAGGATGTATGATATTAAGCACTATTACATAATAATTATATAAAAGGTTTTGCTGAAATGTTTTGGTCTGTGACGGCACTGTTGGTATTGTCTTGCGTGGAAACTCTCTTCCAAAAACCACTGACATTAGGGTGAAGTACTGGAGACTGACAGTGGAGGGCACTCAGGATTCGGGAAGGCACTTGTTGACTACTGCTGTTCTCGTCTGGCTAAGGCCTCCGCTTCCTGTTGAGAAAAGCAGAGTTCTGTGAAACAAGTGGTCAGAGGAAAATAAAATGATCAAATCATCAAAATGCAACAAAACCTAAAAGACAGTAAGAAGTAAATCAGTCACTATTTCTTCACCCATCTGTGTCTTGCATAATGGAGATATGCCTGCTGAACCATGCTGTGGCAGTGTCCAGGGTTTTAAAGATCAAATTACTCCCGCATCAAATGCATATCACTTCTCTATGTTGTTTTTTATTAAGCAACAACATAAATCAATGTTTAGTGTTTAAAATATTATCTTTTTCAAACTGGATGTTCCAGCAATGTCACTGGGTAAAAATTGGCATCAGCATTTCAGAAAGCCTTGTCTGTGTAGTGTTAGTGTTAGTTAGTGCCAAAAAAGTACTGTGCATAAAATTGTGCAAATAATTCAATTTATCCTTTGTTCAGGCCTCTTGTCTACTGAGTCAATGGAACCTGTTCCATTTTGATTCATCAATTTGCAAGAAAAAACACATTATAGAACCAAAAAAATGCTCAACCATAAAACCCACGTACCAGTACACTGAGAGAGGAGATGAGAGGCGTTAGACATAAGAACTGTGTTAGTTACGGGATGGGCAAACTGTGAAATGACCCTAGCCCTGCCCCTCTCCCCATAGGCACACCACATGCTCTGTAGTTCCCTGGTCCACAGTCGGGGGGCGCACTGACTCACGCAGAGAGGGGCTTGTTAGCGCAGACTGGAAGGTTGGGGGGCGGGCAAGGGGGGGGGTGTCAGAGAGGCTGCTGAAGCCAATGAGGCGTGATGGGGGCCGAGAGGAAATGTTGGCTTAATTAATGCCCTGCCTCTGTGGACAAGACACGGTCATTTACTCTGCAGGACCTCAGACTCGGGGAGGGAGGGAGGGAGGGGGACAGGCGCAAACCACCATATCACCCTCATAACTGGTGTGGAACCTTTCAAGTTTGCTTGAAGGGTTGAAAGGGTGGAAGCCTATTGTTCTCACCGAAATGTTTGCAACCGACACCGTTACAAATACAAGCAAACATTATAGTATTATTGTCATATCAAGCAATTGAAATTCATTTTGGACACTGAAATTTAATTGGTTACACAACACCAGGAGAAAATGAAGTGCCACCATAACTCATAACACATCTTGCGCTTATGCAATCATACTTGTGTCACTTATGAGAAAGCATAGGAGGCATTACAAACAGACGACACGCAGTTCACTAGGGCAATAAACTGGGGGGGTCAACGGCAGTAAATATGCATGAATCTAAACAGGACTTTTTATCAGTAGGCAGCTTTTGAAATTTGCATGTGAATTGAAAATTGCCATTGCTTCTGTGAAGGGGGGTTGAAATAAGAGATTAGAAACCAGCATTTGCATTCATTCATCATTGCTGTTTAAATGCAATATACATGCTGTTACAGGTCTCTTTTAGTTCCAAGCATTCTTCTGTGTTCAGTATATATTCAGCTTCTGAGAATTAATCCTAAGAATAAAGTTGAGAAAGCTTTCAAGACTAAAATAATTCTCAGCCAAAAGTTGCACGTAGGAGCATGCTTTTAAAGCTGCTCAAAGTAACTTTTAGCAAGGAGATTTAAGACAGATTCTTAGGAGTGGTGTTTAGATGATCTTTACAACATTGAGAGGTGCCATATATACAGTGGGTTTAAAAGTAAAATTTACATTTTCACGTTTTATTTTCTTACTTCATGGAATCAAAAAATTTCTTGCAACTGATGAACAGAAAATACTCTATAATGTCAAAAAAAAAAAAAAAATAAAGATTTTTCTTAATTACAAATAAAAAATAGACAATAATTGATTGCATAAGTATTCACCCCCTTGACTTAATATTTGGTAGAAGCACCTTTATCTGCAATTACAGCTGTAAGTCTATGTGGGTAAGTCTCTACCACTTTGCACATCGGGACACTGCAATTTTTCACCCATTTCTTCTTTCCAAAATTGCTCAAACTCCTTCAGGTTGGATGGGGATTGTTGTTGAACAGCAATTTTCAAATCTTTCCACAGATTCTCAATGTGATTGATGTCTGGGCTTTGACTGGGCCACTCCAGGACAGGTTCTTTTGTTTTTAAACCACTCCAGTGTGGCTTTTGCTATATGTTTACTTGAACCATCAAAGACTCCCGATAGCTCAAAGAAAGCGGCGATTCTCATAAAAGCAGCTTGCTTTTGTTGGACATTCCTTGTTTTGGTTGGAAATCAAGGAATCTTGTCAGTGTGTAAGACGTGCTGACCATAATTATCAGCGTTACGGCTATACCAATGACAAAATGGGATGGCCCCAAATCGTCACTGCTGAATCTTTACCGCCGCCAGAAAACGCAGTTATAACGGCTTTCAAGTGTGCCCTGAAAGCAGAGAGATCATTTATTTCTGTGGATGGCAAAAATGTAATCTCTGGAGAGGTTTGTCACAGAAATAATACCTTCACAAACAAGACGGTTTATTTTTATTCATTCTGCATCATCCAATAGAACGTCTCCTATTTCAGAGAGGCGCGAGCCCGCAGTCTCTGCCTAGGTGACGCTGTCATCACGGCAACTCATCAAAGAGACCTCACAAGTGCTCTTCAATATGCTGCGCTGTATGAAAGTTCTATAAGTCATAAAAATAGCTTATTATTATTAATTATTTCTCCATTGTCCAATAACAATAATACATAACCATTTTCTGCATTGGTGAACAGCTATTCCTGCTACTCTTAAAAGGTTATGAGAGACCTTGTGAGGTCTTTTAAATACGTGGCAAGATAAGAGTACTTGTAAAGATACAGAATATTTATACATACTGCAGCTCTTATTCTTGATTCTGCGAGTAGGAGAATTCTCACAGTTCTTAGAATGTTCCAGCAGTTAGGACTTTTGCTATTTAAATAAGAGTAAAATTTCACTCTGAGCGGCTTTATACATACAGCCCCAGAGCTATGTGCGAACGTTGCATGGTGCAGTGAAAACTATTACCCAGGCCCAGGTGAAGAGGGCTCACCTTACCTTTCACCTGCTCATTTTCTTTTTACTGAAGCAGTTGAAAATGTCTATCCATAATAACCAATCAAACACTACGCTCCCCATTGTCATGCCTACGAGATATACACAACACACTTGTTGACCTATCAAAAACTGTAGCATCCACTGTCTGAGACACCCACAAAGAGAGCAGAGAGAGAGCCACAAAGATCAAGAGCAGGTCACAGAGCCATTCACCCTCCACTAGCCTCCCCTTCAGATTTAGCCTCAATAAACCGAGCCACCAACGCAACCCACTTTGCAATGCTATCCTGGGACAGTGAAATCGGTTAAGTCCCGTAGTTTTGCATCGCACTGGTACCACAAATTCAAATGGCTGGAATACAGCATTTCAAGAAATGCCATTTATTGTAAAATGTGCAGACATTTTGGACTTGGGGACACAGCAGAGGAATCGTTTAAACATGGTTATAATAACTGGAGACGCATTCAGCATGCAACAGGCACGAGAGCAGTAAGGCCCAAACTTTCCTTAAGGCCCTGATCACCCTGCCAATGACAACCTGCACTGTTGAGCGTCTTTTTTCAGCCGTCAACCGAAGGAAGACTGTGAACAGAATTTCCATGCTCACTGCTCGCCTGACCTCTCTCAGCCTCTTAACCTTTGAGAGAGACCTAACCGACAGGTTAAGATTCTGATGAGGTGATAAACATTTTCAAAACCAAACCCCGGCGCCTCTTCCTATAAAGCACACATCTCATAGTTGATGAAATTTACAAATAGACCAACTGTAATCTGATAGGAACGTGAATATTGCTGTAACATGTATTCAAGTCGTGAAAATTAAACAGTGGTAGCGTTATTGTTAATGGAAAGGAATGAACAAGCTGCAGGCATGTCAACTCAGACAAATGCAGCGATCCAAAGAATGTTATCAAAAGCCTGAATCAAAGGCTACGTGAATATTTCTGACCTGTTATGTGAAATTAAGTTGGAAAACAGACTAAATGAACTGTAGTTTTGAGCAAAAGATCGGGACTGTCACGTCTGCATGAACTTATATTGATTGTTATTTTGTGATGCAATATTAAAGACAAATGAATACACTGAGTAAAATGGTTACTGTAAATGAATAGGCCTACGAGAAAGCAGTAAATGACAAACAAAAGTCCACTGAACAGCTGTTACGTGAATATTTGAATATTTGTAGGGAAAAACTGACTAATGATGTCAGTTTTGATGAAAAGATTAGGCCAGAATGTTTGTGAATTTATATTTGGACTATTGTTATTCTGTGTTGCAATAAAAACAATGATATTGATGACATTTGGGTTTTTGATTTGTGATGTTATGCTTGTCTCCGCGGTTATTTTCACGGTTAACCTCTAAATAGTTGTTTTTTGACAGGTTATTCTACAGCCTTTATTTGACAAATTGAGGAAAGCATGTCTCTGAGCACTCTGTTTATGAAAAAAACGTTATTACTTTACCAGCGTATTGTCCCATTTAAACTAAAAGAATGCGACATTATCTCAATCTTAAATAATTTGGCCCACTTACAATTACCTTGGCCCACCCACGAATTAAATCCTGCCACCACTACTGATTACAAGTACATAAAATGGCACAGCTTTCATTTTTATGTATGGTCTGAACATGGTGCATCTTCACAACAGGCCAATGCTTCCAGACCGGCCAGGTAATATTTCAGTTGTTTTATGCCTTTTTCTTATGAACCGAACGATAACCAAAGTGGAACAGATGCTTTTATTCTAGTTCGCTTCTCTATTCCAAAAGCTTTTAAAAGATTCCGCACATTTGTACAAGATAAGAGTGGCCCTGTAAGTACCGGGTTCGGTCGAGCTGGGCGAGTGACGTCTCGGAAGAGGCGACTTCCAACCGGTCGCAGGACTGAACTCACATTACTAGGGGGATTGACGTAAAAATAGCGGGTCTAATTGGCTACCAAATTGGGAGAAAATGGGATAAAATCAGAAACAAATTTATAAAAAATAAATAAAAATAAAAAGATTGCACAGCGACTTCCAACCTGCTTTATCAGTTAGTCCAATAAATGGTGAGTTGAACAATAAAATGACAGGTAGGACTGAAAAACAAGTCCACTTCACAGGGTCTGAGACTGCATGCCTCCAGAACTCTTTATCACTTCACTTACCTTAGAGCCAGGGGGAGCAGTCAGGCCCAAAAAGGCATATACGGCATGGTCCTCTCGGGCGTCAAAAAATGCTTCGTAATTCTGCAAAGAGACATGAAATACCAATGCTTTAAATGCAAAGTCACAATTAGCATTGTTTTCTGTGTGAGTCCACTGTAAGGTTTGGTTTTTAATAGATGAAATGTATATTTGTAAATCAAGGGTGGTGGCAGATGGGTTCTGCGAATTTGATACAGGACTTGCAGGACGAGTTTCGCTTTCTGTGATGGAATAAAGAAAAATGCTGGCAGTCCCTCCAGCACTGAAATATCCCAGGTCCCTGCGTAGCAGGTCTGTAAAGATCTGGTTCTCCCAAGAAACAAAAGGACACACAAAAACAGGCCACTGTTTTTAGTGCTGAGCCCTTGTGGATTCAGTGTCACAAATGATGCAATTTTCCTTCATGAAATCTGATGCTCTATTTGTTTTCCTCTTGGCAGTTCTTTGGAGTTCAGGTATCTGCAGGTACTTATAATAAAAATCTATGAGTTATAGAATTATAGAAATTAACTACCTGGGGGTGTAAAGATATCAACTGGAGGGTTACAATAAGAATTTTGACTTTATAGACTCCTCTCAATGTTGCATGCTGTGTTATATATTTCCACAGGAACTTTAGCTTGATAATTTTACTGATAATTATATCTAGTAACTATGATTGCTGTTAATATTGTAACTAAAGCTCACAACCATTTGTGCACTGTTCAAAGACTAGTTAGCTAGTTGCAATTATTTCAAATTTGCAAGTTTGAAATAATTTTTATAAAGTTTGAATGGAACAGTAGGTGTCCTATGATTATAAATTCCCATTTCCATAATTTTTTAATTCTGGGAATTTCGCGCAACCCTAGCTTGGACAACATCCATAGCGGGACTGAGTCCTTGCTCAGTGAGCTAAAAAAAAGGATGTATAAATAGCTGTTAAAGAAAATCCACCATTTTTGCATGGCTTTGCATCTGGCCCAGGCCTGCACAGCCAGTAGTGACAATACAAACAGAGGATTTTGGAGGAAGGGTTAGGGCCATTGGGCAATCTAAGCCATTACCAATGTGCATGGTGATCTTCAGATTCTTGGGCCCCTCAATGGTCTGAGTCAGGGTTCTGCACAACACCTACACAGTTTCTGACCTGTGCTGGCGAATGAGACGCGCATCCCTCACCCCGCAGTACTGCTCCTCGTTGAAGATCTGTGGAGGCAGGGGGTTCCCTGTGGTTGGTCGACTGTCCTCCGGAACATTTTCCCGCATCCACTTCCTGTTGTCCTCATTGGCAGCGATGTCACACTCCTCAAATATGATCTTGTTGGCTGCAAGGAAGCCCATGACATCCTGTTGCTGCTTCTTGATCTGGGAGTTGAGAGGGTGGAGCCATTTAAAGAGACTTTTTTATTTTACAGGCACAGGCACACACAGGGTATATTTTTCACATTTTACTACTGAGCAAAATATTGTACAATATAAATACATAAATATAAAATATAGAAACATTATACTTGCTTTAAAACTATAGCACGCTATAAGACACTATTGATGATCTATCTGGTCACTGATGTGGATGCCCATAAAGGGTGTTTTATCTGATCTGTTTTTACACCTTTCTTTACAAATGTTACCCTACAACTTCCAAGTGAAAAATAAATTCTCAACATTTCTAGACATTAATTAAAAATTTAAAACCGTATTCAATGAACGTTGTTAAATAAAAGCAAACTAGAAGTCACTGTAATATGAAATCTTCAATATAGGCAAGTTACGTGAACATTTCTGAGAAAAAGGATTCTATGAACTATGATTTTGTAAATGATTTAGGGCAATGTTCAGAAGCTTGATCATCAAATGGTGGCTCTCGTATGTCTGTACACATTTATATTGATTGATATTTTTGATGTTGGCCTACACAATAGAGGGGGGGGGGAAGAGGGAGGAAATTTTTAAAAAAAAATTGCATATCATTGTGATACCTAAATCAAAATGATTTAGCCCATGACTACTACAACAATGTTCAGATTAAGCTTCATTAGCACATTGACAATATATCATATGTCTATATACAAATGTCTATTCGGTGTTAAGTTTTGATGCACATTATAAACAATGACATTGACTGCATTTTGTATTTTTTATTGGAGATGTTTGGTCTTAGTATGTAGTCTGCATTAGCTGTAGGCCTAAGCCACATATTTAAACTATGGAAAATTAATGCAACATTGCAAAAAGATTTGGCCCACTCACAAATTGCCTGGGCCCACCCAATTTCTAAATTCTGGTGCTGCTACTGGTAAAAATTGAGAAAATATAAGGTTTTAGACAATTATTGCCCAAAAGCTACAGAAATGCAGGAAATGCAGACCCTCGCATGGTCTGGTCCCCCAAATGTGCACAAGAATGTTACCCCCCCCACACCTTGTTAGCTTGCTAAAGGTTCTAGCTTTAGCTAGCTAGAAACCTATCCAGGACGAGAGGCTTGGCCTCAATAAGTATCCAATGCTGTGCTTGTCTAATGTCTACAGGACTCAGTTGCATTAGCTAGCTAAGTATTGTCATATTTCAAAACAGGAAAAAAGGCATTAATGTCATAATGTTACTTTGTAGCAGGACATTCCCACCTGGTTATAAGGCCCAACCATTTAGTGATGTGGTAATTTCACTGCTGTGCGAGTCAGAGACCCGGATAACAGTATGTGTTGCGTTGTCATAAGAATGTTGTGGGGGTGTGTTGCGTTGTCATAAGAATGTTGTGGGGGTGTGTTGCAACATTTTTTTTTCAAAATCCCATGTAGGGAAGGTCTGTCCCTCAATCCCCAACAAATACATTTATGTGCTTCCCTTCTGTCACCAATATGAACAGGGCCTTAGTGTTTACATATTGGTTTGCATCATTACTTGGCCCCCTCAGTTAACAAGACAACTGTGTCAGGGTCCAACCACCTGACAGTAATTTGCTAGCTAGATAACTGTACTGGTTGTTGTTAAAGTTAATACACTAGTTACATAAAGCGCTGACAAATTTAGGTCCTCAAACTTTCTTTGGTTTCATAACGTGTTAGTGAAATAGTCTTAAACATGGTTGTCATTTACACTGTTTGAGTAAGGCCATGAATGTTGAAAAATGCACTAGGTAACCCCGAGTGGACCGACCGGTAAAGGCACTTGTTGCAGGTTGCCCACTGCAGCTATTGTTGATGGCCTGTAAATGTTTGAAGAAACAATTTTCTCAGATTGCTATGCATGGCATGAGTCTAACTGGCCTGATCCATTGGTTTGAGAGTTGATAAATCAGAGTTCACAAAATCTATAATAAAATCAAGGAATTGCTAAATGAATACGGGTAATAAATCATCAATGTATATGTTACTTTAAAAACTCATACTATAAACTGCATACTATATGATCAGCTAAAAACAAAAATATGATTCTTTCACCCAGTTCAAGAATTTCTCAAAGCAATAAGGGATTATGACCCCAAGCAAGTATAAGGCGTGGATGTAGGCACTCCCCTGTTGGATTCCATTCCCGTCTTTCACAGACACCGTTACACAGAAATATTATACAACATGCAAAAGAACACTGCAGAGCAATATGTTTGCATGAATTCTGGTACAAGTCTGAAAACATGTTCCCCTGTCCTTCATTTTTACACTGGTTTTATGTGTTAGTTGAGAAATAATCCATTTTTAATATCTGACTATACCAAGCTCCTAGTGCTGCTCCCGGGGGTAGCTACTTGTCAGCCTTACTTGTAACTATAGCTGGCTAAGGAAAATAAATAATAAGTATCCAACTGAATCGGGGCAAAATTGGGCGCATTTTCAATGAAGTGCACAGAGACAGAAAACCCAAGCATAAGTGTTTTCTTTTCGGAGGAAACCGGGTCCAAATGGCTCTTTGAGTGTTATGGGTGGGGACCCTTGAAAATACCAAATAGAGTTGGGATAATTGGCTAACTAAGCTTGGGCTGAAAAACGGGTTGAAAAATCAAGAAATGAAATACAAAACAACCCAAACAAAAGAGGGCACCATAAAACACATTGCTAAATAGGTAGGTTCATACAGAACTGAATATAAACAGTTGCATGGCATTGCTTTGTATATTTTAAGTGCAGAGGCGTCATGTAGGTGTAGAGATGGTCTGGATTATTGGATTTGCTTGGTATTTGAATTCAAAGACTTCCCCGAATCCCGCCAGACCAAATTCCTTACCCACCCAGCTGGTTTGAATATGTGAAACAATATGGACAAATTCAATTAAAAACCACCTAATTTCACCCCGTCCTACCCAAAGCATGTTGGGAAGGGTGCTGCACTGTGGACAGAGTCACCCCCGTGGAGAGAGTGAAAGAAGAGCAGCTTGCCTCTCTGTTGAGCTGCCAGTCACGGAGCCTTCGTTGTGCCAGTGCCAAGCGAAATTAATTTGCAGAGGAGTGAAGCCAAACTCTACTTCTCATTGGCCATGTGCCCGTGCATCAGTTTCTCTACTCAGACACACCACACACAGTCATTCCAATGTATGTCTAGAGCACAAGCCAGAGTTTGGAGTTCTGGGAAAGATAACCAAACAAAATGTTTTCATGTTGTCCTCCATCCTTATTGTTGTACGAATGCAACCACGTATACATTTTTAAAATATATATAAGAATTATTCAAGCTAAAACAAATCAAAATATTTTTTCTCTCTTGCCCGTAACAATGCAAAAAGTACTGGAAATTGGCTACAAGGTAGAATACAAAGAGTAACTGTAGGAGGGATCATATCTGACCTAGGTGCTGTGGGCAGTGGATTCCCACAAGGATCAGTGTTAGGACATCTGCTTTTCCTTATTTACATAAATGATCTTGATAAGGACGTTAGTAGCAAAATAGTAACATTTGCAGATAACACAAAACTTGGTGATTTAGCAAACAAGGTCATTCAAGAATATTTAAATAGAATCCAGAAGTGGTAAATTACATCCTGGCAAATTACCTTTAATATGGCTAAATGTAAAGTTCTGCATGTGGGAGGAGGAAACTTAGAATGCATTCAATTTGAAACTTGGTAGCAATAGTTAACCAAAGTCCATCAGGATTGTACTTTAGCAGTAATAAAAAAAAGGCCTACAGGATGGAACATATATGTACAAATCACTGAGTATAATCAAAGGTAATATTATAGGTAGGTAGTATCATCAATAATATACAGGCACTCCTCACTTAACGACCGAGTCCCGTTCCTAAGCGAATTAGTCGTTAAGCGAGGAGCCGCCCCTTACCGATATTTCAAGCATACTGTACTGGTAGTGGGTTTATGTCAACCATCTTTAGATATTGTTTTAATGTCACCTTTCACCATTTATAACATTTTTTGTATATTTTTTTATGTTTATACAGTAGTGTACTGTATACTGTAATAAACAGAATAGAGGGAATCAGCTCGAATATACATTACTTAGGTTTGCATACTGTAAATACAGGTCATCGTTTTTATTTATTCTGAATAAAGAAAAGGTCTAAAGGAAACTCCAACTTGATAACTTTGTTTTAATTTGCATAACTCTTACATATTACAGAACATAAAAATACAATCAGCGAAAATTATAAAAATGATGTACCAAAAAAATTCAAGTGATAAAAAAAGTGTGTGAATACTGACCGACTGCGGGAACGAGACAGACTGAGAAAGGGTGATGCGAGATGAGATGCTTGACGCTGAGACGCCGCACTGCCGTTTCCACGACCAAAGTTCTCGTACAGCGTACAATACCGACTGGTCGGAGAGCTGGTCGTAAGTCCGCGCGGTCGTTAAACAGGTAGGTCGTTAAGTGAGGAGTGCCTGTATATTGATGTTATACAACGCCCTCATCAGACTATAATTAGAGTATTGTGTGCAGTTCTGGATAATAATAAATAATAAATATATAGAAGCTCTCACTAAATTGGTTCCAGGTATGAACATTTCACAGGGTATAGACTAAGACAATACCCTGAAGGCATTGTGGTATTGTCTTAGTCTGTGTGCTTAAAAGTGCTCTTTCACTAGGTGCCTGGAAACAGAAGCGGAAAGCCTGAGAGAGAGAAAGAATCGGAAACAAATGTGGCTGAAAACTCTCCAAACCTGTGTGAAAAGTTTTGCCGAAAAAAGCGTTTTTATTTAGGTTGTTATTTTGGTTTATTGTTTTATGTCCGGGAACCAGTTAGGAAGAGGGCTGAAGTTTATTTATTTTACTTACTTCGCTCTCTTCTTCACTTGAAATGTTTTGTAAAAAAAGGAATACAACCAAGGATAAGCAGTAAAGATTCTTGCAATGCATTTACTGACTAGCTGATGGCCCAGATCTCTGGGGTTCCTTGTCTGCAGATCCTTACTCTGTATCTGGGGCAGCAGTCTGTCTCAGGCTGTCTTTGCTGAAGTTCGGGATTGCAGGGCTCTCCTTTTCCTGAATTTCTCCTATAAAACACTGAAATTGCAGACCAATACCTCCTGAAACTATTTAGCTGGTTCTGTGTGGCTCAGTAGGTAGAGCATGGTGTTGACAACACTTAAGTTGTGGGAATCAATTCCCATTGGGACCACATATACTGAAAATGTATGCATTCACTACTGAATCTAAGTCGCTGTGGTTAATGAAAGCATCTGCTAAATGGCATATATTATATAAGAACATAAGAATACATAATGACGAGAACGGGCCGTTCGGCCCATCTAGGCTCATCATGTCCCAATCTAAAGAGTATCTAGTACTGCATCTAGCCTGGACTTGAATAGCCGAAGTGTTTCTGCCTCTACTACCCGACCTGGCAAGCTGTTCCAGGCACTGACAACTCTCTGTGCAAAGAAAAACGTCCTAATATCTGTGCAGAATTTGCCTTTAACTAATTTCCACTAGTGGCCTCTTGTTCTGCTGACCCCACTTATCTTAAAAAATCTTAAAAACCTCAATCAAAGTCTCTGTTTGCTAAGCTTAAATAGATTGAGTGCCTTAAGTCTATCATCATAACATTTACCTTTCATACCAGGTATCAGTTTAGTTGCCTTTCTTTTGACTCTTTCAAGAGCTTCTATATCTTTCTTGTAGTGCGGTGCCCTGAGGTCTGACAAAAGGCATTATATAACATTAATATAACCTCCCTTGATTTATACTCAATACCTTTTGCTTTGTATCCCAGCATCATGTTGGCTTTTATATATTACACAAGACCACTAACTAACAATAACATTTCAGCTAGCAGGCCAATGTTAAATTCAAATCAAGGAAACATCAATGCACTACTGTGCTAGTTAGTGGCTATTAACACTGGTGCAATAACCACTCATGTAAGCTAACTTCATTAGTAACAAGCAACCCAGCTATCTCCAATACTCAAGCAAGACTAGCGAGCTTTCCCTTTGCCATCTACCAAATAGCAGCAAGCTAAATTAAATTGACACATATCAATTCCATACACTGATGAGATCACTACGCCTTGGATAGGAATGGAGATACTGATTGACGAAAAGAAAAACAAGAAAAAGCTTGAGTAGTCACATACTTTTTTCAATCAATTTTTTAATTGATTAAATTACTGACAGGTGACATCAATGCTGTCCCAATTGATTAAAGTGTGGACACCTGGGAACTGACACTTTCCACTATGTGGAAAATTACGGGTTCAATGACAGAGCAAATGTCAACCATCCAAATCTGCACTGTGTTAAAATAGGCTTAAAGGTCCTGCACAGTCATGTAAATTGCATTACGTGCTCAGAATTGGATATAGCCTATGCCTTCTCTCAGCTCTGACTATGAGCAAGGCTGTAAGGCAGGCTGAGTGAGCGGGGAGCTAATATTCACAAGCTCGCCTGATATGCTTATTGACCTACATCAGCAACAAGTCCTTTGTTTTTGAAAGAGAAGACGTGAGAGTGCACCAAACCTTAATAAAGTGCAGCCATTTCTCTCACTCCTCTTTGCCTTTTTAAAGTCAAATAAGGACACATTTGTTTTTTGACATCCAGACACGACACAGTGAGGTTTTACAAGTTAGCTAACACCTATTGCTGTCTGCTTTTTGCTGAATTTGTGTAGCTAGCTCAGTTTGCTGGCTAGTAAACAATGTGAATGTGTCTCCTCTGCGAAGTGATGGTGCTTACAGGCAGTGACTTTTGATAAGCTGTCATTGGCAGAAAGCTCTTATCATTGGTGATTCCATACTTTGAAACGTGAGAACAGTGTCTCCAGCGACCATAGTCAATTGTATTCCGGGGGCTAGAGCTACCGACATTGAATCAAATTTAAAAGCGCTGGCTAAATTTTCCAAAATTGTTATCCACGTCGGCATTAATGATGTCCGGTTGAGGCAATCGGAGATCACTAAAACAAATTTTGTCTCGTTGTGTAAATTGGCAAACGACATGTGTCGGGAAGTAATAGTCTCTGGTCCCCTCCCAGCTCGTAGAAGTGACGAAATCTACAGTAGATTAACGTCGCTAAATCACTGGCTGACTGAGTGGTGTACATCAAATAGCATAGGGTTTGTTAATAATTGGCCTACGTTTTGGGGAGAGCCTGGTTTACTGAAGAGAAACGGACTCCACCCGAGCTGAAGGGGTGCTCTTCTTTTATCTAATAACATAGCCCATAGTCTGAATCGGCGAAATTGACATTCAAGAGCTACAGCCAGGCAGCAGACAGATGGTCTTAAACAATTGTCTGCAAGATTCCCTGAGCTCGTGACTAGTTTCCACCCCAGTTCCCACATAATTGAGACTGTGTCTGTTCCACGTAGAGAAAACCGTAGTCTATTGAAACTCAAACCCTCTCGTGGGATTTTTTCTAATAATCTGATAAGGATCAACACGAACCATCCTAATGAAAATGCTAAACCTAATTTCGATAGATCTCTCCTTAAAATTGGGTTTCTAAATATAAGATCACTAGCTCCTAAAGCTGCCTTTGTGAACGAACTGATCACTGATTATAAACTTGACATTTTAAGTTTGACGGAGACTTGGCTTAGACCTGATGAGTACATAGCATTAAATGAATCTACCCCGGTTGGATACTCTGGTTGTCACAATCCTCGACAGTCAGGCAAAGGTGGTGGTGTGGCTGTTATTTTTTACACTAGACTACGCCTTACTAAGAAATCTATAAACATATTCTCTTCATTTGAAGTACTTTCCCTGGGCTCCATACAGACTAATGTAGATAATAGATCTATATTTACTTCATCTTTTATACTAGTTACTGTCTACAGACCCCCTGGACCCTATGCTGCTTTTCTCTCAGAGTTTTCTGACTGTTATCAAACCTAGCAGTTATGGCAGATAAAGTTGTGATTATAGGCGACTTTAATATTCATGTTGATAATGGAAACGATTCTCTAGTGAAGGCTTTTGCTTCTATTCTTGACTCCGTTGGTTCTGTCCAAAATGTGTCTGGGCCGACTCATTATCATCAACATACGCTGGGCTTAGCTTTATCCTATGGTATTAGCATTAGCAATCTAGTTGTCTCTCCTCATAATCCTGTGCTCTCTGACAATTTCCTTATTACGTTTGAAATTCATGCCAACACTGCTATTAGATCAAAACCAGTGTTCTACTTTAGTCGCTCCCTAAATTCCTCTACGATACCTAACTTTGTCAGCCTGTTCCAAGAATCATTTACTGTTAATCAGGATCCCACTAGTCTACAATCTATTGATCAGCTGACAATCTAAATTACACCCTGCGCAACACTCTTGATGTTGTTGCGCCTCTCAAAAAGAAAAAACTAGCCAAAAGAAGCTTGCACCATGGTATACTGACCACACACGTGCTCTTAAACAAGCTTCTCGCAAGTTGGAACGTAAGTGGCGATCCACTAAATTAGAAGTATTTTATTCTGCCTGGAAAGACAGTCTGGTACAGTACAAATATGCTCTCTCTTCCGCAAGGTCAACCTATTTGTCTGATCTGATTGAGCATAATAAGAATAATCCAAAATTTATTTTTGATACAGTGGCCAAACTGACAAAGAACCAGACTGAAACCAATGCTAAGCCTCCGGCAGCCTATAATAGTACTGATTTCATGAACTTTTTCTCTGAGAAGATTGAGAAAATTAGAGATGAAATTACTAAAATGGCACCTTCTGCTGTAGCGGACACTGATCAGAAAGCACAGGCTTACCAGGACAGGGGTCCTATGGCTACTCTAGTTTTTTTGTGCTCTGGAGTGGACTGAATTTTCTAAATTGGTTATGTCCTCCAAACCATCTACTTGCCAATTAGACCCAATCCCAACAAAACTTGTTAAAGAACTTCTTCCTGTTATGGGGCAACCCATGCTAGACATTATTAATCTGTCTCTTTCATCAGGCTATATGCCACATTCTCAAAAAGTGGCAGTAATTAAGCCACTTTTAAAGAAACCAAACCTTGACCCTGAAAATCTCAGGAACTACAGGCCAATTTCTAATCTTTCTTTTCTTTCAAAAATTCTAGAGAAAGCTGTAGCTCAGAGACCAACTTCATTCCTGATATCAAATGACGTCTATGAAACTTTTCAGTCAGGATTTAGGCAACACTATAGCACTGAGACTGCTCTTATTAAAGTTGTCAACGGCTTACTGATATCAGCTGACCGTGGATGTGTCTCTATTCTTGTGCTTTTGGACTTAAGTGCTGCATTTGACACAATAGACCACCAAACTCTTCTGAGCAGACTTGAAAACCTAGTTGGACTGCGTGGACAGGCACTCTCTTGGTTTAAATCCTACCTGTCAGATAGGTATCAATTTGTGCAGTTAAATGATGAGTCCTCTGCTCTCATCAAGGTGGAATATGGTGTCTCTCAAGGTTCTGTTTTGGGGCCATTATTGTTCTACCTTTACATGTTGCCACTTGGTGATGTCATTCGTAGACATGGCGTACATTTTCACTGCTACGCAGATGACACACAATTATACCTATCAATTAAACCTGTCGAAGGACAATTCGAACAGTTGGAGGCCTGTTTTAAAGACATAAAAGACTGGATGTCAGATCATTTTCTATTGTTGAATACTGATAAAACAGAGATGTTGGTGTTGGGGCCCAAAAACCTCAGAAGAGGGTTATCCGATTTATCTCTGAATCTGGATGGTTGCTCTGTTGCTGCAAGTTTGGTGGTAAAATACCTTGGTGTTACTATAGATCCTGGTCTCTCATTTGATAGTCACATCAAAAACATTTCCAGAGTAGCCTTTTTTCACTTGAGGAATATTGCCAAAATTAGGGGCTTCCTGTCATTAATAGATGCAGAAAAATTGGTACATGCCTTTGTTACATCTAGATTAGATTATTGCAATGCATTACTGTCTGGCTGTTCCAATACCTCACTCAGGAGCCTACAACTCGTACAGAATGCTGCTGCAAGGATCCTGACTAGAACAAAGAAGTATGAGCACATTAGTCCTGTGTTAGCGTCACTTCACTGGCTTCCTATAAACTATCGTGTAGACTATAAGGTACTCCTCTTAATTTATAAGGTGTTGCATGGACTTGCACCCTCTTATTTGACTGATCTACTTCATCCCTACAATCCCCCACGTTCGCTTGACCGTTCACAAGATGCAGGCAACTTGGTAGTCCCTAGAATATCAAAAACCTGTGTGACAACCTGTTTGTAAATGGCGCTATACAAAAATAAAGATTGATTGATTGATTGATTTATATTCAAATGAGCTGGGTTTTCGGATGTCACAAATACTTCTATGTCGGCCAATAAGACTGGAACACCAGACTTTTTTTCTTTACACAAAGGGCCACAACAGTCAGTTTTCAAGTTTTCAACATCCTACTTTCATCTGGTTTCACCATCCTATTTGATGAAAAACATGATTTTGACTGTTCATGACCTTTAAGGAAAAAATGATGGTAATTTAACACATTTTCAACTATCTTAAATGATGAAGAGATCGTAACACATTTTAGTACAACTTGCCTTCATCAGGGGACTTTAGACATTGTCAAAGCTAATTAAATCTATCAATATACATCATTGATAGTAGTAGGGTGGCTGTTTTTTTCACTGTGATAACTAACATATAAATATGCCATTTATGCATTTTCCTACTTTCACAGAATGTTTGGACTGTGACGGCGAGTCGGGTATTTGTGAACATTCCAGCAGTATGACTGGGTGGGGAAAAAACTCCAATGTTGAGCTCTCGGACAGTGAGTACAAGACAGAAGATTTCCCAGTATGGGCACCAACACCAGGGCAGTGTACGCCTTACAGGTTAGCAGTGTGTCTCTCATTATCAGAGTCTGACATAACCTCAGAATCAGGGTCAGATGTTGATGTTGCCATTCCTCCTCTGTCACATTCAAATCCAAATCTCCTCACTAATACAGACTGGTTAGCTGCCATAGCTAGATAGCTAATATGAACTTCCAATTAGCAAGCTCATTGTGCACCTATAGTGCTTTGATTGATCAAATTCCTGTTGCAATTCCAGAACTGAAGAGAGGTGGACCATATGGTCTGTCAGCTCTCTTGTAAATCAGTCAGTGAGTGAGTGAGTGTAGCTAAGCTAGCTAGCTACTTCACAGAGTGAGAATAATTAGCCAACTATCAAATAAACAAACTCAAAATAAAAATCAGGATGTACTTTACATTAATGTATTGATTTAAGACAATCTAGCCACCATGGATTATTTTTTTTTTTCTGTGGCTAATCACCCAATGTGAAACTTCCCCAATTTCACTCTTCAACCTGGTCGACAGTCAGTGCTAGTTAATTGCAGTCATATTTATATTATGATCATTGTTAAGTTTGTGGAACATGGTAAATGCAAATGGTATGTCAGAAACAAGATTACATATTTTCGATGATAAAACTAGCTCAACACTGGATTACTTTTTTGTAGCTCCTTTAGCTAGCTAGCAACATGGAAAAACTTCTGGATTGGTGAGTGAAAGGTATTAATACCTTAGCTATGTTATTTGTGCTAGTTTTGAAATAAGTGTTAGCTAGCATCATGTGGCATTGAGAGCTAGCTACCTGTGTCAACTCCAAAAGTGCATGTTTCTGCAGTGACCACAGACTCAGCATCAGGTTCAGAGGGAAAGGGGGAGGAGTAGGGCTCAACGTCTGTATTTTCTTTAGTTCGGGAGTGCCCCTATGCAGATGGGAAAGAAACATAGCTAGAACTTTGAAGTTGTTACTTGGGTTGCAGGTGCTCTTTAAGGAGGCAAGCACAAATGGTACTGGAAAACTATGAAAAGATGACTAGCTCATGAATTATAAATACTATTTTGTTTGTAAATGGCTATCCAGATCTCATCTGGCTTTCTCTTTACAACTGACCGATCTCCCAGGATGACCTCTCAGAGCTGGATGAGGGGGGCTAATATAACCAATTACCTTGTCCCGCTGATCAGTCTCCAGCATTGCAAAGGCCTCAAAACAAGAAGTAAGTTGTTAGGCTTACTCTGGAGCCGTATTAATGGGGGAGGGAGGGCAAGAAGGAAAACATCTGGAAGGAGAGTCTGATGTCTGACCTCTCCCCCATATATAAGCTGTTTATATACTCAAATCTGACATTCGGGTGATTAGTAGAGCAGAATTATTGCCTGTACTTCTACAATACATACACAGCATGCTCTGATGCCAGATGGGATAATTTATAGACTTGGATGGATCTATCTCATACTAGCACACACTACAGAATCACAGGCAAGCGTTCAAATAATGGTTCTGCAATGCAGTTATTGTGGGATGCCCCTGGCTCCAAACCCAATCTTTTTGCAATGAGGCAGGATTTACAGTGACTACCACCCGCTCTCCATAGGGGCACTAGTTTTAATTCCTAGCATTTCAACAGTCATGCTACAAAATCAACTTTTTTTTAATTTTTTTATGCATTTCAGATTTTTTCCTGTTTTTCTCCCAATTTGGTAGCCAATTACACCCTGTATTTATTTTGATTTACCCTCCCCACACGAGTCCGCCGCTCGTCTGTACAGGTAAGCTCATTCTCAGAGGGCAGAGACGGAATTTGCCAACCCACGTTCTGGAGACTCCCTTCCGCGCTTCACGGCGGACCTTGAGACGGCTCACCCTCCCCCCTTCCCCTGGGGTGGACAGCCTAGTGCCACTCCTGATCGGGGCTGACGACTAAGGCCGGTCTGGTAGAGACGGGTTTCGAACCGTGTCCCTGACATGCAGCGCACACCGTATCGGACCAGCCAAATTACAGTGCATTAGACGCTACGCTATACGCACCCCCTCAGAATGGACATTTCTTAACCCAGTGAACTACCTACCTATGAATTTCTGTCAACACTGCATTCAACACGTCTGTCAGCAACAGAAAACGTTAGGTAGCCTATAGCTGGTATGCTGGTCAGGGTCACATAGGGGTCACAGACATTTCTTACTTCACCTTTCTTCTATTACACAAGGAAGCCTGTGAAGCTCTATTGATAACAGATGGGGGGATAGATGTCTCCAATTCAGCTTTAAAATAGTCAAATGCATGCGTGTGTGTGCAAGGTAATAAAACAAGCCATGTCTGTTTTAAGAACTCTCATGTGGACTTCCAGGAGCTTTGTAGGAGACAGGATTGCATTCCAGAAACCTATTTTATGAAAAATGCATAGAGATTCTAGTCACCTGGCTGGAACCCACAATCTATCCAGACAAGACATATAGAGAATAGTTCTACTGCCAATGTAGAATTATGTTGTTAGGTCATGCTGTCAACTGTTGGCAAGGAGGTGTAGATTTGATTATGTTGGGTGCTGTGCAAAGGTCAGCGAGTAATTGCACATTAACCACAGCTTTTGTACATTCAGAGTTTGGCTGGGACAGATTAGGGCCGACTCCCTTTGTTAGAGGAACTCATTCTGAAAGACACTGAGATAATTCACTCCAGTACACAAACACCAATTTACTTGGACTTAAGAGTGCGTCCTCAATAAGAAGATAGTGCTTGATCCATATTAAGTAGGCTCACACGAGTCAAAGGGTATCAAATGTGATCTTTGGAAATGTGTGCTTTTGTGTTGTCTCCCAGAGCAGGACCATGAAGGCCTCTAGGGAATGGTGTGAGTGACTCAGTAATTACTTTATTAAATCAAATGTATTTATTTTCCTGAGGTCAGTACTGCACAGACATTGAAGCAAAATGTTTTTGTACTAAGTAGAATCACTAAGCCTGTGTAGATGTGCTTTTGAAATAACCAACACCAACCGTGTCAACAAACTGACAAGGTTTATGATCTGTAAAGTATCTCAAGCAAAAATGTACCTTTTGTCTACTATATGTCAACATGACATATGATATGTTATACGAGAATGGGCATCTTTGGAATCAGATATGCATAGCTCTATCGGTATGCACTGGGGGGAGGGGTCATGTCCATGTGCTTTTTCTTTTTTTCATTTTTAAGAGGTTGGTGAGAGTGCTCCTGGCATCCTACACAATATGCAGGTTTGCCAGTGCACTACACACATGCACTTCACAGGTTTCCAAACACCATGAGCCACACACCGTTCTGTGTTCCAGTTTAGTTTACAGTGGCTGGATGATGGATAGGATTTAATCTGCAAAGCGTTGAGTTTAACTCAGAATATGCTCGTGTAGAATCACTTCTGTAACAGTGACAAAAGGTGTTTGCTGCTCAGATACGATAAAACGCATTGGCAAGGGCACTACAGAACTGCTCCCCATTTACCACTGTTTATTTAACGCTGGCTCTTGAGGCTCAGTGGGCGTTTCTTCCTTGGATTAGTTAGCTAACTAACGTTAGATGGAAATCATCTGCAGAACGATAAACAAACGTTAATTTCCAATAGAACGAGGCTGGATGATTGTCGTCGCAAACGTTTAGTTTGCTGTGCTCACCCGCGTGAAATATAAAAATGTAGCTAGCTGGCTACCTTACTACCCATTTGCAAAAAGAATCCCATTCCAATGTATTTGACGTTACCAAACTAGCAACATTATCACTAATATAATGGTAATCTCAAAAAATTTACTATGCACGCAGATAGCTATCAAGATAGCGCAGATAGCTATCACGTAGATTAGCAAGAATGGCATTTTATTCGTACAAAAGCAACGTAAAAGCTTCGGCTGGGAATCTGGCGGAGTCCCAGTTTTAAAAAACAACTCAATATGAAAGGAATTCTTAAATCTGTCCTTTTGCTACACTAGCTAAAATACAGTTCCCAAACTGATGCACCGTTAAATTAGCAAGTGCTACAGAAACGTTATAGATTGCAACCCAGCAAGCCTACCCTATACATGTAGCTACGTAACGTTAGCTAGTTTATGTTAGCTGAAAACTTTTCTTACCGCAGTTGATCCAGAGGAAGATGCCATGTAAACTTTGATCACCATGGTTGTTTTTACCCCAGTATCAATGTTTCCCTTTCTGCACCTATTCCGGACTAAGGTAAGCGATGCAATTATTTTAAAGATGGTTAAAATACATGAGACGTAGAAATCCACGCTACGTAAGGGCACCAGCTAACTTCGCTAGATTCACAATGGAAAACAGTGAAGCTTATGATTGGGTGGGTAACTATCTTTTTCTCTAATGGGCGGCTTCAGAAGTGAGCTAGCTCCTGCCACAGCTGTCCTACAGAGGGCGGGTACTGGTCATAAACAATCTTACAGCCTCTATGCTGTGGCAGCACCAGCTGTGTTGGATCCTCCATCGGGCATGATGGAGGATTTGTTTCTGGGAAGCTACCACTGCCCGAAGCACAGTGATTGAAATTAGGGTCGGTCCATCTGAGCAGCAGGGTAGCAGCGTTTAGACTGCAAGCTGCCAAAAGTTTCTGTAATGCTGTGCCATGGATATATTTTGCTTGTTCTATACAGCAAACATTTGGGGGTTTGGGACTGCATCTACTGTAAAATGGTAGCATTGTGGAGTTTCATTATCCTCCTTTTCGTGGCACCATGTGACTCCAAATTGCAATGATGGGAGTCAATTGTCAAATAAAGTACAAAGACAAACTACACAACAAAATTACCCAGACTGTTTAACGTCTTTTCTGGCCAGGCTTTGACATTAAGGGAGTTAAAGATGAATATTGACTTGGTAGGTCTATATTTTTTTAACATCATAGACCTATTTAGCTAGCGCTATTTTACATTTACATTTTTTCTGGCATATTTTCTTATGATTGGTGTTTTTATGATTAGATCAATTGGCTAACTTCACTATTATGGCTAACCAGTTGAGTCTTTAACATTAGCTTTGTATCATTCCGTTTTTAATAACTAGCTAAGTTAGCTTGCAAGCCATATAATAGCATTATAGCTATTTCTTAAAACATTCTTAAAACATTTAAAAATGATTTTGAGGCCAAGTTTAATGTGGACATTAAAGCCAAAATCAGAAAGGTAGGATATTGTTTTGATCAAAATATTGTGCACTAATTTTAACACCTGGAAAAGGTGCATGTTCCAAGTATTTTCATCATTTCATCATTCAGTGTTATTTGTGGAAGCTCAACGGTTGATGTGCTTTTTCAGATTGTTTTCAGTTATGACTAGTCTAAATGTACATTGTTTTATTAGTACAGGTTTTTACATTTAAATAAAGTTATATGAATTAGAAACTATTTTATCAGTTTGGCAGTTTGATTGTAGCTCCATATAGATTTTCAAACAGATTTACATACAGGCATTTGTAGTCGATGATTCAGAGAAAACTTAATTCGGTTTTATAAGCATTTTATATTAATTGTGGATAAAACAGCGTTGTGTTTTCTTGTAATCTGATGTTTTCTGTCTTAATACTTATCCTCATGTTTTTTTGGGGGGGGTTTTCACCAAAGTATTTCAGCGCATTGAGTGACTGTGTGGAGTATAAGGCGACTATGATACTCTGCTGGGGAAAGCGCAAATATGAAGAGCAGGTAAAAACGTCATTTTACACACCTTCGCAACACATTTTAATCACATACTACACATTATTTTAAACGCAATCATGACACACACACAGTTCAATCACATATATTACACTTGATTCTGCAAACTATTATAACACACAGTTTAATCACATATATTACACATAATTGTACACACAATCACAACACACAGTTTAATCACATATATTACCCATAATTTTACACAAAATCGCAACACACAGCTTTTGTCTGCTGCAAGTCCCTGGTTGCTGCACTCACAGACTATTCTATTTTGCAGAAAGAGACACTCCAGCACTTCCTGTCCCTCAGAGAGAAAGGAAAGATCCCTGCCTACATTACCCCTGAGCATATGAAGGATTGGATTATCTCCGAAGGGCGAAACATCATCAGGGAAAGGTGTGAAGCTACTCGATCACAATATACAGAATAGTTATGAAATCTCTCAGAACGCTGTGATTTCTCAGTGCACTAGTTCCCAAACGTTGTTGATGTGTTTTGGTCTGTATGGAGAGAGTAGTTCAGTATTAATCACATTATAAGACATGAAGGTAATTATATACAGAAGAGCTGTGATGCAGAGGGGAATCAGGCACATTTGCAAATATAGGTACTATATACAGTATATACTATATATACAGTACTGTGCAAAAGTCTTAGGCCATTTATCTGAGCAGTGTAAGTGTTTATTTGGTCGAAAAAACACAATATAACATTGATGAAAAGTAACAAAAACTAATTGTGTTTTTAAAACAAGGCCTCCCTTAGAATGCATAACTGAAGCAATTCACTTTGGTAGACTGTTGTGTAATTTTTGTTAAATAGTCCTGTGGTAAATTCTTCCAAGCTTCTTACAGGATTTGCCATAACTCTTCTTTTGACTTTTGGCTGCTTTTTGTTCTTTTCCCTGTCCAAGTAATCCCATACAGCTTCAATTATGTTGAGGTCGGGGATCTGAGGTGGCCAATTTAATACTGTGTGTTCCTCAAGGAGGATATCACAAGATCTCAATAACTTTTTGGAAAATGCAATAAAATCATATTTTTTATTGTATTAAATATTTATTTGTATTTATTCTAATATTATATAGTGTTTTTCCAAGCATATAAACAATGCCCAGATAAATAGCTTTAAACATAGCTTCAAACATTTTCTTGGGTGGTCTAAGACTGTTGCACAGTACTGTATATGTATATGCAGACTGTATAGTACTGTATGACTGGTGTAACCTTGCTCTAGCTTTAACATTGTATTGATTGGTATGACACATTTTACCTTGTAAAAATAAATAAATAATATATTTGAAAAATTATATATCCTAAAAAAGGAATAATAATGATTGATTTGCAAAGGCTCACACACAATTATTTACAGTCAAGAAGTCAGACCTGAGTTGCACATGTTTGGACTCCAGCCGTGACAATCATAGATTGAGCAGGATATAGTGCATTATGATGGAAACATGAAACAAAATTAACAATGTTGTTTGTGAGCAGGTTCCAGAGGGAAAGTGCTGACCAGAAGGACAGCCTCATCCAGCTGGTAAGGGCGCAGCCCACAGCTCTGTCTAAAAGCACAGCAGGGCCAGTTTATTGGCTCTCTTTTTTAACGTCTGAGTGACGTCATTAGTGTAATGTACAGTGTAACTGCATTCTAACCTGTCCCTATACCTGTAATTAGACATTTTCACATTACTACAATTGGCATTTGGAGTTATTGACCAGATATAATGGCAGTAAAAGTCTCACAGTAGATTTAATGGCAGTCTCACAGGACACTACATTACAAGCATTTAGCAGACGCTCTTATTCAGAGCGACTTACAGTTTACATTTCTTTACATACAATCCATTTGCATAGCTGGATATTTACTGAGGCAATTCAGGTGAAGTACCTTGCATAAGGGTACAATGGCAGTGCCCCACCTGGGAGTCAAACCTGAAACTTTTGCAGTACAAGCCTAGCTTCCTAGCCATTATACTACACCGCCACCCTACCACAGTAGATTGGTACTACGGAAGTCCCACAGTACAGTCTCACAGTAGGTGTAATGGCAGCCTCACAGTAGATCTAATTGCAGTCTCACAGTACAGTCTCACAGCAGATGTAATGGTAGTCTCACAGTACGATCTAACAGTAGATTTACTGGCAGTCTCACAATACAGTCTCACAGTAGATGTAATGGCAGTCTCACAGTACAGTCTCACTGTAGATGTAATGGCAGTCTCACAGTACAGTCTCACAGTAGATGTATTTCCTCATGCTGTGCTCAGGTTTGGGAGGTGAACATGAGATTAAAGATGCAGGACATCTACAGGGAGCTGGGACTGACCACCAGCAGCTCCACTCCTCTGAGTGACCAAGATACCCAGCGGGCAGCTCTCTCTGACCTGTATGTCCCTCTCTCTCTCTCTCTCTCTTGCTGTCTCTCTCTGACCTGTATGTCCCTCTCTCTCTCTCTCTCTCTCTGACCTGTAGGTCCCTCTCTCTCCCTTTCTCTGACCTGTATGTCCCTCTCTCTCTCTCTCTCTCTCTCTGACCTGTAGGTCCCTCGCTCTCCCTTTCTCTGACCTGTATGTCCCTCTTTCTCTATCTCTGTCTCTCTCTCTCCCACTCTCTCACTGACCTGAACATCCTTCTCTATCTCTCTTTCTGACCTGTACATCCCTCTCTCTCTCTCTCCCTCTCTCACTGACCTGAATGTCCCTCTCTCTCTCTCTTTCTCTCTCTCACTGACCTGAACATCCGTCTCTATCTCTCTGTTTCTGACCTGTACATCCCTCTCTCTTTCTCTGACCTGTACCATTTTAAACATGCGCTTCACCCACCTTTTCACTGTTGTTCAACTTCTGAAATAAAACTCATTTTCTCTCTCTAGGCGATCATCAGTGATGGCTGAACCTCGCCATATTAGCATCTTCTCGAGGTACTACTTTGACCCAGACACTGTGGTCCAGAGGGCCGTGGGAGAAATAATTCAGGAGCTGGCCCGCCTGCCTGTCACTCGGCCGCACACCATTTCGGAGGTGGTGGTGGACACCATCACCAGCTTATTCCGCACAGTGATGGATGACGGTGAGGAGCCATCCAATCAGACAGAATCCAGCAGGCTCCTGAGTGGTGTGGCAGTGGGCGCCATAGTAACCGTGCTGCATGATGTGCACGCCGCCAAATGCCGTGCGACGCAGGAGTTTCGGATGCAGTACTCCCACTCAGCCGGAGCGGGCGTGGTGAGTGCGCTCCACAGGGACCTGCTGGAGCAGATGGGGTCCCCTGAGGCCCTGAAGGTGGCCCTGAGGAGGAAACGCCGCGCTTTGAGCAACACCATCACCACGGCAATCACCGCTGCCATACAAAACCTTCTCACGCCCCATGATGCCACCATCCCAGCCATGCAGGAATATGACATCGCTATGCTGACCAATCTTGATGTGCCGGAGGTCGAACAGCAGATGAAGGAGACGGCGATGGATATCGCAACGAGCGCAGAGACGGCGATGGATATCGCAACGAGCGCAGAGACGGCGATGGATATCGCAACGAGCGCAGAGACAGCGATGGATATCGCAAGAAGCGCAGAGACATCGATGGATATCGCGAAAAGCACGGTGTCAGCGATGGATATCGCATCAGGCCTGGAGTCGACGATGGATATCGCGACAAGCGCAGATACAACAATGGATATCGCGAGAAGCGCAGACTGCGATGGATATCGCATCAAGCGCAGAGACATCAATGGATATCGCGACAAGCGCAGACTCTGCGATGGATATCGCGACAAGCCTGGAGTCGGCGATGGATATCGCAACAAGCCTGGAGTCACGATGGATATCGCGACAAGCGCATCCAAGCGAATCCGGCGTTTCTTCAGGCGCATGTGGAAGACCCTGTTAACATTATTTGTATTGTATTTTGTATCGTTGATTATATTTGGCGTTTATCATCAAAAAGGGTAAACGGATTTGCTCTTAAGATTAACCTTTGTTGCCATTAGGGGACAGAGGGAATTTTCCATTTTTCCCCCGTCTAGCTTTGGCAAGCTTATTAAAAAGCTAACCGATTACCGAATTCAGCATTATACCTAGCTGACGTGAGGTTTTGTCTGTTTTTTCGCCCTCTCAGGAGCAAATAGCTTTTGTTTGTTACATTTTTTTGCCTTGACATATAGCCGTTTCATTTGGCTGCTGCTAACTTGCTCACTACAGGCAACCGGATCTAAAATTTGTTACTTAGCTATAAGAAGGAGTTTTCTTGCCATTTTTTACATTTCTGTTGTGAACAGAGCCGGGCCCTGACCAATTTGGTGCCCTGGGCAAGATTTTAGCTAAGTAAGCTTGCTAACAACAGAGCGGACAGCTCGGCTCTGCTCCAACGGTGCACTATACTATGCAATAAACTTTATTTAATCACATTACCTCTGTCTTTTTCCCGTTTTCCTCCTCTTCTCTTCTTCTTTTTCTTCCCTGGGCACCAGAGGACTTTGGTCTTTTTGACATATTAAATGTGATAATGTATTAGTGATATTAAATGTGCTACGTGCATTCACTTAGTGACTGCCAGTGTCAGTAGTTAAGGTAACTTGCCCATCCTCCCAGACTCAGGTAATGCTAACTAGTAGCGTTTTTCCACCGGACGGTATTGTACAACATGGCACGGCTACCAATCCGTGCTCCCACGTTTTGCCACTTTATCCACCGGCAATACTGAACAGAATCGTCACACTAAATCTCAGACTGGCTCAGACACAACCATTATGTTTAGCTTCACTTCGATTATTGGTCGGCTATTATTCAAAGAGTATTATAGAGTTTGGCATTATTGTCAGGTTTGCGTGATTCTACGAGTTAGGTTTGTGTTACGAAAACTGAAATAAATAGGTTTTCTTTGAAAGGACAAAGTATAATATAGTATAGTACAATTTTCATAGTAGCCTACAACATTTTCATTTACTCATATAAATAATATACGCCATTTAGCAGACGCTTTTATCCAAAGCGATTTACAGTAGTGAATTCATACATTTTCAGTATATGTGGCCCCAGTGGGGATTGAACCCACAACCGTGCTCTACCAACTGAGCCACAGAGAACCACTGTATCTTTCTAAATATATTTTAGAAAGATACAGGAATCGCTTCGATGCATTCCGATAGTCGAGTTAAACCCAGGCCTTTTAAACAAAAGGATCTGAACTGGACAGTGTCCAATGACAAAGTGTTTGAACAATCTTGCGATAATCTTGCTACATCTTGCGATTGCGATATGGTACTACGCGATGAAACAAAACATGAGTGGAAAATTGATCAGTGATATATGTTTTCCAGACATCATAGAATAAGCATTATGTTAAGTGAATTAAGGCAACCCAAATAATACAATTTCCCCAATATTAGTTTAGCCTACTGACATGTTGAAAAAAACGATTCAACTGTTTCTGTCGAACTTCATAATAACATTAAGCTACGAATAAACACACTTCTTTCACCGTTGTGCCGTTGAGTTTTTTTCGTAAGGTGTTGCATTTTCAGACGCATCCGAGGTCGGTGCTGAGACGTGATTTGGGTAAATGAGTTCTGGGAGACAAAGCTAGTCTGCAAGTATGTGTGGGAAACAAATATAAAACAAGATATGCCCAGCGTCGAGCGTTCATATCGCAAACATTGGCGGTATGATATTGCAAATGCTCATATCATAATAGCGATCGGAATAAAATGCACTACTACTTGTAGCTCGTGCTGGACATATTTCTGCAGCAACAAGCTACACAAAAGCAACAATGTAAACTCAAAGACAAATATAGCTAATATTTTCATTTTTATACGATTGAAAAAATGTAGGCTACAGATGTAAGACATATTAGGTATTAAATGTGATCCTGGTAAATTGCAATTCATTGGAGGACCAACGCCGAATAATAATCTCCTGCACTAGCTGCCCCCGACATGACTCCCAAATGCCTATATAGAGGTAAGAAAATTGTAGCTAATGTTATGGGGAAAGCCGTGTTCTGCTTTTGTGAATTTTAGCTGGAATGTTTGCAATGTCAATATAATGTCACCACAGCGGTCACGTTCTTTTTTGTCACTTTTTTGTCCTCCAGTACGGGAGGGGGAGGGGGGAGAGAGAGAGAGGGTGATGCTGCGTCGCGGGCAACCCAGAAATCAAAAATGTAAATATGTTATTGTGGCCTTTTTTGTAATATTTGGAAATTGTATTTTAATTAAGAACATTTTTTTTCTCTTTTTCCCTTTTATATTTTTCCCTCTCCCTTATTTGGCGCGCCCCCTGTGGATGGACGGCGCGCCTAGCATTCGCCTATATCGCCTATGCCACGGGCCTGCTCTGGTTGTCAGCTAGTGAAGCATCAATAGAGCAAGATTCTTGCCCAACTTGCTAGTCTCGACTGCCCTGCAGAATTTGTAGAGTTCCAGGAATTTATTAGTACGCCCTTTCGAAAGTTAGTATGCATGCCGGAGCTGGGTAGGGGGGAGACTCTAGAGGTGTAGACAGTACAGTCTGTTTGCGGGAAAAGGAGTCTCGAATGGCATGTTGCCTGCTTGGTGCCCAGGTCGGAGACCTCCTGGAACATGCGGACAAGAGCAGGGGTGGATCCAGTAGTCATAGTCCGTGTTGGCATAGGTAAGGGTTGATTTGAGGTTCTGCAGGACAAAGTTATAGAATTAGGATCAACGTCAAGGGGCAGACTCTCCATGGTGGTCTTCTCTGGAATTCTACCAGTACCACGTTCTAGTAAAGGGAAGCAGAATTTTATATGGAGATTTAACAAACTTAGTGTAGGAAAGAGGGGTACACGTTTATGGGGCACTGGGACTCCTTTTGGAACAGGGGTGACCTGTACAAGCAGGATGGGCTACACTTGAACCGGAGGGGTACAGCTACATTGGGTCAGCGTATGCTTAGGGTGCAGAGGATATTTAAACTAGGGACTGGGAGGGAAATTAGTAGTATCAAGGATTGGGAGGTACAGACTGCCCAGATGTAAGATACCAGGGCGGAGTATAATAATAAATCTGAGGATTTAGACCATCATGTGAATAGAGGTGGTTCGGCACAGTTATGTGTGGAGGGGAAGGACAACATAAGTGTGAGTAAGGCTCTGAAGTTCTTGTGTTTAAATGCTAGAAGCATACAAAATAAAATGTTGGAACTGGAGGCTGTCATGTTGAATGGGGGTTATGACATCGTTGGGATTACTGAAACATGGCTTGGTGCAACGGATGGGGATGAATATAATGTGGAGGGGTACAAATTGTTTAGGAAGGATAGAACTAATAAAAGAAGAGGGGGGTTGGCCCTTTATGTGACAGACGATCTTAATGTGGAGGAAATTCCAGGTATTAACTCATTCCTTGTGAGGGCATCTGGATTAGATTACTGGGAGATCATGAGAAGGGCCTTAATATAGGAGTATGCTATAGACCTCCAGCTTCAGACAGTAACATAAATACTATGCTCTATGATAACATAAAACAAGCCTGTGCAGAAGAAGAGATGTTAATAATGGGCCACTTCAATTACCCCTCTATCAATTCGGAAGTAGTGTCAGGTCAGAGGAGTTTTTAGATGTAGTTAATGACTGCTTGTTGGTACTGTCTGTTACTCAACCTACGAGAGGGAAATCAATTCTGGATCTGGTTTTGCGTAATAATCCTGAATTTGCAGCACAAAGGTAGTAGAACCACTAGGGACAAGTGATCACAGTGCAGTTACTTTTGATATTTTTTGGCAAGTTAAGATGACCTCCTCTAACTGTAGAATTTTTAACTTCAGATGAGCTGACTTTAAGATGAGAGAATTTAAGTAATATAGATTGGGTAAAACTTTTAGATTGCAGAACTAGGAATTAAAAATTGACTACATTTAAAAGGGTTATTGTAGATGTACAGTGTAAATTCATCCTAAAAGTAAGGAAAAATAGGATGAAAAAACAGTCTCCACAGTGGATGACAAAATATTAATCTGAGATTTTGAGGCAAAAGAAGAAACTGTACAGAGTATATAAAAAGGATAACTCAGAGACAAACAAGGTAGATTGTTGTAATCTGTGGGCTAAGGCTAAAAAGTAAATAAGAGCAGCTAAAAGGCGGTTTGAAATTAAAATTTCCCAAGATGTAATCCTAAAAAGATTTTTCAATATTGTAGTAGAAAGGGAAAGCTAATGATGAGGTTAAGTGCATTAACAATAAGGAAGGAACTTTGGTTTATAATAATAAGGATATTGCTAACACACTAAACAGTTACTTTGTTGAGAGCTTTACTAGAGAAGAGGTTATAAATATGCGTAAATGTATAGCTAATGTACAGAATGTTTTGGAGGACTTTGAGATAAGGGACATAGAAGTACTAGAAAAACTTAAGACAAATAAGGCAGCAGGCCCTGATGGAATATATTCCAGAGTACTCAAAGAACTTGGGTAAATTATATATAAACCATATTTCTATGCAATCCATAAACACTAGAGAAATACCAGATGACTGGAAGCAGGGTAAAATAATTCCAGTATATAAGAAGGTGGACCGTACTGACCCAGGAAACTATAGGCCTGTTAGTTTAACTTTCTTCTCATGTAAAATATTGGAATGTATTATTAGGGACAAGTTGGACCATTCTTGAAAAATAATAGTATTTTAAGGGAGAGCCAACATGGTTTTCTCAAGGGGAGGTCATGCCTAACAAACCTCCTGGACTTTTTTGACCTGAGCCAGGCTTATAATATTATATATTTGGACTTTCAGAAAGCATTTGACAAGGTACTACATGAGAGGCTGATTGTTAAAATTAATTAAGTAGGAATTTCAGTTGTTTATGAGTGGGTTCATACATGGTCATATCTGACCTCGGTGCTGTAAGCAGTGGAGTCCCGCAGGGATCATTGCTGGGACCTCTGCTCTTCCTTATTTACATAAATGATCTTGATAGGGGCGTTAGTAGCAAAATAGTTAAATTTGCAGATGATACTAAACTTTGTTTGGCAAACTGTTTGGAATTGACTAAAGTAATCCAAGATGATTTAAACAAAATCTACAAATGGGTAGAATCATGGCAGATGACATTCAATATTGTTGTATATAATGTAAAGTTATGCAAGTGGGAAATAAAAATATGAGACAGGAGTATTTTATGGGAGGAGAAAAATGAGTAGGTATTCAATTTGAAAAACACTTTGGAATTGTAGTTGATCAAAGTCTATCTGCATCAAAGCAGTGTGCTACAGCAGTGAAAAGGCCCAAAGGTCAACAGGATGCTGGGATACATAGAAAAAAGTATTGAGTATAAATCAAAGAAGGTTATATTAATGTTATATAATGCCTTTGTCAGACCTCACTTAGAGTACTTTGTGCAGTTCTGGGCACCACACTACAAGAAAGATATAGAAGTTCTTCAAAAAGTTCAAAGAAGGGCAACAAAATTGGTACCTGGTATGAAAGGTAAAAGTTATAAGGATAGACTTATATAAATCTATTTAAGTTTAGCAAATGGAGACTTAGCGGGGATTTGATTGAGGTTTTTAAATTCCTAAAAGGGATTAACAAAGTGAACTAGTTACCAAAGATTTTTTAAGATAAGTGAGGTCAGCAGAACAAGAGGCCACAGGTGGAAATTAGTTAAAGGTGGCACAGAAGTTTTTCTTTACACAGAGTTATCAATGCCTGGAACAACTTGCCAGGTCGGGTGGTTGAGGCAGAAACACTTGGGCTATTCAAGTCTAGGCTAGATGCAGTACTAGATTCTCTTTAGGACATGACAAGCCTAGATGGGCTGAATGGCCCGTTCTCGTCATTATGTATTCTTATGTTCTTATGACACATGCAACTAGGGCTGACCCCATTTAGTCGACTGGTCGATTGTTTGGTCAATGGGCTGTTAAATAAATAAATAAAATACATTCTCCACACAGCATGAGACACCTAGGTTCGCGCCACAATTCGGCGCACTTGCCAGTAGAATTCGGCACACTTGCCAGTAGAATAATCCATAGCTAGGCCTATATATATTCTCTTTAAATTATATTCAGCAATTAAGGTAATAGTAATGCTGTGAATAATTCTGCAAAACTAATAAAAGTAACATTTTATAATAAATGTGTTTTGCTAATTGTATGATTTATATAGGCGGCACGGTGGTGCAGTGGATAGCGCTGTCGCCTCACAGCAAGAAGGTCTCAGGTTCGAATCCAGGCCGGGGGCCTTTCTGTGTGGAGTTTGCATGTTCTCCCCGTGTCCGCGTGGGTTTCCTCCGGGTACTCCGGTTTCCTCCCACAGTCCAAAGACATGCACGTTAGGCTAATTTGAGAGTCTAAATTGCCCGTAGGTATAAGTGTGTGAGTGAATGGTGTGTGTGCCCTGCGATGGATTGGCGACCTGTCCAGGGTGTATTCCTGCCTCTCGCCCGGAACGCATGCTGGGATAGGCTCCAGCCCCCCGCGACCCTGACCAGGAATAAGCAGCTTAGATAATGGATGGATGGATGGATGATTTATATATTTATATCTAACATGCGTAACACCCCCTTTCATGTAGCCTTATATTGTGTCCTTCTTGTTTTAGGCACGCGAATGTGCATTTTAATTGTAGCCTAAGATTTGCCTACAGTTAAGATTAGTGATATAGGCATACTTTAATTACTCATTTCGATATAACCTAAGAACATAATGTCAAAGAAAAAATCTGGAGTATGGCAGCATTTCGTTTTAGTCGCGGACGATCCAAAAAAAGTGGAATCGATTTTTTTGGGATCGCGACTAAAACAAAATGCGCTTGAATGATTTTTTCAAGCGCAGCCATAACATGAAACGACTGGGGAAGTAGGCCATCGGATGGTCTCCGACTTGAGTAAGTTATTTTCGATAGGCTATAGACACTATATGTTCAGCTTTAGGCTACAATTTAAGACATTAGGCTATGTGTGATAATTCGTTTGTTAGCCTATTTTTTTGCAAAAGAGATTTTAAATCCCAATGAGACCAACCTGGTTAATTAAATAAAACATAGCCTACGCATTAGAATGTGTTATGGTTGTGGTCAAATAAAAGCATCAGCCTATGATGTGGCCATACCCCAACTTCACAAGCGCAACGGCAGAATCTGCAAGGGCAGCATGAAGAGGCTCGGAACGGAGACATTCTTTTTTCTTTCAGGTAATCTTGAACTCCAGCTCCATAAAGTCATTAGCCTATTGTTACTCATGTGTGTCATTCACTTAAGAAAGTTATAAAACATGAGACAAGCGCAGTGTGCATATAGTTGTATTTATTAAAACAAATAGGGTGTGTCATATATATTTTTTAAAGTTTCGACCAATCGGAAAAAACGGACGACTGTTGGTCAACCAAGATTTGTTTTAGTCGGGGACAGCCCTACACGCAACCCAACCATTTTACAGAGCATGCTTCATAAAGGAATTGTAACTTATTGGGAAATATCTATAGAGGTATTGTACTATAAGGAAGGTGATGCAGATCATGAAGCCTTTGTGAAAACACACTTTGAGTGAGGTGTGTAACAAAAAGCAATATGTGCAATGATTTTTTGTCTTAACCTTGGTTAAATAAAGAACTACACCACTCTTGTTCAAATTTTTTGTTTCATTTCAAATAATTTGTAAGGTACATTTGTACATACTGTACTGTCTCTGTCTAGCTGACTGTTACACAAACCACATTTTGGTCAGACTACAGTGGTGATCATTTACGCTAACGTTAGCTAACGTAGCATACATTGACAGTGGTGAATTAGCTACATGGGTAGACTGATTACATACAATATTTCTTAGTGACATTTCTCGTGTCGAACCCCTAGAGGGGCTAGGTCTCATGACCTCGGTAATTCTCGACTCCTGGATACTGCCCTGAATGTGCTGAATGCTTGGGGATTAATTAAATGTACAATGGGAGGTGGGGGAATGGGAGGTATGTTTTTGAGGAACCTGTTTTTTTAACCCATTATTTCCAACATATCTTTTTGGCGGTAAAAATAGTACTCATTAAACAAAATCTTTTTCTTTGCGCAATTGTATTAGCATAAAATAATATAATTTCTGATTATACAATATAGCTCATTGCATGCATTGTTTATTTTATGTAGCCTTATTTACTCATATTTATCAAGGGTGTGAATCATTTTGGAGGGTAATGTATATATATTATTTATTTGATTTGTATTTGTGAAAAAGCATTAAAGAGGTTTGGTGGTCAGATGAGACAAAACTGTAACTTTTTGGTCTAAATCTAAAAAAATACACCTGTTTTAAACCCAACACTTGCAGTCCAGTGACTATGTTATTGTGGACTATTCCACCATCTCAGCCATTGAACTATGAAGCTCATTCAATGTTGCCGTGAGGGTTTCTCTAACCAGTTTCATCCTTGCTTCGCTATTCCGTTTTTAGCAACAACCTGATCAAGACAGTGTCCAGGCGGTTTCAGTCTTATTACTTCGACTTGCTTCTCGCTATTCCGTTTTTAGCAACAACCTGATCAAGACAGTGTCCAGGCGGTATGGTACAGTCCCCCACTTATTACTGATCGACTTGACCCTTCTCAAAGAGATATTCTGTAACATTTCTATCATCTTGTATTGATCTGTGTCTTTCTACAACTTTATCCCTGAGCTGTTTCAAAAGCTCCTTGGTCTTCATGGTTGAACCAGGTGTATTTAACTTAACTTATTTTCCTGAATTTCTGATAAAACCCTGATTGAAATATACACTATATGGCCAAAAGTCAGTGGACACCTGACCATCACACCTAGTGGCTATGAGCTTGGTTAGCCACATCCCATTCTAAAACCATGGGCATTAATATGGAGTTCAAGGACCCCCAAAGGTTTCTGTACCAAATATTAAGTTCTGTTTTTCTGATGTATCAAATACTTACAGCTGCCTTAAAAACTCTTCTGGGAAGGCTTTCCACAAGATTTTGGAGTGTGTCTGTGGGAATTTGTGCCCATTCAGTCAAAAGAGCATCTGTGAGGTCAGGCATTGATGTTGAACGAGAAGGTCTGGCTCGCAATCTGCATTCTAATTCCTCCCAAAGGTGTCCAATGGGGTTGAGGTCAGGGCTCTGTGCAGGCCAATCGAGTTCCTCCACACCAAACTCGTCTAACCATGTCTTTATGGACCTCGCTTTGCACAGGGGCACAGTCATGCTGGAACAGCAAAGGGCCTTCCCCAAACTGTTGCCACAAAGTTGGAAGTACCTAATTAGCTAAGATGTTTTCGTATCCTGTAGCATTAAGAATACCCTTCACTGGAACTAAGGGGCCTATCCCAAACCCTGAGAAACAGCCCCAGACCATTATCCCTCCTCCACCAAACTTTACAGTAGGCACTATGCATTCCGGAAAGTAGCATTCTCCTGGCATCTGTCAAACCCAGATTCGTCCATCAGACTGCCAGATAGTGAAGCGTGATTCATCACTCCAAAGAACATGTTTCCACTGCTCCAGAGTCCAGTTGTGGCGTGCTTTACACCACTCCAGCCGACGCTTGGTATTGCGCATGGTGCTGTGAGGCATTGTGTGCAGCTGCTCAGCCATGGAAACCCATTCCATGAAGCTCCCGATGCACAGTTCTTGTGCTGATGGTGCTTCCAGAGGCAGTTTGGTACTCTGTAGTGAGTGATGCAGCAGATGATAGCCGATTTTTACGCGCTATGCACTTCAGCACTCGTTGGCCCCGCTCTGTGAGTTTGCGTGGTCTACCACTTCGTGGCCGAGCGGTTGTTGCTCCTAGGCGCTTCCACTTCATAATAATAGCACTTACATTTGACCGGGGCACATCTAGTAGGGCAGAAATTTCACGAACTGACTTGTGGCAAAGGTGGCATCCTATGACAGCCACGTTTAAAGTCACTGAGCTCTTTATGAACCATTCTGAATTCTAAATGTTTTGTCTGTGGAGATTGCATGGCTATGTGCTGGATTGTATGCACCTGTTGGCAATGGGTGTGGCTGAAACACCTGAACTCAATAATTAGTAGGGGTGTCCACTGACATTTGGCCACATAGTGTAAGTCAGTGGGCTATGTCTATGATCTTTCATGAACTACAAATATTACCAGCAGTGTAATGCAGGTAAAATTAATGTGACACACCCTGATGAAGGCAAGTCCTGAAACGTGTCTGTGGTAGCCACCTTGAGAATAAAATATATATTTATTTTTTTCAAAAGGAGTTAAAAAATTATATTTTCTTTTGGTCATTCTTCTTTCAAATGAATGTAACTGGGTGTAGAAAGTAATGGAGCATTACCTATTGCACAGGTCCAGAAAGAGGTTATCCTTCTAGCAACAATGTAGGCTTCTGTCTTCAAAGAAACTTCAAGAAAATCTAAAAGGCACTGCCTGAGTTGTATACGTGCAAATTGATCTGAGTCCTCACAAGTCTGAAAACCTTTTCTGTATGATAGACGTAGGCTGCAAAATGAGCAAAGCGACATTGATTGCCTGGAATTATTTGATTTGATTATTCCATTATGTATTTAACTTATTTTGTCATGAGTGTATCAGCAAACGCCTGATAGTCCAACACATTAATGACGTCCCTAACATCTAGACACGATTAAATTCACAACCTTGAAAAAATAAGTAATCCCGTTGTGTGTCCGGTTTTTCAAGGTAACATTAAGTGCACTCAGTTTGATATTGACAGTGAGTTCTTCCATGCATGGCACGGACACTAGCTATGTTTACATTAACTTGTCGAACGAATTTAAACTAATTCTAACTTAAAGCTCGCAAAAATAATGTATTAGAATTTTGCCGGTGAAGGTGCGTTTCCATTAAACCGGCTTTTGGCGAACAAGAACCATAGAAGCTGTTCTTCCGTGATGATAGCAGAAACAGCTGACTAAACTATTGTCACATGACTTCAAACTTATGCGCAACGTCAACGTTTCCACTACCATTGGCCGTACAACGTATTTTATCGACAACACAATTATCCCACCATGTCGAGCGTATAAACTTTGTGTCGTTATTGAACAAAGTTTACCGACGTGTGTTGTTTCCATCACGATTGTCAACAAATCTTTTTATAGGCTACGATATGACTTTATTCGCATAAAAATTGCCTAATGGTAACGACACCACTGGTACGAGAATCTTGCTAAATCGCAAACTAATCAAACTCAGATGTACGTCGATGTAAAGTTCCACAATTGCCACAATGTTACCACTCTTAACTCTACAAACCTTTCACTGTCTAACTGAAACACCACAATAAGATTTAGTCGTCGGTGGACGTGTAAGGCTATTTCGTCAAATTATTATGTTAGACAAGGTTCGCAAACCTTGCATAAAGAGATTTTCTCTCACAACTATAAGGTGAACCAAACCACAGCTAGTCAATTAAAAGACAAGAGTTGCAACATTTTGTTTTGTTATGTTGTTACTGGCGTTTGTATTTTAATTGTAGGTTAATTATGAGACAAAATTGTCAAATGATAGTCACGAAGAAGTGGGGCGCCCTCCAGCGAATAAATTGGTACTCAAACGGTAGGCTATTTATCATTGTGTAATACATACGTCTTCAATTACTCAAAATTATAGGCAAATATAATTATACATATAATTATAGGTAGCATACATATGCTACATGAACGGCCCATTGAACTAGTAACATATTTTTTCTTTGCAAGTATTTATTGTAGGCCTATGTCCTAAAATATATTGTGCTGACTAATGTTTTTTTTAATCCACTGGAAATAAAAAATCATAATAAATGAATACTTTTACCTATTTTGCGATGGGAGCCCTCTGGACATTTTATTACAAAAATGGTTGGACATCTTGATTTTTGGAAGCAAAATATAGCTCAGACCATGAGTCAGGGGTAGGCTATATACTACATAATTTGAAAATTACATAATACAACACATATTTGGTTACATTTTAACACTGTACACATATAAATCATTGTCCGTGGAACGTCGTAGTTTATATTTTCAAATAATAGTCGTCAGCAACGTTTCCCCCCCTTTTAAACAGAAAAAGCAAGGACTCCTTTCCAAGGTATTGTAGTGTCTCAACACACACTAGGGGCGCCATTTTCCTCAAGAGTGCAGTTTCAGTTTTCAGTTTAGGTTGTAATTTGCAGCGGCTACTGTAGCTAGGCTAGGTAGTAGAAATTGCAGTAACCAATAGAAATCTGAGCCTCGAAAAAGTGACCAAGTTTTGTGTTTTGTAGAACGATTAATTTGATTAAACGGTCAAACAAGAAAGTGTCTAGCAGGCTGGGCGCCATGTTGGAAGTAGAATCAGCGCATTTTCCTTGCAGATTTTTATTTCCTTGTATTTCCGTGATATCAACATTTCCTGCATTAGTAGGCTACATGGTTAGGGACGGTTAATCCCGACCACGACTCTGTAGCTATGCGTGGCTGAGGTGATACATGCCTTAACGCAGAGGTCGTATGACAATCTCACTATATTCCCGAGGTAGGGTCTACATATGTATCTTAAATATAAAAACGAAAATCCCTCCCCTCGCATTCAGGATTTCGCGCGTAAAAAAATCCTAGCGTTGAAATTCCAGTACTTCTGCGGCTTCTTGGACTATCCTCTGATTGGCTGAATACAACATCAATCACGAATTAGCCGCACCCCTTCCCCCAATTCAACCACTAGCTAGGTTTAATGTTGCTGTGTGTTTACTACAGTATTAGTGTAAAGGGAACATTTGCCTCGTTCATGCTGTGAACTCTGAGGAACAAAACAGAGCATTTTAGTTTTATTTTAACAAAGAAAGCCATTCAGGAATCCAACATGCCCAAGAGAAAGGTATGAGACTAGATCGTTACAATTCAGTATTGTTATGCGGATGCACTTTTTCCTTTCTGAAATCAGAGAGCCGTATTATTGTGAATCCTTCCAGACAACGGAGATTTAATTGTAACACCCGCTATGCGAATTATTAATCAAATGGAAACATTTTTTTAGTTTGAAGTTAATGTGGATTTTTTTTGTTGCACATTCGTGTTTTTTTACTGGATTTTAAACGGTTGCAGTCCGGTTTTTTGAGTAGCGTACTCCTAATCTTGTGTCGAGTCTGAAGTCAAGCTTGGTCTCCATGCTGTAGAAACCACAGGCAGCCATGCTTTGCAGTTCTGACTATCCATCGCGAAAATGGGCAGACACAAATGTTGCGTTTTATTCACATACACATCACTGCTACATTCGAATGAGCGCAGTAAATAGATGATGGTCTTTTTTTCTCTGTCTGCACAATAATTCACTTCGACAGTCATATAAAGATGTATATTTAGTTATTTTTCCTTTGTTCGTGGTGCTAGATGGTTGTTATAACTCCTTCTTGTCGGCAGATGGCGAAGTGTAGTTGATTTTATTTCAGCCCCTCCCCCATGCTGTGATAAATTGGTTAGAATAGGGTTTAGAATGGGGTTTCGCTTCCATTAGAGACTGCCTTTGTTCAATTTTGATATGTAGTTCTGGTTAATACCAAATGAATAACTAGCTAACAGTTAGCCTAGTTAGATAGGCGATTTTTATAGCCACAACCAAGACACTATCTTCTAGCAAACTGATGTCTGCTGGCTGCTTAGGTTAATTTTAGGTTTCACTCACCACAACGTCTTCTCTTGAAGAATTATAGTTCGCAAGCACCATATCATTTAGCTAAGGTTGGAGTGTTAGTTTGCTTGATAGCTGAACGTCATCGTAAAATTCGGTTTATTAAACTCACAATTCTCTCTTGTGACTACTAATGAATAGTCACATGTAGCTAGCTTCCCACATAGCCTACTGTAAAACGGCTAACCTATGTCTAGATCTATGGCGTTCGATTTCATCAGTTTGGTTGGTTTTTTTAGCCTCGTTAAATAACGTTAGCTATGTAATCTGGTTTGGCATCGGCGTTTGTCTCCACGAGTTAGCTATGGTGTTCTGGGTGTTTGCAGTAGCTAACCAACTCTAGCGTTTTTTTCTTGTGTTTCTTGCTGGTTATTTGATAAAATATAGCCTAGTAGCTGTATGTTACTTTAAATGTTGAATGTCGCTTGGTAGTAAAGTTAGCTAGTTGTGAATTTTGGTATGAATAGCTAGTGGTATTCAAATGTGGTCGGTGGATACTGGGATACCCAGCTGTGTAGAATTCTCCAAGTTTGGAATTCCCGCCCGAATTCTAAAGCAGAGTAGGAACGTTAGCTTTGTAACTATAGACTAGCAAGTTAAACTAACGTTAACGAAGTCAAACATTTTTGAACTCATTCGGTTTAGTAATTTAACGAGGTACATTGGTGGGTCGCTGAAGAGGAAGTGTATTAACAATTATTTTCTATATGTTTTTTTCCAGACACAGGGAGCTGAAGGAGAAGTAAAAGAGGAGGTACGTTATGCATAACTTAGCATTTTTTATTTCATAATTGTGGGAAAGCCTTTGCGGAATCAAATTAGCTAACTTTTCATGCCACAACAGTGTCTTTGGATGATAATAATTATAATCGATTGTGATCATTCGTAATAACGCAGATATGTGATATTTAACATTGTGCATGTATAGTAGGCTAAAGCTGAATGTCTGAAGTCCAATATTTTAAAGGCAAAGAAACTTGATATCAACACTTTGGGAATATTTTTTATTTATAGAACTGTTGTCTTTAAGTATGATGTATTTTTGTCAGTATTTCAATCAAGTTCTTTCTTCTCCTGATTTCTTAAGCCTCAGAGGAGATCTGCAAGGTTGGCTGTAATTGTAAGTTGGCATTTGTTACCTATATTTGTTAGCTATATTTGTTAGCTATACTTGTCTGTTGCGTGTGTCAGTCTGTATGTATTGTATAATATTAAATGGTAGGCTGCAGCTTCAAGTGAGCCAAAATGTTCACCATTTTCAATAGCTTCATTATTGCTTATAAGTATAAGACTTAATGATGAGGAGGAAGTGACTTCAATTGTAACTTAACCTTTAAACCTGTTTTAACCTTTCATTGAATAAGTCTCAGTATTGTTCTCCATGTATTTGGCCTACCTCAGAACCTTGATGATGATGATTAGCTTAAGTTATTGAAATTTGTTTGTCTTTTCCCCTGGACAGAGACCAGCATCCCCAAAGCTGGAACTAAAACCCAAAAAGGTATCAAAGGTAAGTACTTGTCCACTCACTGTGACCACTGCTAAGATTTTTGGCTCATCAAGCTAAGCCCTTAGAGCAGGGGTGTCCAATCTTATCCGAGAAGGGCCGGTGTGGGTGCAGGCTTTTGTTCTAGCTTTTGTTGAAACACCTGATTCAACTAATTCACCAATCATGGTCTACAATCAAGACCTTGATTAGTTTAATCAGTTGTTTAGTGCTGGGCTAGAACAAAAGCCTGCACCCACACCGGCCCTTCTCGGATAAGATTGGACACCCCTGCCTTAGAGTAAAGCTAAGCCCACAGAGGCATATTTATTGATGAAATCGTAATTAACGTTGTGGTTTTAATTTGTGGGTTATGGTCAATTTGGCTAGAAAACATAGACCTCTTTAAATTGGTTGGCTTGTGTGGGTTGTGTTCTATGCAGGAGCAGATTTGAGACATTGACACTACTTAATAATAGTGTCTACAAGCTGCAACTGTAACCTGAATAGACACTTTCACAGTCGGCTGTCTGGAAAGTTCTGCAGGAGTGTCACACCAGAAAAGGAGCAATAACTTAAAAGTAGTTCCAGGTGGTAAGCTCCCCCTTCTACCCCACAGAAAGAGAAGGCGGTGAACGACAAGAAGGAGGACAAAAAAACTAAGGGGAAGAAGGAGAAGGCAGAGGAGGAGGAGGCCAATGAAGAGAACCACTCTGAAAATGGAGAGGCCAAGACTAATGAGGTACACTGGATGGAAGGAGAGGGGAATTTGCTTTTGTACAAAAAAACTTTTTGAGATTAAATGTACTTTTATTGCTGTAACAATACTTTATTAGCCACAAACCCCAAGGGGCACTTGATTTATTTTTATTTTAGATTTTTACCCATTTTTTTTCCTAATTTGGTAGCCAATTATACGCTGTTTCTTTCAATTTGCCCTCGTCCTCGGAGGCAAGCCAGTTATTGACGTGCAGGGACCTTTTTCGCTTCTCGGCGAGCCCGTGCCGGCGAGCCCTCCCCCTGGGGTGGTCAAGCAATCGCCACCCCCAACGGGGCTCTCGGCCAGAGCCGGGCTAGCGCAGCCGGGTTTTGAACTGCAGCAACAGTCGGCAATTTGCATTCCGGGTGAATGCTTTGACTGTTACGCCACCCAAGGCCCCCTGGGGCACTTGGATTTTAAGGCAATATTCTGTTGTGAAGTCACATTTGAAGGTGAATTTCATAAGCACATACATTGAGGCAAAGTACTATTATCCCAGCCCTAAAGTTTCAACCAGAAACAAATGTTCAATTAGAATATAAGCATTTCTAGAGATAATCATCTTTATTGCTGAAATGTTAAATTAATATTGATGCACATAAATTCAGTTTATCACTTGTAGTTTAACTAGTCTAGTATTTCTGTGAACCATAGTCCTTTGGGTATGATTGTCAGGAGTGCTTGAAGCATGAAATGCGAAAGCAAAAGTTTATATGGATTTTAATTTAATTATCGGTCTGTCAATGCAACAACTGAAATTGTCTTTTTGTAATACCCATCCCCCATACTCGTTAAACATCTGAGATTGTCATTGTGGCCATTAATTAACATTTTCACCACTGAGATACTGCATTAAAAAGAATAGAAATGGCCCCCAGTACAATCCCTTATTGCTCATTTGCTCCCAACACGATTTAGACAAGGGGGCTGTTGAGGGCTGGTGTGTATTTAGGTTTTTGTTTCCACCAATTGCCCTGGCTCAATTAGCTAATTATCTGTACACCAATGCCAGTTCACTCACAGATTAGACCGCAGTAAAATGTTTTGTACAGGGATATAAGAACGTTCTTCAGCTGTCATTTTGAACTTATCAAGAGATTTTGCTAAAACGTCAGAACACGTAAACGATTGGTCTAATTAAATAATCAAGAGCAGAAGTTGGCATGAAATCCAGAAACGGATACAGTCCTTGCCCACCCCTGGTTATTCAGAATGAAATTAGTAAAGCCTGGTACAACAAATGCATCCTGTCATTTGACTTTCGCCGAATGGTTTAAATCGGGTGCACAATGAGTGCCGATCCGTTTCAGGATTTCATGGCAACTTCTGCTCTTAATGACTTAATTGGCCCCAATCATTTATTTGATTTGGCATTTTTGCTCAATTAAGGAACTACAGCTGCAGACTGCATGCATATCCTTGGTGAAAATGTTTTACTGTGGCCGATATAGGCGTGAACCAGTATTGGTCTGTACAACAGTTTAGAAAATTAAGCCAGTATAATTGGTCTGGACAAATACCAGCATACACGCCAGCTCTCCAGGCCTGGAGTTTTGCACCCCCGGTTGAAATGATTTCTGGTCTGAGATCACTAAAGCAGAAGTAGTCGAAGGAGAGAACCTCTTGGCCAAGTTGTCCTGTATTATATCCCCATCCTAACTTGGTTAGCTTTAATCTCTGGGTTCAGATTAGGCCTGGCTATGGGACTTTGTTCGTTTTGCCGTTTTCAGGCCCTTGTACACTTGGTCTCTCAGGCCTGACTGTCTCTTGCTTTATCGATTGGCAGGTGGCAGAGGCCCCAGAAGAAGCAGAGAAGGAGGAAGCAAAGTCTGAGTAGCAACACTCCCATCCAGCCCCTGCACCTGAATGGCCCCCCAAGTCTCACATGGTACCCCTAAACCTCCATGACCTATTGTTAACAGAGGAATATTTTTATCAACAATTTTATAAATATCACTACCGGTTTTTAGCACAAGATGAAGCTAAATATGGAGGACCTTGCAGTTGTGTCGGCAAGCAAGACAAAGAGTACAGATTTTTTTTTTGACATTCTGTGGTTATTGGTAGGTTGTTCAGTGTAGAAAAAGAATACCAGCCGGTAGTCTATTTGTGAGTGCTGTCACCTTATGTTTCCTATTCAAACCATTTCACTGCTGCAGGCTGTCATTTTTTTACCTTCTGTTTGTGCAGTGACTTTTTATTTTACATTTGGGGGGTTTTAACTTTTCCTTTTTAAAATGGATTGTCTATAAGAAAGAGGAATCACATAAGAGAAACTGTAAACATTCCAGGCAGTTACAATATGGACTGACTTTTTTTTCTTTTCTTTTTTTTAATTACCATGTTGAAAATTATTTTGATAAACCAAAACAATTGGAAAAGAAGCTTCTTGGTCATGCTCTCATGCATGACCTTAAAAAAAAAAAAAAAAAAAAAAAAAAAGAATCACGCTCTAAGATGTTTTTTAATTATTATTATTTTTTAAACAACAAATTCAAACATCTATGGAAATATTCAGTTGTCTGTGTACCCACTCTTTGAGTTCTGGATCTCTCTTAATAAAGTAATCCTTGGAATTTTCCTCATTCTGTTTCACTCCGGGTTACTTCTCTGATGCATCTTCTTTGGGGTTTTTAACCAAAGCCTTTTTGCATTTTATTTTAAACTAAGTGTTCCTGATACTGGAGTATGAATGTTCCATAAAAAAATTAAAAAGTATCATTGTTGTGTTAACAACCTCTGTCTTTAAATAGCAGATAACATTGAGTTGTGAATGTGTTTTCTGTATCCTTTTAAAATGGGATGAGGGGGGGGTCATTGATTAGGGCTGAGGTCAACTTTGTGTAGGTATGTCAGATGCGTTTGTTCCCAATAAGTCTCTTGCCAAATTAGCAATTATTAAAGGAATAGTCCGGCCAAAATCTGAAATTCCACGATTTTCTTGCTGGTGTATGCTAGCACACAATTTTGCATTGTGTAGTGAGCCCTCTTTCACAGCGCAATTTCTCCTTAATTTTCCATACAGCATTGCATGCCCTCATGTTCACACCCATGAACGCCTGCTATGGTTCAAAGCGACTTCTCAAGGTCTAAACTATGATGTCTCTAGGCAAAACTTAATGGTTTGATTTGTGAATTTGTCCTGAAATGGTATTTCATGTCAGAATTAAAAATGCTGATCAAAATGTTAGCAGCGCACCCTATAGCCTTACATGGGTTGGAGAGAAATTGCATTTTGGGACTTGGAAGTAGGACAAAGAACTGTAGAACTGAAAGGAGGTCAGGAATTTCGGAATGTCAGCTGTTAAGAGTTAAAAGAATATATTTTGGAATAAATGTACTCCCAATTGTTTTTGAAATCTTGCAGGAATACACCTTGAGGGATACAGCAATCAAACATACTGGACTATTCCTTTAAGATTATTGGTGACTTTCTCTTGAAAGGGATTAGTAACTTTTCAAGATCAATACGGGGATTTTAAGTAGCCAACATAGTGTCAGTATTTTCCCTTTAAATCTGTGTCATTAACTCACTTTTCATCAACCATGGTGTTGATTAATATACAGATTGCAAAAAGACACTGCAGAGCACAGGACCCGGGCTCATCACCATAGCTCCAGCTCCATTATGTGGGTGTAGCTAGAAGTAGGAAGACCGTGTGTGTGGGGTGATATAAATTTGGTACAGTGCAGTTAAAAAAATATATAAAAAAATAAAATAAATTACAGTGGTGTAATCCTAGTCTACAGGCATTTTAGTGACCAGGCATTTGTTGGAAAACCACTGAAGGGTGATAAAGGGCTCCATTTGCTACTTCTGCATGCTCATCTGTTTGTCTGTTACTTGGTATTTGCATACATGGTGTACTTGGTATTTGGCATTTCCTGTAACACCTGTGTCTGTAAAACTGCATTGCTTCACTGCCTGTTTGGTTATTCTTCCCACTGCTGGTATAATGTTATTCTACTCGTAGCAGTTTATGAACTGTTACAAGTATGAATTAAAATAATTTAATTGGCCATAAAATTAAATAAGATTTGCAATCCACCATAACACTGAAGGGGACTCTTGACCACAGTTTGATCTGACTTGGGTGTTTGAAGAGGCACCGCACATGCTGGATCTTCAATGCTGTGTCAATAGGAATTTGAATGGGTCATTTTGAGGCAGGATTAATGCCTATGTATATTCCTTTTGGATACAAAATGATAAAAATGTAACTTTCTCCATTTAACTTTCCAAATGTCTAGAATTCATTCAATAAACAGGATAAATAAAATGATATTACAATTGATTTGGTCACATACATGTTCCTCGTGTGCAAGACAAAAGATTTGATCAACTTGCCTGTAGTTGATTAGCTATAACAAATGTGTAGATCTTTCTGTGTGACTGCACACTTTGCAGTCGAAACCAAACCCTTTAAATATCAGAATCCACGGACACTGATGAGAAAATATTGGACATCGGAATCAGGCTAGGCATTCTATATTGGTTCATCCCTATTTTATAGTAAGAATATATAAGGTTTCCCTAAACAAAAATGTTGAATTGTTTTCTGAATGTAGCTGAATAAAGAATAAAATGTCTGAAAAAGGCCTTTTCCCTGGGTTTTAGAAGACCGGAGATGAGGACTCATGAGTGGGGGAGGTTATGTTTTTTTCTTTTTAATATGTAGTTCATGAAAATTCCTCCCCGCCTTGATGTCTCAATTTTGGCGGAGAGGAATGTAATTGGGTTAAATGTTTCCTTTATCCTGAATTCAAATCTTTTAATGGGACAATATTTAGCTATAATCATTCAGCTCGATTGATCAGCCTCTAGGGACTTTTCTGAAAAGAGAAGTGGCTGTACTGGTCATTCTCAGCTCTGTTCTGGAAACTGAACAAATTTGTATTTTTCCATGAGTAGTTTGACTGGGGTCAAATGTTGGGGCAATTTTGAAACATTGCAGTGGTTTATGATGTATCCTGTTTGAAATTTAGAGCCAATAATATACTTTATTATAGAATGGCATATACAAAATAACACTATCAACCTTGAATATCCCACAAAACAAGGCTTTTCCCTAAATGTTTTGTTGTGTAATTTCAGAAAATTTAGCAGATATACAGATGTCTTCTTTGAAATGTTACTTTCAAGATCTATGTACAGTCAACGCAAAAGCACAAATAAACAAGAATGTAGATAATCAAAATGATGAAAAGTGCTGAAATAACCATTAATTGTATTGCTCATGCTGACTCGTGTTTATACATTTAAGGTTTTTTTCTGTTCTACATAGGCATGTTAGGAATGGTGCAGCATACTGAAATTGTTCAATTGCATTTATTTTATGCTGCTGTGCAATTAGTCCACATCAGAAAATGAAAAGAATTGAAAATAACAGAAACAGTGCATAACTATTATACCTGACTGTTTTCCAAATATGAATTGATCTGCAGTCGTTTTTGTGTACAACCCAAGATGCCAGCCATACTGGCAGCACGGTTGCTGCACACCATTTTTAGCATGGCAGTGGATTCAATTTTGAAGTCTACATTTGTATGAGACGGCACAGAATTGGACACATGGTCATTGTTTGGGTTCAGCACAGCAGTTTATTTTCTGTGCTTCATGGCAAAATTATTTTGATTTTATTATTGCTTTTATTTGTTTTTATTGACCTCTTTCCTTTCCTTGATCTATGCTAGAAATCCAAAAACAGCATAAATACAGTTTTTATAGCATTAACCTTTAAGCAACTTCTTTTTGTTTTCAATAGAATGTGTTTTGTTTCATTGCATTTGGTATAATTCAAAGGAAAAATGACATTTCTATTAGACCACTGCACAGGCTGGCACCAAAAATAATAAAGTGAAGACATGTTGAATACAAAATAGCTACTTAAAAAAAAAAAAAATTGTTTGCATACGCTATAGATATTTAATTGTGCCCTAACCATTGTTTTGTTTGTGGGGGTGTTCATTGTAGTGTTGCTATATGATCTGATTCCAGTCTGAAATCAAATTAAAAGGATAATTTGTTACAAGCCAAGGCAGCTGTTACTGTATTCCTATAAATCTACTTGCTAGATATTTACAAGTTCTCATGTGATGCGTGCATTCAACTGTTATCCAAAATTGTTTGTGTATAATTAATTACATATTGATAAACCGCAGCACATACCATAGTCTGATGATGGTACCAGTTGTGAACATAGGGTCTGAGGCTTTATTTACTCAACCAAAAGAGACCATAAAACAAAACTCCATTATCACTGCATCTTTGCCAAGGCAAAATGCAGCTGCATGACCATTGGGCAGGGGGCAATGAAGGAACAACATGTTCCCGCACCACCCGCATTCCTAGTTCTGTACCTGCATGAATGCCAGATGCGCTGCTTCCATTGTCAGCCTGTGCCCTGGCTTAAGCATGTTGTTAGTGCTGGGATTTTCAAATGACAATTTTACACAAATAGCTATTGTGTAGAAAACATTTAAATAATAACTTAAATAACAATTATGGGACTACATGGGATTTTTGGCCATTTATCCAAAATGTGGTAGGAAAAAAAAGTTAGGTGATCCCTCAAGTAAGGAGATGTGAAACACTGGAAATTAGAACGACCCCTGGTGGCTCATAAATAGGTCCGTCCGGAATCCCTCAGTTCTCTCATTAACAGCCAGGTCCATCCACCCAACACCTTCTGAAGCTACTTGTGAAGTATTCAACATATTATGGTCTCAAAACATTGTTCAGTTATCACAAATGAGATGCTATTGTCAGTGCATTAGGCTAGTCAGCAGGTGGAGCGACATACACCCACGTCAGCATGCTGACTGATTTGTAAGTACTTCAGTGTAGAAATGCCTATGTCATGCAGAATATATACATGCCTGTTCTGGAGCATTAAACAAACTAAAATGTGGAGAACTCAAGGAATTTTGCATGGCCCTATTTATAAGATTTTCCAAGGACAGTGTAAAGCAGTTAAAAAGTTATGGGTCAAGAACAGTTACTTGAGGGACCCTTGTAGTGACAGGTCTTGGATGTTATTCTGAAAAGGTGTATGTTAAATAATAATTTGGGAGACACTAAGGTCCAGGAAGGCCACAATGACTTGAGGCCAAAGGCTTTATGTTGTATTTTGTGATTGATACACTTTTTTTGTTATATTTTGTAATTGTATAATGCATTTCATAATGTATGATGTTTGCTGTATATTTTTACTATTTGTGTTTTTTGTATTTTAATTAATGTGAGTATTATTTCCATGTCTGACAGATGCCCCTATCCAGAATGACTTACAGAGCATAGTACTCACAAGATTAAAAATGTATGCTGGAGGTTGCCCTGGATAAGTAAAAAAAGAAGAAAAAAATAATGGTTTAAAAAAGTTTTGAAAAGTAATTTCTACATTTTTCCTTAATGGCATTAAAATATATGTTACAGGAGCAATTTTGCAGGTCACAGTATGTTGAGCAGAGAAGAAGCCTAGAACAAAAGATACATTTTTCATGTTCGCATGCTTATTGGGTAAAAAGCACCAGTAGTAGTAGTTGCAGGCTCTCCCTCCACCTGGGGCGGACAGCCAATCATCGCCACTGAACGGGGCTCCCGGCCAGAGCCCGGCTGGCACAGCCAGGTTTAGAACCGCGGCCGCAGTGGGCAACCTGCATTCTGGGTGAATGCTTTTACCGTTACACCCGAGGCCCAAAAACATTAACTTTAACAGCTGTGGGGGACCAGTAGAGTATAGAGTGATCAAATGGCAATCAGACTGGCTAGAATGAGGATATCACTGCTATGTCTAAGCAAAGTAGTGGGTATAGGATCAGGCTAGCAGGAGTTAATTCTTATTGAAAGAATGAGCACCTTCATGTGGTCTGTAGAAATGTATAACAAATAATAATAATAATAACAAAAGTATGATAACATTTTTATTATCAAATTGTGTGCTGTCTCCTGGACGGGAGTATAGTTTGCTTACAGCCTCTTCCACAGACAGTTTCTGGCACCAAGAACTCCCATCCTACAGGAATGAATTTCACACATGACAATGGAAACTATTCACATCATGAAAATGTAGCCGTACCGTAGGGCTTGCACTACAGGGTAACCTGCTGTGGAAGGCGTTGGTCTCACAACTGTGTGGCATAATATAATTGTACCTGTGTGCTTAAAACTGCTCTGCTATTTTAGTAGGTGGCTGGAACACGGGAGTGGAAAGTTAGAGAGAGCGAGAGGAAGACAATTTCAGAGCGTCAATAAGTTAAGTTTTTGATTAAGTTTATTATTTTTGTTAGTTATTTGTGGCAAGGGCGATGGCTGAAGACCTTTTTGTCTATTTTATTCGTCTGTGCTCGCTCTCTCTCTCCCTATCTCTCTGTGGGAGAGAACAATAAAATCCCGGTCCGCAGACCGAAAAATCCAATCCCTGTGTCCTGCTGTTCTGTTCCAATCCTGGTTCTGTCGCACGGCGTGTGGCACCTCCATTGTTACAGAATTTGTCATCTCTGATTAGAGATTTCTCATCGGTCATCTTATAAAATGTCATATGGAGGTTTAGCTCACCATAGATACCTCGAACTAGAATGTAACATGAACAGCTTTTGTGAACATCATCATTGTGCTCAAATTATGATCCTGTGAAATGGTCAAAACAAGGCAATTTATGATTTTGCTTAGGCTTGATCTGGTTCTAAACACAATGATCACAATGGTAGCACTGTGACACAGTAAGCTGCATTCCTAATAGCCTGTCAATTTAGATTAGATTTGGATCTCTAGCCATAGGCTTCAATTCTTATATGCCTGTCAAACCTTTCTGGCTCACTGGGACTTTGGAAGGGAATCCATAGTTGATCCAACTGTTAGATGTTCCAGGTACACTTATTAGCACCTACATGCAGTAGTAGTCAGACTAACCTGGTTTCTAAAAGGCCTGGTTGGGAGGTGATGTGATTCTCAAAACTGAGCCTAAGTGTGGGGGTTTAATTGAGGAAGTATTTTCCATAGAGTAGTCTTGTTTCTTCACAAGCAAAAAAGTGGTTGAAGGTGGCCTCCCGGATGGTCTAGTGGTTACAACATTCGATGCTGGCCACCGCGACCGGGGTTTGATTCCTCCAGAGTCGGCTCTGGCCGGAAGTGCCACCAGGGGCGGCAATTGGCTGTCCACCCCAGGGAGGGGGGAGGGAAGCCGACAGGAAGTTTGCTGTGCACAGGAGTGGCTCTGTAGTACCGGAGTTACGGTCAACAGCCTGGCGAGTGCCATCTCGGAGGAGACGATACTTAGCCTATGTCACTACCAATCACAGGGCTACGGCAGCGAACTCACAATACAAGGGGGAGATTGACATGGAAAATAGAGGGTGTAATTGGCTACTAAATCGGCAGAAAATGGGATAAAATCAGAAACAAAAACAAAAAAAGTGGTTGAAGTGAAAAGTTATGGAGAATATAAATAGATACAGTATATACAGTACCAGTCAAAGGTTTGAGTACACCTGCTGGAAACTAGGTTTATCTCATAATTGACAATGCTTTACACCATATAAGTTTCTTTAAATACTTGAAAATTACAAAAAACACATGTAACGATAAACAAAAGGAACATCAAAGCAATGTTCAATCAAATTTAATTGAAAATTGAATCTTGGATTCCTCAAAATAGCCACCCTTTGCTGTGATAACAGCCTCACAAACACGGGCCATTTGGTTAATACGTTTCAGCAGGAAATCACCCGATATGTCTTCCCAGCTCTCCTGCAGCAATTCCCAGAGGCACTTGTGGGTTGCTTTGCTTTGACTGTTCTGTCCAGTTCATCCCATACAAGTTCTATGGGATTGAAGTCTGGACACTGGGCAGGCCAGGTCCTTAGTTTGAGTTGTCCTTCACGTTCCCCCTTCACCAGGTAGTTCTTGCACAACTTCAAGGTGTGTTTCAGGCTGTTATCTTGCTCAAGAATGAAGGAGTGCCCGCTTAGCTGTAGTCCAGATGGAAGGTGTACTCAAACTTTTGACTGGTACTGTAGTGCAACCAATAACAGTGGAAGTTACATTTTACATTTACATTTTAGGCATTTGCAGACGCTCTTATCCAGAGCAACTTACAGTTTACATTTCTTTACATATAATCCATTTATACAGCTGGATATAAGTTGAAACAGTCAAACAGAAGGCTAAAAAACGCTAAGGTTTAAGCATACAAAATAAATGTTTTAGCATTTGTACCTGCCAATTAGAATAACATGCCTAAATCATAATAATGCCCACCAATGATAGAGCCTAATGGTGGTCTATAACGGGTAGGCAACCCTGGTCCTGGAGTGCCAGAGATGTTTCTGTTTTTTTGTTTTATCTGATTTTGTTTTCACCTTGATTACACAGTCTGAATGGTGAATGACTGAGTACCTCCAGCACATGGTCAGCTGTGTTTATTATGCCTAATAACTAATCAAATTATGTAGTTAGGAGTTTGGATAGATCAAAAAACAAAAACATCTCTTGCACTCCTGGGCGAGGGTTGCCTACTCCTGATCTATAACAACATAACTTCATACCATAGTATTCACATGGTGGCAAGCAATGATCTATAAGAACAATATGATCTATTATCATACTAAAATATTAATAGTGCCTAACAAGGGTATGTAAGAACAACATTGCACTATATCATATATGATGAGGTGTTTGGCATAAAACATGCTCCAAGTTATGGGAACAAAGGTTAAGCCTGAACAGGTAAGTTTTAAGTCAGAAGATAGAGTCACTGTCAGTAGGTGGTGAGTGATCAGGCAATATTTCCTCCACGTTCTAACCATTTGCATTCCTGTCTATGTTCTACGTGTCGATATGCTCCCTACTTGATTTATGTTGAGAATCTGCTTTTAATTTCATTGGTTAAACCTTTGGCTAAAAATGTAAAAACAATATATATATATTGAATATAAAAAATATGGGACAATGTTGAGAACACTTATGTATCCACTTCAGATAAAAGGTCTATGGGAACAACGAGAAACAAAGGGATACTAAAAATCCAGAGGGTGCCATGTATCCCACACTTGAAGTGACTACCGTTTCAGCATGTCAAGTGAGGAGGTCCCTAAGAGGAGACATTTTTTCTGGTTTCATTTTTGGTTTCATGTTTAATCCAATGACCAAACTGGAGCCAGTATCTGGATTTGAAGAGACCCCAATTCACATTGGCTTTGTAGATTCCTGGACTGAGGGTTTGAATGGATGCTGCCCATAACCATGAGGAGAGTGGGCAGAAGTATTCTGCACAGGAGCTGAGGGGTGGCAATTGTGTGAAGCACTTCGCTGAACATAGCCCAGACTCCCAGAGGTGAGCAGACGGAGGCGTGATAGGTTCCAGATGTGCATGTGACTGCAACCTCAACGTTGAAATGATTTGTTTCCTTTCTGAGCCGTGTTGGGAGAAAATCCCTTTATCTGATCTGCGTTAAAGATTGTGGGCTAAGTGTGCGTAATGCTGGATTTTCCTTTCATCTCTGTCCCTGGCAGCTGCCCCGAGGACTACCAAAGAAAGCACGAGCTTGTGTTTAAACCTGGGTACAACACATCAAATTTAAAAATCATTGTACACTGTCCCTGCTAATTGAACATCCAAATGACAAAATGGTCGTTCCTTCCCTTGTTTTTCACGCTTGAGCTTTGAGCCAATGCTATGTCACTCGGTCATGAAAATGATCATTTTTATTCATGCTATTTCGGAAACACCATACTACATTTATTAATGTTCATATGCACTGGCAATATGCAAAGGCTATGAGTGTGTAATGGTCCATTCTTCGCGGCCCTGACTGATACAAACCATCGGCTGACAAATGAACGCGGGACAGTGTACAATGCAAGACCTTTGTCATGAAGAAGGGCCCGTGCATGGAAGAAGGGATCTCTGTGTGCTGTATGAGAGTGCAGGCAGTGGTCTGTCCCTCACAGAGCATGTCCAGCCTTGCCAGGGATCTGGCTCCTCCACCCAGCTGCACAAACCGTCAAAAAAATTGTCACAACTGGGGCATGAGAAATGTGGCCCATTTATAGACATGATCTCCAGTGCCATACATGGGGTGAGCATACCCTTTGCTGTATGCTAAACCGCCATGCAAAATACTCCCTTCTCTCGCACGCATTTTGTTTGAGGCACAATTGTGGAGGTGGGTGGGTTGATGATGCTGTGTGACAAGAGGATTGACAGCAATATTGCAACGCTAAAAATATGATCAGCGTGATGCTCTGATTAGCTGAGCATGGCATAGCACCATTAGCTGGGTACTGGGTATGTCACGGAGACAGATAAAAGGGATAGGTGGGCACAGGCCATGGAGACAAACAGCCAGAGTAAACAGTGACGTGGGTGATAAAGCCATCCCATGTGAGGTGGCCAGCACAAACTGCCAGTTCGCCAAGCTGACATCTTGAGAGTTTCAGCTTGAGTCAACATGCTCTTATCCCAGCTAAGATATGTGCTCTCATAACAATTACATCACCCTTATTGGGTCAGCTTCATAGCTTTATATCATCTTTTTTTTCCTATTCAAATAGGATTAGGCATGAATTTTCAAAGGCCTTTTACATATCCTGATATTTAGGAGTGTGTGAGTGTGCTTACTGGCCACATATAATATGCATACAATGTGTTGCAAGCCAACCTGTGCATGAAATCTGTGCAAAGAGGGAGTGATATGATGGCAAGGAAAGCTTGCAGTGGAGATTTGCTCTCACAAAACCTGTGGAGGAAAAAAAGATTTTAAAAAAACACATTTGTGAATGATAACAAAGATTGCAAATTAAGGAAAAGTTCTGTACAATGTAAGGAGCTAATGTTTATATTCGAGTGAAATAAATTAATTTAAAATGTTTTCAAATCCAAAACAGAAGATCCTATGTTTTAAGTCAGGACTGTAAAGTTAACACTTATTTAATTATATAAATGTGAGGACAGCAAGATAGCTATGATTAATCTATTTTTTAAATATAGAAAAGAGGTTAGAAAACTTAGATTAATCATGTAATTATCAATATCTCTGAATAAAGTTCAAGTAAAATCAACATTACATGCAGAAGAGAACAGAAAACAGAATTGTGAAAAGTAGCTGTTGAGTAAATAAATTTTTGAGTTTCTGTAGGAAGCATGTCATGTGTACCACGTGTGTTTTATGTGGTTAAGGAAGAAATAATGGGAATATACTGTTGCAACCCTCCTCAGTTAGTGGCCATTGGACTGGATCCCCCACTCCCATCATATCCCGGTTCATAGGAAATTGACAGCATCCTGGGAATGTGCCTGGAGGTCTGTCTCCAGTCTGCCAAACAGTGCTGCATGAATTGCCACAGAAGTCAAGACTGCCGGTGGATCTTTGCAGTTAGTAGATCTGCTGGATGGCCAGGCAGGATCGAGAGGGGATATTAATCTTTTTACACATACACTTTCACATCTAAAATTTCTAATGTCCCTCTGTTTACACTAAGAATGCAAGTACTAGTGCTAATATGAAAGCTGAGAGAATCAAAAGTGAATCGATGAAGTGATTTGTAAATCAATTTTTATTGCAAACACATTCTTGGTTGTGTTTACTGTTGTCTACACTCCTCATGGCAAGTGACAAGTTGCATTTGAGATCCCCCAATAAATCCATCTGAGAAAATACAGATTCCCATGTTTACACTTTGTGCAAAACCGATAATTATTATTATTTAATTGTTTAGCAATAAAATACAGAGAGGTACAGGGCCATCCCAGCATGACACAAATGTGCATATCATAAAAGCAGCAACATTAAGGGAATTCATACAGAATAGTAAGCAGTACGAGTAGCGGTAAATCTTAAGCTAAACAGAGGCAACAGGCATACCATCACTTAATACTGGAACATGAAATAATATGAGTAGTTCTCAGAGGGCAGCGAACTCCGCTTCCTTCAAGACGGAATTCGCCCACCCATGTTCTGGAGACTCCCTTACGTGCTTCACGGCGGACCCGAGCCGGCTCACCCACCCCCTCCCCTGGGGCAGACAGCCAAATGCCGCCCCCGATCGGGGCTGACGACCAGGGCCAGTCTGGTAGAGACAGTTTTCAAACCGCGTTAGGTTAGGACCAGTCAAAATACGGTGCGTTAGACCACTAATAATATAGGCAATTCTGAGCTATAGTTTACAATAGTCTTCTCAGTTCAATGTAAGCAATAGTTTACATCAAACTGGAAAAGCCTTAACTAGTTGTATCGCACACAATTATGCAAAGTTATATGAGGCCAATAAATACATCGCATTATAAATCAATTGAAAATGTTTATGTAACTGCATCAGGCAGTGCTCATGGTGAGGTCAGTCAAGGTGGCAGGATCTAGGTAAAGGATCTAGGAAGCATGATGTTGCCTGAACAGGTGTGTTTTGAGACCGCAGTGGCATTTAATCAGCAGTTCTGCTGCTCTGATTGTTGCAGGTAGGTCATTACACCACTAGGGGGCCTATATGGAGAAGATGTGTTGCTGAGATGCATCATCTGGGAGTGACTGAGGGTTAGCCAGAGGTCGCTGAGTGCAAAGCCGATTCAAAGTCCTACAAGATTATTCAACAGCAGAGGATGTATGTTTTTCTAACCAATTTTATCCTGTTTTTTCCCCCAATTTTAAATGCTCAATCATATGCGTAGGCCCGTCCCTGCAATGTTCTCATCACAAGAGCTCACAAAAGCTTTGTCTCCTCCGAAGCATGTGCTGCGAGCCGCTACTTCTTTCACTCCGCTGTGTTGGACAGTTATTGCTTCAGAGAAACGGATAGTATGTCACCAACGTGAAACCTCAGAAGACAATAGGTTACAATTTGAATGCCATGTTTGAAACCACCCTGTAAGGACTTGAGAAGAGGGTAGGGATTGTTCAGTTGGATTGTTGAGTTCGTAATTTTTTGCTGTAGATTCCAGCCCTCTGAAACTGCATTCATTCTTTTTTATGCTTTTTCCCCTTTTTCTTACTATTTATAATGGCCATCACATTTTTAAACTGCACTCACTTCAACACTCCACTGTCAATTCGGGAGAGCACAGACAAGCACACCTCACCTCACCTCCAAAATACGTGATGTCAGCCGCTGCTTCTTTTCATGCTGCAGTTTACAGGTTAAGCTTGCACATTCCCGAGTGAGAGGAATATGCAGTTTTACACAGGTACACACTGACTGACCAGTGAGGGTTGCTGGTGTGCGACGAGACACGGTCATCCCTGCCAACTGAATTCCTCCCTCTCTGGGTGACACTACCATCAACTTCTTGTATATGAATCCCTGCTTATTCCTCATTAAAAAAGTAAAAAAATGACTAACCCTTTCCTTCCCAGTGTTACAGGTATGGTACGCAGCTGCCTGCAATGATGTCTATCGCTGTATTACTGCACTGATCTCTTGCACGAACTATGATTGTTCCTACCATGTATTAATGCACACTCTGGATAAGAGCGTCTGCTAAATGCTTAAAATGTAAATGTAAATGTGTTATGTGTGGGCGTGAGGCCACAGTCAGCACTGGCACGGTCTGGATTCGATACGAGACCGCGGGGCTTCCACACAGAAAAGTGCCTTAATAGGATGAGCCACCAGCAGCCCACTGCTTGACTTTACTTAATAAACAGCAGAGTTCAAGATCTGATTGATTCGATGTGGGATATGCTCACCAAAGTCAAGCATGGGGTGGACTCAGCTAAAGGGGAGGCCAGTGTTGTGATCACACCTATCCAGCATTCTAGCAAGAGGCGTGGCCTTTTAGCAATGTGGTAATGATACCGCAGTGTTGAGTGGGAGACCAGGGTTGACTTCCCAGCTCCAGCAAATAAGCTCTCTGCCACCTTAAAATCCCCCACTCGTTGCAATACTTTGATCCTTGTGTCACACAGTACTATTTCATCTGAATGCTTTCCAGTGTACCCTTTTAAAATGAGTTAATACAGCTAGTTCATACATAGCTATTTGTTCTGGGTAGAAGCGTCAGCGATCAGCAAAATATATAGCATTGTATTTCTTAGAACAGTTATTAAAACAAAAAATAAATAAACTACTTGTGTTTACTACAACAAATAGTAATAATGATGGATTGCATTTATATAGTGCCTTTCATCTCACGAGGAAACTCACCTCAACCACCACCACTACTGTCTAGCACCCACCTGGTTGATGAACCGCAGTCATTTTGCACCAGAACACCACACAGCTGAGGTGGGCAGAAGGATTATTAAACCAATTAAACTGAGAGATAATTAGGCAGCCAGATTGAGAGAGCAAGGTTGGGAATTTGGCCAGAATTCCCTATTTCTGTCACTATGTGCAGCTTTGTTCAAAAAAATACAACTGGCTAACAGGGAGAAATACATTGATTATAATTTTGAGCAATGCATTATTATCTTATGACTATTTAAAATGTATATCATTGAAGCTAATATTGATGATGTATGTATAGGACCTTCCCCAAATTCTTGCATGACTTTGTAAGTGTAATTTTAGAAATTGTAGTAAATTTGTTCTAATATCCCGATGCATACATGGGGATTTCATACTCCTCTGGCAACCTTGACAAAGAAGTCATGGTAAAATAACTGAGCACGAGCGCCCCCTGCAAGAGAACTGCATCCTATTTTAATTTCGTGGAAGGCAGCTCCTTGACAATCCCTTACTAGAGAAAACGTAAACATTACATTAACCAGATCAAAAAAGGGCTCAGGACGACCTTAACACGTTAATCTGAAACCGGTTTTTACATTTTTATATTTGTATTGTCTTCTATTAGTTATTCTTAATAAAAGCTGTTATTTAATATATATTTTAAAAACAATACGCAGTACATAATGGGATCCAATGTGTATATGTCCGATCTAAAACCATGCATGAATAATGCTGCACTGTATTGTTTGACATTTCCATAAATAGATATGCATTTAATTTAGGAAAACTGCATATGACACATTATCCATTACGAAAGTGATAAAACAAATGACTGTGGGCTTTTAGAAAAACAATTATTATACCATATACCAATTGTATATATTATTATATCCAAATGTTTACAAACAAGAGCGATGGTCTTAAACAGACAAACTTTGTTATCCTTCATCAAGATGTCTCCTTCCAGCAATCGTCCCTTCACGATGACCTCCTACACGCCAGTGATACAGTACTGTACTTGGGATTACTCCCAGCGGCCGGCGAAGTAACTGCAGGTGCGCTGTCGGTCGAGGGAGGGCGCTAACAAAGCACAAGGCGATGTCGTGAAAGCCTGAGAAAGGAAAAAGGCCGAACGCCGGGGGAACAATTCAAGAGGCTATTTTACAAACAGAAATTTACAAAAAATTAAAACCAGCGTCTGGACCGAGTGATGGCAGAAGACCGGTGTTCACAAATCGAAGCTGGTGGGTGTCGTAGCATTGGATGTCGTAGACTTTCGTTGTTTTTATTAAAATGGAGATGCTAGCACAGTTTGAGGTATGTATAACTAGCTAGCTAGCTATGGCTGTACGGCTTTCATAATGCTCTCCTCTATTTTCAGAACTGTATTACCTCATTGCTAGATTTCTCCAGTCGGGACCGTGCAAAAAATCGTCTCAGGTAAGCTATAAAATAGTCAAGTCTAATTATGGTTTCGATTACTTTCTAAAGAAGGTAGATACGGTGCGGCTAGCTAGTTAGCTAACGAAAAGTACTGTGTTGCTTTGCAGATCCTAGTGGAGGAACTGGAGGAGTATGAGGTAGGTTGCGCTCGCGCTCGTCTATTAGCTAATTCTCACGTCTCGTTTCCGCGATATCGCTTTTCTAGTTTGTTATTATATAATTTTAGTTACACATGGGGGTGCTTTTGGGGACGGGAAAAAACATATGGTTATGTACATTAGGCTTTCGCGTATTTAGCTAACCGCGTGTTTCCTCTTTAGCTTATCCCCAAACGATGGAGTTGGGACGGCAAACAATATAAACGAAACTTCGAAGACTGGGTAAGTATTTCTTAAAAGTTAACCCCCACTGTCAAGTGCATTGCCAACTATAATAAACTTTTGATATAAAAGCTAAAATTATATATTTCACGAAATCGGCTCGGGTGAAAACGTGTGGAATGTTTTACAGGATGGGAAACTGGTGTCTTAAAATGTTTTGACTTCAAATTGCCAAAAATAATATTCGGTTATAGCGGATTGAATTCGGTATTTTGTGTGGAAATGAACGCCTTATTGTGTATCGCATAAGGGGGAGGGGGTTATCCGAGGGCACCTAGAACGAGGCTGGAATGGGGGGAGAGAAACGCCTGTCTCTACCGATATCCAATCAAAAGCCAGTTACTATTTGAGTGTGTTGGTGAAAACAACGAAGGGTGATTCTGATTGGCTTATAACGTCGAGACGCCTAACTGCAGTACGTGCGTGAATATTCATTAAACGCAACAAGCAGGCTAATGGTGGATGTGTATGGGCGACGAGTGCACAAAAGGAGACAGCTCCGTGTTGTCTACAGTCAGCTATTGTTTACATTAAATAGGTTCGAAAACATGCGTTTCTGCACGTTTCACGCGCACACCCGTTTGTATGCCCAGTATTCTATTTAGTTAAAGGTAATTGTATGGCCGAAATTCTGCTGCTCTCAACGCCGGATTAACTAGTTGGCGTGGAACATGTTTGGTGATTGGAGCTTTATTTAGTGACAAAGTCCAGGTATTATCGGTAGCAATATTGTTTCGGCAACGTTTAGTGAGCGTTTGATCATCGTTTTTCCTGCCTGCGTTACTTTTTTTTTTTATTACCAAAGCGGACGTTTGCTTTGTATCGCTCTATATTCCCGAACCATTGTTTAGGCCAGTGTGGACGACCCAGAACCAGTATATCTGTTTGAATTTGTTCCAACTACAAAATTAAATTTAGCCGCCACCTTTGGTCCGTATGTTAAATTAATACTTACCCGTCATTTTTTTATCGAAATATGTTGCGCAAGGAAAACATACAAATAAATGTTTCCATAACATTACCTTATTTTGTAGGGCTTTGCAGATGGGTATTTGGATAGTTATATTTTTATACATTTACACAGCTATATATTTATTTATTTAAGTATGTTCCTCAGCGTTGCAACGGCAGTGTTTATTCAACGTACAGTATTTTCCTCAGTTGTCCCTGTAAACAGTTATTTGAACAACCAATTAATCATAATTAAGTAACATGCCAGTCTATCACCAGTGTGTTTAAGGTGCCCAAAAAAACAGAATTAAATTGAAGAAACACCTTTGCCTAATTGTCTGTGTGCATACACACCTTTGTTAATGTTTGTCTGTGTAGGACTGAGCAGATAATTAAGGCAAGTCAAATGTGTTTTCAATGAAAAGCTTGATGAAACAGGAATAGATATTCCTTCACCAGGATTTGGGAACACTGGTTTAGGCTAGCTATGTTACCCACAATGCAGTCACTAGCCCCTGACCAATGCACAATTACTTAAACTGAGATTTTATCCAAATGGATCAATAAGACATGAACAGGATGTTTGTTTCCGATGATAATTGTAACTGGCTATAAACAGTGCTCAAAATGACAACCACACATACCACACATGTGCAACCACACATAGTGTATAGTCAGTGCTCTGCGAAAACATTGTTTCTCCAAAAAGTTGAATTCTTGGGAACAAAGAACCGTTTCTTTTTTACATTCACCAACAAAACCTTATGGGTTAGTCACATGGGGGCTGTGAGCCAGCTTTAGCACTCGAGTTTGACAGTACATTTATTTATTTATATTTATATTCATATATATATATATATATATATATATATGTATGTATGTACATTTTACATTTTAAGCATTTGGCAGACGCTCTTATCCAGAGCGACTTACAAGATGTGCATAAGTCAATATATTTATTTATATTTATATTTATCTATATATATATATATATATATATATATATATATATACATACATACATACATACATTTTACATTTTAAGCATTTGGCAGACGCTCTTATCCAGAGTGACTTACAAGATGTGCATAAGTACATGGTAGTAACAATCATAGTTTGCGCAAGAGAAATATATTGTATAATATATATATATATATAGAGATACATTATATGTATTGTATATAGCTATATATACTGTGTATATGTGTATATATATATATGATACCTTGTTTGCTTGGTAGATGTACTTCAGACACTTCTAAACATTGGTTCCTATTTGATTATTTTCTGTTCTGTATTCTTTAACATGAATGTGTGTGTGAGGACTTGGACAAACTACAGTGTGTTCCGTTTTCACCCTGTACAGGTGACCCTCAACCAGCATATCCCTGCAGATTACCTGCTGCGTCTGTGCCAGCAGATAGGCCCGCTCCTTGACAAGGAGGTTCCCCCTAGTGTCCCTGGGGTGCGGACACTCCTCGGCCTTGGGAGGCAGTCTCTTCTGCGCAGCGCCAAGGGTAAGCCCCTCGCACACCACTGTTTGGCTAGTTGGTGGCCTACGCTTTGCTAAAATTGTCCTGGAGTTCCATGGTGAGGGTAAGAGTTGTTTGTGTTCCATGACATACAATAGACTCCGCTTTTATTCACACCCTTGATAAATAAAGTGATCGTAGAAAATAAACTATATAAGTAATGAGTTTTGTTTTATGCTCACCAAATGCATAAAATTATATTCTTTAATAATAATGCATTGGCATGAACCACAATGGAACGGTTTACAAATTAGAATTTTTTTCCCCAGAAAAATCTAGAATCACAAATATTCACACCCCTGATATCAGTATTTTGTGGTTTCTGCCTTGGCCATTATAACAGCAAGTAGTTGCCTTCTCTAGTGTTGTACGAGACGATGGAACTTCTTGTGGGGGATCCTCAACCATTCCTCCATGCAGAATTGTTCTAGTTCCTTCAGATTCTTGGGTTGATCCACCACGATGTTTCACCGTAGGCATAAGGTGCTTTTCAACATTACTTGCATTCTTTGGACGCCAAACATAACAATGATGTGCATGTCCAAAAAGCTTGATTTTTGTTTCATCTGACCACAAGACACGGTTCCAATTGTAGTTCAGATGTAGTTTGACGAATTTAAGATGCCTTTTTCAGTGAATTGTCTTCAAACAAGGCTTCCTTCTTGCATCTCTGCCATAAAGGCCATTGTCATGTAGGCGTTGTTGAATGGTGGCGTTAGATACCTGGTAACCCCACGATGCCAGGTTGTTTTGGAGATCTTGAACTGTGCCTCTTAGACTTTTTGCCCCTCGAGCCCTCCGTCTCACTACACGTGGGGGCAAGATAGATTTCCATTCTCTACCTGGCAGGCTAGCCACTGTTCCAGTAGCCTTATAATTCCTAATAATACACAACACAAGACAGAACGGTGGAAAGCGGTATCTTTTAACTATTTTGTGATTTTTTTGTAGTCATCTCCGGATCTCTGATGCTTTCAGGGAGTTCTTTGCCTTTCACCATGTTGATGGCTAACCACAGTATTTCAAACGTGTTCCCTCCTTTTTATGCCCTAGGGAAACAGGAAACTATTGTAGGCCACATTTTAAAGGTCCATAAACTTCCAATTAACTTAAAATAAGTTGTATATTTATGAAGATTTGTTTTTGTTGGATTCAATTTAAAAGAATAGTTAGGGGTGTGATTAATTGTGATCCAGATGTTTTCTGGAAACAAATATTATTAATAAAACAAAGTATGTTTTTTTGAACAAATGTACTAGTATTGTAAGTTTGGAATTTTCTGTATTTTTTTTAGCATAAAATATACCTAATTACTTATATAGTTTTTACTTATATTTTATACGATCTCTTTTGTTCATCTTTATCAAGGGTGTGAATAAAAACGGTCTACTGTATGCCTTGCACACCAGATCACAGGCTTTCTCACTCACATAGCTACCTAGGGTCTTCTGTTTTTTCCCCACATTTTGATGGAATTTTCAGTTGTTTTGTTTTTTTCTCAGACAAATAGTTTTTATTATTTTTGCCAATATCTACCAACTCTTGATAAATTTAAGATTCCACAATCTAGTAAATGCATTTAAATTAAACGAGTACACAAAAGTATTTATTGCTATCAAATAACGCTTTTCAAACAATATCAACTTTTCTTTGCTAACATTTTAAATCATTAAACTCATTCAGTTATTTTCTTTTGTAACATTTGTCTTTTCATTTTTATTTTTATTTTTATTTTTATTTATTTATTTTTTACTCATTTTACCAGTTCAGTTCAAGAACCATTTAGTCTTTTACTTTTGACAGTCCCACTATTGAAATGCAAAATGGCTAGCATTTTGGTCAATATGTCACTGAGGGTTTCTCTTTTGTCTGTGACAAGATTCTTGTATTAAGAAAAATATCTCTCTGTGCCAACTCTTTATCCATATATTTGGATAAAGCAGTGGCACACAATCACCAGTGCTCTTCCAAAATTCAGCAAGATCCAACGGATGTGCAAGTTTCTACCCTTTCGAAAGTGCAATGTAGACCAGCCAGTCATGTGGGGCATTTTCAGTGCCGTGTAGTGTTCCACGTCAGTAGACAGACGTGGAATCTGCATGGGGTCGTGGACTCTGCATGCTTTGAATACTTAGACTGAGGGGTGAGTGTCGAAGTTCTTGCTGAACGTCTCCATGGATACATTATCGAACACATCACACACCTTTTCCAGGACGCTTTTTATTTTTGTCACACGACACTGTGGGTGAATCAACGCCATGATCGAAAGGTATTGGAGAAAGTGCCTCTTCCTGAGTGGCTTCTTGAAGAGGGTGGACTTCATCATTGTCACCAGGGTGACAACATCCTTCATCACATCATCAGGGTGGTGTGGCCAGTCAAATGACACGTATGTGACGGCAGCGATGTTTGCAGGGCGTCTGTCCATGCTTTCCTGCAGTATGCAGCTCCATCAGTCACATTTACATCCTTACATTTTAGGCATTTAGTAGACGCTCTTATCCGGAGCGACTTGCAAAATGTGCATTAACCCCCACAGGTCCGTGCTTAATTCAGAGAAGCTTTGCGACTTTGGTGTCGTCTGATATTTATCTCAATTTCATCAATTTAACACACACTTACTCCAAAGTGTTTTTGATATTTTTATTTGAAGGACAATCACAGGTACATTTATATGCCATCAATAGTTTGGTCAGTATCATATGCAGCTTGTAAATAGATCTACAAACACACAAGTTATATGAAAAAAGTTCTACTTTTTGTCTAATTAACCTAATTTAAAAAATCTCATTATTTGCCAGTGCTCAAATCGGAAAGTCGTGATTCTAAGGTTTCTGTCAATGTTTTTGCCACGTGTGTATGATAAAATCTCGCGAAGTTAGAAATAAAAATATACTTTTACTGCTGCTCGGTGATCCAGCCGACCCTAAAAGGTTAATACATGGTAAGATTAATCATAGTCCACACCGGAGATCAGTGTCATCATACAGTAATAGACATAATTGTTGGCAGCTGCAAACTGTACCTGTAACGCAAGGAGGGGAAAGTTAGTGGATTATTTTGGGGGGTTTTTTGGGGGGGGGAGGAGAGAGATCAGTCATCAACATAAGACAGAACTGCTACTACATAATTGAAATGAATTCCATGCTGTGACAGAGACTGAACTATTGCCTGGCTCACAGTAGAGTAGTTGCATAGATAAAAAAATAAATGCAATCCAGCAGAGAGCATTGTCCTGCAAGACCTATTTTTTTTTTTTTTTTTTTTAAGTTAAGGGAATGCATTAAACTCTAATTGGAAACGAAGAGAAAACATACATACAATAAATATATTTACCGTAGTTGCAATTCATACATTTATACATAAATTATGTTTTCATTCCACACATCAGTAATATGGATTAAGTTAGGTTCTAAATGCAAATATGAACAGTATTTGGATCAATAATTCCTACTTACTCAGCACAATGTTCAGCACATGTTCTTGTCGCGTCCATTCCGTTGTCTTCTCAGCGACAACACATACTGGATGATGCACCGCACCAACAACTCCTCCATGTGTTTGTCGAAAACTTGTGTTTGGTACATCCTCTGGAGACCATCCTTTCGGCAACGAAAAGAAAGAAAACGATTTTCCTGAACAAATGTTCTGCCTGCACTGATTGCCATGCTTCGTATGGGTTGTTTGATTGTAGCATGAAACAAACGCTTTGCTTCATTTTATTTGCAACATGACACTATTTTAAACAGGAGCTGCACTTGTTTCAATTGTGTTCAGCATGCTGAATCTTGAGTTAAATACTCAGTGCTACCATGCTACTTGGGTAATTACCCTTTCTACGCACCTGCTACATGACAACATTTTGTAACTCTCAAGCCCTGCCTTACACCCTTTGTGTACTCTCCCCAACACTTGGCCCTTTCAACAGCCCCCTCTAGAGTTGAACTCCTAGGGCTTGTTTCATGAGAAATGTGACGTCTGCGAAATGCAGTCCCATTGTCTTTCTTCTTAAAGTGTTTCACGAAGAAATTGAAATTTCGTTCCACGAGCATGTTTCGCAAAGTGCGTGCGTGGGTCTCGTGAGAGTAATCGCTGCTCGGCCATCATCGGTATTCGCCTGCCTCGCTTTATTTCGATGGCAATGAGTGGGCACACACGAACACTCCATGCATTCCATTCAGAGAATGCCCCATGAAAGTGCCCACATCACTGGAAGTAGGAAGTCATTGGAGAAACGCAGACCGAAACCGTCAAAATTATGTTTTTTGCCCCACTATGAACCACCTAATGACAGGGAAAGCTGTAATGTCAATTGAGGAAATTGTTACTGTCATTTATTGTGTGAATTAAGATAAGTAAGGGGTAATGTATATCGTGTAAATCAGTTGTTTCAAATTAACCGCACGTGATTGTCACCCCTCGCAGTATAAATTAAATGAGCAGTACTAACATGGCCTACATCATACCCCAGTTCAGCACATGTTATTAGTTTAGGTTCTTGCTTAAAAAGCATCTTATATGAGATGTCATATAAACTAACAAGAGGCGCCATTGTACTTGGATTGTGTGTCTCAAGCCGGTTGTTGCTATGTACGTTACTACGTTGATGACTCTGCACTGTCATGGCGTATAGGTTGCAGTAGGTGAACGTAGCCTATTTTATGCTTCGAACTATTCAACTGTTGTGACGTAATGACCAAGAATGAGAAATCTATATCCATACACATTTCAAAGGGAATGCATCATATTCGTTCATTATATGAATGATCACAGAAGTTTGGTTGGTTTTGTATCAAGGCAACCGTTCTTATTGAACGTTGGCAATGCCCTAATTTCTGATTGTCGTCCACCCTCTCTCCCAGGTTGTAGTTACACAGTATGGAGCGGCACCGCCTTCGCTGCCCTGCATCGGGGGAGGCCTCCAGAACCGCCACTCGTCTATGGGAGGCCACCCAACGTCGGTGAGCCTCTTTCCGTTTTTTTCCTGTTTTTCCTTTATTATCCTTAATGTCAGTCACACTGCAGGTATCCTCACTGGTCAGGCTCATAATCTTGTGGTCGGATGACCATGTTGAGACTGACTGACAGATTAGTCTGCCCAAATTCCAGGGATGTACTTTGCTAGTAAACCAATGTTCAGTTACTGCTTCTGACAGGTCATGATCTTGTTTAGGTGGGGCTGAAATTGGAGGCCGTGTTTCAAGCCAACCACTGACCTATAACATAATTCTGGATAGAACTTGCTGTGAGCAATCAGATTGAATCTCACAAACTGTTACTGTTCTTTCCGGATGCTCTAGAGCAGGGGTGGGCAATCCTACCCTGTGTGGGCCGGTGTGGGTGCAGGCTTTTGTTCCAGCCGAGCAGTAGCTCACCTGATTAGACTAATCAGCTAATCAAAGTCTTCAATCAGGGCTTTGATTAGTGGAATCAGGTGTGTCACTGTTCAGTTGGAACAAAAGCCTGCACCCACACCGGCCCACACAGGGTAAGATTACCCACCCCTGCTCTAGAGAGAGAATTAATCTCCAGTTTGAGTCCGTCTTGGAAACATTTAGTGGCTTTTTCCATTTGACCTCATCAGCGATCCCTTTGACGTTCACGTGCAGCATTCACTTCGGAAGCAGCCCTTGTTTACACCTGTGAATGCTCTCTCTCCCTCAGCCTCCATTGTGGGGGCTCGACAGGCCACAGGCACGGCCCGCTTCAGCCACGCCCTCCCCTCCTCAACCTACCAGCACATGAAAATGCACCGGCGCATCCTTGGCCACCTGTCGTCGGTGTACTGCGTGGCCTTTGACCGCACGGGTCGTCGCATCTTCACGGTAAGGGCTGTGGCGTCCGGGAAGGGGAGGTCCGCCAAGTGAGTCTAGGAGTCCTTGAGGTGGTGTCGAGCCGGGGCTTTGAACAAGGCCTTTCTGTTACCTACTTGTGCGGGTGAGCATTCGAGTCCGCATATATCAGGAGCATTCATCTCACACCCTTCGAGGCTGTGAGGGTTCTTTTTCACGCAGGGTTCCCACACTCCTTGACAATCATCGATCATCAACGTCTCCCATTTAGCAAAAACAAGATCAAAAACTTGAAAAGTACCTCTGTCATGTTGAGTCTTTGATCTTGTTAAAGTTGTTTCATTTTTTGTGCTGAGATTTTGCGATCCATGTAGTTTAGTATCCATGTTTTGTATAAATCATGCCCTTTAGAAATTGAGCCACTGCATTTGGATGGAGGTTGAAAGAGCTGATCCTGGGATGTTATATGTTAAGGGATAATGCTTAGTACATGAAAAGTATCTGGATGAGAGCCCCCAATAAACCACGCCGTGTACACCCGAGGACAAATCAATACGCTGGATGCACACAAGCCATTTATTATGCTAGTGTTAAAAGGGACGAAGAGGTGGTCATTCCAACCACAAGCTTCCAGCTCTTTAGAATGAAGAACGTTGTTCACCTTATTCACATTGCAGTTCCACAACAACGTGGTGTAATTATTTAAGCCAGTTATAATTCTTGGTCTTATAAGTGTGGAGTTACAAAGGGCCCTTCAAAATAATTTGATAGTCAGAAAAGCCCAGTCCTGTGTAATTGTTGGCGCTCGTTATATTTGCGAGTGTTGGAGTGTGTTAAATGGTGGTGTCGAGTAAGCACTGTGGAACGTGTGTCCTGCCATGACACTGGATTCCAGTGTGTGGACGTGCCCCGCAGTCTGCCATCTAATTCCATCTAATGTTTTCTGCCATTTCTAATTACAACCATTTATACAGGGTTGCATATTTTTTTGATCTCACAATTCGTTTACACTACACTGCCGCTCCAGTCAAACTATAGAGCGAAGGGAAGCACTGGCTGGAAAATATTCTTACAAATATATGTTTAATAGTGGTCGTGGAAAAAAGGGAAAAAATGTCATTGTGATTAGGTGAATTAATTGCAGAACATATTTTCCAGCCAATCCAGTTTTGGTCAAATGGAAAATGTTTTCTAATTTCTTGTCATCTAAATGTTGAAATGCTAAAACACCCCTAACAAATGTGTTTTGCCTGTGTGGGTGACTGTTAGTGTTGTGCTCATCTGTGCATGTTAATGGTCTTCAGCCAAATTTGCGTGGGTGGGTGAGTGTTGGCGTGGTGTTCAGGTGCCGGCCCACCAGTAGGGTCGGCGTTTGCACTGTGACGGAGTTCCAACGGCGCCACGGTGTCACGAGCGGTAGTCAGACAGCAGGTCTGGCATGCGTCTCCAGGTTCGGTCGGCCGTGCGTATGAACTGTCGCGCGGCCTCTGTGTTTCCAGGGCTCCGACGACTGCCTGGTGAAGATCTGGGCGACGGACAACGGGCGGCTCCTCTCCACCCTGCGCGGCCACGCCGCCGAGATATCCGACATGGCGGTGAACTACGAGAACACGCTCATCGCCTCGGCCAGCTGCGACAAGGTCATCCGCGTGTGGTGCCTGCGCACCTGCGCCCCCGTCACCGTGCTGCAGGGCCACGCCGCCTCCATCACCTCCATCCAGGTGAGCGCCGCGCCGTTGCCCCCCTGCACCGTGCCTCCTCACAGGGAGGCACTCATAGAGCAGCAGCAGGCCCAGGCCAACGTTTAATCTCAAGGCCCCCCTGAAGTGGGCACCCTGACCAATAAAGCCTCACTTACATTGACATTTTATGCTGTTATCCTGAGTGACTTACAAAAAGTGTAAGATTAGTGGTTCTCTGTGGCTCAGTTGGTAGAGCATGGCGTTAGCAACGCTTAGGTTGTGGGTTCAATCCCCACTGGGGCCACATATACTGAAAAATGTATGCATTCACTACTGGAAGTTGCTTTGGATAAAAGCGTCTGCTAAATGGCATATGTTAGTCATGATCAGTGCAAGAGATCAGTGTAGTAACGCTGTCATAGACATCATTGTAGCAGCTGTATCTATAACACAGGGAAAGTAAAGTTAGTGGGGGTTTTTATAAACATGTAAACAGTGGTGATGGCAGTTAATTAATGTGTAGAATCAGTGGTAGTGGAGTCTCCGCTTCAATAAAACGGTTAACGTTTAGACGCCTTTATCCAACGCCCGTGCTGCAGTACAGTTGCCATTGAACTCACTAGCATGTGGAGGCATGTCTAAATCGTTATGACATTAGACTATGAGTCGATGTAAATGCAGCTGTTTAGTATGCAAAGGACGTATGAACCAGACAAGGTTTATTTGAAAGTCAAAGATATGTCATTAAAGAAGTTTGGAAATGTAGACAAAATATTCTGAAGGGATTTTTTTCTTTCCCCCAGACCCCTGGGGTCCTCAGATCCCAAAACCTTTGTCTAGGCAGAAATGTGACGGGCCAAAAAAAAAAAACTGGTCACTCAGGTTAGATGAACCGCTGTATGTAGCGTTGTGCAGTGGTGTGCGTTTGCGTGTTTGCAAAGGAGACTGGATGATTGATCCTGGAGCATGCAGCTCCTTGACTTTCTCATCACTTGGAGCCTGCGGAGAGGTGCCTCAAGACCTTCCATCGGCCATCAGGGCAGGTTTTGTTCTCCTGAGCTGCTGGGAGGCACAGGCTCGTCTCACAGGCAGCTTTTGCCCCAAGGCCTTGCCAGGTCCTCCTCCTGTGAAGTGGAAAACCGCAGATCACCTCGGAGGAACTTGAGGGAAGGTTCCGTGTCTGGCTTAGGTGACCAGTGTCACGGTGTGACCCTTTCTCTCTGTCTCTCTCTGTCTCTCTGTCTCCGCGCTCCTTCAGTTCTGCCCGTCGGCGAAAGGAACGGCACGGTACCTGGCCTCAACCGGGGCGGACGGGACGGTGTGCTTCTGGCAGTGGAACTCCTTCAACATGAAGTTCAAGTAAGCTGGGACAGGAGGCCGCGTGAGAGCTTTTGACACATATTTGAAAGCGTTGAGCCCAACCGGGTTTGTGAGGCTGTGTTCCGGCCGTTCCATCGTGTCGTTCTGCGCAGCGCGTGTGTCGAAGTCACCTTGGCCTTGTTTTCCTGCCGCACTAACACGTCACGTTCCATTTCCCTGCAGCGAACGTCCCGTCAAATTCACCGAGCGGTCCCGACCAGGGGTGCAGATCTCCTGCTCTTCCTTTAGCTGCGGTAAGCACCGCCCACCCTCCCGAAACCCAGTGTCATTTCTCTTGTTCGCTTAGTCGTGCCGTTCTTTCACATATCCCAATAAAGACTATTCTTTGAAATGCACCCCACTTTCTTTTATGGCACATAGTCACAATTTTAATGAATTGAGCAAATACATTTCAGTATATATTTTAATTCATATTCAAATTCAAAGGGTCTAGACATAATATTTTGCAGTCAGGAAGACTCTTTCTGCTAATGCTGTTGGGTGCTGCTGGTATTCTAACTGACCATCGGGCTGTTGAGTTGTGAAAGTGCATGAACGCTTCGGCTTCTGTGGAGAATCTTCACTTACGCATGGGGAGTGTGTGCTGCCGTCAGGACAGTTTGCCTGAATTGTATGTAGAGGCGCCATAGGTCTGTGTGTGCGTGCTTGTGCTTGTGAGTGCATGTATGTATGTATGTATGCGTATGCGTGTGTATGTGTGCGTGTATGTATGTATGTATGTATGTATGTATGCGTATGTGTGCGTGTGTTTCCCCCCTCCCGTGACCGCTGTCCCCTCCCCTCTCCTCTCAGGTGGGATGTTCCTGGCCACCGGCAGCACCGATCACGTGATCAGGGTGTACTACCTAGGCTCCGAGGCCCCCATGAAGATGTCTGAGCTGGACGCCCACACGGTGAGAGAACAGACTTTGGACACACCAGACGTTCGCCTCTGCGTCCTTAACGTCGTCTTTCTCCCCACCGTCGAAGCCGAAGCGCTCCGATTCGATGCATGCTGTGAATTTTCATGAAGGGGTGTGATAAGTTCAAATAATGTGGTAATGCAGTTAGCTGCTCTGCCCCTTGGGCATGCCTCATGTATATTCATTAACTGTAATATAGCACCGGTCTTTCCTGTTACCAAGCAGAGCCTCCTGTAGTTAGAAAGAAGAGGAGATGGAAGGAACGCAGGAACTGAGAGTCTGGTTAGCCTTAACGGGTCCGTCGTGAGAGACCAGAAGCCCTGATCCTGGACTGGACGTTCTTGCTACGTCACTGTCCCGATTGTCGTATTAACCTGCCGCCTCCTCCTCTCACCCTTTGCCTTTCAGGACAAAGTGGTGGCGGTCCAGTTTTGCAACAACAGTGACAGGTAAGCAGGAACTCGTTGCCATGCCATGCCAAGACTGTGCAGAATGGGTCCCCTTGGGCTCGTCTTTGGTGTGTGTGCCTCAGTCGCTGGCAATCGTTTCCAAAACTTAATGACATATTATGGAAAGAAAACAATAGTTTACAAGCAACATGTAATCGTAATCGTTGATTTGTGTACGTTGTGCATTGCTAAAATAAAACGGTTTGCCGAAAAAGAAAAAAATGACCACTATGCAACGCACGCAATATTTGAAGTGCCACATTTGAAGTGTGGCAGCCTGTCTTTGGGTGGAGGCTGTCCGTGTGTCCTGTGCTGACGGGACTGTATGTGGGCCCCCTGCAGCCTGAGGTTTGTGAGCGGCAGTCGAGACGGCACCGCCCGGGTCTGGCACTACCAGCAGCAGGAGTGGAAGGCCATCACCCTGGACATGACTACCAGGCTGCCTGGGTAAGTGGGCCTCACACTGAGGGGGTCAGCTTGATCAGCGGCCTGGGTAACACTGTGCACAAAGTCGCCAATGTCAGTGCTGTGGAGATTGTGACTGTGCTTGTTTTTATCAGTGCAGCACAATGTGGAACTGTGTTGTGTGTTGTGCATGGTGTGTGGTGAGTGTGAGTGTGAGTGTGAGTGAGATGATGTCTGTGCTGTTGTATTTATGACTACATGCTTCCTGAAATGTTTGTACTAGTAAGTGTAACAGTAATGGTAGAAATGTAAGGTGTAATTGTGTCTTGGTGTCCGTTCTGAAGAGTTTGCATGCGTGTCCGTGCTGTAGCATATGTAACTGTAAGAGTGTGTGTGCACGTTACAGGAGTGCTGTTGTCTCCGGCGATGATAAAACGAAGCTGGTTGTAACAATGGTGGCGTGGGACCGAGGGGACAGCACGGTCATCACAGCCGTCTCCAACTACCTGCTCAAAGTTTGGAGGTCCACAACAGGCCAGCTGCTGCACGTCCTGTCGGTGAGCAGTGCCTTGTGTCTCACTGTCACAGTCTCACTCCCTGTGTCTCACTGTCACAGTCGCTCTCCCTGTGTCTAACTGTCACAGTCTCCCTCTGTCACAGTCTCCATTCATCTGCCTGTCACTGTCAGCCTCCCTCCCTGTGTCTCACTATCACAATCTCCCTCCCTGTGTAAATAGTGAATGGCACAATTAATTTAAGACTACAGGTACATATCAAACAGTGCAGGTGTAAATCACAAAGGCAAGGCCTCCTGGGCATGAAAACAGGACTTCAACCACTTGTCCATCCCTCCCCCAGGGTCACGATGACGAGGTGTTTGTCTTGGAGGCACACCCCTTTGACTCACGCATCATGCTGTCCGCTGGACACGATGGCAATATCTACATCTGGGACCTGTCCAAGGGTGTCAAAATCCGCAACTACTTCAACATGGTGAGGCACAGCAACAAATTTAACCTCTCTCTCTCTCTACATCTCTCTACCTCTCTATATCTATCTATCTATCTCTCTCTCTATCTATCTATCTTTCTATCTCTATCTCTCTGTCTCCCTATAGGCGGCCTCCTGTGTCTCATCACACAACTTGCCAAACCTTCCTGGTCGTACAGCTTACTTTCCACGGGCAGCCAGTAGCACATTAGTTCCTCCTTTAGCTAGCCCCCCTTCAAACAAGAACACAAGCTGCAACTTGAGTGCTAGCTAGCCAGCCATGGCATTGTGTGAAGCACGTTCACACAAGCTACGCACGCTCACAATCCAAAGCACTGGCCGCCTGATCGGTCAACTGAACAGGGTATGAAACCGAAAGTGGCGTACAGTTGCGCCATATCAAGCACCTTATTACCACTTATGCAGAAAGGCGAGCAATATATTGGCAATATCCAATTCCATTTCTCCTAACTCTGCCTCGGTTTTCTAGTGACACCGTTTAAGCAAACTTGTGGTTTTCAGCAGGTGAGTATGGTTGGGCACACCATCTTTTGACTAGCGTTATGGATTTACATCCTTTTATTTATTGGTGAGCTTTTTCTCTCCAGAGCTACAGCTTTATAAATAACCAGCTGTATTCACCATACCTATATATATTTTTTTTTTTTACATTTGTTTCTGATTTTCTCCCAATTTGATAGCCAATTAGACCCGCTATTTTAACGTCAATCCCCCCCTAGTAATGTGAGTTCGCTGCCGTAGTCCTGCGACCGGTAGTGACGATGAAAGCGTGACGCCTCTTCCGAGGCGTCACTCGCCAAGCCGTCGACCGAACCGGTACTTACAGGGCCGCTCTCACGCAGCGAACGTCACGTCGGCTTCCCTCCCCCTCCCTGGGGCGGACAGCCAATCGCCGCCCCTGGTGGCACTCCCGGCCAAAGCCGACACTTGGCGAGACGGGGAATTGAACCCCGGTCTCCGTGGCCAGCGTCGGACGTTGTAACCACTGGACCACGCGGGAGGCCACCATACCTATATTTTAATTAGACTAATGTCGCCCAATTTAGCTTAAAGCTAACGCGTTCTCCGTGCAGAAGGGCATTCGCTATGTAGCTAGCAGTCATTGGTGTGCACCTCACTACCCATGTACCTGTATTTCATATGGAATTTTACTTCTAATTGTTATGGTTAGAAGTTAAATTAAATGTTTAAATGGTTAACAAATCACCAGAGCATCTTGGCTCCTGTCTAATGGGAGTTTTTGTTAAGTTCCTATCTGAAGCGTAGTCCCTTTTGTCCAGCGGTCACCAGATGGAACGTGAGCGACGCGTCACGTGAGGCGGGTCAGCCATAACCCTGTCCCTTGTCTTCTCTCTGCCCGCCGTCCCAGATCGAGGGCCAGGGCCACGGAGCCGTCTTCGACTGCAAGTTCTCGGCCGACGGGCAGCACTTCGCCTGCACAGACTCCCACGGCCACGTCCTCATCTTCGGCTTCGGCTGCAGCAGGCCCTACGAGAAGGTGAGACCCGCCGGGACTCGGGCCGCCCCGTCCCGTCTGTTTACGGGAGCCCAAAGGGCGCCGGGACTCACTCGGCTCACCCCCTCGGCTTTTCAGTTAACCCGCTTCATTTGAGGTGGGATTTCTCTGGTTCTCTGGGGGTGGTTCTCTGTGGCTCAGGTGGTAGAGCACAGCGCCTGGTTTTTCTGGGCATTCACCTGTAAGTCACCGTCTGGCCAATCTCTTCTCTTGCTACCCAAAGCCTCTTTGCCCCCGTCGGCTGATCTAAAATCTCTGTCCTCCCTCCCCTCTGAAGATCCCGGACCAGATGTTCTTCCACACGGACTTCCGCCCGCTGATCCGGGACTCCAACAACTTTGTCCTGGACGAGCAGACGCAGCAGGCCCCCCACCTCATGCCGCCCCCCTTCCTGGTGGACGTGGACGGGAACCCCCACCCCACCCAATATCAACGCCTGGTGCCTGGGAGGGAGAGCTGCAAGGAGGAGCAGCTGGTGCCCCAACTGGGCTACATGGCCAACGGTACGAGGAGCGAGAACCCATGAGCTCTTGTGTACTACCCATGAGCCATCTTGTATGTCATGGCTAAGCCAGGGCTTCCACTCGCATCCGAGTCAATTAGGGAACGATCGTTTTATTGCACTGTAACAAATTCCCAGTTTGCCAGGCAACATAAACTGGTTATTCTTAATAGAAGAGTCAGAATACGGCAGTGTTTTGAATGTTATGACCGAGTAGGAGTGGTAGAAAGTTCTGTTAATACTCCATTTTATTTGCCTATGAATTTGAAAATCAAGTACACATTAATTGACGAATAAGTAACTCTGTGCAAAGCTGCCGACAGTTCCAAATATTGCCAAACTCAGACACTGGGTTAAAACTACATTTGTCTAAATCTGTGCACGTATAAAACGTGTTGCCAACAGTCTCAAAATAAGGGAAGCACACTTACGTTATGAAGTCTGTTGCCAGTTAAAATGTATTACTCATAATCACATACTGCACTTTGCAATGTAATTAAGCCGCTTTGCACTGTAGTCATTCATTACCATAATGTCTTACTGACGGCTATGAAGAGGCAATAACAGCTGCTTTATAGGAAGTCATAGTCATTTAAAAAGCTTGTTGCACTTTGAAGAAATGGGTTAGACGTGGCCCTCTGATGCTATGGGGCACCCTCTTATCCAAAGGCAAAAGGGCTTCGAGAACTGGCGTGACGTTCTTTACGATTCGAGGCATTTGTCAGCTCTGATGTTTCCTTGGCACAAAGAATAACAAACCGCGTTTTTAAAACTAACCGTCTCCCGTTATTCAATCAATGCTCACTTAACTTCACGATTATTACACAATGCCCAATAATCTTCTCTTCGTTACAGCTCTTGCATTTTTTTCTCGACCATAAGATATTGGGGCCAGTTGAAATGAATCTCCACTGGTCACATTTAGTTGTTTTTCCATGGTTCTGAGTTCAGAGCATCAATTTCCATAATTAAAAACTGAGAAAACGCATGCACATTAGTTTAACTGTGTTCCTCAATCATTTTAATTTAATCTTCAGCTTTTTTGAACACTGAAATGCAGTCAAATCAAATGCTCTACCATTAACAAGAAGTGACACTAAGTCTTAAGCTTTTGGGTTAAAATATTAATTGAAAATATGAACGAACAGAATTGTAGCAAAGTGTCTTCCTATGCAGCTAGTTATTTTCTGACCGTGTAAGGCAGAAGAAGTCGTGTGTTTATCATTTTCACTCGGATGAATTCTGAATCGTCTGACTTAATACATTTCATTTAATAATAAATACAGTACAGTGAATTAAATTGACAATGGCAAGAACGCATCAATGCGTAAATACTTGAATTGCATTGACTTGCTTGAACACCGTTAAAACATTTTTAAAACCAATACAACATAGTCTTTTGGCAGTTTTCATTAGACATTTCATTTGAACTCACTTGAACAGCCTTTTTTCTCCCTCTCTCTCACCTCAGGGTTCCTCTGCGTTACGCTTTATTCCCCTGGAATGTTACACTTATGCCATAATTTTAACATTTTAAAACAAAATTCAACAAGGGACCATATTCATAAATACTTCCATTGTTGCTGGTGAAAAAAAAAAGCATACTATAACCCTGATCAGCTCGTTTCTACCGGCCCAATTATGTGACCTGTTGTTGTTTAGGTGACGGTGAGGTGGTGGAGCAGGTGATTGGCCAGCAGACAGCTGGGGAGGAGCCAGAGGAGAGTCCCCTGGATGACCTGATTAGACAGCTACAAAACCAGCAAGCTCAGGACCCGGACTCGGGGGTGGAGGCTGCAGGTCAGTGCATTCTGGGTGTTGTAGTATATTGTAACAGATATTGAAATTAATCAGCGTTGTCTTGCAGTCTTGGTAATATTTTTGAAGGTAGTTCATAATGTAATTAAGATAGACTTTTGGCCTCCCGCGTGGTCCAGTGGTTACAACGTTCGACGCTGGCCACGGCGACCAGGGTTCAATTCGAGTCGGCTCTGGCCAAGAGTGCCACCGGGGGCGGCAATTGGCTGTCCACCCCAGGGAGGGGGGGAAGGAAGCCGACAGGATGTTCTCTGTGCACAGGAGTGGCTCTGGAGTACCGGGTTACGGTCGACGGCCTGGCGAGTGCTGTCTCGGAGGAGACCGGTCACAGGGCTATGGCAGCGAACTCAGATTACAAGGGGGGGATTGACTTTAAAATAACGGGTGTAATTGGCTACCAAATTGGTAGAAAATGGGACAAAATCTGAAACAGACGACTTTTGGCAGTTTCTCTAACAGCATTCGTGTAACAGTGCAACTTTTGTAGCGTGTTATCCGGCGTTGTGGTTGAGAAGCGTACAACGCGACAATATTGCGCTGTCTGTCCCACAGAGAACGGGTCACAAGAGGGTCTGGCCTCGCCCCCAAACGTGGGCCTTCGGCGGAGCGGGCAGGTGGAGGGCGTGCGCCAGATGCACCACAACGCCCCCCGCAGCCAGATGGCCACCGAGCGCGACCTGCTGGCCTGGAGCCGGAGAGTGGTGGTGAACGAGCTGTCGCCGGGCGTGATAAGGTGAGGCGCAGCCAGACACAGGCACACAACGTGGAGGTTGCCTTCAGCCTCGATCGCTTTACATTTTACATTTACATTTTCCCCACTGGGGCTACATATACTGAAAATGTATGCATTCACTAGCAGTCGCTCTGGATAAAAGCGTCTGCTAAATGGCGTATATTACACATTTTCTTACAAGACTTACAAGATGTGCATTAATACACAACAAATAAGCACAATTTTCCCTGGTGATGGGGGAATGAGCCACCATGAAGCCAAAACTGAGTTACCGTATGCCATCATTGACTGATTTGAACCAACTATTGTGGCTCACTTTGGAGAGAAATACCTTTTGAATGGTTTTAAGAAGTCGGTGATTTTAGCTACAACTATTATGAGGTTTATGAAACCTCATTCTTCCCTCACTAGCTTTGCCCCAGTAGTCTCACCGTGCTACCGTTTTGGGTAACTATGAGAAAAATGTTGCTTATTTGTTATAGCAATATCAGTCTTTTCTAGGGGTGGGGAAAAACATGGTATTACAGTTCCTCGATCTTCAAGTTCTCTTTACTCAAAGTTTGCACGGTGTGTCGTTCACCATGGTCAATTTGTTTTGAGTGAAGTGGCTGCGAGGCAGTTTAACAGAGCAGGCTGGCCCAGTGCAATCCCTCATCATGTCATGTTCAGTGTGTTTAGCTTTGCTGTTGCTTGCCTGTGCAGTACCCCGTTTGTACACTGAAGCATGACTCCGGTGTGATCGATATCTTTGTTTCAGGGTGATGGAGGAGTGTCGCCTGGTCAAGGGCGACAATGAGTGCTTGCTGTACAACATGGAGAGGAGGAAGAAGCCTGCCCACAATGCACCCAGGGTGAGCTCAGTCCCCCCTCTCCCCCACATTACTGCCTGGACCCTCCTTCGGTTCTCTCATCCCAGGCCGGTCCACAGAAGGGATTTGGGACACCCTCTCCCTCCCTGGCCAGGTTGTCCATTTGCCCACAGCCTAGGCCAGGGGTGTTAAACTCATTCCATCGAGGGCCGAGTGTGTGCAGGTTTCTGTTGTAACCAATGCATTACACCAGGTGATTTCAATTAGGTTCCCTCCTTACATTACATTACATTACAGGTGCAGGTTTCTGTTGTAACCAATGCATTACACCAGGTGATTTCAATTAGGTTGCTAACCTCCTTAGTTGAAGAAGTGAGCTAATTAGTGAAATCACCTGGTGTAATGCATTGGTTGCAACAGAAACCTGCATACACTCAGCCCTCGATGGAATGAGTTTGACACCTGTGGCTGAGGCTCTCCACCCAGTCTCCTCCCACAAGTCCCACAAGTCAGAGGATAGACATCATTTTCACGCCCCACAGTCCTTTTCCTTTCCGTTGACCAAATTAACACCACCACCTCTCAACCATAACTCTCTCCCTCCCTCCCTCCCTCTCTCTTCACCCCCCTCACAGAGCGAGCAGCAGGCTCCGGGCATGCGCTCCCTCCGGCGGACACGGCACAAGCAGCAGCGGCACACCTACCACACCCGCTCGGCCATAGAGCGCCGTCCGCCAGACCGGGGGCGCCGGACCGGCAGTGCAGACAGCCAGGGGGAGACGGATAGCGACAATGAGGTACGGGCAAACGGCACACAGCCACATTTCCGGGCAGACGGAGCCTCTGCCCCTGTGAGATGACCTCGGATGAGACGACCTCAACCAATCAGGCCATATTATTGTTTGAGGGGCGGGATTAGAATGTGTGCGGACAGTCGCTGTTGTGTTTACAGGCCTCCACTAGGGGGCGACCTTCTCGTGTATTTGACGTGAGCGTAGAGCAGGGATCGGCAACCCTCATCCCAGAGAGCCAAGGGGTCTGCTGCTTTTTGTTTTCACCTTAAAATCAGCCTCCAATTTAGACCCAAGAAACAAAGTGAGATGAGCGTAATCAGCTGCTTTCATTGATCAACGTGCTGAAAAATGACAAGAACCAGCAGACACCGTGGCTCACCAGGACCAGGGTTTCCGATCTGCACTTTCATTCAGATCCACAGCTTCACTGCCTAGTTCCCATAGAAACACCCAGTGGCTTTAGCTGCAAATTAATCCGTATTCACAATAATTTTCTTGGAATGTTTATGCAGTTTAACTTTGTTAAATGTGTCTTTCTTTATTTAAAATTAAAAATTCTGCCTGCAAAACCTATAAAAAGAGACAGATAGGCAACATTCACTCTCGTTTTTATGCAGTTTTAATCCATAAAGGCTGTAACGATTAATATATTAACCGGATCGATCATTCAATTATTGTATTAGACGAACTGACCATTATTGATTGGTTTTAGATTGACTTTATATTCTATTTTTTGAGCAACAAAATCTGCGTGATTCCATATTGAATGTTGCTGTGATGTAATTTAAGTCTTTAATAGAAATGAACACCAGATTAAAATTGAACATCCAATTAATCTACAACTTAATTCAAGTAATAGAAAAGAAATAATCAGCTATAATATATACATCTCCATCCACAATTTATCATTGTAATCTCATCTGTAATCACGCCTAGGCGAGTTCCCAACTACTATGAATACTTAATATGTGGGCATTGACTGCATATTCTGCAAGAGCCCGTTTTCATGGTTGATGTCCTATGATTCCTGTTTGTTTCTTTAGTGCTGTGCACTGATTAGAGTTCAATGTTAAGGATGGCGTTGGAGATAAGGAGAAAATTGGAACGCAAACCCTGTTTTTCCTAATCTAATTGAAGTGTGTGTGTGTGTGTGTGTGTGTGTGTGTGTGTGTGTGTGTGTGTGTGTGTGTGTGTGTGTGTGTGTGTGTGTGTGTGTGTGTGTGTGTGTGTGTGTGTGTGTGTGTGTGTGTGTGTGTGTGTGTGTGTGTGTGTGTGTGTGTGTGTGTGTGTGTGTGTGTGTGTGTGTGTGTTTGTGTCTGTGTGTGTCTGTGTGTCTCTGTGTCAACAGCCCGAGGAGGAGCAGGCAGAGGCCAGTGATGCATCATCGGAGGGGGAGGCCCAGTGGCAGAGTGACAGCAGCTCCAGGTCAGCAGAGTGACAGCACACCATACCCTCTCAGCTCCAGGTCAGCACACCATACCCTTTCACTGCACACACCCTCTCACTGCACACCATACCCTCTCACTGCACACTAGCCTCTCACTGCACACCATACATACCCTCTCACTACACCATACTGCACACCATACCCTCTCACTGCACACCATACCCTCTCACTGCACACCATACCCTCTCACTGCACACCATACCCTCTCACTGCACACCATAGCCTCTCACTGCACACCATACATACCCTCTCACTCACTGCACACCATACCCTCTCACTGCACACCATACCCTCTCACTGCACACCATACCCTCTCACTACACACCATACCCTCTCACTGCACACCATAGCCTCTCACTGCACACCATACCCTCTCACTGCACACCATACCCTCTCACTGCACACCATACCCTCTCACTGCACACCATACCCTCTCACTGCACACCATACCCTCTCACTGCACACCATACCCTCTCACTGCACACCATACATACCCTCTCACTGCACACCATACATACCCTCTCACTGCACACCATCACCCTCTCACTGCACACCATACCCTCTCACTGCACACCATAGCCTCTCACTGCACACCATAGCCTCTCACTGCACACCTCACTGCACACCATACCCTCTCACTGCACACCATACCATACCCTCTCACTGCACACCATACTGCACACCATACCCTCTCACTGCACACCCTCTCACTGCACACCATACCCTCTCACTGCACACCATACATACCCTCTCACTGCACACCATACATACCCTCTCACTGCACACCATAGCCTCTTACTGCATGGGGCCCAGCCAAAGTCAATCCATCTGAAAAATGCACAAGAGCTTCTGATGAATCCTGCTCTTCACTGTACATCCTTTTCAGTGACTCCTCCAGTGAGTACTCTGATTGGACGGCAGATGCAGGGATCAACCTCCAGCCCCCAAAGCGGCCAACCAGAAGGCAGACACGGCACCCGGGCAACAGCAGCTCGGAGGAGGAAGAGGCTGAGGGCGAGGGGGAGGGAGAGGAGTCAAAGCGGCGGCAGCTGGAGAAGAGGAAGAAGTCCAAGCAGACCAAGCAAAAGGTCAGCCCATCTGTGTGCACAGCATTCATTCATAGTGTCTCTCCATTCCTCAATACCAAGTTTTATGCATGCACAGGCATATCAAGTGAAAGGCTCTACAACTACAGTATCACATTTTTATACATAAACGGTGCTTAACATCAGGCCTGCCCTCGGCACCACACTCTCTCTGGTGGCCTTTCACAGGAGCATGCATTCGTAGACCGCACCTTTGTTCTACGCATACAGCATGATCCTTAGCTCCAGGCGCAGCTGAGCGGTCACTGGGCATGCGTACGTTTCATGGTTCGCGGTCAACGTCGCTCTTCAGAAGCGGCCGCACACCAATTTGCTGACCTTCCACCCTTCATCCGATTCATCCACACAAGGGATCCGGTGGATGTGCATGTGCCTGTCGACTCCCATCAGAGTTGTGCTGAATTCCATTTCAATTGGGTAAACGAACTGAAATCCAATTACTGAATCGGAAAATCCTCATAGGACATTTATGTAAGTTTTAAGTTCTGAAATTCAAATCATTTCTTTAATTGAAATGGAATTGATCCCAACCCTGCCTTCCGTTGGCTGGCCCGCTGGCCTCCATGCACACTCCATGCCCACGTTATTTTCCTGGCCCTGCCTGGCGGGCTTTGGAAGCCAGTGCTCTCCGAGCGCGTTCTGACCGCCCTGACATTCTGACCGCTCGTGTTTGCCTCCGCAGAAACCCAGCTCGTCCCTGTCGCTGGCCGGACGCGACGCTGAAGAGTGGCTGCCCCCCTCCTGGATCATGGAGACCATTCCGCGCCGGTCGCCCTTTGTCCCACAGATGGGGGACGAGGTAAGGTTACAACTTAAGGATGAATGCACCCGGTCATATTGTAGGCGCTGAACTTAGGCAGTTTAGATTGCACTGTGGTACAGCTGGACCCTTCCCCCAAGAGGAATGACTTGTGATTGTCCTCTTTCTTTTTGTCCTTCCCCTTCTCTAAGACTTGTTTTGTTGCCTTCTGTGATACCTCCTTGTTGAGTTTAGACAGAAGAAAATGTTTATTGGCACGCCGAGGTGGATCGTGTTGAATCTTGGAGAGTGACAGGGTTTAATTAAGCTTGTGGCCTGAATGGCTCTAAAAGGAAAGTTCTAGAATCTGCAGTCAGTCCAGGTCTAGTCCAGTCCTGCTGGCAGTCAGGACTGTAATAGGTGCAGGTGTGCTACGTAGCCTGTCCTGGTAGTCTCTGCTGAAAGACTGCGTGCGCTGTCCTTAAAATGGAAAATTTTATCTATTTGATATAAGATTTGATTTGACAAATGTCTCCCTACAACCTGCCCTTTAAATAAAACAAAAAATGCCCATTTGTATTTGACTTGATTAAAATGAGGTTTTAATTAATTATGTATACTAGGCCCTGCAGCAATCAACTATTGAACGATTTAAGGTTAAGGTTAATTAATTGCATAGATTATTAAGCCGTTGGCGCACGCACACACACAGAGCTCAGTGAACACGAATGAAGAGCTCAGTTGTACAGGAAACGAGTTGTCACAGTGGGATCCCAGGCACAAGCTTGGGGAATAGCTTGGTTGACCATGTATATAGCGGTAGTTCAGAACAGTTATACTTAACTTTGACCTGCAGGGCTGAAGTCTAATGGATGTTCAGCTCTGTTAAACTATTTGCATTGGTTTAAGATGGCTGGAGAACTCTTTTTGAGAGAAAAGTTGCACAATGATTAGTCAAGTACTGTTGTTGAGTGCCTCCCCCTCTCTCTCCCACCAGCTCATCTACTTCCGACAGGGCCACCAAGCCTACGTCAGAGCTGTGCGCAAGGCCCGCTCCTACAGCATCAACCCACAGAAGCAGCCGTGGAACAAGCTGGAACTCAGGGTGAGCGTCCCAAGCCCCCAGTCCTCCAGGTCTCCCATTAGCAGAGACCAGACTCTGCCTCAATGCACAGGCCAGCATCCTGCTGGTCTGAGCTGTTTGGTCCAGGCGACAGCCATCGAGGCTTTCTCCCAACTTGTACTTACCAGAATCTTGAGCCCAACAACAAGTCCTGTTTCTATGGTCTGCACGCACAGTGACTGGTTACATTTAGGCACCAGCAATGGATGCTGTATTTGTGTTAATGTGTGTGTGTGTGGTGTTTCTCAGGACCAGGAGTCGGTGAAGGTGGTGGGGATCAAGTACGAGGTGGGGCCGCCCACCCTCTGCTGCCTCAAGCTGGCCTTCCTGGATCGCGTCTCGGGCAAAATGACCGGCGAGTCCTTCTCGCTCAAGTGAGTCTCCCTCCTTCCCCGCTTTGGGCTCCGAGTAACACATTTTCAGCCACCTTTGCAACATTTTGCCTTTCCTACACTGTAGCCTCACTCGTAACCTCACGGTACTACGAGCCTGACCAGGTTCACACATGTTGTGAGATAAGTCCGCCCATGTTCCAGGGACGTGCTTCAGTAACAAACCTCCTTCTGATGAAGCATGACGTGCAGGTGGGGCTCAGATTTGAAGCAGCCACTCAAGACAACTCAACCACTGGCTCAAGGCTGGTTAAGAGTTATAGTTGTAACGACAGCTCCACACTTAGAGTTTTAGTTGTCCAGCAATTCAAGCGTTGTCGAGCACTTGGCTTTTGTCAAGGTGTGGACAGTGTGAAATGGACCACCTTCATGTGTCATCATTTCTGTCCACTCTCAGGTATCATGACATGCCCGATGTCATTGACTTCCTGGTGCTGCAGCAATTCTACAACGAGGCCAAGGAGCGCAACTGGCAGCCAGGTGAGAGGCCTCCGCTGCTGTTGGTCTGCAGTTCCCCACATAGAGAGAGTGTGTGTGTGCATGCATGCGTGCGTGCGTGCGTGCGTGCGTGCCTGTGTGTGTGCCGTCTGTGTGTGTGCCGTCTGTGTGTGTGTGTGCGCGTGTGTGTGCTAGGCGTAGCAGAGTGTGTGCTCACTGGTGCGCGTACGCGCCTCTTCCCTCCCGAAGGAGTCCGCTTCCGCAGTATCATCGACGACGCCTGGTGGTTCGGCTCCGTGGAGAGCCAGCAGCCCTTCCAGCCGGAGTACCCGGACAGCCTGTTCCAGTGCTACGCTGTGCGGTGAGTCAGAGACGCGGTGCACATTTACAGTGCGAACCAACTCACCCCCCGCCCATTCATGAATGCGCACAAACGTGTACACACACACACACACACACACAAGTAGTGCAAATTCACTCACCCCCTGCTCACCTTGTACGTGCACAAACATTTCTGTATGTACACACAGTGAAAACTAACTCACCCCCCTGCTCAGTCATGCATACACACACACACCCTCGCTCGCCTGCACATACGCGCATTCAATAACACCGCTCAAAGGGAGAAAGTTTGTCGATTGACTGAACGCCACCTCTGATTGTCCGGGACAGGGGAGGGTTTCAGAGGGTCATTGTGCTCTCGCCAAATCTGAGAAGTGCTCAGACGGCATGCAGCTAACGCATCCCTTGATGACGCAGAGGCGTCACTGTGAACTGGGTTGATGGGACTGAGACTAACGCTGCGATGCACTCACCAGGTGGGACAATGGAGAGCGGGAGAAGATGAGCCCGTGGGATATGGAGCCCATTCCAGACGAGGGTAGGGACACGCGCTCTGTTGCATTCTTTGTTTGTCATTCATTTGTTTATTTGTACTGTAAAACGTGAACCCTCTCTGCCTGGTTTCTTTGTCACATGTTGAGAAATGGCTTTTAGCCTCGGTGTATAACTAGCAATATATACAGTGGGTGTAAAAAGTATTCACCCCCTGTATATTTTATTTTCTTCATGGAGTCAAAATTGATTTAATTGGGATTTCTTTCTTTTTTTTTTTTTTGTCACTGATTAACACAAAATAATATATATATATATATATATATATATATATATATAATATAAAAAATAATGTCAAATATAAAAACAACTCTAAAGCTTTTTCTTAATTGTAAATAAAAAAAGACAATAATTGATTGCATAAGTATTCACGCCCCCTTGACTTGATCATTTTGTTTTTTTAAATAAATTAGATTTTCAGATTTTTTTCCCCCTGTTCTTCTCCCAATTTAGTGCCCAATTATACCCTCTATTTCTTTCGATTTACCCTCCCCACTCACTTGCCGCCCACCCCCACGGGACAGGCCAATACCTTGAGGCAATGATCCCCCTCCTTCGAGACTGGATTAGCCCATCTATGTTTGCCAGGTCGCCTTACCGCTCCTCGGCGAGCTCGTGCCGACTCTCCCTCCCCCCTCCCTCTGGGGCGGACAGCTCCCGGTCAGGGCGGGCTGATGCAGTCGGGTTTCAAACCGCGGCTGCAGTGGGCAGCTTGCGTCCCAGTCGGATGCTTTGACTTAACACTTGGTAGAAGCACCTTCAGCTGCAATTACAGCTGTGAGTCTATTTGACTAAGTCTCTACCAGCTTTGCACATCCGGACATTGCAGTTTTCACCCATTCTTCTTTACAAAAGAAAGCTCCATCAGATTGTTGGGTCCAAGGGGGTGATTCTTGCATATATGTGGTAGTTTCTCTAATGCCAGACTATTATAAACTACCATATACAACATTACAACATATCTGACGTGTTCCTTTACAAGTAAACAGGCATAGACGTAGGCAGTGGGTTGTCAGACGGTTGCTTCACGCTAACAGCAGCAGCAGCAGGGGAAGGGCTAATTGCTGTTGAAGCGTCGAGTCATTAGAATGATTTTGTAGGCAGCAGCAGCGTCGTGACGGAAGTTCATTTACATGAAACGCCGGCCTCCCACCCCCGGCTGACATTGAAACCACCCACACTTTACGACCAGCGGGAATTAAATGCTGCGTTTTCTTTAGTGAAGATTATTTTTTCCCACCCTGAACGTTTCTCAAGTTTAGTTTTTACTACATTTCGATGAGTTGGCGCTCTGTAGGAAAGACGATTGTGACAATTACATGACCTCTCCCCCTCCCGCTGACATGTCCTAGTAGATGTCATCCCCCTATTTCCATAACTGAGTTAAGGCAGCCAATCAGAATCCGCTGCCCTGCTCTCTGACCCCGCCCGCTCTGACCGTGTCCCTCCCCCAGCTTCTTTCCCGGAGGAGGTGGGCGACGGGGTGCCCGTGACCGAGGAGGAGGTGAAGTCACTGCTCTACAGGCCGCAGGAGGGCGAGTGGGGCGTGCACACGCGGGACGACGACTGCGAGCGGGTGATCCACGGGATAGACGAACTTCTGACGCTGGGTACGTCCCTCCCTCCGACAACATCTCAGTTTGATGGGAGATGTCCATTTAATGAACAAAAGGACAAGGGGCAGAAAAAGTCCTACTTTTCACTGTTAATGAACTTGGGTCACCCATGAGCAGCCGATATCTATATACTTAAGTGTGTGCAGTTACCTCTGAGCATGTCTGAATTTTAATACATTTGATTGTAATAAAGAGACTGGAGATTGATAATTAACTGAACCTTTTTTTATTTATTTTGTATAAACCAAAATGATTTCATGTTAATCGCACAAAGACCGAGATTGCACATTTCATGTAATGTGATGAAATAGTATCAGGTGCTGATGGCCGGTCCTTTTGTAAATTCCCCTGCCTGTGATTGCGACTTGACCCCTAATCCTGTCCCTAACACTAACTCAGGGTCCAGGTAGAGCCTAACCTGCCGTTGTGCACGTGTTGCTTTTGGCCAAGTGAACAGAGTCAGCTGACGGCTTCGGGGCGACCGTGAGGATCTTTGTAATGAATCTCCGTGTTTGTGCTGGTCCTCAGACTTGGCCAAAGCGTTCTCCTCTCCAGTGGACCTGAGGGATTATCCATTGTACTGCACTGTTGTGGCTTATCTCACTGACCTCAGCACCATCCGCAGGAGACTAGAGAACCGATTCTACAGGCAAGTGTCCACCTCCGTCCACCGTCCCCCTCCCCCACCACAGTCACCCGTGTAGTACTCCTTCCTTCCCCCGGTCTCTCCTCGTGAGAAGAACCTAGAACATCAAAATGGTCATCCACATTGCCTTGTGAGCAGAAATGATCCGATCGCAGTCTTTTGGCGCCGTTCAAACACGTGGCAATTAGATGGCATTTGCGCGGCCAGCGACAGGGTACATGTACCACAGCTCTGGAGTGACCTGTGTCTGCACTCCCCCCCCATACAGGCGGATCTCAGCCCTCATGTGGGAGGTGCGCTACATCGAGCACAACGCCCGCACCTTCAACGAGCCGCAGAGCCCCATCGTCACGGCCGCCAAGATGGTGACGGATGTCCTGCTGCGCTTCATCGGGTAGGACACGGCCACCTACGGCCAGTCACACGCACTCCTCCGGGATGACACACGAACGTCATCATCATATCAATAATCGATAGATAGATAGCGCTCAATATTCTGTGTCTGTGTCTCTGTCAGGGACCAGAGCTGCACAGACATCCTGGAGCTGTACCACAAGGTCAAGATGGAGATGAGCAGCGAGGCTGAGGAGGTGAGGGAGGGTCGTGGGGGGGGGGTGGGGGGTGGGGGAGCGATTTGGGCGGGTTGCGGGGAGTGCGGTCATGGTGACATTGAATAGATTGGATTGAGGAGGCCGATGTGTTTAGTGTGGCTCTTAATGTCCACATTTCTGGCTTTGGCAGGAGGTGGACGTGGACGTGGACTCGGACACTCCTGGGACCTCCACTGGTCACCGGGTGGGTACAGCCAGACCAGCGGCCGATTGAGCAGTTCTCAGCCGGTGTTTGGCTCTTATCTCGGACCCACCTGCATGGCTGAAGTGCAGTCCATGTATTCCGAGCTCGCTGCTGACGCCAGGGTCCGGCGGTTTCCCGAATTGCGGCAGATTCGCCAATTTTGCCAGGATTGAATCTCAGAATGGAATTCTTATTGAGGCTTACGTTAAGATAATTAAATAATTAAAGTTGTGATGTAGCTACAATGCCCCCAAGATAACGCAGGCAGAAACGTGGTTCAGTGTGTCACTATAACAAAGTATTTTTGTTTTCTAAACCGGTCCATGATAATGGAGTAATGGGAGTATTTCATGCAGGGCTTTGACATTTCTCCCTCCCTCTCCTCGGCTTGTGACAGCGGGCCCAGTCCTCTCCAAAGAAGCGCGGGGTGGTGCTGGACGTGCGGGCGTGGCGCGGGCAGTGTTCCGAGCTGCTCCGCCGCATGTTGGACAGCACCGATTCAGAGCCCTTCCGCCAGCCCGTGGACCTCTTCGCCTATCCGGTAACCCATCATGTCCTTTCGGTGTCGCTGCTACATTACAGCAAAATGCAGACCGGAGCCGTGGTCACCACAGGGTCGGGGTCAATTCTGAACTGAATTGAGAATGGATGGAAACATCCAAAAATTTTGAGTTGGAATTGAATTTGGTGGAATTTAGTGTACTTCCTTTGATGTCAGTGAAATTCCATTTCGGTGAAATTAATTTGGAATTGATCCCAACCCTGTTTTACAGTGTGGCCACTATGCTACAGCGGTAATCCTCACTTCTGATTACTGGAGCGGCGTGTTATGTGTTACTTATGTTGTGTTGTGAATTTTTGTTACAAATGAAGTTTGGTGGTCATATTTACTACACTTCGTCAAATGACTAGAAACCAAAAAAATGGCTATTGCACACAATGCAAATTTGAAAAATGCTACTGTCGTTGGCAGAAGTTCAATTGTGGAGTTTGTAAAAAAAAAAATTGTAAAAAAATTACATTGTTTTTTAAATCTCAAATCACTGGAAAATCAGACTGGCGTTCCTTCAGCAAAGTGGAAGGTATTTGCAGCCACCGGCGGTTTTGAGCTGAGCCTCCATTCCCCTCTCTCCCTCTCCCAGGATTACAGAGATATCATCGACACGCCGATGGACTTGGGCACCGTTTCGGAGACGCTGGCCGTCGGGAATTACGAAAACCCTATGGAGTTTTCCAAAGACGTCCGGCTCATCTTCAGCAACTCCAAGGCCTACACCCCCAACAAGAAGTCCCGGGTGAGCCCTGGAGAACGCCCTGCTGGCAGGCAGACAGACATTCTGACAGGAGCAACCACCTTCCCTGTCGGTCTGTCAGTTTAACGGTTTAGGGCAGCTGACACATTGTCACGCGTCAGTGGGCCTTTTAGCATTTTCTGAAAAGGGGGCTGATTGCGCGCGGCGTTCATTAAAATGGATGGTGCGGCTCTCTTCCTTTGATGGGGCCTGGCTTTTGATCCCTCGGTGAGTCAGCAGGCGGATGAAAGCCCTGCAGAGTGGGGAGGGGTGGGGGGTGTTGGCGGAGGGGGACGTAGTGTTTGTTTGCTTTGTTTCAAGAGCCCACACCTTCGGGCTGCCTCTGAGTCAGCCTGCTCCTGTGTGCGAGGGAGGAAGTCTCCGCTAATTGCGCTGCGCCGCGCTGGTCACCTTTTGACCAGAGCCCTGACCATGAAGACGCAGAGATTTTACTGGTTAGGAGGACTCGTTTCGTGAGCAGCGAGCAACACCACTCCAGTGCGGAGTTCTGGGTGAAAGCGCTGCTACCGCCGTCGTCAATAAACTCCTTGTCACTGGTGCTAGCAATCCTTTAGCAATGCATTGATCTACTGGTGCATCATGGATCGGTGGGGACAAAAGTGTAATGAGCTGAGAGCTGGACATAATTAGGGAGACTGCCAGCACCGGGAAATGGTTAAATAACCAGTTTCTCCATTTTTAGGGATGTTTGAGCAAAATGATAATCCAATACAAGAATAGTGAAGTAATATGGCATGGCCCCATGATGTACACACTATCAGCCGAACTCGCACTCTGCAGTCCAGGCAATGAATTTGCCTATACAGGGTTTCAAAGTGTATGATTGACATTCACATCCTTAAAACGGGAATGAGGAAGTTCTATTTTTCTTTCCCTATCAATTAATTGAGCACTAAAACTCAAACTTGGGTCTCGTCTGTATTCACGAGAGAGCAGAAATGCTTACTCAAACTGTATAGGGCGCCTCTTTCTGTGTTGTTCTCTTGCACAGCGCCGCTTTGATTTGGGAATCGTGATGTTGGTTTTTGAGGAAGGGCTTCCTCGGGGAGGATGATGTTGTGACATATTGGTTGATGCCGTGGTTGTTTTCATTCCAGATCTACAGCATGACCCTGAGCCTGTCAGCCTTCTTTGAGACACAGATCCTGTCCATCATCTCAGACTTCAAGTCTGCCGTGCAGAACCAGCGGCGGAGTCGGCAGAGACTGAGCTACCGCAAGCGTCTGCGCAGCAGCAGCAGCTCCCCCCCACCAGCCGGCCCTCCAGGTGCGCCCTGAGAGCCCGTCCGCTCTTCCGCTAACTGCTTCCCTAATGAGAGTCATACACCCCATCCACTTTCCTGCTGTCCCCTCCTTAACAACCTTCATACACCCCATCCACTTTCCTGCTGTCCCCTCCCTAACAACCCTCATACACCCCATACACTTTCCTGCTGTCCCCTCCCTAACAACCTTCATACACCCCATACACTTTCCTGCTGTCCCCTCCCTAACAACCTTCATACACCCCATCCACTTTCCTGCTGTCCCCTCCCTAACAACCTTCATACACCCCATCCACTTTCCTGCTGTCCCCTCCCTAACAACCTTCATACACCCCATGCACTCTCCTACTATCCCCTTCCTAACAACCTTCATACACCCCATACACTTTCCTGCTGTCCCCTCCCTAACAACCTTCATACACCCCATCCACTTTCCTGCTGTCCCTTCCCGAACAACCTTCATACACCTGTCCACTTTCCTGCTGTCCCCTCCCTAACAACCTTCATACACCCCATCCACTTTCCTGCTGTCCCCTCCCTAACAACCTTCATACAGTCCATCCACTTTCCTGCTGTCCCCTCCCTAACAACCTTCACACACCTACCCACGTTCCTGTCTTTCCATATCGACCTTCGTACACCCCGTCTACTTTCCTGCAGCCCCCTCCCTAGTGACAGATCTAGGTTATCCCTCTGTCCTAGATGAACAGAACTTCTTCCTATTCCTCCACCCTCAAGGAATGCCTCTGGCCTTACACCCATCCCACTCCTGTTCTGCACCTTCCTCATTATTCTCGGAGGCCCCAGAATAATGGGTCCCTCCTTTGCGTGCCGTCCATCTCCAGGGACTGGTACCTGTAGCTTGAATCTCATCCTCTGGTCTGATGTACTGTTTTTGTCTTTTGTCTGTTTTCAGCCCTAAAGGGAAGCACAAGTCAGGGAAGACCCATTCGAAATCAACCTCAAAAACCCCTCTCCCTGCAGCCAGGAGCCGATCCAGAAGGTCATCTCAAGGTAAGAGACTGAGACTCGGGTTCTCCTCATGGCAATGCCCACGGGATTGCAAAGTAGGACAGTGGGTGACGATGACATCGATGTCCCGCAGCATCGGAAGCCAGCGGCTCGGCGATGCCGAGGATGACGGGGACAGCCAGCCCTCCTCCAGTTCTGGGACCGGAACCCGACACAGTGGCCCCGGGGCAGACAGAGTGACACGAAGCCGAGCCACGCCCGTTAAGAGCTCAGGTACGACCGACGCAAGGACACCACAGGGTCTTGGAACTATTCTTTTTGTCAACTATGGAGTCTAGAAAATACTTTACTCAAAATGGTTCGCATACTTTTACCCTTTGCAATTATATGCAATAGAACTAGGCATGGGACGGTATGAGATTTTGACTTAATGATAACCTTGGGAAAAAATACAGCGGTATACCATTACCATGGTATTAGCGCGGCGGCGGCGCACCTCTAAAATCTGGGTAAAAAAACTGATTTTTTTTAACGATTTCTTTTATTTTAACAGAATATTTGTTCAATATTTTTGTAAACTTTATACTGTAAAACTATTATTTGCTGAATTGTGGGCTGTTGTGCAGGTTTTGAAGCGGTTGTACCACCGCTGCTACTGCTGCCCTAAAAAGAAGAAAAATAAAGACATGTTAACGTAACCTACAGTTATCGTTAACTGTTGCAAAAACGTGTGTGCTTTGGTAATATATATATAATAAAATATAAACTATGATTTACTACATAATGAGGCAAACAAACTGTCTGGGGCTACTCTCTGCGCACATACAGAACGTTTGCTCAATGACGTTAGGGGGGAAAAGCTAGCTGATGATGGGAGTTAGCTAACGTTAGCTAGCTAGTAATCAGCTAGCTTTAACCCCCTAACGTTACTTCACTGAGCGAACGTCTTGCCGTGTTATCTGCCTTGCTAACTATCCTATAGTATTTATTTCACTAATGTTAGCTAGCAAGGCACCTAAGTATTGCTAAAGACTACGTTACCTTGAACTTGGCTAGGAGTGCTGGGTGGTGATCCTGGAGATGCGTTATCAGGTTTGAGGTATTGCCTCCTCTTGCTGCCACGCTTCTCAGGCATGTTTTACATGTTGGGGCACCTTCCTCCTCCAAGTTGCCTTCTGTGTTTTTCTTGTATCCAAAATATTCCCATACTGCTGATTTAGTCTTTTTGGACGGGGGATACAGTTCGGGTGGTTCACCTCCTATTTCGAACCTGGCTGCCATGACTGAATCAACCTGGAGCAGATGACAAATCTCACTGACTCCACAACTGACTCCGCGCGCAATGCCGCCATAAGTAGAATTCTGCACCAAGTGAAATTCGGAATCTCAATTACCTTAGGTTCGTTTTCGGGGGGGTGCATAGATTTTCGGCATAGAATTATTTATTTTTTTCTTCTTTTAATAAAAAATACCGTAGAGCATATACCGTGGAAACTAAATGTTTGTAGTTAGTTATACCGTGGCCTGTTATACCGTGGTATACCATTATTACGGTAACCGTCCCATGCCTAAATAGAACTCTTTGTTTGACATTACTTTTAAAACAGATTCCGATGCAGCAGGATGATAATGCGTATTTGGTTTGTTGACAATGTATATTGATTGGCTTTCATTTCTAATCTGTGGCTGGGACACGAGTGGGTCCTGAGACGCATTGGGAATCACTGATCTTGTGAACTGCAAATGGCTGCTCATTTCACAATGATTTCCGTTTGCATAACTGCACCTAGAGTAAGTGAAGCGCAGTATCGGGGGGTGATGTGAGGTGTCGTTTGTCCTCCCCAGCAGAGTTGCTGAGCAATGGTCCCCTGACCAACGGCGCCGGACGGGCCCTGACCACGGCCACCCGGAGGCGACTGGGCCTGCGGACGGAGGAAGGAGCGCCGTCCGGCAAGTCCAGCAAGTCCAGCAGTTCCTCCTCATCCTCCTCCTCGTCATCCTCTTCGTCTTCCTCGTCGTCGTCGTCGTCCTCCTCGTCATCGGACAGTGAGAGCAGCTCGGAGTCCGATGTGGCGGAGTTTGTGGACGGCGGAGACCACGACTACAGCAAAGCCCCCCGCCTGCGGCCGCGGCACAGCGCCGAGGGAGCCGAGGGCGCCGCGCCCGCTGGCGGGAAGAGGAAGAGGACGAAGGACGATGAGGCGGCGAGGGGCGGAGCCAAACGAGCCAAACTGGAAGAGCCGGAGCCCCAGCAGGAAGAGGAGGAGGAGGAGGAGCCGGAGGAGGAGCCAGAGGAGGAGGAGGAGCCGGAGGAGGAGGAGGAGCTGGAGGAGGAGGAGGAGGAACCAGAGGAAGAGGAGGAACCGGAGGAGGAGGAGGAAGAGGAGGAAGAGGAGGACGAAGAAGCGGAGGATCAGGACCAGAGCGTGGCACAGAGGAAGCCACAGGCGAGCCAGAAGCCGGGCCAGCGTAAGTCCGCCCGGGTCAACACTCGCAACCAGGGCCGGCGGACAGTGCTTTACAACGACGACTCGGAGGACGACAGCCTCGCGCCCAGCGAGGACCCGCTCAACCTGGGCATGTCCCGCTCAGGGAGGGTACGCCGCATGACCGAGAAGGCCCGGGTCAGCCACCTGATGGGGTGGAACCACTGACCCCCCCTCTCCCCCCCCCCTGCCAGCCTCCCACTCCTCCTGTTTTTTCCTGCCACCCTACCTTACCGACCTGTTGTGATTACCTGACACTTTACTCAAAATGGATTGACTACATTTATACTGCAGGGATTTATTTTATTTTTTTCTTGTAAATGTTTTTTTTTTATTTTAATTATATTTTTGGCTTGTGTAGGAGACAGTTTACGACTTTTCAGCCGGCAGTGGTGCTCTCACATTCTCGCCGACAAAGCCCTCACAGGTCTTCGGAGTTCCTCATTAAAGTGGATCCCCCAGCTTTCCCACACCCGCCTTACTGCACTCCAAGGCCTTAAAACCATTATTTTTCACCCCCCACTCTCACCCCGTCCCTTTCAGGTCCTCTCCATGCAAGTCCCAGGGATACCAAAAATGTACGCTCATATATTTATTTTTCAAACGTGGTGCAGTAATTTGGTTTTCTTTTTCTCAGTGTAGAGATTCGAGCCTCGTTCTGTCCATCTTCGGGTGTCAGTGCTTCCCTTAGTCGTCAGTCTGGCTGTTTGGACATCAGTCTAATCCCCATTTCATGCCTCTTGGCCGCCTGGGCCATTGCGGCTGTAGTGTATGCTGGGCAGTCTCAGGGGTATTGACCCCTGACGTTTCCGGCCAGGTGCTTTTTAATCTCTTCCCCAGTGCGTTCCTGGAAAGATGTGCAGGTTTGCAGTGTTTTAATTCTTCCTTTTAAGAGTCCGATGGCGTGCAGTCTTACATAGAGCTGAGTAATCAATTGATATTCCCCTCAGCTACATGCCACTGGTACATGTGTGTTGCTCTGAGACTTGGCTCAGCCCCACGGAGAGCTACGAATCATGGAGAAAAGACTATTTGAAGTCAAGGTTTTTATACAGCTTGGCTCCATTCATTTTAGCGCTGGTGATTGATGTCATTCTTGATGCTCAAAAGCTTATTTCCTTTGTGGCACTGGTATTAAGTCCTGCTCCTCCCCCCCCCCCCAAATCAGTAGCATGATGCATTATGGGATTTTTTGGAAGAGGCTCGCCATGTGCCCCTTTCTCACTTCCACCTCATGCTGAAACCGACACTTTTTACTATAGAAATATTTATATTTTTTACACTATTGTATTATACACTTTGCAATCAATTCCTACCATAATGATAAATGTAAAGACAAAGTTTGCACAATACTATCAACTGTTTGTGGCAGCTGGAACACAAAGACGCCTCTGAACTGAACTGGGCTCCGTGGCGACCTGCCTTTTTTTATTTCTCTCCACACCGGGACACTGGCGAGCAGAAAGCCGTGGCCCGCTGAATACTCCACAAGCTGTCTGAACAGCAAAGGACTGTTATTCCGCGCAACTCGGAACCACCTCTGACAAACGGTGCCAACTCCCAGACCCCCTCGGAGGACACGGCCAGGGCAGTCCATTTCCAGCACCCTTCTGTTTCGGCCTCGACCATCAAAGATGAGCCGTTCTTTTGCCGCCATTTGGAAATCCCCCTCGCCCCGCCTGTCTTCGTGGTGTAGCCTAAGATTGGGCCAGGACCAGCATTATCGACAAACTTCCCAATATCAATGCCGCAGGGAATCAAAAGGACATTAATATTGGGCCAGTACTTTTTACTTTTGTCCCTAATTACTATGTGTGTTCTGGGATGCTTTGCCTCTCCATGTAATGGATGCTTTATGGACTTGCGTCTAGACGCCACACTGGTCGAGTGCAAGTTCAGCAGTAACGTCTTTTCTGGGTGTGACAAGCTTGTATGCAAGGTTTTTTTTAATTTTTAATTTTTTTAATTTTTTTTTCTATTCTGTTTTGTTTTGGGGGGGGGGGTTTCTACACATTTTTGTTGTGGTTTGTTTCATTTTTTTTTCAAAAGCAAAACAAAATAAAGGAGCAAGAACATGTTTCTCCAATCAGTCTGGTCTCTGTTCCCGTCCTGGGCCGTCGGTCACGCTGGGCGCTTCTCCACCCCAGGGCGACCGATCAGCAGCTGTGTAGGTGCAGGGAATTCTGGGTTGCTCTGCTTGCCATCGAGGTAATGACTTATGTGACGAGCACGGCCAGACCTGAGTGGAATTGGAAACCACAAACACCTGTGGCCCTCGGCGACGAAGGTCGCCTGCCACTGAGACCGACGGCCAGAGCTTCTTGTCAACGGGTTCTGATTTAGCTTCTCTTCGATCACGATTTTGAAAATGATTTTTTCCCCTTTCCTGCATTAAAAAGGCTTGTGTTCTTGTATGTCTTGAAGGTTGGAAAATGATTATGTGGAAGAGTGCATAGATGTCTAGTTTCTGCACAGAAGCATTTAGTTTGGGTGATGGGTGTATTTTGGGATAGACCAGCACAGTGTGTCCTAAGAGTTATTGAGAACGTTGTGTTTTTTTGTTTCTTTTTTTGTTTTCTTGTGAAATGGGTTGTAGCATTCCTTGTGCTAGCTCTGAGCCAAGTTGTTCCCACATTTGTTAGAATGGATGTGTGGGACACCTGCAAGAACTGGGCAGTACCATCTATTCTGGGGGGAGGTGAGTGTGGCTTAAAATGATTTTGGTGTGATTGCCTCACCTGTGTTCTATAAACCACAATATAAAGGCTTTGTGACTAAGGGAAAAATAGATATAGGGTTGTGTCGAGTTTTGCTTAGTAATTTGAGCTTCAGGGGTGGGATAGTGCTGCAGTTATGAAATGAACACGAGGTATCCAGTGAATCGGTGTGATGCTGTTGACCCATATCGGTAGATATAATTTGCGCAGATTGGTCTTTAGCGGTCAGTCTTGGGCGGTTTGTGTTGTGAAGTATTGCACAAGTGTAGGTGCATTGTAGCCCCGCCCCAGAGTGAAGTCTTTTTTTTTTATTCTTCTTTTTTGTGGGTGCCCAGAAGATGCGCGACTGTCGATGGGCATCTTCCGAATTCTGGGAGGCCAGGGAAGCGCTTGTCGTGATGAGCAAGGTTGCTTGAACAATCTGACTGTTTCTAGGATCCGAGCATTATAAGTCACCTTGTTTACAGAACTGTTTTTTGTTTTTGCGTGTGTCTGAACCATGAGTATTTGTGGTTTTTAAATTTTTTTGTACCCATTTTTTTTAGTTTGGATTTGACCTTTTCTCCAGCTTTTATTTGTGTATTATTCAGAAATATTTTGTCTTGTTTTGTTATTCAGGGAGTCTGCCTGGCGTTGCATTATGACTAAATAAGGGGAGTGTTTGAGAGGACTGAGTTGATGCCCGAGGACTACATGCAGATTGAGATCTTTCTCATTCCAGCCTGGCCTTGTGCTGTTGGACTCGCTGTTTAGATTCACTTCTGCCCAGCTGTTTGGCCATTCTAGCTCCAATGCTACCTGTCCAGATTGCAAATTTGTTGTAATTCAGGGACACATTTTGAATTGGTTTTGGGAAGGTCCCAACCCAGCCCTACATGCGCTGCATGGTTGAATTGAGTCCCTTCAAGGCACACTCAACTCAGTGTCCCCGGTCCTTCAGTAACTCAGTATTTATTATATGCCGTGTCTGTGCACATGGATTATATGGCTAATCCTTACAAGCATCTCCACCGATTATTGTGCCACGTTGCAAGTGCCACCCGCAGGCGTTTGTGTTCTTCAGTGCAGATTCCCTGACAAGTCCTTGTGAGTTACCGATGACTGATTCAGAAGCATTAGGTTACCATGTTTTGGGGAAGGATCTTGGATGGACCTTAAAGGAGAATTGCACCCAGATTCTGTTATTTGGTACTTTTAATTGTATGTCTAATGTTCTCTTGAAAATTACCAGCTTGAAATAACTTTTTATATTGCAAATTGACCTCTGTAAATTATTCAAATGAAACGCTGTTCTTCGGAGCAGATTTTAATCGATATACCCTTCCGTAAGTGTTCAGGGCTTTTCATCATATCAAATGATGGCTTCTTGGTGGACATCTCTCCTTCCAGAGCGAGTGTTCTGTAGTCCTGTCTCAGAGATGTTTTGATCCATGTTTCAGTACGACTTTAGGAGATCCTTCCCGCTCTTTTGACCGTCAGTGTGTTGTCCAGGGCCCTTGGCAAACTGCTATCACAGTGTACAGGAGAAAGACAGTGTTTGTAGAAAAACATTGGACGCCATTAAAAAAATGTGTATTTCATCATGTCTCTTGCTGTCTTAAGCTGTTAAAACTTAATCACAGCTGTTCAGGCACTTTTAAATCGGTTCCTGGCTTCAAATTGCTGCTTGGCTTCATATGACGTCGGGGGCATTGGTCATGACGTTACTCCGACATCAGTTTTTAGAGTTGTAAAGACTTATTGCACTAGTGAGACGGTATGATGATGATAGTGATAATTACGATGGTGATGAAGCTGGTGATGATGAGGAAGCAGGCAGGCAGAAATATGCAGAAGTCAATAGACTTTGGTGAAGGGGTAATCCCGACATGCATCCATAGCTCGTACCACAAGGGGGCAGTCATCTTTCCTGAACACTGACCCCTCACCCTCTGTTCAAGGTGCTAAACACGGCAGCAGCTTTTATTTCCTGAGCCGTGAGATCCCGCCAGCCTTACCTTGCAAGCCAATGCAACCAGGCATCTGAAACACACACACACACACACACACACACTTATATGAAGGCTGTTGGACATTATCTCATCTTGATCATTTGTGCACAAGCCACTTAAGAATGTACAACATGGGCTCCATTTGTCTCCCCATTTTTTTAAATGTCAATTGTTTTTTAGACCGAATTCTTATTTGCTTAGTGGGTCAGACCTGAGAGCTCTTCCCCCCTCCCCCACGTAAATTACATGAACTTTCAGTGACAAACTACAATAATGCAAATATTATACTCAAGTAATCCTGTAAAATGGTGTCCTCTCAAAACTGTTGAAAATTGAATTTCTGTCCAGACCCCAAGTTCTGGAAGCAATAAGTCCTTTCTCTGTCTGGAAGTACAGGTGCTGCTGTCTACATCTTGAGGTGTTTCCCATCTGGTCTTGGTTTCATGATTGCTTCGGGGTTTCCCCCCACGGCAACCTGTGAGGAGGACTGTGTCCCAGGAAACATCAGTTTGCCAAAATCTCTCCCCTTTAGCCCATCTCTCAGGACCCTTTATTAGAAATCACACGTTCAGGGAATCTAGTTCAATTGCCATTACGGCAGACCAAATGTTATAGTTATATGCAATGAGGGTAGTGGCTTTTTAGTTGAGGTCTTTTTTTTTTTTTTTTTTTTTTTTTTTCTTAATGTAAGCAAAAAAAATTAAGACATGATAATAAAGAAAACCTGTACATTTTTGTAAAGTTCATTTTGATAGAGGCTCTGATTCTAATTGAGTGTATAATGTACTTTGTAGCTGGTTTCCATGTTCACTGGTAGACTTAATAAAACTGGTAAACCCCGTCACAGAACTGTGTCCATCTGCCTCCTCTTTTTTTGGGGGAAAAAAAACCCCTGCAGCTTTGTGTTAACAGATTCTCATGACTAAACTTGTTTATGTATTAATTCCATCCATAAAAACAAAACTTTGACCAAATATCAGCACCAAATAACTGTTGTGTATATGTTGCTCTGTAACCCAAGAATATGCCCAAGAACCATGCTACTATCCCCCCTCCCCCATTCATTTTAGTGGGGCTGCAATGTGAGGTTGAAAGCCATATCTCGCAACAGCTATTGTTGTTGTTCACGCCTAGCAGTCTCTAGTGCTACGGGCATCACACAGACTGGGGAGTTCCTTCATACCAGATTTGTTTTGTTTTCCTTATTGTAGAACCGTGGTTTCAGCCCCTGTTTACATACATGGGTCCATCGCCACTTCAAGATGTTCTAATTGCACTGTAGCAGGTGGCACAGTTTTCTAATCAATTAGAATTAAATCCAGGGGTTCCGGAACCAAAGGACGTCATCATATTGTCTGTCACCAGGAGATGAAACACTTTGATGTGGATGACTTATCGCGCTCTTTGTGCCTGTGCGTAGCCTATCCAGATAACAGTGATCGCAAGAGTGTTACAGATGTGGTACGCAGCTGCCTGCAATGATGTCTATCGCTGTATTACTGCGCTGATCTCTTGTGCGAACTATGATTGTTCCTACCATGTATTTATGCACATCTTGTAAGTCGCTCTGGATAAGAGCGTCTGCTAAATGCTTAAAATGTAAATGTAAAATGTTGTGACACTTTCCCAAATGGCCTTAAATGACAACAGTACCAATGATAAAGTTAAGGAACAGCCTATTATGTTCAACAGTTGTAGTGAACACTACTGTATTATCGCAGCACTCCACAGCCATAGTAGGTCATGTAGTATAGGCTATAGAAGCAGAGATGCATGGGGTGTTCAGGTCCAGGCATGATGGAGTGCTGGATACTCTAGACTAGGTAAATGACAAGCCTAGATTCGCTTGATTGACTGCTTTTTCATGAACGGTAGTGTTTTCTGTAGACCTAAGGACTGCATTTAGATAATATTTCTGCAGATTTTCTATCACAATTTTGGTTAATCTGCGATTAATTACATGTATACTCCCATGCCAAAGTTATGTTTCGCTGTGTATTTCTTTTAAAAAATTAAATTAGCAGGGGGCATATGTAGCTTTTGAGAACTTCAGAATTTCATCAGTCATCAGAATTTATGATGGAATTAGATGAATGAAAATGACCACAAGCAGTCCACTACAGAGATTCAGTCACAGAATTTCATTTGTCACAGTTCCTTAGCGAGCTCTGCTCCACAGTGCTGTAGATAGTGTTGTTTATTGTGTTCTCTGGATCACTATCTTTGAAACTTTCATCAGTTGAAATGATCATATGGTAATGGCATGAGCCATCTGCCTGCAGTAGGCGGCAGGTTCGCTGATGCACTCAAACTTGCCCGTACGTCGGCTGCGTTCCCTCCACTTCCGCCACACACCTGCTTAAGAGCGAAAGTGATACGCTTGCATTAGACAATATGACTAAGCAATCTTGCGTGTGTGCATGTGCGTGGCTGTCAATATTTGCAGGAATCTTGGAAAGGGTGCAGGAAGTGGAGAGACCGTGTGTTGGAGGGCGTGGATGACGCACACACTGCACTCTTGTATTCTGCTGGTTGGGGAGTGAGGGCGCCGGAGGTAAGGTGAGCTCCCGAACGGCACAAAACCCAGGAGCAGGAGATGAGGGACCGACTGCACGAGCTCAGGTTTTACGACAACGACGAGGCCTTCCCGGACTTGGAGGTCCGGATCCCCGGCTACGTGAATGCGGGCTACCGGGAGGAGCATCAAGCGGCGCTGGAGGACTTCTTCAGGGAAGTGTCCCAGCTCTCAGCGGGACTGGACAAGCTCCACGAGCTCTCGGAGGAGATCCGTGGCAAGCAGGAGCAGGTCCTGTGCAGCACCTCCAAGGACGAGGTGTGCGGGGAGAAAGAGACCCTGGCTCGGCTGAAGGAGGAGTTCTCCCGCCAGGCGAGATCCATCCAGGACAGCCTGGCCCGCATGAAGGAGCGGGAAGCGGCGGCGGCGGCGGGAGACGGCGCGGCGGGCCGAATGCGGCGGTGCCAGTTCAACGCCCTGCTGCGGCGCCACACGTGGGCCATGGGGCGCCACTACGCCTGGGAGACGGAGTACGTGGCGCGCCTGCGCGAGCAGATCGCCCGGCAGACCCAGCTGGCCGGGCTGCGGCTGGACGAAGAGGAGATCCAGAGGCTGGCCGAGAGCCCCCACGCGCCGCGCCTCGTGGGCTCCGACATCCAGGCTCTGGAGGCCCGCCGGAGCCTGGCCCTGGTCCAGGAGAGGCAGCAACAGCTGCTGGCTCTGGAGGAGCAGGTGGGGGAGCTCCACAACCTTTTCCTGGCCCTGGGGGCCATGGTGTCGGAGCAGCAGGACCAGCTGGACCGCATCGAGTACAACGTGCTGCGCACCGTGGACTACGCGGGCGAGTCCTCACGGGAGATGAACAAGGCGCTGCAGTGCAAGCAGCAGTCCCAGCTGGCTGCCCTGGCCTCTGCCGTGCTGGCACTGTGCACCTGCTGTGGGTGCCTCTTCTGTATGTCCCGATCCTAGCGAGCCAACAAACAGGACGTGTCCCCATTGGACTAACGTGTGACCGCAACCCGGGCTGCGATCTCTACGTCGGACACCTTGCGTTGGACATACGATGAGCCCCTCGTTCCATCGGCAAAGAAACCTGGGCGATTTCAAGGATTCGCTTATGTTGTCTCTGTCTGCTCATGGTGTGAGCACAAAACAGTGAGACACTGTGAGACACACAGTCGTGTTATTTACAATGACACATTGTTTTTGCCAGAAACCAGGATTTAATATTCAAGACAATATGTTAATAATTCATATGGGGAGGGAGGAGGGGACAAGGTGTATGTTGAGACAGTTTGGCATGGATCATTTTATTGCCTAGCAATTTATTATTGTGGACTTAAGCCCAGCTGACGAGAGATCACGTCGACTTCATTACAGCTTCCTTGGATAGCCAGAAGGTGACCTCACCTGTTGTTAATGTCCTGTACATGAAGGGTTCGATCAAGGGTTTTGAGTCCGCTCTTGTTCAGGTGTGAGTGTGCATATGTCACACCGTGTAGTCACATCTCTATGCAAGTTGGAAGTGTTTGAGTGTGTTTCTCCATGTGTGTTTTTCATCCCTAGGCGTAACAAGTGTAGGAGGGGGAGCATATGTTCAAAACATTCATAACAGTGGTTCTGTTCTTACTGCTTTGGATAAAAGTGTCTGCTAAATAGCATAAATATCTGCCCCCCCAATCATTTGTAGATATAAAACATTGCTTTCATCTGGTTTCTTCTTCCACTAGTGGAACTCTCAGGTTCATGTTTTATTTTCTCTTGCTGTCTAGTGGCCCGTCCACTCTCCTGGATGACCGGCCATGTGAGTTACTGCGTCACCTCTTGCGTCAAGCTGGAAATGAGCCACTTGCTTCATTTGCGGCATGAATATTTTAAAGCAGCCCCTGTGCCCATAAAAATAAAGTACTCTCCGATAACCAAGACTCAAAACAGGGATGCATTTCATTTCAAGTTTTTTTTTTTTTTTTTGATTACTTGCATACAAATGCGATCTCCAGGGAATGAAGTCCGGCGAATGGGCAATCCAAGCAAGCAGACAAACACATTCATGGCCTTGTTCTTGAGGTATAAAACGGACTCCGCTGCTCATAACTTTCTCGGAATTGAGACGCTCTAAATGTGAATTATAGGCAGAAAATAATATATTATCATTGAAGAGGCTATGAACCCCCCCCTCCCCCAATTCACTTTAGACAATCTCTCTTTGGTTATTTATGACTGCTGTTATTGTAGATAGAGCAGGCATTGCAAGTACAAGGTTTTTGGTTTGTCATTGCCGCCAGGCCTGTATTAGCATTCTCAATTGTGTCAGTGCGTCAGGAGTTTAAGTGGTGAGATATTCTGATGGGGTTTCATCTATTTTGTGTTCTAATGCCAAATGTTTTGTTGCGCATAACCCACATACAAAAGATCAGTGTTACAGAACTTCTATTCATTCACCATACCTTATTTTTGAACATTTCGCATATTAAAGATCCAGATCCAGAAGTGAAGCGGTTAACTTTATTTCTCCTGTATACACTTCTGCGGCATGATGCTTGTTCTGTTTGGCTAAGGTGGTGTCAGGCCGTGCATTTTAGCCTTGAGATATTTTAGCCAGGAGGTAAAGTGTGGTAAACCACTTCCCCCAAAACACGCCTTTGTCAAATTACTGGAAAAAGCATGTGATGCAAGGAATAAGGAAATAAATGATCTCTATGAGGACAGCTGATATGCTTTTGGCAGGCTGACATTCTTTTATTGTGATACCAATGGTACAGGAGAGGCCAGGGAACTGCTCCTTTCTCTAGGGTGTGTATGTGTATGTTTTTTATGCGCGGGGCTCTATACTTGGTATTTTATGTATTCTATACTTTATGCACAAGGCTCTATGCATTTTTGTTTGTGTTGTCTATAGTACTGGTTGTGTTTAGAGACATGGCTGCCTTGTGCCAGTAGGGGGCAGCATCACCTACTAATCACCTTCTGGGTGGTATGCCTTTCTTCTCAGAATTACATTTAATTCCCCATGGCTTTTTTCAGGAATCTTATTTTGAGATTCCTAATATCCTGATTGACGTATATTATGAAAAGTAGAGTTCACACTTGTTTGTAGAACATGTATTTTGTTGTATGAAACTACTTCACATTATCACGAGGAGTGTATGGGAGGGAACAAGTCTTGGTTTTATCTTTGTGAAATTATCAAAGCATTTCAAATATCATGGCATGATACTGTTGTGTTCCACATGGCTTAAAGGTCAGTGCACGTGCTTCATATACTGTACCTCAAAAGGAAATGGCAACCAGCACTTCAATTAATATATTTTTGGCAATAATGTCAGGTAGAACCATATAAATCTCTCATAACATAACTTAAAACTCCATCCTTTTGCACTGAAGGTACTGTCATGATATGGCCGTGGTGAGGGAGTGAAGTTTAGAGCTTCTGACAAGACCATGTCTGTGTTCGTTGTCGGTGACCGGGAGGTTATCCAACGAATTACAGGAGACCTGGCATCCTAGGTCACGGTGTTGCAGTCTGACCACAACCATGGGAGGTCTACAAGACCATGTGAAAGAGATTCAAAAAGGAGGTTAAAAAGACAGGAAATCTCTGAAAAGAACCTTGAATGTTGCATTCACAGTTCAAAAACAAGGGAAGAGAGGCTGCTCTTGAGGGTGTCCAGATAATAATGTGCCTAGCCCGAGCTAATAGGACAATATTTTGGAGGAATAAACCAAAATGGTCATGGTTTTAGCTTAGAAGGGTGGAGGAAAAGTATAATGCCAAGAATCCCAAAATGATTTCCTTCAAATTAACCAGTCAAGAAAAGGACATTTTCAGAGTAGCAGATCCCATTCACGCTGAGCCATAATAGGTTGACACTAAACAAAGCATATCAATATTAGATCTTATTATTTGCCACTAATTCATATTAAATGCAACATGCAACTATTACTTGAAACTCTTAGAAAATTCCCCTCTGCTGTGTTTACAAAATGCATTCCCATCTGCGACACAATCACACCCACACCAGTTTCAGGGCCATTCGTTTACTCTCACTCTGTCTGCAGCTCTGTACAGCACGATCTGACCAGACCCCTTCAAAAAGCCACTTGAGCCATCCGTGGCATTAACATTTTCCATGTCTACCATCTGCATGCTAATTATCCCCTCTTCTGCTTCGAGTGCCGATTCTGATCGCATTCATCATTCTTGGCGAGTCCTCGCCCTCCCGCCTTTACTGCAGTTTCAACGGACCAGTTGCTCTGCAAATTTATAACCGAGATGAACTTTGCAGACTGGGGTCTTCTCTGCAAAATGTTGTCATTTTTTTCCTTTTAAAACCCAAGCCAATCATACATTTCACCCTCTGATAACTTGAGCGGAGTAACATTCCCCCGCATTTGACAGAGAGATCACTTTTATTTCCGATGTAATAGGTGAGATAATGACACCTGCATCTCTCCCAGCCAATAAAAGCAGTTCAATCATTGAAGGGGGTGTGTTGGGCCTTATCTATAGACATTGTGAGAAAGGCCATGGTGTGGTTTGTGCACTGATAGTGTGGGAGAGGAGGGTACCTAGGGTGGAGTCAAGGTACTCTCTACCAGGGACAAAATGAGCTTAAGGGACAAGACTAGGATATAAGGATACAACCAGATACAGACAAAAGGAACTATATGTGGAGTTGTCATCCGATATTAAAATCAGCTCAATCCCCAGTGTCTTGTGGGTGCAAGCCGAAGACCCCAGGTTACAGAGTACAGGTATGGAGGGTGTTGGTCTCGGCAACATGGGAGTGGCAGGAGTTGCCTTTGTTTTTCCATGTTGTGGAGGCCTTTGGAGCAGTGAGACTTTCCAGGGCAGGGTGTGAGAGTGTGGACTGTCGCCCGGAAGGTTGCTCCAAAGGCCATAATTGATTTAATTATTATTTCATTGATGTTAATTGTTAAATGATTATTCACTTACCTGGTTGTGTGTGAGAATGTGAATTGTTTGGTGTTGAGTGATGGTGATTGGGTGAGTGAATGATAGATGGGTGATTGCCTCAACGTCCCACCTGAGCCAGGCAGAAAGTAAGCCTATTTAAGAGCAGGTGGGGCAAGTGGGGGATCAGTGAGTCTTGTCATGTCATTTGTGCGTGCGTTGTTGATTGTCATTTATGTGTGTGAATTGAGAGTTGTTGGTCTTGTTGTTCATGTGAGTGTGTGCGTGCACACGTATCTTATTGTGTAATGTCAGGTGTGACGTAGTGTTGTTCGTGTGTTTCCCTGCAAGGGGGTTTCCGTGTTGGAGGATGTGGAGTCTGTGGAGTCCATTGAGTTCTGTGTCTGAGTTTGTCTACAGTGACTGAGTAGAGTGCTTCCTGTGTGTCTGGGAAAGAGAGTGAGAGGGCGCACTGAAATAGTGTCCGCCTCTCGCCCTCGGTGTGATTGGAAGAGAACTCGCACTCAGGCAGTAAGAGTATTTCTGGAAAACGGCCCGAGAACTCTCACTGAAAGAGTGCAGAGTGTCTCGGGGCTGGTTGCCAGAGAACTCTCACTGTAGTGAGGGTCTATGTGTGTTTGGGGCAAAAGAGAACTTGGAGTGAGAAGTTTGAGTGTCTCTGTGTGCATGGGTTTGGGAAGCACTTGAAAAGTCACTGGATATCTGTGTGCCTGGGGAGGTTCTTGGGGAACTCCGGTCTGAGGAGGCATGGTGTCTTGTTGAGATGTGTGTTGAGTGTGTGTCGGGACAGTGCGTAGAGTTCTACCCTGTCCCGGTAAGTATTGATGTGTTAAATGTTAAATGTGAATGTATGAAGGCGGTGTGGAAAGCCGCTGACTGTCTGTTTGTTGTGTGTTCCCCGAAAGGGGATTCCCCCCTCGGTGGAGGCGGGCTTTCATTTAGTGTTTATTTTAGCTTGTTATTTTAGTTAATTGTTTTTGCCCGAAAGCTTTGCGGCAAGTAGGGTGAAGACTTTGTGTTTGTGTTTGTTTTATTTCAACCTGCTCTCCCACTGTTTCTCTCTCCCGGGTCTGGGAGAGAGGCGGAAAAAATAAAGATCCGTTCCGTAGACCGGCAAACCCCACTCCTCTGCCAGTTCTTACCATCAGCTACTCTGCTGCAGTCCAGGGATTGTCACCTGGCGTGTGACAACAGGGTATAAACATTAGCTCAGTGGTGGGGGGGGAGCATCAGATGAGGGCAGTCAGATAACCTTTCATGACTTGAAGGGCACAGATGGCTCTCCCACTGAAGGGCAGAGTGAGTTAGAGTCAGCACTGGGAGACTGGAACAGACGTTCACCAGAGCGGAGTGGGCACGAGGTGGCACTTTAAATTGCAGTTTGTTGCAGAGTTGGACTCCCACAGGCAGGTGCTGCTGTAGGAAGTCATTACTCCAAACGACAGGGGAATCAGATCTGTTTTTTGTTATTTTTGGCTTTTATTTTTTGGTGAACCATACTTTGCACAGTGAGTCAGAGTGCTCTGTGGTAAAGTAGTGCTCTGACCACCGCCCCCCCCCCAATACTACCCAGTTTCCAGAGGGCCCAGGCAATATTATTGCTCTGACGGTGGAGAATGGGAAGGCTGATACTCTACTGCTTCGGGCATGTCACAGATTCTATAGCCTTGGATGAATTTACCAGTTCAATGGTCATCACTCAAGGAGCGCAGTCCACAATAGGAGCAATATCTGTGAGAAAGGAGGCTGTGCCTGCCCTTTCCAGTTCTGAGGGTTGCATTCATTTGAGAAGACTGGTGGCTTTTCAATTTGACAATTTATGAGTCTGAAAGATAATGTACCATAATCCATGTCAGAGTAGAAGGGGTAAGACAGGACAGTGCAGGAGCAGAAAAGCAATTGCAAGGTTTTGATGGAACCCTCTCGCATGCACAACATTCTCAAAGCAATTCTGTGACAATGGGCCAATTTCGTCATATCGCTCTGCCGTGGAAGAACGTATCCAACTGTATCCAACCTCTCCTGAGGGGGCAGACACTGGAGGAAGAGAAAGACTCTGGGAAAAGGTTTTCCGTTTCCAGAAGGGGTCCTGACGCTCTCTCTTAGTCCTCTTTTCTGGTCGACACCCTCCCTTCCCGGTATATTTTTATTGATAATTCCACCATAAAGACAACAAATATGCCCAATGTTGATCCATGCAGAATTGCTACAACTGCATGTTAATGCAAATATTTGTGATTATGAGTTGGGTGGTCTAGACCTCTGCTAGCATCACAAATTTGTTGAGAGGGTCGAACCAGATCAAATCGAAACACTGACCTCTCTTCTGATAAATCATAACAAACCCAAATACCATTAATAGCAGCTGTATAGTAACTAGGTAAATGCTTTGATCAAGTGCCAGCCCTGGACAGCTATGCATCTGTCAGTCAAAGGGAGTCATTGCGAATTGTTGTCTGTTGATGCTTTATTTTCTATTGTATATACTTGAGCCAAGCTGTTTAATTCTTGAATAGCCAGTAGAAGGTACTGCTTACCACTGCAACCACCAATCCAGGATCATCTTACCCAACCCCCTTATCCTAACCCCAACTGTTATATGACAAAAGCTGAAACTGATCCAGTTTCAGTGCTTGAGGGTAAAATCTATCTTCACCTCAATTTGCCAGAGATCTCGATCTCTCCCATCAACTTTGCACTCTGCCTCTTCTGTGTTATTGTTGCTTTAGGTTTTCTTAAATGTGCCATGATGGGAATGATGGGAGTGATGCGTGTCAGATCAGATCATTGTCCCGCTCCTCATTTCCCTGCCACTGCCCAGTCGGTGAAATGGTGTCGCTACCTCTGAAAAATGTATCCTGGCAGGCTGTCATTTTTCCAGGCTACTGCAGATACACTAGAAGCTGGGTTTGGCAGCACGGTTTGGGTGCTTCTGCACTGCAGAACTTCAGGCGGGCACATAACTAATTTTATCGTTTAAACGATAATGATTCTGAAACTGCGTCCGACATTCGAATTGATTTCAATGATTTCTACAGGCAACCACTAGGGACAGGCCTGCGTCCATTTTAACAGTCTTGCTAGGGGAGCCGGGGATTAGTTTGAATGAATCGATTTAACCTTCATTATGCACAGCAGTCTTTTCCCGCGCACATATCAGGAAGATCTTGTTTAAAATATTTTAGGTAAATTATATTTTATGTACCGAATGATGGTGTCTCTCTTGCCTGCCTTGACGGTCCCAGTGTATCCACAGTAAATGATTGCCTCACACCATTATGACCCATCGGTGTCTTCAACCTGCAATGACAGAATTTATTCACAACATATAGCCAAATCTATTAAATGTAATGCTTAAAGATTACATATAAAAACTTTATTTATCTTTGATAATCAATTGATACATCTGTGCATATACAAATATTTTGCTATCCTGCACCCATTGTGAAACTGAAACTAACCTGAACTAACCATTTTCCATGTCACTGACAGAATAAACCGTACTCAGTACTGTCAGTAGGTTACAGTACTGGTTTGAGAAACATAACTGCTCCTTCCAGCCCTAGTGTTAGTATTATGACATCCTATGTTTGGACTTCCCAGTCAAAACGCATCATTATAATTGGGACACATTTTGAACATTAATTGCATGTGGTTCAATTAGTTGAATCGCGTAAATTGGTGAAAACGTATCGCAATCAGTTTCAGCAACGCTGTCTTTGGATTCATGAATGAAAAATCACATCCTATTTGAAAGTGCACCTAAAATAATCCTTCTAATAACCTTAAAATAGCTCTCCAGATGACTCAGCTCGTAACGGGAAAACGATTTCTCGTGCACCAAACGTTCTGTACCGTTTTTAAAGGTTTTCGTTATTTTTGTCCACTGCATACATATTGTCCATGCATATAGGCCAAAACAAGGAAGAAGCATCAAGAAAATCTCATATTGTAAACGTTGAGCAGGAATGAAAAGCTATGCTACGTCTATATCGGTTTTTATAAACCGTGTACATTGCTTTTTAATTACACACCTGTTTTGTTTGTGTGTTATGTTTGTCCCACCCCGTCCCCTTCTCTGGTCAGTGACCACACCTGATTAGGAAGCTAACCTACATTTACCCTAACTTTTCAGAAATTTTCTCTGAATAAAAAAATGTTAGCTGGATATCCATGCTTCCCCTGACCCTACTTGTGAGAACTGTGATTTCAAACAGTGCTGCTAGAAATGTTTTTTCTTCTTGTTCTCAGAATAAGCAGCCCATACTTTAATTTATTCTTGCTTCTTGCAATAGAAACAGAAAATAACCAGAAACGGAACAGTTCAGTTATTTGACTTTCCAACCTTTAGTAATCTGCCGACAGCTGAGAGTTTCCGCTGTAAGTGCCACAGTTGTTATCACTGCCTACAGTAAACTATTGATGATAATACAAATCCAAGTAGATTGTATGACTGGGAGTAATTTTTTTCTAGAGTGATTCTCATCAACTATAGATCCGAGTCCGTTTGAAGATGATTCTTTTGGAGCTAAACTATTTATATTCACGACATGATCTGAGCTGTGAAATGACAATTTGATTATGCTGGACACTTTTTTTCCAACTGCTTCATTCAATATTCTTAACAAACGATTGCTTGGACCCATGGGTACAAGGCCAGTGCTTTAACGAGCCAGGGTGTCTGAGAGGCAGCCAAAGGGACCTGTCTCAGAAACACTAAAGAGTACGTATTTACTATTTCCGTTAACTGACATGTTTTTCCTGCCCTGGATTAGTGCTGCTAGAGTAAAAAGGGCACATTCACACACATTTATATATTACGGAGCAAGGAATGCAGGCACCAGCCAAAAGGTGAAGCTTTATTTTTAGGAGTGCTAATGAATCAAGAATGTGGATCTCATCTGGGGCCTGGAGCTGTCACTCTGATTAATATAAGTGAGAGGAAGCTCTTGCTGGGAGTTCCAATGGACCCTTGTGGCTGTAGAAGGCAGACACAGGAGATTCCATGAATGCAATACATTAATGAGTGAGGACCCACTCAATGAGAAGATACCAACGTTAACATCCCAACATCACAATGACACAAATGAAATGACCAAGCAAAGGTGGGGCTTGATGACTTGTCTCTCCTGTTTATGGAATCAAGTTGAATTATCATGATCTACAATTGAACTCAATCTCCCATTGAAGCATTATGAAGTTCAATTGTTATGAATGGAGAGTTCAATATCCCACTGAAAGAATTATAAGTCACAATGCATTGTTATGAAAGGCAACCATAGAGCGCCATTTCCCCTCTGGGGTCCGCAGTGCATGCTGGTTTGTATTACAAAACGCAGCTCATTTAATTGGATTTCAGTGAGCTATTACTAAATGCTGATATGAAGTTGATTATGGTCGCACGTTCTTGACATGTCCAATGAACACAGAAAGTGTATCATTGGTTGCTAGCTTGTCCCAGGACAAAGAGAAAAAATATATTTCTTCAAATTGTTTTGCTAATTAGTTTTTTTTTTTTTTTCACCCAGTTGGGGGCCCCTGACATTGTCAGGGGGAAACATGGCTGAGAGCGCCTCTGACTGCAATAGCGAAACAAACTTTTTTAATACGAGGTTATCTCATTTCAACTAGATTTACATTTAGCTCCTTCTTGACTGTGAAATCATGTTGGGGAAGCATGTTATCGGTAATTGTCCTTTTATTAAAATTCCTGTGCGCAAATGAGCTGGAGCATTAATTACAGCCCTTTCTGAAAATGGAGTTGGGAAGCTCTGTGACACAAATGCACGAAGGCTAAGAAATGAATGGGGAAAAATAAATGAGTATGGAGGAAACTGGGCGACGCGGGGGAGGGACAGGTGTCGGAGCATTAAAACGTGTAGGCAGTGGCACTTCAGCTGCAATTTTCAGCTGTTAATTGTTTCTTTGGCTTGGCTTGTTTCTTTGCTCTAAGTATCCACCCCCTCACAGCACCCCGCGTTAGCTGTGAGACCCAGCAGAGTAGCGGTTGAGTCATCGGTGTGACGACGGGGCTGCGAGAGCGAGACGCGCCTGGATGTGAGCACACAGGAGGCTGCAGCTGTGAGAGAGGGCAAGAGGGCAATTCACAGAGAGGAGACCGCTCTTCCCCCACCCCTTTTAAAGCTGCTGTGTGCCCTCGGCGGTTAATTGACCCGGCAAATCTTGCCAGCTGCTCCGTCAGAGAGCCTCGGTGAGTCAGAGGCATGCGCATCGGCGGCGTCATTAGTGCCCCTCTTCTTCATCAAAGCCTGCCTCGGCACTGCTCCACAAATATTTCGGTCAGTACAACCTGCACTAATCTCTTCTTTTTTTTTATATCATTAAAGATACTTAAGGCCCAATCTTCAAAATGTAGTCCTGAATGCTGGTGCAGTTCTTAAAATTAACTGTAATTCTTACAAAGTAATCAGCCTTTAATAAAAATGTATTTAGTGAATATGTGTGATGTGTATGTGAGTGCAAATAAAATATTAATGTGGGTTACTAAATCATACTGTCATATCATACTAACTAGTGCACAAGGGGATGTGTTGATATGTTACCCCCAAAAAATCACAGAGGCAAATGTATTGAAAAGGCAGACCTAGCAGTAAGCTAGTGAGCATTTTTTTTTGTTGATTTGGCCATGGTCATAGTAATGTTCATCCTCAGTCTAGGGAAGTCTGTTATCGTACATACAAAGCATTCAGTTTTGTTGGTAAAAATGTTTCTGAAGGGCTCCTGGGTGGAACAATGGTAAAGGCACTCACCTGGAGTGCAGGTTTGAGCCCCAGCTGCGACAGCCTGGCTCTGGTCAAGAGTCCAGTTCGGAGCGATGATTGGCTGTCCGCCCTGTGGGAGGGGGGAGAGAAGCTGGCATGAGCTCACTGTGTACAAGAGTGGCTCTGTGTGTACCAGAGTTACAGTTGATGGCTTGGCGAGTACCGTCTCAGAGGAAGTGGTTCATTGCCTTTGTTACTGCCGGTCCCAGAGCAACAGCAGCAAGCTCACAGTACAAGGGGGGGATAGTTGTGATTTTTTGTATTTTTAATGTAAATGCCGACCAACCATTATCTAAACACTACACAACCAAGCAGTGTTTAAGAAAGGTTTCAAATACATCCACCCAGCATACATGTGACAATCCATTGGTCAAGTTATTACTCCCTCATTCCCTAGCATTATGAAGCACATGGCATTCATCTTATGAAAGATTCTTATCATCTATTTCTACATTTATATAGTGTCAAATGTCTTATGATTTAGTGGTCTCCCTTAGGATTCAGAGGTTTCATAAGACATTATAAAGAATTAAATTTAAGAATTTATCTTACTTGATTTCCTTGACTGCACTGCCATTGTTCTCTCCACTCAAGCTTGCAGCTCATAACATTGGAGTTCATGGCGAATCGAGGGTTACGTGTTTAAATTAAAACCGAAATACAATTTATGTGTGAAAATGTGTATTTTCTATCAAAACTCCTATGGTCACAATGTTAAAACAACACTGCTAACGTGGTGGAAAATTAACTTTAATGCTGAGAATCATAATCATTTCCCTTGCAGAAAGTTTTATAATTGTCTTGTACTATTCAGGTGGGAAAAGGTGGGCTACATTCCTATTACCAAAATAATTAAATTAATTATTACATAACACACCCACCTCTCATCTTCAGGAGACATGTTTTTTAAAACGGTGTGAGAAGGACAGGATACCAGGAATGATTTTCTCTGAGGAGCCTTTTAACGTGGAGGATGATGAGTAAATAAGTTGTGTTTGTTAAGATTTTTTATTTGTAGTTATGCATCAGTGTAATGTTAGCTTTACATGCTTTACACTTGATATTACGTTGCATCTAAAGGAAAGTAGAGGGATTGAGAGGTTGCAGTAAATGTTAGACAAACACACATATCTAGAGATGTCTTCTTCTTCCAAACAGCACAACTGGTCAATGAGGATAACTGAAGCAAATCCGACAATATCCCTGCCCGGCTAGCAATAGGGATGGATAATGTTAGCTCGGACAGAAAGAATGCCATTCATCTCGACGTTTAGGGGGCCGCGCATATTCCAGACTCTTTTGAGAAATTTTGCAAAAAAAAAAAAAAAAAAAAAAAGCATGCTACTGAACAGGCTGCAGTTTCGTCAGAGAGTGCAGCACACAGGTGGGGGGCTAGTGCAGTCTTTGATTACATTTTTGATGAAATGATAAGAGACCAGTTGATTGAAAATATGTGAAACTACTGTGCACAAGAGTCTCCTTCTAGAAGAAAATGGCGGCAAGTGGTGTAGGTCAGCCTCACTCCAGGCCCCTGCCCAGCACATTCATGTTCCCCGGATGCACCCCCTACTGTTATCCACACTGTTGGTTCTGCCTGGTTCTCCCCACTTGTGTAGTGTACCTGGATGAGGCTTTCATCCCACTTGTGATGGACACCGGTACAAAGGCCTCTCCCCTTAATATGGCCACCTATGAACAGTTCTTTGCCTCACCTGCCACTCCTGCCAGCCACTCTTAGCCTCATAAGTGCACCTGCGAAGTATGGAGCCAAAGCTCTTATTCAGTTTCCATTCCACATTTAGGGGCAAGGCACTAATATCCTAGGGCTTGACCTGTTCACGAGACTTGGGTTCTCACTGGTGGACAACGGTGGTACTGCAATCCTGCATGTTGCCTCCCCCCTGGCACCAACCATGTTCAATGGTCTTGGGTGCATAATGGCATTCACCCACAAGCCCTGTTCTTAAAACAGAGAGCGTCCATTCACACTGTGGGCTTGAGTCTCTGCAATGTGTTGTCCACTGCAGGTTCACTTCCTGCCGATGTCACATGAAAGTCACCTGGGCATCATCTGTCTCAAGCAGAGGCGCTGGGATCTGGTGTGGTGACCTAGGCAGTGCGATGGACAATGGGCCTCAGTTCATGTCATCTGAGTCCTCTACAAGGTCATAAGTGGGCATAGACATATACATGGGTAAAGATGGATAAGTTATATTTCCACAAAACTGCACCTACCCAACAGCATGACATTATAGAGCAACCAAAGGTTGTTTCTGATTTGCACAGAACGGCATAAATACATTGTAGAATTGTAGAATTTTTAGTGCCTCTGTCAGTTTAAATTCCCCTTCTGGTGTGGCCGTCTGTTTGCTTTCAAATGTTGAAAAGGGTGTGGACTGGAACCCGTGGCGGCGGGACCGCTTGGAATGTCTGCCTCCTCCCGGGGAGAAGTGGCTGTGATGGGAGGGTGGCAGGCTATTAAGGAAATTGATGAAAACACATTGGCCTGTATGTTCTCTAGCACCAGATGTCAGGGCCAACGTCACCTAGGATCTCGAGAGTGACTCCTGCAAAAGAAAAGGAGAAAAGGCCAGGCAATTACCCCGTCCCATCGCCTCGCACCCAAGCGCCTGCGACTCTCCGCCTCCCTGTTTCTCCATCTCTGCCACACTTTTGCGGTCTCTCATTTTTTCCTCGTCCCCTCGCTTTATCTCCCTCTATTTATTTCTCCCCCTTCAGTGGTCCATCTCCAGTCATTGCGTCTCCATGGAAACAGGAAACGGACAGGCTTCGTCAAGGTTCCCTGGTTATTAAAGGTCCTGTTATCTGTCCATTGCTGCAGTGGAGTCCTGTCTTTTCCCTCTCTATCTCTTCTCTCTCATTGACACAAACACTGGAAATAGTCACGTTTTTCTCCATCGTTTCATGTGCTTTTGGCCATAGTAAGGTTTGTTGTTGTGTGAGTGACAAATGGGAAGTTTGCATTAGCTGTTGATTGAGGAGCTGCAAAATGTTTTTCAATATACTTTCAATACATTAATCTCATTAGTTTACAGGTGGTACTACCAGAGACTACAGTACTATCTTTTTTACTACTAGGCATTAATTTGCACCGGAAACACACAACAAAATTACATTAAATTCCATAATGATGCTGTAAGTCTAATTTTCAAAATTATTTTGATCTTTTAAGAAAATCACCCGTCCCTATACATAGCAAGATAAATGAAAAACAGCTGGCTACCTTAGCTGTTGTTGTAAAGCTAACTAACTTTAACGATGATCCGAGCTAGCTATCACTAGCTTGCATTAGCTAGCTACTAAAACACACTGACTGAAATATTTTCCAGAAATGAGCTAATATGTCTTACTACTATCTTGTGTGCGTCTTTCTTCCTCAGTTAACCTCTTTTCTTGGTGCTTGAAGGACACATCCTCTTAGCTGGCATAATTCTACTTGTCTACAAACTCGCCTCCACTGTCTGACCTTAGCTTTCATTACGTTTAATGAATGATCATCATCAACGTCAGTATGTTATTGTGTGATAGTCTGTCAATATTGATGATGATGTTGAAGATGGGTTGCTTGGAAGGGAGGCCCCCGTCCATTGCAGTCTTAATAATGATGGGCATTTGAGCAAAAGGTGATGTATAACCTAGACATTTAAAGCCAATTAATACAATTGTAACCATTGGGAACTTAACATGCATACAGTGTATGTTTCAAGATCAAGACTTGGGGTGGCAAGTGTTTGCCATTTATTGTTCTTTTTTTTTTTTTAAAGGCAAGTGCGAGTAGCCCCCCTAGTAGCCATGGGTCCCTAAGCAATTGCTTATTTCGCATATAGGAGAAAACGGACCTGGTGGTTATGACAGACACTTGTGTTTCAGAGCAATGAAAGGGGGCTTAGGTCTGGGAATGAGGACCAGAACAATGCCCCTTCAGTGCTAAGACCAAGAATGTATACAGGCTAAATCCTTTCTTTTGCTTACAACATCCGTTGTTCATTTAGCCTGACTCGTATACATGTAAACAGTTATTAGGCTTCTTTTTCAGATTCAGGATTGGTGTTATTAAGGCAAAATGGGTCTATTTTAGGGTTCCAGAAACATGGGGTGATGCCCATATATAAACAGAAAAAATAAAGCTGCACCAAAGACACTTATTAACCCACCTACCCCCAATATAGTTAATTCCCTCTTGATTAAGCAATCACAGGCCTGAGTTTTTCTGGCTCTGAGTGACTGTGCTTAGGTAATTGGAGAAGAGTATTTGGAGACAGCCATTTCTGTGCTTTGGCCCATTTCTCCCTAATTAAGCTTAAGGAAGACCTACGTCATTCATATTGCCACGCTGCACAACTCTAATATCTAGCTTGGATGTGAATTGTTGGCACGTCAGTGGTTTAATGAGAGTGTGAGGTTGGCCTTTAGTGGAGCCCATGTCTCTCATAACCACTAGCTCCATCAGTAAACCGTGGTTACAGAGTAGCCATGGCTGTGCACCATTTCTTCTCAAAGCCTCTTTTTTTTTTTGCCCAGGAGCACCATGTTTTAATATACAGTACATATATATATATTTCTCCTGTATTTAACCAGGTGTGTCCCATTGAGATGTCTCTCTCTTTTACAAGGGAGCCCTGGCCAAGAGAACAGCAAGCAGCGCATGCTACAACATAAAATACAATGCAAAAATCACAATACAGCAAGTTACACATTATTTAACCAGGTGTATCCCATTGAGATGTCTATCTTTCTTACAAGGGAGCACTGGCCAAAAAGAGCAACAAGCAGATCATGCTACAGCTGCAAACCTCAGTTTTTAGGCTCTGCAGAACACTTTTAAAATCACCCAGAGGGAAGACGTAGTCCAGTTTAGCATCTGTCTGGAATACATTCCAGGACCATGGAGCATAATAACTAAAAGCCATCTTCCCAAATTCTGTGGAAGTGCGAGGAACAATTTACGATGGGAGGCTCTGAGAACGCAGGTTATAAGAACTTGAGTTCCCTATGATGGCTTTATAAATGAAAATATGCCAATGTAGCCATCCACGGTAATGTAATGTAATCGTTCAAATAGCCATCCTCACCAGTCCAAAATACCAACATTGCCTTAACTGTTATGATGTGTTTTTGCAGCCCCATGATAGGGCTCTTTGTATTGAAATACATTTCAGAAACATTATTTTTAATGTAAGAGAGGAAGGGAATTTGGGTTTTTTTCAAGACTCATCTGTATCGAGAAACAGATGAGGGCATACATAAACCACCTTTCTCACATTTTAACATACATGTATTTGATTTCTCTGCTGTGTCATTCTAATGACTGTATGTGTTCATGTCAAACTGATAAATTGTGCATGTCTCTTACTTTTAGAATGGATCATGGAAAAGAAAGACAAAAGATTCTTGGTCGTTTCTGCTGTGTCTACAATTTACATAATAACATATTATTATGATTAGGCGTTACAATAATCCATTCTCTTTTTTTATTAAACTTATATGATAAGTATAAGTTAGAGTCTATAAGGCACAGTATAACCAAGGGGGATTGCAGTGGAATAAATCAGTACAACACATACTGTATACCATAGAGACCACGTGAAAGAGGAGGTCATGTGGACCACCTGCTGGTGTTGCCACTAAAGTTTGCAGGTCTTGTCTAAACATTCAGGCATAGCAGCCACTTCCTCTGCTGTGTGACATTTATTATCCAGTGGCTATGTGGTAGACTTCACTCTAGTGATGCATTGGTTTAGATTTTTTAAATAAAAAAATGTTTACATCTGACATATAAAGCCAATGAAAGGCAACTGTCACTGTGGGTGAATCTGCTTTGCATTACTGTCATTTTAAATAAACACTTGCCATTTTCAGATTTACAACAGCAGAACAATCATTTTACCCACTCTTCCTTTGGGTCTCACATCTTGTAAGAGCACCCTCCTCTGGTGAAAAATTCATATTTCAGCTGAGGTCAAATTGCAGAAGACCGGGGGTGGCTTCTTGGCACATTCCCCCTCCATTTGACATGTGGAATACCAGTAACCCTAATACAGCTTGAACCCCAGTTCAATCCTTCTATCGACTCTGAATTGAAGAGTAACCCAAATGACCTAACCCAATACTTATTCCAACCAAGAATGGGCTCTCTTCTATGTTAATAGTAAAGCCGAGAAACATTTTCTGCAGCTGATTAAGTGGACACCCCTCACACCCTGATGCCCGTGACAGAATTAGAGTTGACGGGTCCTTATTTGAGGAGAGACATGCACATCCATTCTGGCAGCACCACTCATTCGGAATCTCAGTGGATTGGAAACGGCTCCCCTCACCGCCCTTGCAGAGCTGAGCCTGCCTCCTAGGTCGCTACTTTTAGTCCCTTTATGTTTTATTTTTTTGTAATCTGCTGCACTTTCTTTTCTTTTCTTTTATCCTTATTTGTATTTTTATCTGAACCCTTGCACTTATTTGTATTTGCACTTTTTGCACTATTATGTTTAGTATATGTACTGTATATGTATATATATATATATATTTTTTTAACTGTGAAGCACTTTGGTACAGTCATCAAAAAACTGTTATAAAGTGCTATATAAATGAAGTTGAGTTGAGTTGAGTTGCAAGTCATAACCATGCGCCCTGCTTGGTCACAGTCCTCTTGTTTGTTTAGAATGAATTGAGGGGAAGATGGTAGAGGCTTGAACTTGGTCTAGTTCCCCTCTATTTCATTTTTAATTAGTTCTGCATGCCATATGCTCTTATGTTTCCGAAGGCATTGCAGGCCATCATTTAGTATGGTCCTCTTCGCATTACGTCCAATGCCAAGCCTCATTACTGACGTGTACCTTAAATAATTACGTAATTATTCGGATTATGCGCAGATTGGTGCGCGTGTGGAATGTTTCAAACAGTGATGCTGTTCATGTGGAGGGTAATGTCTGCAACCCAACAAACGAGGTCTGTTTGGTTGGTGAAACGATAACTGACGCACATTACGAATTAAGCATATCTCATATTTTCATTCCAGGTCAGGAGTGTAATGGAAGCTGTGTTGTGGTGACTGTTGTGTACCCTGTGTTAAAAGAGGAATCACACAAACTGAGCAAAAAAAAGTGAGCTCTCACATTTTTCTAGAACACCTTATACAAGGGTCCTATACAACACTATTATGGTGTAAAGGACTCTTCGCAATAGCATTGCAACAAATTGCTCGGTTTAATAATTTCTCCATATTGTAGTTATGGAAGCTATGATGATGTTGAGAGCGCAAGGTTAATTATGCAGACCAGTGTAAGCAACAACAAATATACAACATAGGACCACAGATTTAAAAGTGTTTCTTTATTATTAAATTGTCCCAATTAATTGATTGATCAATCAAATAATACCAAAAACAGAGTACATTGAAATGTTTGGAAAGTCAATCATTTTGCAAGTTAAAAATATGTACTTGCATTTACAGAATTGTCTGTAGTGTCGATAAAGCTGGCAATTAGTTTAAAAACCATACTGGAATGTACTGTAGTAACATTTAAACCCCTTGTTCACTCCCAATTCTGTTGGACACTTGATTATTTCCTGACTTCTTATTTATCTTTATAATATAAACACCTTGCAGTAATATCCATAAAACACACCTGAACAGTTAATTTGAATCCTGGCAGCATTATTATTCACTTTTATAAGTCTGTTCAACTTTTCTTCAGTACAGTCAATCAGAGGAATTTGGTAATGATGATGTCTTTCTGAGAAAGTGAGTATGCGCTTTCATAGGCACAAATCAATTTCTACATGGATAGATAGAGAGAGTCCTGGCTGAGGAACTGATTTGCCTAAATGTATAAACTTTTCTGATGAAAAATTTGGTCTAAAAACGTTCCAAATTCTTTGTGAACATGGCAGAGTGACTTCCTGTCTTTAATATTAATCACGTATACAGTACTTGCAATCAACTTATTGTTTGACAATACTGTGCAAACACTAAAAAATTGCAGTCAATATGCTTTTCTAATCTAGAAGTCTGGATCTACAGGGGAAAAAATCTATTTTTGCAGTCTCCACGCAAGGCCCACCAGTCATTATGTAGTGAACCTGTTTGTGGCTAGATGTTTTTTAAAATCATACTGAGAAAGGTGATATGCCATTGCAAATGTGAAATCTGAATCTCACTGTCACATTTTCAGAGCTTTTGCGAGGGCTTAATGTTATTAAATGTCCAGCAATGATCCAGCATTGCAATAAACTGTGTACATTTTAAAGTCTGTTTTGAAAGAAATTCCAGCCAAAAAGTGAGCACACGTATTTATAATGTGTTTGGTGGGCTGTTGTTCTTGAGGTGCTGCAAAGCCAAATGCTAGACACGGTATACTTCTTTCAAATTTATTTGGCATCTGTTTTATGCCATTGCAAATTGCATTTAAAACATTTCCTTTCGTTTTTGAATTAATGCTGCTCTCCCACATACAGTTGCGGCAAAGATGTCAGTCTCTTGACAGTTGGAACAAATGGAACTTCTGAAAAAAAAGCTTTCTCTTGGACCTCACAGTAGCTACTATAGGACAGAGTGACCACACACAGTCAATCATAGATCACCATAGCCCACAGAGTCCCTCTCTTTCCCTCAAAGGGAATTGATCTAAGTGGATGAAATGAAAGGAGAAATGCAGAAATTAGATTTGGAGGGCCCTTTCAGTTTGATTGTCTGTGCATGTCTTCTTGGTGGCTAAACCATGTAGAAGGGCCATGACAGGGTCACCCCGATCCTCTGCAAATTGTGTCTTTTCCCTGAAGGAAGTCCTCCTCCTCTCTTGGCCTCAGGCCTGTAATTTCCGCTCATGGCATGGCCTGGGGTGTTCTGTTTTATTCCCATACATTCATCGAGCCTTGACTTCAAATGAAACACGGGCCAATGTGTCTGCCACTGACAGTTTCTGAGACAGAAAAATGTGTTTCAGGTGACAGCTAACGCCATAACCATTCCCATATTACTTCTGTGCTTCTGCATTTTGGGAGATGATGCTTTTACAAATATCTCATGCTCATCTTTTTTTGTTGTTTTTGGTTTCTTTTTTGAAGTGGCAGAATGGTGCAGTTATTCCCAACTCCTGCCCTTGTCCATTTATGTATGCTACACCAAGCCTGTGTGCATGTGGATGTGCAGGGGGCAGGGGTGATAGATGAGGGGAGGCTGGTTGTGTGCGATGTAGTAGTTGCTGAAGTTGGGATCTGCCATATAGGGCGCCGGCTGGTAAAAGCAGGTGACATTGTTGGTGTTGGGAATGGCGTTCTGCTCGCCCAGCACCTTGAGCGCCAGGACGGTGATCATGTTGAGAGTCTGCCGCCTCTCATGGCCCATCAGGCACACGGTGCTCTCATTGACCACCCTCCGCAGAGTCATCAGGTAGTCATACTTGCTCGACTCCTCACCGATGAAGTGGTTGCGCAGGTAAGACTCGATCTTGCGCTGCTGCTCGTGGATGTCGGGGAAGTCGATGAAGAACCGCGAGCACATGTAACGTTCCAGGGTCTTGATCTCCGTTTCACTGGCAGGCTTGAAATCCCTCACTAGCAGGTTGCTGTACTTGAGCAGGCCTCCGCCTCGGATCTCCTCAGGGTTGCGTGTTGCAATCAGCCGATAGCGCAAGTGATCCATAGCCTCCTCAAAGTCCCCATACATGCTCTCCGCTACCACTGTAATGGCAGGAGGTTCCCTGGGTGGGGTCGGGGCCTCCACTATATGGTTCCTTGGTGTTGTCTCATTCTGTGAAGCCATACGTTGGGAAAACCCTGATTGCTGATCTGCAGGTTCTTGGTCTTTATCCCCACATTCTGGCTCTGTTCTCTGAGGCAATGCCTTTTCCAGTGAAGTTTCTGGTTCATCATGCTGGCTTTGCAAACATATTGGCTCAACTTTTGATTCCGTGTCACAGGCTACAGGGGTTGCATTCTGGGATGAGATTGTATGGACTTGACATTCCAGATGGACTTGACATTCTTTGTCGAGTGAAGTGCTGGTTCTTGTCTGTGGGGAAATAATGATAGAATTTAACTCTTCTTCTGGCATAGATGGATTTGATTGTGCTTTAAAAATAATTTTAGCAGGATCTAATTGGGGATTGGTAAGAATTGGGAATTCAGTTAGTAACTGTGTTTTTTCAGGGGAAGGGGCTGTTTTGCCCACCTTCTTTGACATTTTTCGTGGAGGCTTCGGTGAGGAATGCTTAAGAACAACCATATGAGATTTCTTGCAGGCTTTCTTTGGTGGGGGTGATGATGGAGTCTCAAAGTCTGAGTTCTGAGTTTTCTCTGTAAAGGTTGTGCAAGGTTGAGCTGGGTGTTCACATGGTACCGTAATTCTTACTGGTTCTTCCATGACTAAGTTCTCAATGGGGGATGGGAATTCACTGTTGATGTTCCTTGCTTCTGGACTTGTTAACGGTTTTATGTGGACTGGAGATTCAGAGCTTAGCAATTTGCCTTTCTCTAGAGATTCCTCAGTTTGTGTATGTGTTTCAGGGAGCGAAGTGTCTGTGTCCATTTCAGAAAGGGGCAAAACCTCTAGTTCTATCTCTCCTTCTATTTCTAATTTCACCCCAACTCCTTTCCGGGACTCTGAGTCCTGTTCTGGCTCTTTCATTTTGACCACTTCCCAAAGCTCCACTGTTTCAGCTGCTGCCTCAACTGGTTGAGGTAGATGGTCTTCTTGCAACACCACCTCCTTATTTTGGCATGGACTTTCATCCAGGCCTAGAAGGTCCTGACCCTCAGCTGACAAGTCCAAGGCTTGGTTTGGAGGTTCTTTCAGATCAAGAGATGTGGATGGGGATTCCTCATTTGGAGGCAGTTGCCTACTGCCCTTAGCTAAAGATGGTTTGTCTCCCAACATCTGACACTGCTCCACCTGCCTCCTCTCAGCCTCCAGGTAGGATTCAAGCATGCGGTCCAGGATGATCTGAAAGGAGTCCACGCTGAATTCAAACTGCCGGCGAAGGGAGTTGACGAATTTGAGCTCCACATTCTTGCCACGGTTGTTGGAGAGTGAGATGAGGCTCCAGCGGTCATGTTCGTTGAAGACCTTAACCATCTTTTGCACGTAGGCATCTTTCATGGTCAGGGCAGTGATCTTGTCTTTGTTGACACCCTGGGGCAGGAAATCAAGCAGGCAGTCCAGCACCACTTCCTTAATGATCTGGAAGTCCTCCTGTCTGGGTAACTCCACGCCAAAGATAATGTCCAGGTCTTTGTAGCTGGTGCCATTCTCTTTGACCAGCACATGGCTGGCAGTGGAGCCATTGAGGCGGACATCCCTCACCTTGATCTCCCTCTTCAAGAGCCTGTCCTTCACAACGTGGATTATGTCCTTGGGCCTCACCTCCAGTGTGGGAAAGTTGCCCCTGCCATGGATGGGGATCACCTCAGTCAGAATCTGGTCTAAAGTCTGGACCTGCTCCCGGGACAGGTTGTGGAATCGGCGGTCAGTGCTGAGCTCCATCATCTTCACCAGATGTGCCAAAAGAAAACAGAAGAGATGTGGGAAAAGCTGTTAAAACCCAGGTGGGTCAAAGCACTCAGAACAACACAGTCTCCCATTTATTATGTAATTATTTATGGTGCAAGGTTGACCCCCTGGCTGTAGCTGTGAATTGGTTAACCACTCAATTATTATTTAATATTAATATTTAATATACATTCTTTTAATATCAATATTTTCTCTTTTCCATTGTAATTCTTCGCCCTGCATACGAAGCTATTGTAACTATTGGTTTCATACATAGTTGTACTCATGAATTCATGTTGTTGATCTATAGGACTAAATGCAGAATAAATGTATAATGATTTTAATAAAATGCCTTGTGTAAAGTGATTTTCTTTTACTTCCACCTTGATATCTTTATGTTGTACATTTTTATCTGGAGTGATTTTATGTCTCAGGGGACACTCTTGTGGAGATTCTAGCAGATCTTTATGAGCAATGAACTCTATAAATACTATGGTACCATTAAATCACAGGCATGGCCAGACATCAGAGCTAGTGCTAAAAAGAAGGAACCACACCTGAAGGAACACAGAAAACAGTCAAATGAATTATTGGTTAAATTAGTAAACCATATTATTAACTATCAGTATTATTAGTAGTAGGCCATTTTGCAGGCCAACATACGCATAACTATAACAGCACCAAACATGACAAAAATATGGACAAGAAAACATCAATATAACACCTAACACAGGAGTTCTCAATCCTTTTTCCTGGAGGTCTTCAGGATATGCAGTTTTTTGTGTTGAGAAACAATGAAAAACTAGCATATGCTGCGGCCCTCTAGGACCAAGACTGAGAACCCCTGATTTAACAGTACAACGATTGTTCATACACAATCATTTCTCGATCAATAACCATGCCACATACTTTCAAATGAATCTTCTCCACAAAGGTCTATAATAAAATAATTGAATGCAGTCCTGCAATGCTGCTGTACAGTGTAAAGCATGAATGGTACACTTGAGGGGGAAATTGTATGCTTGTGAGAAATATTGATTGTTTTGTTGAAGGGACTATTAGTGAACCGTAAGGGATTCAAATCAAATGAAAGGATTTCCTCACGCAGGTTTCTGGGAAGAACACTGGGGTAATGTGAGTAATCAGACATTAAAGGTACAATGAAGAAACTAGAGGCATGTGCTTTATTTATTATAGATATTACCACACTCCCTGTGGCTCAAGGATACAGCAAGCGCACACATTGCTCTGAAGATTTCAAGAGCATATGCTCTGAAAGTTTGAGCTGTCATAAATTCACAGTTTTGTTGACAAGATTTCCAGAATGCTAATGCTGATTTTTCACCCCATATGGAGAGTGGGAGAGGTAGGGGACAGAGAGAGTGTCAGGGAGAATCTTGTGTGAAGCCTGGTGAATGTAAATCTTCCTTTTTTTAAAAGACGAAGGGCTATATTTTGGTTAAATTTGACTTTTATATATTAAAGGGATCATACGTGATGCAGGTAATGCAGGTAGTTGGCCAGATGTATGGAGAACCGGGATGACTGGAAGCGACGATGGAGGGCTCGTCTGAGGACAACCTAGAGAGAGTAAAGATACTCTGTAATAGTGGTATATTACCTTTTCTGGTGAGACTGCCAAATTTCAATCGAATGAATTTAGCGCGTTTAAGGACAAATGCAACCACCAAACTAAAGCTTCCGGCATTAATCTGGCACGATATCTCAACAAAGTCTGTTTGTCAGTTTGTCAGTTTAACGTGTTAAGACACTGCCTTTCAACTGAGGCAGCCATGGTTTATATGCTTGCTCTGATTTTTTCTCACAAACTGCATAACACGTTGGTCTCAAGCTGGGGAAACTGCAATAAAGCCACTGCAATCACCAATCACTTTATAAATGTACTTGAAATAGATAGTTTGTTTTGGAACTGCCTGGGACCAATTTAGTTACTAGCTAGCTAGCATTGCCACAGACACAGCCAACCCTTAAGGATTTCTCAGCCTTATAAAACCTTAAATATGAGCTCAAAATGTACATTTAGATTTTACATTTTAAGCATTTAGCAGACGCTCTTATCCAGAGCGACTTACAATATGTGCATTTATACATGGTATGATCAATTATTGTACGTGCAAGAGATCAGTGCAGGAATACAGCAATAGACATAATTGTTGGCAACTGCATGCTGTACCTGTAACACAGGGAAAGAAAAGGTTAGTAGATTGTTTTTTTCTTCTTAATATTAAACATAGATACATATTACGAAATGCAGTATTAAACATGTAACCAGTGGTGATGACAATTACTTAAATGTACAGATTCAGTGATAGTGGAGTCTAAAGAGGTGGGTTTTGAGTTTCTTACAGAAGATGCCCAATGATTCCACGGTCCTGGCTGAGTGCGGAAGATTGTTCCACCACTGAGGAGTCAGAGAACAGGCGAGACCGTGAAGAGTGGGTGCCTGGGGCCCGGAGGGATGGGACAGTCAGTATGCCAGAGGAGGCAGAGCGGAGGGGTCTGGCTGGGGTGTAGGGTGTGATGAGTGTCTGGAGGTAGGAGGGAGCAGTTCCTCTAGCAGCTTGATAAGCCAGCACCAGTGATTCAAATATGATGCGTGCTGCGATAGGGAGCCAGTGCAGACCATGTGTAAACTTGGGTTGGTTGAACACTAGACATGCAGCAGCATTCTGCACCAGTTGCAGTGGCTTGATGGCACAGGTCGGTAAGCCTACCAGCAGGGAATTGCAGTAGTCCAGACGTGAGATCACCAGGGCATGGACCAGGAGTTGTGTGGCCTCTTGGGTGAGGAAATTGCTTTGCAGTGTTTTCTGATAACTGAGGAACTGAACAATATTGATATCAAGCTAGCTAAATGGGATAATGTTTCCAGTTGCTAAGGAATTTCCATCCTTTTATGTTTGCTGTTCATGCATTCATTTATATAGCTATCTACTCTTGTTATCTAGCAAATGTTACTATACTACACTCAGATGTAACTCACTAGCAAAACTGTCATGCGTGATGGATGTGGGAAAGTTAGTTTGGTGTTAGGTGTAGTTAGTTTACATACAACTTGTAAATCTACCTTGGTTCCATAGTTAGTTTACTCCACAACTTGGTCCCGGCCAGAGCAGGACTGGCGCAGCCAGGTTTCGAACCACAGCTGCAGTGGGCAACTTGCATTCCGGGTGAATGCTTTGACTGTTACGCCACCCAAGGACCCTTAATAATCATATTTTATATAAACTCCAACAGCTGTGATAATGAATCTATTGAATAGTTTTGACCATGCAATGAAAAATAATGAATGGTGAATGTATTTGTATTTGAACCAATATTACATTCATAATGAAGGTGCTAATTACTGAAATTTCTGTAATAATATGATTGGGAAGTGGTGGCCGTGTACATGTACATTGATCTACAGTGAATGGAATGGAAGCCCATTTCAGTTTCAGATAAGGACGTTTTTCTGGCTTAAACCCCTGAAGCTACCAATGACAGCTAGCTGCCTAGTGTGCCATCATTCCACCAAAGTCCAGAGATGTTAGATATTGTACCGAAAGTGTATACATGAAAATGATATTAAAAAAACATAATGAAGCAACTTGAATTTTTTTTTAAAGAAAAAAAACAACATATTTGAAAACCACAAAGAGAGGAAAGTAAACCAAACAGGCAAAGATTGGAGCCATCGTGTCCAGAGCAGTCACATACAGTCGAGTGGTTTGCCTCTTAGACAGTTCACCAATTAGGACACTGAAGTTTATGCTCACATATTTCTAATCTCGGTTTTAAGAAACGTAATCATCATAACTAGCTCAACCCATGCTAACGTTTTTCGTGCCATACTAGCAAGACCAATAAAACAGTGATTTCATTATTTTTTATAAAAGCAGCAGGAAATCGTGAAGCTAGTTACCTAGTTGTTGGGCAACACAAACATACATTCTGATTAGTTTGCTAGCTAGAATGTAAACACACCTCACTGCCTCAGTGGTGTAGTAAATGATTTTTTTGTGGTGTAGTAAATGATTATTTTTATATGTTTTTATGAAATAATATGACAGATATAACAAAATTCCTATTTTGAACTACTAGTGTTTATTGCCCTCCTGCTAATTTTTACATAAAAATAATTTTCTACATATGGCACAAATAGTGACAAAAGACAAAAGTGAAAAAAGAGCCAAAAGTGGGAAGCAACAGTTTATTGCTCTATCCCTAAAGTGCTGAATAAATCAAGTACAATGATATTGCTTGTTTTAACTTTTTCCTTGGAGAATGTTATACTTCATTAATTTAATCAAAACAGCATAAAGTTGGAGACAGGCAAACATTTTATTTGGACAGAAGCTCTCTTGCCCTTTAAAAAAAGCTTCCCCCTCCTGCCCAGGCCCCTGCGCTTTCAGGCCACACCTCTTCTGGTTTCCTGGATTTTCAGTTCTCAAAAGCATAAAGGCAGATCCTTATGAGGATATGGTTGATTTGATTGAATCCAGGTTAAATTTGTCAGTTTGAAGTGCATTTGTCCTTATTTTAATCATTTTTGTTTTCAGATTTTTATCCCATCCCCCGTCCCTGGGGCGGACAGCCAATCGCCACCCCCTGGTGGCGCTCCCGGACCAGAGCCGACTCTGGTGAGATGGGGAATTGAACCCCGGTCTCTGTGGCCAGCGTCGGACATTGTAACCACTGGGCCATGCAGGAGGCCACATTTGTCCTTATTTAGTCTAAGTCTGTTTGTTTGAATCTGGGCCTGTATGTGGGATAGGACAAAAATGATTACAGGAAATAAAAATACGAAGAGCATCCTATTTACTGCTTTAGGATATGCAGCATGAACTCTATGCTGCTGTTACAGTTAGATTATTTAGTTATCAAAAAAACATTTTGCAATTCACATTCACATGTTTTTTTTATGAAGGCATTGCAGCACACACCATAATTTGTCATTATGTGATTGGTTTTCAAGATGACAGCTCACTTGAAAAAATGTAATCAGTTTCAACAAGGATTGGGGTGCAAGCCATTAAATTATAGGGCACACAAGCGCTCAAAGTACATTCTCCATGCTGATATGAAATTGAAACACAAGGGAAACGGCGCTCTCTTTGAGTGAACGAAGTGAACAAATTCCATTGTTATGAAAGTTCCTTAGTCTTTGTTAAACCAGAGCTGGGAAAATGAATGCTTACACCAATATTTTAGCATTATAGTGAAGAAGACAAGGACAAACAAAGTGAGGCAGCCTATCCCAGACGGTGCATATTGATTCTCTAGCTTCGGGACAAGCAGGGTTAAAAAGCATGAGTCACTGCCAGTTTGACGCATTAATCATCTCAGCATCATTGATAGTAAAGAAGAAAATGTACAAATGCAAATACATTTAACATATACCGTTATACGTACCATTAAACAACCAGCTTGACAATTGACCACATGCATGGGTGTACACACAGGTTAGGCAGTGTAGCTATTCCCCAAACAGGAAAAACAGTAACCATGACAATACCTTTAATCTGCCTATTTTTGTGTAACTTGGAATGGCGGGGAATGGTTGAACACCTCTGCAGAGTGGATGAGTCAGGGGCGAGATCTCCTCTGACAAGAGATCTGATTCCCTCACTTCCAAGCCCATCGCGGGAAAGTTGATGTTAGAGGAAACAAAAAGAACGTGCCCGTTATCTCGGGAGCACACTGTCGTGTGGCTAGGCGATAATGGGCCCTTTTCAGCGCTCGTGAGCCGCGCTGCCGCTCACGTCTTCAGAGTGAAGGCTCAACGCTGTGGCCCCGGCTCTCTGGAGGTTGTTGTTTTTTGTGATGATGGGGGGTCAGGGGGGAGCCATTGGTGAGATTTTCTCCCTTAGCACTCACTGTGAGTTGTAGGTACACTATGCCAGAGGAACACAGTGACCTTCTCCGTAAGGTGAAATGAAACTGTCCCCATCACACAGGCTTGGGTGACATTTCTCAAGGGAATGGAATCTGGAAGTGAACCAGAATTTAACTGGTGTGGGCATTATTAGCATGCAAAATTTAATTAGGGTGGAATGAGAGAAAAAAATGGAGAACCTTCAGCTTCACAAAAGAATCTTCTACCACTATCATTGTTATTGATATTATTACTATTATTGATTTTACTGTGTGCCTTTCAATCCTGTTGATATCCTCTGCAGGAGTAAGGGATGCTCCTATGAAATAGCCAGTCTATGTCAGTGCATACAGTGGTTGTGTGTGCACACATTTTAGATATGAAAATAAATCTGTTGCTGCTTCTCCCTTAAGTGTGTGTATGTGTGTGCTTGTGTGTGTGTGTGTATATGTGTTTGTGCATGTGTATTGACAGTTTTAAATAAAGAATTATGACTGCACCACACAAGCATAGACACCTGTGCATGCTTAATGTGGCAAAATATGCACACCAGTGCAGCCCTTGCTAGGTCTTCCGGCCCCTGGATGACCTTCTGTCACACCTGTCACCTTTGTGTGTGTTCTTTATGTACCCCTTGTTTTTTTAACGCATCTAATGAGTCAAGGTGCCCTCGCCACACCTACAATGGTCCAATGTCAGCCATCCTGGTCCAAGGCATTTGGTTCAGACCTGTAGAGTGCATACTCTCAAAAAACGCTTATGTTTATTACCAGCATGCTGGAGGTGAAAGGTTCAAATCTGCAGAAGGAGAAATCCTTTCTGGATTCAAGGAGCTTGCCCTCTTCTGTGGTGGAATTGGCTTTTATAGCACATTCAACATTAGCTCCAAAATAGTTTACTTAAGTTAGAAATGACCATGCCTGTCATTTTCACTGTAATGTAGATATGACAAAATATTGTCAATGCAACAGAATAATCACAAAATTTAAGCTGAGGGGTGGATATTATAGACTATTACCATTTTTATTACCATTTATAAAAATGATGTCAAACATAACTTTATATAAAAATCTGCCAATCAAAACATCTGCCTACGTGTTCCAATTGGTTATTTGTTATAGTGAAATAAAAAAAAACACAATTAATGTCTTTATTTGTCTTGTCCAGCATATTGCCAAGATGTTCACTGTTGTTTCCTGTTTTAATAGGAATCAACTGTTTGCCTGTCAGCTGTGGCTAATTTATTTTCTATGCTTGTCTGTGAATTAATCGGTGACTTTTCACCTGGGTGGCATGCAATTATGTTGATGCTAATTTATGACTATGACCAAGTGAAACTCTTTAATTCTCCCAACCCTTTGATCCACAAAAGTAGATGAATATTATGAATTAGTATAGATTGATGGTCATTAATGATCTATAATGTTTTTTGTTCTCTGCTATTAATTTGCTTCCTTGTTACCATGCACTGAATATGCTTTGTGTGTTTATGAACTGCAGCATAGAATTTTGAAACCACATAGCTCTACAAACTGTACAAGACCATGCAGAATCAATGACATCATCAAGAGAGATCCAGCTAAAGTCAGTCAGCAATCCATTGCCATCATGTATCCGAAATGGGTGAGGTAAAAGCAAAGCAGTGAGAAAGGTACGGACTACATAAATCAGTCGCCAAGCAAGACACAATCAGGTAAAAATATTTCAATAAGTTTGCACGTGGCACTCGGGATGCATCCCAAACAATACTGTTGGTTTCAACTGGGTTATGCGCCAAGGTTAGTCATCGTTAACATTGTAGCAATTCTTCAGCTCTTACCAAGTAAAAAGTAAAAAATAAAAAGCGCTCCGCAGGGCGGTAATGTTGGAAATGTGGCGATGCTGCAGGATTTAGTCTCGCTTTTAACCCCCACCCCTTCTAGCTTGCGTCCTCTCCCTCAAATAAGCCTGCATGAGTCATAGCTGAAAAAGCGGCACCCAGATGCGCTTTTCCACCTGAATCTCCCCCTTTTAAATGCACCTAACACAGACGGGAGATAAGCAAAATAATCAAGCAATTGTTAGACGCTACTTATGATTTCACAAAGCGGAACTCTTTCAGACTGTGTGGAGGTGAGAGGACTTAATTTGCTCTGATATAGCATAGTAAACGTTTATCAATACTTAAATGTGAAAACTGATGGACTACTATCTTATGATGCATACAAACTTTATCAAAGCTTACAAAGACTGGCTCGACTGCATTTTTTTTATTCTTGTGAAAAAGCTGTTTACATTTCTAAATACATTAGGATTTATACTCGTGTAGGAAACTACGGCGATGTAACACGCCTATATACTTAAAGGTGATCGTTCTTTCAAAAATAAAATAAAAAGTAGCTTTAACGCACAATATGTCCATTGACTGCTGTAACGCTCTGTCGAAAGAAGTCTCAGGAGCATTTTCTGGAGACATTGTTACTTAGTTACAGCGGTTTATGATGGACTATTTATAAACATTGTTTTGGAGAGAAAAAAAAAGATCTTTAGGATAAATTCATTACTCCCCCTTAAAAATCCTCTCCATCCCGTATTATAAAAATAAAATACCAATAAATGTTGCAACAGAGCAGGCTCGCCGATAAATATGGAAGCAAAACAGCAACAACAGGAATAACTAATGATCAAATAAGGAAACTGGCAAAAAACGGTAGAATATTGCAACTACATTGTGTCAAGTCGACTGAGAAAGCGCCTTGCTTCAGCGATATCTAGACTACTTAAAACTTTTAAAAGAAAAATGAACTGGCTAACTATAGACTAATAGGTAGGATTTCTGCAACAAACTAGCTTTTTTCCAGGATTGTAACAAATAGCAACCGGGTTCGTTTCGAATGGTTGGGCTGATTGGCTTGAACATCACTTCCCTGGGGCAATCCGCAAACAAGAGCACTGTCTTTACTTCACGCCCCTGAAATGTAACTGAATACGTTTTATCATTTTAGGGGCGCAGAGTGTAGCCTACATTGTGTTACTACGGGCTAACTAGCTAGTTAATTGCGTAGTTAGGCTACCAATCGTTGATCTAAAGGTGTGTCGCAAACTTGTGCGTTGTCATCTATCTGATCGCAGTCATGCACATTATACTAACGCACGAGGGATACGGATAGTGATGGGTCAACTAATATAGAAAACAACTCACCTGAGTTTCCGATTGACGACACTTTAAGCAAACAATAAAGAAATATCCGACAGGTACGATCCGACAGGGTTTCTAAGTCGCAGGTGTTGATCTCTTAACACAGTTAGGTAAGACCGGGGCGAAGCTGAAGTTACGTGCGCAATCGCTGTCCAAGCTGAGAGTGGTTCTGAAATGAAACTCCTAAATATCTCGCACTGTTTTCTCCCAGTCAGACCCTGTAGCGTAAATCAGTTTCCATGGCAACATGGCGTCACGATTTTAAGGTAGTCCATATTGTACAGTCAGTGTTCATCAATGAAATTAGGCGATCTGCGAAGTATTAACACTTGATGTGAATCTCATTTGGTTAAGTTGTAAGTTTGTAATCACACCTGCATTCTTGTTATTGGTTATTTCAAATATATTTGAATGTTTCCTGAAATGTGTGTATGTATATGCTATTATGCTGACTTCTTGGCTCAGGGAGAATGATATAGAGGGTTAATGGACACACCTTGGAATTCACTACTTTTTGGAACAACAAAAGATGCATTTGTAGCTAAAGAACAGGTAGGCCAACAGAAATCTCTGAGAAAATTAAGACATTTAAGACATCTCAAGAAAATTACAAATCTACAAACCTACAGAAATCCAAATTAAATTAGAGCATGACCAGTTTTGCTTTTGGAAATCACAGAAAAAACATTGAATTTTTGGTCCAGATGTATTCATTGATCATGAATGGTTTAACAATAATAATAATAATCATCATGATCGCCATCATCATTTCTATAAAGTTGGAAAAAAAATACATCTATACCTGAGGAGAGAGCAGTTTGATGATCCAAAACTCTTAATGTTGAAACAATTGGATGGCCATCTATAAAAGCCAGGGGTTTGTACATCCAATTATCCTAGCTCAATTAGCTAATTAGCTGTATACACCAATGCAGGTTATCATCATTATATATATTATATCAATGCATAAGCTTATCAATAATTTATCAATAATAGCTAAAATGCCAGTTTATACAAATGATTGGGCTCATTAAATAATTAAGAGCAGAAGTCAGCATGAAATCCAGAAACAGATACAGCCCTCCTTGACCACCCCTGATATAAGCCAATTAACTGGCAGGAATTATTGAGTGTTTGTATGTGTTCGATGCTGCTGCTCTGATTTCTGATGCCCGATACCTCAGGTTGGGTATAGTGTTTTATTGTCATGGAGATTTGACATGTATGCTAGATTATGCAGTTCAGATTGGGTATAGTGTTATATTATAGTTTTGATTTGACCCACTGCTGCAGTTCAGGACCACATATACTGACCACATATACTGAAAAATGTATGCATTCACTACTGTAAGTTGCTTTGGATAAAAGCATCTGCTAAATGGCATATATTAATATATTAATATTACACCATTTCCCAGTTCACTGATGCAGCAGCTCTTGTGGGCTGAATGCATTCTATGCAGGAAGCAAACAAATGAGAAATAAATACATACATACTGTAAGTAAACCAGATCAAACTGTCAACCTGGCTTACAGTCCCAGACAACAAGGTAACAACTGAACAACCAACTGAAGGCATGTGTCCTTATTTAGAACCATGTCACATTTGCACTCTGCACTTTTTCCCCTCTATGCTGTGCAAATACTGTGGGCAAGCAAAGAGAACCAAAAAGCCACTACATACAATAAGCAACTGGATAAACTTCAAACCACTATTTGGAAGGATTCAGACTAAAATTCAAAGAGGCTTGCAATGAATGTCAACATATATTGCAATTGTAAAGGGCAATGGCTAACCTGGACATATGTTCACATTAACATATAGGGTGGATGTCACCCATATATGGCTAGTATGTTTTTTCCCCATTCCATTGTCTTGAACACAATTTTAGATTTTTTGAAATACTCTTATGTTTTTTCCATTTTCTATAGTGCCAAAACTGCCACAGAGAATGTTTTCCTAGTAGCAGTCTGCAATAAATATTTTTATAAATATGCTTCCCTCAGTAGACAAGTCTAAACCCACCCAGAAGACTTCCATTGACAGTTATATGACTAAGAGACATATGAGAGCTACAAAGGGCTTTTTCAACTGTTAGGCTCCATACATTTATTTTAATTATGACCAGCCACATTTACTTATTTTCTCTAGTTACATGTCTGCTTTCAATCTTAATACCTTACCATAAATAATTAAATATGATAAAGAATGTGACCTTTCATTGCACTTACAAGACATGGATTAAAGGGATCCAGAAACATCTGCGTTACTCACCACCTTTCTTTTTTTATACTTTTTTAACAGGATGTGTGTCTGCAGTATTTCAGGTGCATGCAAGACTGAGCCCTAGCCATATCTCGTACACTGGTGACAGGTGTCTAGTCTGACACTAAAGCGACACCGTGTGATTGCTAACAACTACATAGACACTGAGGCCCCAGAACTAACTGGATCGGGTTTGTCACCCAAATTATTGACATGGCATTAGCACATTATCATCCACTTTCAACTAATAATATTCAATTTGTGTTTCACAAAAAATGTGCTTGCATAGTAACTCACACCAATGTAGTTCCACCAAAAAAAAGAGAACTGACCAATAATTACAAAAAATACTTATTTTACAATTAATAGCATGAAAAGGATACTGGCCTCAATGGCACAAAGGCAAAGGTAGCATAGAGGTTGTTCCACATGATTGTGCTACAACATCAGCAATGTCTCACTTAATGACCATAACAATTTCACAAGAATCAAAGGACAGCTCTCTGTGTGTTGGTGGAAGAATGTACTAGCCCCTTTCCCCCAGTGCTGGTAAGTGAGACTTCACTGGATCTCAGGGATGAGTTGGCAGGGCAGAGGCAGGCAGAGCTGGAGGAGAGAGAGAGATGCCGCGGCATGCTAGCTGTGGTGCTGCAACCGCAGTGAAAATCATACCAGACTGAGGGTGACTCATACCCTCCCTGCTCCCGTGATGTAGAGACACAAAGCTAATCATCAATCAAGGCTGCTCCCTGCCCCCATAAACGCAGGCACTGGTTCTGTGTGGCTCAGTACGTAGAGCATGGCGTTTGTAACGCTTAGGTTGTGGGTTCAATTCCCACTGGGACCACATATACTGAAAAAATGTATGCATTCACTACTGTAAGTCGCTTTGGATAAAAGCGTCTGCTAAGTGGCATATATTATATTATTATTATTCATATTATGTCTACAGCCACAGTAAATGCCCCTCCCCTCCACAATCCCAGACAAATGCCCACTCTTTGCTGACAGATACATGCATAGAGAGGAAGGGGTGGGGGGGGCTGTTATTGTTTACTGGGTGAATACAACCTCAGGTGTGCCCTCTTTGGTCCGTTAGCTCTACTGCCTTCAGTGTAGTACTTTGAGATAAATCCTCCAATCCAACTGGAGTTTCAATTGACAAAACTACTCAAGAGGAGACTCCACAAGTTGAGGAGTTGAGGAGACTCAAGAGGTTTGGCATGTCTGTCAAAAACTTTAACCAACTTTTACAGGTGCACTATTGAGAGCATTCTCGCTGGCTGCATTACTACCTGGTACGGCAGCTGCTCCGCTGCTGATCGCAAGGCCCTCCAAAGGGTGGTGAAGACAGCGGAGCGCATCATTGGCTGCCACCTCCCCTCCATGCAAGGCATCTACCACATTTTCCCACGATGCCTTAGGAAAGCACGGAAAATCATAAAAGACTACAGCCACCCAGGCTATGGACTGTTCTCGCTGCTGTCGTCTGGTAGATGTTACCGGAGCATCCGGGCACGGACTACCAGACTCACTAACAGTTTTTTCCCCCAGGCCATCAGGCTTCTCAACCAGCAACACTAATCTCAGTGATCACATTGATCACATCATCACCCCAATGTGTACTCTAATCACTTTGTATGTACATTAAATGCACATCACCTCAATTTAAATGCACATATCCATCGGCACTACTTTACTTTATATTTATATATTTAAAACTCTTATTCTACTGTCTATATTCCCCCTTTTTACTGGTTCTGGAACTGCTACAATTGTTTAATGTTTAATGTTTACTGTTTTTCTGTTATGTATATTTCTGCTATTGGTCACTACTTAGGTGTTGCTTGCCATGTCCCAAGAATTTCATTGTTCAGAATGACCTTGTGTTATACTGTGCACTTGACAAATAAAACACTTTGACTTGACTTTGACTTTGACTACAAAGAAGCACATCAAAAAATAAAGAATATCTGAAGGAGAGTGCAAATTATGTTTCTTTGACGTTAACCCTAAGCTATGGCACACCAATGCATATTGCCACATTACGCATGTGTAATACGTTTCTGGAAAGCTCCTCGTTTGATATACCTAGAGAAAAAAATCCACCAGAATATCATAAACTGGAATCAGTAACCTTAAACAGGACTGAATGATTCAGAACGAAAGCACATAGCACAACCACGATGGACACGCAGAACCCTGGAAGCAAATATGATTTACAAAAGGTCAGTCAGCACGCCTCTGATTCATAAAGTACATAATTGACGTCATTAAACGTGTTCTACAAGCGAGTATATAAAAAAGTGGTTTTCCAGAGTCCCGAATGCACGTGACGTTTCAGAACACGCCCCGAACATCTGACGACGAAGTCGTCATTCCAGTTGTGTAGCCGGAAGTATTCAGAGAACAAAAATAAAACAAGAAGGAAGTGAATTAGGTAAATACAGACGCCAAGAAGATCTAAAGAACAACGTTGACAGCTTTTACTTTATTCATTTCCAGCGGGACGAGGTACCTACAAACATGTCGAGTTTGGATAGTATCCTTTTCAAAAACTAAGTAAGTTAACGTTAAGAAAGATGGTGGAAAATACCTTCGACGACGTGACTGGGCCTGTTATGACAATGTTTGAACATCCGTAAATAGGTCTCTTGCCACCTAGCTAAATATATCGTCGGATTTGGCATCCCATATAACTAGATAACATTTGCAATCTAAAGTTAACTTACAGGCAGTAAGTTAGCTAGCTACTTGCCAACCAGTTCTAAAGTCATGGCAAAACCCGTGGGAGCATTTTCGAGTATTATTGTTTATGGCGACCAATTCATGGTTCCGTTAGCCAGCTAGCTAACAAGTAAGTCTAAGCTTAGGCGACGTTACGCGAAGCAAACTAGTGGATCTAGTTTTATCTAAATGAATGCATGTAACGCATACAGTTTATCACTAGTTAGCTTGCGTTGTAATCTGACGGTGACCATAGGCACAGTTCGGTAGATGTCTGGGTAGCTCACTAGCTTAGATAGATTATATTTTCTGAGCTAACAAAGTTTCTCGTTTAAAACCTGATGGCTAACTTGGGTATGTGTACCGAGATGTATTCGTGCAATCGTGTGTGCTGTATGTATACAACATATGTACGGTATGTATGTAGGTAACTTAGCCATAGAGTGAGATCGATTTTCGTGTCTCTAGTATCGACATTGTCTCGCTTTCAAACTGAAACTCCCAATTTATCACTCTTCATTGTGGGCTGGTTTCACCGTGTCACCACATTCCGTCACGAATCGCATTCAAATGCAAATCAAATTGCTCTGAGGGTTCGTTTGAAGACGTGTCGTCACATTGAGCTCATTGTATCCAATTTGATGTGGAATTGATGGTACTCAATGGGAAGAGCACGATCTTCAACGGCTTACTCAAATCTGGTAGTTCACTTCATTTGTGTTTCATAATCAGGGGAATGTGAAGGGTCATACTTGAACATATGCCATTTCGTATCATCTATTTTTATCCCCACCACGGATGCAGAACATTTTTCTTCTTGGGTGTATGTAGACTAGAGATCAGACTGCGTCCTTTCATATCGCCAGCTGTTTAGTTTAATCAGAGCTTTGCTTTGTATGAAGTGTTGGACGTGCTGGCAAGATAACCTACGTCATTAATGTGTATTGTGATGCAGTGTTTCTCCTTACATCACATTTAGAATGTAAGTAATCGAGGTCATTGTTTCTCAATAGCATATGAAAAGAAACTCAAATAATTAGTTCACATTTAACCATTGATTTTTGTTCTGTAAATAAAATGGTATAACCCCCCCATTTCTTGTCAGTCTTTCATATATACATGTGCTTTTGAAATTGTCTTATGCCGTTTTCAATCAGGAAATGCCATAATGGAGAAGGGTCCTTAACTTCAAATCACAGAGCATCTCTTTAACCTGAAGTTTGCTGCCAAAGAGTTGCAACGAAGCTCAAAGAAATGCGACAAAGAGGAAAAGACGGAGAAGGCCAAAGTGAAGAAGGTATGCTTTTGCAATGAAAGAACCGGCCACCCATAAGGCTTATCCTTTGACTGCTGCAATTGTTGAGGACTGTAAAATTGTGAAGGGCAATTTTCTCTCCCTTCCCAGGCCATTCAAAAAGGAAACATGGAAGTGGCACGCATACACGCAGAGAACGCCATCCGGCAGAAGAACCAGTCTGTAAACTTCCTCAGGATGGGTGCACGGGTGGATGCTGTGGCTGCCAGGGTCCAGACTGCTGTCACCATGAACAAGGTGAAAAAGGGCTCCCAACAGTTTTCTGCCCAACACCACTGATCCAGCATCAGCTTATTCATCCCTAATCATAAAAGCTAATGTTGTGTAAAAGGTGGCTAATGATCCGAGGTCAGTGCTTGCTGACAGAATGTTGTCTACAGGGCCTGGTGACTTTTGTAACCTGTAGTTCCCTCTCCCCAGCATTAAGAGGTCCCTATAGCCTCTTTCAAAGCCTTGTGTTAAATAACCATCCCATTGCGGTACATTAATGATCTATCGCAATAAATAACAGTACTGGTCAACTCAACAGTAGGGACAGACAATACACCAAATGAAAATTTTGTGGAAAAATATTGACATTTAAAATTGAGAAATATTCCTAAACTACACAAACCCATAAAAGCTGTGTAAAAATAAGAAAGGCTCTTTAGAGTATGAGCGTGCGTTTGGCTGTCTGCCCCAGGGGGAGGGGGAGGGAGACCTGGCACAAGCTCACCAAGGAGTGGTAGGGCGACCTCGTAAACAGGGTTGGGCAAGTTCCGTCTCGGAGGAGATGAACATTGCCTTGAGGTATTCACTTATCCCGTGGAGGCAGGTGGCAAGTTTGTGGGGGAGGGTAAATTCAAAAGAAATAAGAGGGTATAATTGGCTACCAAATTGGGAGAAAAACAAGGGGAAAAAATCTGAAACAAACAAAAACAGTTTTACAGGGCTGTAATTAGCTATACTGCCACCTGAGTCAAACTGCAGTCAAACCTGTGGAGTAAATTTAACTGTCAGATATTAAATTGTTTTCTGCTTTTTAACATTACTCTTCCTTCCTATTTTAAAGCTTTCAAACAGGTAACATTCCAAATAATGTTATATTAAAAACCATATGGACATTAGCTAGCTCACTAACATTAGCTAGAGAGTTACCTAACATTGCCTACCTAGCTAGCTAAAAGTATCCTGCTACAGATAGCTGCTTGCTAGCTAGCTATCTAGCAAATGTCAGTTGGTTTAGCAATTAAGCTTCCTATGCAGCAAACAGACTTGCTACCTACCCATATCAAACTAATGTTGGTGATGGCTTGTAACTAGTTAACAGTTGTGCTATGTAATCAAGGTTGTTCATCAAGACTTTTGTAGGTAACTAAAGCAATAGCTGGGATGGTGAAGCAGATTTTTTCTCGGTTCGGCAATTCGCTAAACTTGAGTGATTGCTGAAAAAGAGTATATATATGCCAAACTAAGGTTAATATGGTGGTTAAATGTATGCATATGGGCAAAGTAATATCTCAAGTACTCCAAAAAATGATGTTCAATAAATACAGGTACGACAGGATGATGTTGTTTAATTTAAACGGGTATTGCGCCTGAATGAATGCATTTACAGTCATTTTTCGGATTTTCAGGATGTTGTTAGTTTAGGCACCAGGATAGTTTGGTTCAGGTTGTCTGCCTTGACTATAAAGTGCCAAGGGAATCTCTGGTTATGCTGTTTTTCTAAACTGTCATTTCCCTTCTGTTTCTCTCCAGTTTTGCTTTTGATATTTTCAATTTTTTAGATCATTTGAAATGTTGTTTTGGCTGTGATTTATTGTTAATTATGATTAGTTAAATGTTGGTCTAATCAATTTAATGCTGTGCAAAACTATTTTTATCCATCAGTGTGCATGATCTAGGTGGATATTGTACTTGGTCTCAAATAAGTCATTTTTGTAGATGACCTTGGGGCATCCACTTTTTAAATTGACAAGGAAAGCGAGGGGATATTGATCGCAGTGATACATTTATCAGTGATATAGTTTTGATACAGTGTTCCCCTAATGCCATCCATTTCCCGACACCTCACGGGACTATTTGAAAAATACCATCTTTTATTTTTAATTAGTTGACTACAATTTCATAAAATACACTTGGACAAACCTCTTAACATTCTCCTGCTACCTTGTCACTTCAGGAAGTTAATAGTTGGGGCACAGTGTATTTTGGAGACTGACCATGAACTGTTCCTTTCTGTAGGTCACTAAATCGATGGCTGGGGTGGTAAAAGGCATGGATGCCACCTTGAAGAGTATGAACCTTGAGAAGGTATTTGTGTGTGTGTGTGTCTGTGTCTGTGTCTGTGTCAAATGGCCAAGTGGGCCTATGTGTTTGCAAATGTGTTTGCTTGCATTATGGGTCTTCAACCTTTTCTTGCCCGGGGACCCCCACCAGGGAAAAGGGGAAGACCAGGGACCCCCTATTTTAATTGTTCTTATTTTAAATCAGTTTTTTTATTTTATCATTTAAATTTGAATGTTGTTCAAACTACTGAATGATACTAATAATGGCACTGAAAGCAATAGAATATGATGTGTTGAAACCGGTTACTGTGGGTAAACTGAATGTAATTAATACATTTTTATTAGACACATGTGTACATTTTAAGCCCTGCCACGGACCCATTGCTGTACCCCCACGGACCCCCGGTTGAAGACCCTTGCTGTACACACTTCCACTGTTGCCAAAAGTAGCCTATTCGGTGTACCGTATGCCCACAAACGTGCTTCACGGATCATTGAGGGCCTGATACAAGCTGATGTTAGGCAGTGGGTTTGAAAACGATGATGAGAATGGGATCTTGATCTATTCATGCTCGTGGTCAAACACAAGTACATTGAAGGGTCCCTTCAGGACCAAACAGACCATGCTTGACTGAACTTTACATTGACTATAAGGGCATATTTATCAGAGCATTATTCCAGGACACCTTTTTTGCAATTGCACACTAATCAATTGAGGGTCTCTTCTCCCTAGATCTCAGGCCTCATGGACAAGTTTGAGCACCAGTTTGAGACTCTGGACGTGCAGACGGCACAGATGGAGGACACTATGAGCAGCACAACCACGCTCACTACCCCACAGGTGTGGTTCCACTCATGCATAACAGCTTGAGTCCTTCTCTTTAACATGTGTTTGGTTCAGTTTCTCGCAAGAAAACTGTTGGAGAGAGTTGCCAATGTAGTACTGAGCTGGTATAATGTTGCCCTCTGCTGGTCATTCCTCAACTGTCAGCAGATTAACTAGTTATGCTTCTGTGTTTCCCTCTTTAGGCCTTCTGTGTTTACCAGCTCAGGGGCCTCATTTATCAACAATGCATATGCACAGATTTGTCCATATGCTCAATTTCACGTAAATTTGGGGATTTATTCCATTTTAACTTTGAATACGTGTCCATACGCGACTTTCAATTTTTTAACCATGAATTAATCATTTGGGGCATGGAGCATTTTTGATGATGTAATCGGTAGGGAAATTATGAAGGAGAAGCAGGTGATGAAAAGGTGTAAGGAGAAGCAGAAGAAGCAGATCAAGTAGAAATAAAAAAAATAACCCAAGTTTTGGGTTTTATTGTGTGTCCGTGTGAAGTTGTATCTGAATTATGGGCCTTACCTGAGGTCAGAGTGTACAGAAGTTAATGTTTGTAAGGACTGAGAGTCTATGGCCTTATTTCTGTGGGAGATCCTTGCAAAGTGCCAAACTCTCAGTGCTGTATAGGTATGGTCTATGCCCCGCCAACCCGTAACTTGGTGGATTGCATACCTGCCATCCCAACAGTGCTCAATGAATGCCTTGGTGGTCACAGGAAGGTCTATGTTTGTTTGTTTCAGAACCAAGTGGACTCGCTGATGCATGAGTTGGCTGATGAGGCTGGGTAAGTGATGAATTGGCTTGTCTATTTTTGCGATTCTGACTACTTCCAGACTCAATCCAGTTGCTTGGTTGGCTGTGTCACAGCACTGTATCACAGCACTGCGGAGTTATCCAATAGCACAAACTCTAGTGAGTGTAAAAATATTGCTTTGAAACAACAGTTAAAACCTTGTTGATTTTATAAAATATGTCTAGCAATATTTCATATTTTGTATAGCCTAACATTACCTCAGCTGACAATAGAGTGGTCTCTTGAATTCGCTAAGCACAACGTTACTTCCGCATTTCTCTTTTTCCGAGTTTTTTGTGAAATCTTTTTTTTTTGGCACGACAGTATTTATGCATCCACGGGACATTGGTTCTGTCGGAACGGGTGTTCTCAGTGGCTGGTCTTACTGTAAACAAGCTGGGCAAACGGCTCAACCCTGAACACGTGGATATGCTTATATTCTTAAATAAAAACCAGTAAGGGGATGAGTTGCCAAGCCTCCGCTGCCAGACAGCCTTTTTCATTTCAAAAGGGATATTGTTTTCATTGTTAGGCCTACTGAATGGTGTTTCATTTCCTTCATAATTCTTATTGTGTTATGCTGTCAAAATAGGCCCGTGTCTCAAAAGTTCGAGTAAAGCTTTGATTGAGGGAAAAAAAAAACATGCATTTTGTACTTTGTCATATGCTATTTTTTTTTTTTTTTAAGATTAATCGATTAATTGTTTGTTAACGTGGACGAAGATCGATCAAGGAAATTTCTTAAAATGAGCACCCCTAGTTTAGACCCTACACCCCCCATGATATGCACCTCGGTGAACAAGAGGCAAGTGTGGGAGGTTGATCAAAGAGAAACCTGAGGTACTGGCCGCTCTGGTGCAGGTTCCAGGTGAAATGAATGATGTCCCGTTGTTTCTCTCCACAGGCTTGACCTGAACATGGAGCTCCCTCAGGGCCAGATGGGGTCAGTGGGGACCAGCGTGGCGTCTGCGGAGCAGGTAGGAAGCCATGGAAAAGCCCATCAAATGTCCATCAAATCACATGCATGTATAATCTTTGTATAATGTCACTGCTTCGGGATGTTAAATTGGTATTTTAATCCTGGTCAATAAGAAGGTAAGCATATTTGCTCAGTAAGCATAAGGTAAGGATATTTGCTCTTAAGGTTAAACTTTTATCAATTTTTGCCCTTTATTGAGGGACATGGGAATTTTCTGCTTTTTACCTCTGTCTAGCAAGGGCTAATTGGTAAACAGCCAGCCGGTTAGCAATTTTTGCCCTTTATTGAGCTGACATGGAATTTTTTTGATGGTTGTTCACCGTCAGGACCAAATCTAAGAGTAGGGAAGTATTAGTTTGTTAGCTAGCTCCTTTTACTGTCCTAAAACTAACTTTAGTGTGTAATATAATCTGATTCTGGTGAGACCTCCAGGAGGCATTCATCTGTCAAGCTGGCCCTTGAGCATGTTGAGGGCAAACAACCTGTAGCACCACCGTCACGAAACCACCAGAACCCTTCACTGTTGGAACCCTGTTGTTTCAATTTTTTTGCTCACTACCTGTAGGTATTGAGAACTCAGTACTTATTTGCAGTGACAACCTGGGGAATCAGTCGGTAGGGAATGCAAGGGATCTTGTCGCCGGTCAGTCGTAGATCTGAGTGGCGTCTGGGGGAAATGGGAGCCGAGAGTTGATGTCGCCCACAGCAGGCTGCCTTGGCATACGCTGACCTGTACTGTTTTTGTCCTCAGGATGAGCTATCCCAGAGACTGGCCAAACTCCGAGACCAGATGTAGAACATGGAGAGTGAGCGAGCGCAATGTGCCTGAAATGAGAAGGCCTGGATCACACACATACACACAGTGACTGGCCTGGAGTACAGATTACAGGTCTCTCTTTCTCTTTCTCTCTCTCTCTCTCTCTCTCTCTCTCTCTCTGTCTCTCTTTCTTTCCGTCTGCCCCCTTCCCTCTGCCAAAATCCCGGCCTCTTCATGGCTCCGATGGCGAAGAGGAGTCTTGCTCTCTGCCCGTCGACTCCTGGAGGACTGCTTGAGACCCTTATCGTCTATTATACAGTGTACTGCATTAGTGACGCATGGTGCAGGACTACAGGAAAACTGGAAAACCGCTCAGTCATGGAAAAATGTGTATATATATAAATGTATAAACATGCGTGGGAGGACTGACATCATTGCCGGCTGTCTGTTTTTGTTTGATTGTTTTCTTTATTCGGCGCGCGCGTTTGACAGAAGACTCTGTCATGTGTGCGCTGAGCTGTCTCTGTGGAGTGGTGATGTTCCTGGGGCGAGGGGATAGGCTCCACAGACTCTACTGTATGAGTAATGGGGTAAAGCTTTTAAAGAGATGGGTGTCAAAGTACGATGACCGTGGGGAATAGTCTGACAGGCCGCTACATTGCCTACATCGCTCTGATGTATGCATCACCCCCAACTTAATCCCCTCCTCGTCTGACTGTTCAGCAGTGTTGTGTTTTTGACAGGCGGTATCCAGCTCCGTTACGGCATCATGTGTTTTTATCCCCCCTCTTTCCTCCCAAATGTTTACTCCTTGCAAAAACATTTTACACTAACTAGGTTTTGATGTTTAAAAATATCGTTTTTTAAATTCATACTCTTGTTTTCCCTTTGTCTATGGGTGATCGTGGGAATTTCTCGGAGAAAAGAACAAAAACAAAACGTGTTCTCTGTCAACCGTTTCAAATTATTCACAGAAATGTTGGTTTCACAGATTTTGGAATGTGAGTCAATAAAATATTTTTTAATATCGGTTGCAGGTTCTTGCCAGTAGGCATTGTCAGCTTTTACAAACTGTATCAAAGATCTTAATTTTAATTATTGAAATAAAAAATAAAAACATAGAAAGATATGGATGTTTACTTTATATTTTCTTTTCTTTCATTTACATATAATTATTTAACATTTGAAATAGGGCTTTCCCAGTTTTGTGTACAGTGGAGTATCACATTGAATTTTTACAATATGTTCTATGTTATAGCGAGCCGTTTGTAACATGCTATATTTCATCCACACCAGCAGTGGGTTTGGCATCGGGGGGAAAAAAGGACGCTTATGTCGAAAAAAACATCATACCTATGGTGAAATAGAGTGTTGGATCTTTGATGTTATGGGGTTGTTTTACTTTTACTTGTCCTGGGGCTCTTGTTAAGGTCAATGGAATTAACCCCAGCAAGTACCAAGATATTTTGGCCCAAAACCTGGCTCCCTCTGCCAGGAAGTTAAAACTTCACAAATGGATCTTTCAGAAAGACGGTAATCAATTTACGTTCAATGTAGTATTAGCTGGAAAGCCAGCTATGTCACGGCGCTGTATTTGCCTTCTTTTTCGAAACCTTCAGAAGAGTGAAGATCACTGTTCTCCAGCAGCACTTTGAGAATGTATTTTTATGTCGTTATAGGGCATCAAACACCTGCCCGTGTCCACGCAGCTAAATGTTCTGCGGAGCTGTCATCTGAACTAGCGTTCATGAAACGCTTCTGCCAGAGGAAATGTATTTTTAAGAGGGGAGCGCCGTGCTGGAGGTGATGACGAGAGAGACAGCTCTGCTTGCTCAGTTACAAAAGGAGATGAATCTTTCTTTCGTTGCCATGACATAAACCCACATCCTAGAAAAGTGCAGGCAGCCAAAGGTATACTTTCAAAGTATTTTTCTTCCTTTAAGGTCATCAATCAGTGTTCCCCAAATTGCGTTCCTCGTGAGCCGAGCACTGCTCGTTTTCCACCCTTCCTTTACCTGGAGTCAGGTTTGAAGACACTGGATAAACAATTGCATTAATTGTTCACTGGTCTACAAAATATATATATTTTTTTCTTGCATGGACTTTGGAAAAAAACCTCCAAATCTCAGATTTGCTCTATCACATCAAGTTTTTGTGCTATCTATGCTCCATATTCTTGGATTTTACAAAAGTTGACAATCCAGTCTGGCAATCTTGGTGGGGATAAAACAGCAAAAGCTTGATTATTCTCACCAAAACTACTTCATTTAAGTCATAAAAATAATTTTACAAATGTTTTAAGTTAAAAACATGTTTTGCATAAGTTTATGTTTTTGTGATTTCAGCTGTGAAGACTACCTAATCTGCTCTTAAGTTTTACAATTAAATATTGTAATTGAAGTAGGTGCCTTTCTTTGTTAACATTTTTGCATCTATTGATCTTCTAATGCAATAGTGTTTTTCAACTTCGAGTGTAAAATTGCTGTTTTCTCAAAAATAATGATTTTTCATAGTTCAAAAACCTGCTGTGATAGGCAATAACTAATGCCAGATTTGGATTCAGCACCCAAAAGTTAGCTAGAATCCATTGAAAAACCCCATGCAAGAAAAATCGTGTTGACCAGTGTTTACCTGAGAGAAAGAAAAACCAGGACTGAATTTGGATTTGTGGACCAGATTTGAGGAACCCTGTTATAGACTATGATGGATGTGACCTTACTTTTTTAAAGATATGGAAGAGTGAGATGTGAGGTATATGTTGGACCCAATTGCACTACCTATGGCACATGCAATTGTTTTTGACCCGTCCTGTCACTTGGTGTGGGGCTGCTCCTGGTATAGATAAGGTACCGTGTTGTTAGAGTCCCTCTACATCAGGGGTATTCAAATCCAGGCCTTGAGGTCCGCAGTGTCTTTAGATATTTGCTCCAACCATGCACTACACCACCTGATTTCACTAATTGGCCGCTTCCTGGACCAAGGAGGTAAATTAATTATTCAAAATCAGGCGGTATAGTGCGTGGTTGGAGCAAATACCTAAAGACACTGCAGACCTCGAGGCCTGGATTTGAATATCCCCGCTCTACATTTTCACCCAAGATGGCTTCCCTGTGCTGAGCAGCCTGTGTTTGTGGGCCTTTTTGTCTTTAAACATCTGGCCTCAGATTTCTAGTAAAAATATTTTCAGTTGATAATTCTGTACTCACATTAAAAAAACCTGCCCATTTTTTCAGTGTTTATTTAGATGTTTCTCTGTTGCTTATTTATGGTACTGTACACCAACTAGAGGACACAAATGTTTACCTAGTGTGTTTACCTGCACCCCCAGTGTGTTTACGCTGCACCCCCAGTGTGTTTAGCTGCACCCCCAGTCCCTGGCCCTTAGCCCACCAATACTGGGAGACCCTCAGTCCTGATAAGGATGGAGTCAGCCATTTTTTTCAATCATGTGAAATGTATTAAAGGTATTATGGTGTGCCAAATAATACAATTTCGACATAGTAGAAGATCCCCTTATATCGCAAAACCGCTGTAACAATGTCTTTCACAAGTATGGCCAAATTTGTGCTCTTACCAGTGGTCCACTAGATGGCAGCATTGTTCATATCACATTCAATCAGTTGTATCTGGCAGCATGAGGGAGAAGCAATGTGAACTTGATTGATTGAAGATTGAAATGGAAATGTAAAATGATTAAAAGTGTCCTGATTAATCCTACTAAACCATTAAAGTATATTTAATATATAATCAGGGATGTGATTTTTCCTGATTATTCAGGAAATGCTGATTTTCTGGTGCTAAATATCTCTGGCTATTTGGCTTTATTTGCTGAACATTCTCTCCTGCTATCAGCTGTCAAAGAGTGCAACATTTCTTAATGTGTATGCTTAAGACATACACAAGATATCTATGGTCTGAAAATAAACATTTCCTGATTAACCAGGAAAAAATCACATCCCTGATAATTGTAATATATAATTTCTTCTTATTTATCACGCAGGGAAGGAACATCATGCACTTTTACAAACACTCACTTATTTAAATGCAGGCATAAATGTCTGCTGCCTTGCCTTTTTACAGAAATGCCCTCAAGTTGAGGGGAGTATTACAATTATCCAAAACCAGAGCTGCTTTAGGCGCTGGGCTGTTATGGTTTTGATTTCTGTTTCTGTTGCCACAGGACAAAAATAACAGTCCAGGATCTTAATCTGTTTGTTTGTTTTGTTTTTTGATTTGATATTTTGTACAAAACTATGAAACTTAGACAAAAACCTCTGAATGGATGTGCTCTGCAGGGACATTAAAGGGTTTTAGTGAGTGCACACGCAGGGTACATGGGGCACCTCCTGTACAATGCACTGGCACAGACGGTCCTCTGCAGATCAGTATTCCTGACTCGAATGTCATGCTGGAGCAGGCTAATCATGCCACAAACTGCCCTCAATACCACATAAAGCAATCCAGGCTGACTTTTCTCAGTGGTGGTATCAGGAGGTCAGTGAGTGCTTTGCTACAGAATGACCACATTGTTACTCGCTGGACTGCTGCACACACAGCTGGACATGTCCCTGAGCTCCAACGCTAAGGCTAAATTTAGAGGCGCCTCCTAAATTCTGAATGAAGACCATGAGGGCTGACACCAACGTGTCTTTCCATCAACGGGGCAGAGGGGTTGAAAGCTCATGTCCCATTTGCACAACGTGTTCACAACGTTTGTTTGAGACGGAGGAATGGTGTTGAGTTGATGAGACTGCAGCAGCAGCAGCATCAGGAGATCGATGGGTGCTTGTGGGGTTGTTGGCTGCTGGTGGCCCCATCTTGAAATGAATGACAGGATAATATTAAAGAGACATGGAGGACGGTCTAGCCGTGTTAACTGCTGTTCCTGTTCCACAAAGAACCCCAAACTTGATTTCCTCTGCTCGCATTTAATGTAACCTTTCCCCACAGCTTTCATTTATAGTTCAGGAATAACTTCACCATTTTTACTCTGATCTTCTAAGAATCAGGTAAAGATTTAGTCATTTTTGGCCATGTTGTGTGTTCTGGTACAAAATGGCTTTCGTACATCACATCACTCAGGTGGCTGCTACACATTGGTGAGGTGAGAGGTGAGTTTCCCCCCTTCACTGTAAAGTGCTTTGAGTAACATGACAACAACACTATATACAGTATATACATTTCTTCATCTCCCCATATTTGACATTGTATGCAATGGGATAAACATTGGTTGTCGAGGAACAGAGTTTGTTGCCATCCCAAAATTGTAAATAGAAGGGGTTTGCTATTTACAAGGTGTTGTTATTGAATTCCTGAAATCCTTCATTTGATTTGATCCACAGTATGAGATTCACATAACTGGCAATACAATACCCTCATATGATAATGCCGATCAGAAGTGGTCACTCTCTTGCTCAGTCTGATGTACAAGGGCCAGCTTTTAAAGGGAATGTACTATGCAATAAGGGAACACTGAGTATAGTGTTGACTAATACTGCCGTAGTAACTGTTGACTATTTGAATGAACCCAATCAGCCTTGAAATCCACTGTAATTCTGATATAAGTTATAACTTGTGATTTAAATTCAGTAATACCTGATCATTATAATTAGACATAATATTGATTATTTGATCATTAACAAATGGGTTTTACAATTAAAAAATGTATTGAGCTCCATCAGGTTGGATAGAGACCAAATCAATTGATTGCACCAGAGGTTTTTTTAGGTGTGTCTTAGAAGAAGGGGTGAATACATATACAATCAATGATTGCCTGTTTTTAAAATTAATTAATAAAAACCTTTAGAGTTTTTCTTATTATTATTTGATATTATAGAGTATTTTTTGTTTAGCAGTGGCTAAATAAAAATCCCCAAATCCATTTTGATTACATGAAATAAGAGAAGAAAATGTGAAAAATGCCAAAGAGGGTGAGTGATGTTCCAAACCTGTTTGGTGGTTGCTGTTATGATAGTTTTATTCTTACCCATTCTGCAAAGTTTGGTTATCTCTCGCATTTTAGAGGCCTAGGTCATCACAAGCTGCTGACCTATGTACTTGTGGCATACTGTTTTAAAAAAAGCCCCACAGTAAAGTATGGCACTGGAGCAATAAAGTTCTTGCTCAGGTCAATCTTGCAATTTTTGTTTTTTGTGCACTCAAATATCTTGGGTTATGTTACTGTCAGACAGGTTTAAACAGACGTGAGCTCCGCATTTCAGGCTGTTCCAGACAGCCGACAATGGAATTTTAAACGTGTCTCGTTGTGTTTTCTTCCTCTTCTGGTCATGAACAGATTATGAGACCAGATTTCCACCATGGAAGAAATGAGAGCATTTTCCAGACGCGTGGTCAGAGTCCTAGGGCAGTGCTTCTGAAGCTTGTGTCATACATACATTTGGTACACTATGCATGCACCCAAATACACCTTTCACACCTCAGAATGTGTATCACGTATCCCCTGAGGAGGCTTCATGTGTCCTGTAGGGTCTGTGCACCCTGATAGGCGGGGGAACACCAACCACCAAAACAAAGTGTGTTGGCTGTCTGTAGCTAGTCATATGGCAGAAGGATTACAGAATTCATTGCATCCTGGAACACTTGTGTGCTCCCTCGCCTGACAGTGATGGCCTCAACAGGTGGGAGAGGGTGCTGGGTGCATGGCTGCAGAGCACACAGGACCAGGAACCTGTGAGGACAGCTGCCCGCTGCTGTCTCACAGAACGTGCTCTCTCCCCCTCTCGCCTAATCATGGAAAAACAACAGGTGGAAAACAACAGGTGTCTGGGAATAATTCTTAACTAAGAAAATTATAAGATTTTTATATTACCTTCATAATATCCTAGGAATTTAACCATGGATATTTTACTTGTCTCAAGCATCATTATAATTTCATTTTTTTTTTTTATGAATGTATATGGTAGGTTTGGAGACACATGTTTGGACAAAGGTATTAGTGAGTTGGACAAACTTGGTATAGTATAACTGATGAGTGAGACATTACTACCATCGTGTATTACTACCACAGCAGTATATAACACCCATTATTGATGGGTGGAGCTGGTGTCATGACTGGTTTTATTCAGGGATTAAATATAATCTTGCCTGAGCAACTGCACTGTATTCATTGCAGGGTAGGTGCAGAGTTCTGACTGAATCAGAACCCTGCCCTTTAGATAAACAGTCTGCGTTTAAGACTTATTAAAGTTATACTCATACTTGGCAACCCTCACGTTTTTCCTGAGAGAGTCCCGTTTTTCACACTAATTTCCCGGACATCTCCCGGGCACTCATTTCCCCCGTATTTTCATTTGGTCATAAATTAAAATAAGAGCATTAAATAAACTATCTCTTTCCCTCTCACTGTTAAAAACACAAGGGAGGCCACAAAACTCAATCGAGACAAAATACAGCTATGTAATACCCATCAAGATCTAGCTAGCTATTACCCAAAATATAAAACCATGCTGTCCGTAGCAAACTATTAGCATAGTGTCATGCAACCACATGAGGCTTGTTAGCTATGATAGCTTGCTTCTGTACATTTTCTACTTTCTATTCTATATCCCCCCCATATACATAACAGTAATATCTTCCCCCTCAATCATTTGTAACTATAAAACATTCTCATTCATTGTGCCCCCGAAAAAGCATTCAGCTCACCATCAAGCTGCCCAGTGGGCAAAACAAATAGTCAAGTTCCATCTTGAAGGAGGCCATAGGGTAGTGGTTGGTCCCGTAGTTGTGGCTGGCAGGGGAGGGTAAATTTGGGGGAGGGCACAATTTAAGAAATAGAGGGCACAATTGGCAAATTGGGAGAAAAACTTTGAAAAATCGGAAGAAAAAAAATTCTAAAGAAATGACCTATGCATAATTGACATCTATTGCTGTTCTAACCAGGAGCTTTCAACACCCGACAAAGGCATACGAGCAGGAAGGGATCCGAGCCCCGGAGTGCTTCCCTCAGCTCAAAGCAACAGCGGCTGGGTCAAGGAGCCTGGCTATTTGTCCAGCTGTGCCCAGCAGCTGAGGCCCATTAGCAGGTTGCATGCCCATTGCATCAACACACAGGTCTTGGTGCTGTAGGTGCCAGAGATTCAGCTCTCCACTCAAGTGGCCCTCTCCAAGTGGTCCCAATAATTAGGGATACACATTGACCTGCCTTGTCAAATAGTGCACTACTAGTAATAGTAATAGTAGTCAAGCACTACATACTTGAAACATGGCTTTCCAAAATAATTATACGGTAATTACAGTAAGTACAGTAATACAGACATTTAAACCAAGGGCAACACATGAATTGTTCCATTTTAAAAGGTCTTTTGGAAAAGTATATTGGGATTTCAGTCCTTCAGAACAAAAATGTGTACCTCATTTAAAACTGCATGCGTGCACTGTGTCAATGTCATAGACTGGTCACATCCATACCATTCCACGTTGCATAACCAATGAATGAATTCTGAAAAAAATGTTGGATTATTAAATCAGAAAAGGGTCAGATTGCAGATCTGTAATCCAGGCCTAATATTTTAAGCCTGCTCCCCCTATAAGGCAACATGCAGACCCCTGTCTAAGAGGTTCATTTCCAGTCAAATGCTCTGGGCTCACATGTCCAGACATAGGAAATAGGGCAAATAAAACCATGATCTGTTGCCGACTCAGTACTTCCACTTTCACTAATGCTGAGAGCAATACCTGGAAGTTTGCATGATTTGGTAAATCCTGTTTGTCTTTTGAACTGGAATACAACATGCATTTCAGAAAGAATTTTTGGTAAAAAACACATTTTAGACCTTATTTTAGAATATAGATAATGGTCCAGGAAGGTTGTTTGCATGTTGGACAGCGCTGTCAGAGTCAGTAGTTAGACACACAAAGATTTGTCCATCATCAGGCTCTTGCTCTCTCAGGCACTATAGCTGTTGTACTGTTTGTCCTTTGAGGTGGATGACACAGGGTTTTACTGAGGGTGTCAATGCTTCTTCTCCAAGGGAAATATGAAACCAAATGGAAAGTGTTTTTTTTATAGTTGGGGTCAATTTCTGACCATTTCTGAGCAGGGTGACTCAGGAAAGCACAGGCTGCAGTTGATGCAGACAGGATGTTGTGGGAGAAACGTATGCGAGACTTCGGGAAATAACCTTGAGATATTTATAACTTGTGCCTTCGAATGAGCTAACTTTTTGTTTTTAAAGATGAAAAAAGATTAAATGTGCACATTAGAAAATACAGGTGACCATGACATGGAAAAATACATCAGGGACACCCGGAAAGATAAGAGTTTTGTTTTTAATTGACTAAATTTAGAGTGGACCCTTCAACACTGAGATTGTTGCACACATAGCTCAGTAGTGGTTCAAAGTATTGAAATATGTTTCCTGACATAGCCATGTTTGACAGACAGACAGTATGGCCTTATACACACAATGGACAGTGAGACTGATGTAATTCCATTTTCAGTACTTGCTCGACCTCATATGCATTGTGAAACTATAGTGACCCACCCATGCTTTAATTGTTTTGCCACTAAATATGGGAAAACCCCCATAAACCAGGGATCTTGAAGATCAACCAGTGGTGTAGAAGTGTTTACGACCATTTTTTCTTCAATTGCTGCTATAAAAACCACCAAGTCCATGGCAGAATCCACAAATAAAGATGCAGATCAAAAGGTTTGGTGCCTGGAATGAGAAAATAGAGAAGATTTTATTAGAAAAGTCTGCATATAAACTGAAAACCAAGGGATATATATGACTACCCCCATTCGTATCTGGATTTAACCGATTGAGTGCCACAGAAGAAAATGTGTACATGCAGAGAGAGTGTCTGAATCAAATGGTGAATGTCGACAGCCTTTATGTTCCTATAAAGCGGGAGATATGAGTTATATGACTGTGCACATAACTTGGTTCCTGTGCTCAAAGAGTCAAAATGCTCCAAAGTGGACTACACTTTACCAGCAACAGAGCCAGTGAGGATTTAGTTTTGCACAATTTGGAAATAAATGGAGGAAATACATGACCACTAAAGCCAGTCTTGCTGAAGAAGGAGCAGGCAATGACCAAAATAAAACATTGTGTCCTCATATTCCTCCTCAGCTGATGTGTGTTCTTGTTGAAGACTGATTGAAAACAAAATGAATTATTACTGCATAAGCAGAGCTCCCAATAATATATCTGTTTATAAACTATATTACACTCAAAGCAGAATACATATATATATATTTTTAAGTGATTCTTTGATAGAGAGAACAGAATTTTGAAATGAACTTTATTTTCCCACTTTATGCATTAAACAATCCCAATAATGAATTATTTTCACAATTAATTTAGAGCATAGACAATCTTTAGGAGAACTGAAGGATTTTAAAGAAAGTCTCAGTTGATACTGATCCACATAGAATACAGTTTTATATAATATTACATCCTTTGCTTTCCTAGTATCTGGACTCTTTACACTGGTGTATTGGTTGTGCCCTTTTAACTGAAGCATTCTACTCCTGTTCTCATTAATGTGTGGTTAATATGGTATGCCTATTATCATCTGTAAATAGCAGCTTTACTTCACTCCTGAATAAGCCAAGCTGACCAAGCACGTCGGACAGGTCTGTAATGTTCCTGGACTATTGTCACATTGCCACATTGGTTCAGGTATAGCAGAAGCATCTATATAACCACTGAGCATTTAAGATGGAGCCAATTTGAGAGTGAAAGACCATCAGCCCAATGATTGATACTTTACCCAACACATGACTCGCAACCTCTCATTACCACAACCATAGACGTAGCAATATAGTTTGGCCCGCTAATAAATATACCAACAAAACATTATAAGGTCATCAAGCTGAGGAGAACTGGTTATAGAGACCTAACTGTTGTGACATTAGAAAACAAGAGAAACATTAAAAATTTACATTTTATTTTGGTTCAATTTTCCAACACAAATGGGTATGTAGCCTACAGTATTTAAACACCAGTAACTTTAAACTAAAAAAACAACTTTACACCTGCACCACTTTGAAATACATTAAAATCCACTTTGATGTGTCATATTACCAAAACGTAATTTGACACATAATGTGACATTTTGTTCAAATTATTGATTAATTTAGCGTTGATTTGTGCGGTTTCACAGCAGCAGTCGTCATATTTGTCTAAAAGGGAACATGAGGAGACTATTGCTTTTTTTAAGCCACAGTTTAAAATGATGCATTTTAAAGAGGACGTCAAAATTCCGACTACGAACTCACAGCGTGTGCCGTCCAATTGCACTACAGAATTACGAGTACCTCAATAGAGCGTCCAGTTAGAGTCTCAGTAGGCGGGACGTCTAACATTCCAATCTTTACTCTTCTGGCTCTATCCTAGTTTGGCGCAGGGAGGAAGTTGTGGGGTGTGATACTGAGTGTCGGTGTGAATGTTGCAGGGTCGGTAGCAGCTTCAAAGGGGAATCAAAAAGTGAGTTTTGTGTTTTATTCCTGTATAATTTATAAATGTTTATTGGGTGGGACTGCCTGGTATTTGGATTCCCATCAAACTTTATGCAACTCATCCTGAACAAATTTTCATAGCTAGCGTTAGCTCGCTTATGCCAGGAAATGCATCTGTTTCAGTAAAAATGTTCCTAGCTAGCGTTGCTAATTCGTCTTTACTGAACATGTGTGTTGGTGTTAGCATTGGCTAGTTTGTCTGGCTAGACGCATGTGTAATTTAGCTGTCTGTAGACTGTGGAAACTCTGTTGTCAAAAAGGAAACGGGATGCACCCTCATACTTTCATAGTAGCTTGTTTTCAGTTTGAAAGTTTTATGGTAAAGTAGCATAACTTGTGATGCTTATCAGTAGGAGGTCGCTAGAACTTACTGGTACCCATGGCACCATTAGCAAGTTAGCGTTAGCTAACAATGCCGATTCAACGCTTGCTGCGTGTGCGAGATGGGGCCGCTGGAACTTTTAGGTGGTAAGTTTTGTGTGGACATTGTTCAGCGTATTCAGCTAGTCAGTCCCGTTTTAGCGCTGCAGGGTTTCTTCTCAGATTAGAAGATGATGAGTACACAGGATCGTTTCGGGATGCGTTGTGTCCCAGGTTTTGACTTTCAGAAATGCAGAGGTGGTCACGATACTATGCAATTTGAATGAATCTAGTTGCAGTTACCTAGAAAGAAAGAGCATATACTGGGGTCCGATGTCCCGGTCCCTGTGGTCAATTTTTAAATACAGTAGTTTACACTGTCCTTATTGTATTATGCTCCACATCAACAGTCTGCTAGCGTACAGTAGGATATTGTGCAGTACAACCTACTGTTGTTGGTTCGTGAGGTTTCGGGGATTTAAGCTGCACTTGTTAGTATGGGAACGTTTAAGAATATGAGGTCATGTCTGTTGTGATTTATGTATGTGCGTACCATAATACATCATCGCTGCTGTCCAAAGAGAACTGGATCCGCAGAACATTCCACATTTAATTTAAAAGCACACGTGGAATTCGTCAAGTAGTCTGGTCGCATTCTTCTATTATTTACATTTTGAATTCCAGTTCTTACACTGACGTTTATCATGGCAATGTGGTTGTTGATTGGTTCGGTTAAAACAAGTTAGAAAATTCAAAAATGCTTAGCATTTATTCATCACATATCTGCGCACTTAATTACTGACTAGTATAGCTAATCGTGCCTAATCCGGTTCTGCTTGTTTTGTACCGACGAGGCATTTAAAAAAGGTGATCAAGCCATCCCTGTACAGGGCCCTAAACTGTGGAAAACATTGGCAGAGAATATCCGGACATTATCTATTTTTAAGTAATGAAAAAACCCATTAAAAAACGTGTTCTTATTCCCTGTTATTCTTAACTGTATGTCATCACCTGTGTTTCCTGTTTTTGTATCGCGTTAGCCTATATTTAACAAACTTTTATTTTAGTTACTTATATTAACTTACTTGTTACATTTTTTAAATATGCATTCTATTTATTTTGGTCTTATTATTACTTTTTTATTTTAATTGGTGTTTTGAACATGTATGGAAAACGCTTTATAAAGTTAATTATTATTGCATTTATTATTTTATTATTATTATTATTATTATTATTATTATGACTACTACTACTACTTTGATCAGAGGAAGCATTGAAGCTAGCTAAAGCAAAGCTTATTCGGTGTATGGTCCAAGGGTTTTTCAAACTATTTACATCAACAGTGAGGCTGTCTAAACCCTGTGATGAGGGGAAAATTGAGCTCACTTCTGTAAATGAACTATATTCTAGTTTGTGCTTATTAAGGAAATAACACACCATTACCAGATGCAACTGTAGATTTTTACTTGAAAGATGATTTCAGGTATCATAATCTTTTATTTAAGGTATTGGCTATGTAGCCTAGGCAAAATATAGTAGTTAGAAAATGAATAAAGATACACTATATGGCAAAAGTCAGTCAGTGGACACCTGACCATCACACCTATATGAGCTTGTTGGAAATCCCATTCTAAAACCATGGGCCTGGACCCCATGGAGTTGGACCCCCCTTTGTGGCTATGACAGCTGCCACTCTTCTGGGAAGGCTTTCCACAAGAAGTGTGTGTGTCTGTGGGAATTTGTGCCCATTCAGCCAAAAGAGCATCTGTGAGGTCAGGCACTGATGTTGGACGAGAAGGCCTGGCTCGCAATCGGCGTTCTAATTCCTCCCAAAGGTGTTCAATGGGGTTGAGGTCAGGGCTCTGTGCAGGCCAGTCGAGTTCCTCCACACTATGTCTTTATGGACCTTGCTTTCTGCACAGGGGCACAGTCATGCTGGAACAGCAAAGGGCCTTCCCCAAACTGTTGCCACAAAGTTTACCACTTGTGTGTCACTTGTATAGATGATTAGAAATGGGATATGGAAATTGTACTTCCTATAAATATATGCCGTTTAGCAGACGCTTTTTTATCCAAAGCGACTTACAGTAATGAATGCATACATTTTTCAGTATATGTGGTCCCAGTGGGAATCGAGCTCTACCTACTGAACCATACAGAACCACATACTTGTACAGATGACTTTATTGTTAACCTTGGGCCAACCTGGTTTCACAAGCTGACAAGTCTACTGGGTCTTTAAAAAATGTTTGTGGTAGAACATTGTGCCTTTGAATCATGTGTTTGTGCTGCATTTTCGAGGAAGAGGCTGTGTGTTTTGGCTCGGGCCTTGAGTTGTGAATTTGCTCTGGGCTGTGGTCCTGGACCGGGGTTCTTGCCATTTATTCAAAAGTGGTGGAATTCTCAAACCTTTCTTGGGATACGTTCGTTTTCCGTGTCTGTGTGTCAACACTCTCAGCTAGAGTAACTGACTGTCAGCTGAGCTAACAGGATGCTAGCTGCCATCAAATGGAACTCGATATCAGCGTTGAGGCTTTTTATGTTGGCCCTCTGATAGTCTTGTACTTTGAGAATCAGGCTGTGGTTTAGATTACGCAGCATTATTGAGCCACGTTCCAAACCTCACTGCCTTTCATTCCTCTGCGGTGGTAAGGTAGGAACAACCCAGCAATTACTTATTTATTTAGTTAGTTAGTTAGCATTATTTTCACAATTGTAGCTTTGTGTACAGCCTCCGGCAAAAGCCATCCCTCTGAATACGGACAGAGTATGAGGCACACAGAGTTTGTAACCTACTCCCTGTTAAGGGATATAAATGTCACCATTATGTCATGCAGGGAAGTTGATACTGTCTCTGTGGTTGGCGCACGTGGGTGTGAATAAAGGTGGGCCCGATGAGTGCGGTGCGAAGGCCATGACTGACTAGGGATGACTGAATGTCCTGTGCCTAGGGATAAAATGTGGTCAAGGTAGGGTACTGACCCATCAGTAGCTGTGGGTCCTTCTATCACGGCTGATGTGAATATAGTTTGCATGTGAAGTGGGGACAAGTGTTGTCCTCACTACGGCGGAAAAAACACACAGGAGAAAGAAGCAGTATGGCCTCATGTTCACACTGTGCCTTTTATGCAGAATAAAGACTATTGTCTATGCTGCATAGCAAATGTTGCAGAACTCTCATGGGCTCACCTCATCCTTCAGTGCTTCCTGTCTGATCGTGCAGCTGTACTATTTAGTTTCTCTCTATTGTGGATTATAAATCTAGACACTGCAATTATCTTATATTTCTTCATAATTATAATAATAATAATAATAATAATAATACAAATAAAACAGACAGGACCTGAGATGGAACAAGACTTTGGCCTGCAATGATTATTGAAATATTTGATTATGTCGATTGCAAAAAATCATTGATTGTGATTTTCATTGTTGAATAGTCATCGTCATTTTAAAGATGGCAGAGCAAGTACAAGCACACAACGTTGAGGAGGGTCTTGATTGGAAACAAGCTAAAACTTTGGGAGCATTTCAAACTTAAGCCTAAGGAGAATCCCACTGTAAATTAGTACTAGCATACCACAGTAGTACAACCTGCATGCTAGAGCTTTTGAAAAGAAAAGGGAAGCTAATTTAGATAACTAGCTAAGCTGGCTACAGTAAAGTTTTCATCCCCAAAACCGTGAAACTGTTGTTATTATCTGAACACCTCAGAAATTTGAAGGCTACTCCATTGACAGCCGGATTCAAGTGTAATTCAGAGCCCACCAGTAATTTGGCAATAGGGGTTAAATAAATGTGGCTAGCGTAGAAGCACTAGCTAGTTAACGTTTGCTAGTTCACTTACCCCGCATTCTAACAGGGGGCGATTCGGCTACGAGCTGCCGGAAATGCATTGATTCTCTATGAGAGTGAGCGACTTCCGGTGCTTGACCGATTGGCCGATTTATGGGCGTGGCGGCGACCCAGAAAAGTTGAAAATTCTGAACTTTCGGGTGATGTCGCCCGGTAAGAGCCAATCAAATTCATGTCTTGCTCTTTTTACCTCCCACGCGGAAACCAACACAACACTGAAATTTTGTTCCTAGTTCCGACACTTCAACATGAATGAGGAGAAACTGATAACAACGGTCTGCAGTACCGCCATACGTTATTTAATCCTAAAAGCATAAATATTTATAGCTAGCTAAACTTATATGGCCTACATACATCTTATTTAATGTTTGTGTTGGTTAAAAGGCAATTTTTTATCGCATGGGTACGTACCCGAGACAAATTGCGAGCCGTTTCCAGCGCAAGTAAATGGCCGCAATTGTAAAAAGCCTTCTGAGTTTGAGTTTGCGGTTCATGATTGAAGGAAACAATACTGCTAGCCAACTAATATTTATAATAAAGATTCTCAAAATCTATGATGAACTATTCATCATCCAGCCGCAGCTCCTGCACCAGCCTGTGATATTCGCCGTGCTGCCGGCGGGTCTGCAAAATTCTGTGGACCCACACACGGGACCTCCTGCGTTTGCAGCGCAAGTAAATGGTCGCAATTGCAAAAAGCCTTCTTAGTTTGAGTTTGCGGTTCATAATTAAAGGAAACAGTACTGCTAGCCAACTAATATTTATAATAAAGATTCTCAAAATCTATGATGAACTATTCGTTTACCATGCAAAAATTTTGTAAGCACGTCGGAAGCATTTTTGAGGAAGCCATTCAAGCGTGGGCAACGCCCACTGGGTGATTTCGTCGCCTAGTATCGCCCCCTGTTAGAATGCGGGGTTAGCTTCACTTTTATTCATCCAGCCTCGTCAACAAGACATCTCTCTAGTCCAGGGAGTCCATCTTCTATCTGTCTATAATTCTCTCTCTCTCTCTCGCTCTCTCTCTCTACCTCTACATTTCTGTCAAAAATTTACAGAAATGTTTGTTCAGGTGTTGACTTGTGAAACAACAACTATGAAGGAAATAACAGTTTATTAATTCCAGTGTGCAATGACATTTCAGTGAGTCTAAATCAGATACAGTGTGATGCTGCAAATGTGAATTGGCTTTTTAAGGAGTACTCCCATCAAAATCCTGCTTATATCATATCTGCTTATATCATATTTGTGCAATAGTGGATGAAACCAACACTCTAAAAGTTTGGAACATGTAGTCAGTGTCATTTCATAGTAAATTCAGATTTAGATTGCAGGACCTGCTGCTGAACAGTTTTCACAATTTGTTTTTTCTTTCTCCTGAGTCATGCCATAATAAGGTCATTTGAGTAGACCATTGAAGGTTTGTATACATTTTGAATTCCCTCGTATCCTAAAGACGTCTACCAACACTCTACTACAAGTCTAAGGTAGCTGTATGCATTTGTAATTCTATAATAGTGGATCGTGCTACAATTTCCTGAAAGCTGATCTCCTGGATAAGAAAGCTATTGTTTATGAGTGTAACCCCTGTACAATCATGCATATTTAAATGTATACAGTTGGTAAGGAAAGTGAAGGTTAGTTAACCATGTGAAAAGCCATGTAAAATAACTTTAGTTATTAACTAAGCTAACTAATTATAGCTTTAATTTTGAAAACATAGCTGGCCTATATTTCCACAGAACTCGATGTCGGGGAATAAGAAGGGAATGAGTTTGTATTTATTATTTCCGCTTGCCAATCCTGTGTTTTGTAAGTGTATATAAGATATTTTGCACTTATAAGAAAACAGGGATACCCTTAACTATGAGCCTATGAGATGTCAGCCCGGTAACTGAAGTGGGGAGGCAAGGCAGAATGCAGTCAGCTCTGTTTGCAGTATTGCTGCCTGACTGGCTTTCTCTGCCAGAGTTTCCCCTTCAGAGTTGTAATGATGCAGCTGAATTTCTGCTCCCTTGTGAAGCGGTACAGTAATTTGAATTCTTAATTTGACTCAGATTGATATCGCCCTCTGCAATTGTGCAGGCAAGCAAATGTGCTTTGCTTCATTGAGTTGGGAGTCATGTCCTGTCAAGATCGCCAGCTCACCTCCAGTCTCGCTTGCGAGTTTCTGTTTGGTATTTTTTAATTTTTTAATATTATTATTTTTACATTTTTGTTTCTGATTTCATTCAATTTTCTCCCAATTTGGTAGCCAATTAGAACCGCTATTTTATGCCAATCCCCCCCTAGTAATGTGAGTTCGCTGCCGTAGTCCTGTGACCGGTAGTGACGAAGGTGAAGTAACGCCTCCTCCGAGACAGCACTCGCCAAGCCGTCGACCGTAACCCGGTACTACAGGGCCACTCTTATGCGCAGCGAACGTCATGTCGGCTTCCCTCCCCCCTCCCTGGGGCGGACAGCCAATCGCCGCCCCTGGTGGCACTCCCGGCCAATGCGTGTGCCAACAACAGGAATTCCAGTCGGATTCACACTTTCTTCACCGAAGCGGATGTTTTTTTAAGTCATCACTTATAGACAGGACAGAGAAAATGAACACTGGCTAGTCCTTTCACGGGACCAGTTGGCTCTTGATCTACAGAGTGAGGATTGCTTTGCTTTATCTAGCCAGGGCTGCTCCTTGGATTCTCATACAACTATGTCTGTTTGTAATTGAATTGAATTGCAGGAAAAACTGCAGTGACTGCTGTATTATTTAGATCCAAAGTGCGTGTTTGGTGTGGTTGATGACTTAGGATTGTAACCAGTGATAAATGTGGTTCACTGATTCAATTGAACTTACTGCCATTTGTTGCTTTTAAGTTAAGGTGTAGCCTCATTTTCCAGTGAGAGGGAGAGAAGTGTATTTTATTTAATGGGCGCCCCTCTGCCTTCCCATCATTAGGGCTTATCTGATCCCAGTGTGTGTTGTGCGGGTGTTGTTTGTCACACTCCTCTGCTCTCCACCACTGGCTCCGGGAATATACAGGTTAGACAACGGCAAAGTCACAATGGAAAGCGTGACGGTCTGATCCCTCTCTGGCCCGATTTAAAATTGGATGGATCCTCTTTTTCCTTTTACATTTTCCCCAGCAAGCATCTGTTGCCCCCCCGAAGTGAAGATCCTTGAATTAGGAAATTAATGACCAGGAATGCCAGGCCATCTGGGCAAGGCTAAGAGCTGTGGTGTGGATTTGTGTCCCCGCGCGCCCCAAAGAGGTTACGCAGCAGAAGTTATCAGCTATTATCCGGCACAAAAAAGGCCCTGCGTGGGTGCAAGGCTGTAAGCGTTGTGTCAGACTGTTTGATATCTGTTTGAGGTTGAACCAGCTGTCTGAAGCTCCTGCAACACTGAAAATATGACCTTCAAACAGAAGTTGATTCATTATTAAGGACGAGAATGTCAAATTATACAATGGAAAAAATATAACTAGTTTGGTGTCTAGCTGGAGAACAAAGTAAATGTTTGCCAAATGCCACCAGAGACCAAAAAAACCTTTTGGCTCTTTTAATAGGGCTGAGGGTGGCTGCGTCATCAATTTCAGAGAAATGAGAGAGCAGCATGCTGACTCGAGCTGAGCCTGGCTTGGGCTGACCGACAACTCATTCAGGAGAGACAGGTTTGCATGTTTTGTTGCCACTGTGAACAAACACTCTGCCCATTTCTAAAAGGTCAAGCAGGGATGAAAACTACCATCAAGCCTTCCCAGCATGCATCATGCTAAAGTGTTTCTTTTAGTGTATTGGTATCAAAGACCTTTATTCAGGAAAACAATTGGCCCATCCATTCCCTGGAAGGGAAGAGGCTTTGTGCATTGTTTGCACTGTAGAAGTAAATGTGCTTCCTGTGTTCCAGAGAGCGGAGGCTCGGGGGAAGACCTCATGAGACTAGTAGAACTTGTTTTGTATGCAATGATTGCACTTGAAATATTTACAAGAACGACATATTTGCCTTTTCGTGTGCATTGGCACCTTGAGTGTGAAGGGTTGAAAATGGGCTTGCTGCCATTAACGTCCTCGTCTAAGAAATCAACATCGTAAATGTGCTGGTTAAAGAAACAGTGGGTTAAGGAGAAAAAAATATGCTCGTGAGACAAAACATCTTTTTACATTAATTAAACAGCTCTTATGACTCACAGTTTACATTTCTTCACATACAGTCCATTTTACAGCTGGATATTAAGAAGCAAAAAATCAATACAACGGCAGTGTCCCACCTGGGGATTGAACCTGCAACCTTAACATTACAAACCCAGCTCCCTAACCATTATACCACACTTTCCAGGCTTGCAGCTTTCTTCGTCAACCTGAAATTAAAATTGTGAAAAGACAATGCCAGGATATAGCTTCTACAACATACTAGGTATAATACTGGTTAGTAATTTTCATGTTTAGGTTTACATTTTCATAGTCTGACATTGTGAGACGCGGGACAAAGGGTCAAAGTGTGACTACCTCGCACAATGTGGGAGGTCTTGTCACCCTACCCTAGAATGTAATTGACTGTAATGTTTTTAAAGAGGCACTCCAATCGAAAAATGAATATATAGCAATGTATTGCCTCTTATAAAAGTAGTCAGTATCCTGTCTCAAGTTTCAACTGAATGGGTTCTATTTTCAGGATGCAAAGGCAGTTAGCAATAGCACTAGGGCTAAATCAAAAGGAGGTGTGTCTGAATCAGGCAGCCAGCACACATGGGCGGATGTGGCAACAGGGCGGTGTTTCAGTTTGTAGGTGTGGCGAAGGTGTGACCGGCCAATCAGGACTCTTTCCACATTCTTTTTAATGACCAGTTGCTAAATAATAATAATAATAATAATAATAGTTATTATTATTATAATTATTATGATTATGTAAATGGTGCACTCTTGTAAATGCTTTGGGTGTCCTTTTAATTCAATAATGAGCTAAAAAAAAAAGAATTCTCCATATGCAGCTATTCTTACATGAGGGTTAGTATTCCACCCAAATTGTCCAGACATCTGAAAGGCAGAATTTCCATCGTCTGTTTAGGAACATAACACGCCTCTGACAGCTGTTGAAGTTGTGCATTACGTCATCTGCCGGGGTACACACACCATGCCTTGAATGGATCATTCAGAGAGTATTTTGAACTATAACAACACTTAACACTTATGATCATACACTTAAAACCTGGCTGTCATAGGTTGTCTGTGACATATTTTTGTTTTTTTGCCGGCAGTACTTATTTCTAGGAACTGTTAAATGAGGGGACGGTTTTTAAAGATTATAATGTCTGTGTATGTATAAATGTTTGCTCTCGTGTCACCATACTGTATTTAAAAACAGGGACAAAAATACCAACCTAGGTGCAAACATTGTTGCGTCTCTACACCACTCCCAAATATCAATCTGCCCTTGTGTTTGTGCTTGCAAGGGGCTATTTGCTTCCTCAAAATAGTGCCTGATATCTTTTCCGTTAAAAGCTATTCAGCTATTTGTTCGTGTAACAGCTGTTTTTCCCTCAGTAAACACTTTTGAAGGGCGGGTGACTGCCAAATATAAAATTAACTTTGCTTGCTTTGTGAAACCGTTCTTAATCAAGGAAATGGTACATTGCATCCTTTTCCAAAGATGCAGGTATTGATGGGACTTCAATTCCCTCTAACAAGGGTCTGACAGGGTGATGCCATGGACGCTGCTTGTTGAATTTTCTGCCAATGCTGTTTCCGTTTCTCCCTCACTGCAGTATAAATCGTAGTCGGCCCCAAAGCGAACAGTAAGGAAGTAAAGCAGCTTTATAGCTCACGCCAGCCTCTCTCAGTGAGTGCTTTGGCTTTCCGCCAAAGGTATACGGCTCGCGTGCCACAGGAGAGATATGTGGCCGTTGTATTACAGCACCTGTCCGTTAGGCCTCAGCTAACTCTGTTTCCCCCCGCGCCCCCATCACTGCTGCATGTGGAACGTTACAACACGCTCTGTGTGAGCGCCTCTCTGACGTGCATGTCCACACCTGGATTATGCAGACCTGCCTCTGGATTGTATCCGTTGTTCTTAGGGGTTTCTCGTTGCCAGCGTTTTCCCAGTGGTTGCTGACCTCCCGTCCATCCTCCATTTCACCTCCCTTGTTGTGGACAGGTGCTGCAAGTTCCCTGTCTCGTTAGTCCATAGGCTTTACGGCTATGGATGTGAAACTCCTACCCCACTGTAACCAGGGAAGTGCGACAGGCCGTGGGGTGGGCAGAGGGTAAAGCCAATGCGGAAGCATTGCTTTGCATAAAGTCCTTTGTCTCTGTGTTATTGAGGAAGCAGGCAAGCAGTGTACTTCACACATTTCCCAACCGCAGATGCAGGTGACGACTTTAGCGAGTGAGTCGGACACCACTGTAGTCCACTGTCTGTTCTTGTTGGCGCCGCAGAAGTTATAGTGATTTCTTTTGTTGTTGTTAATCACGGTTCCTGTTTGTGATGCTGCAGTGTTGATTTTTTCCCCTCCAGTGCAGGTTCTTTAGAGCCCCTGTCTCAACTAACAAGGTGGAACTAGTTTATGAGCAGCTTCATTGTGTAGCACCGAAACCTGAGCCAAAGGAATTCCACAATCTGAAAGAGCAAGCGTCCAGGCTGGAGTTTAGCCAAACCATGAATCGACAGATTCAAATGAATGGATCCAGCATTGCTCACAGTTCTCTTACGTCGCCTTAGATATCCAAATCAGCTGCCTGGTACAGTTAGTGCTCAACCTGTTTGATGAGAAGTAACTAGTGGTCTCCACTAAACAACATTGTGTATAATCAATGTTTTGAATAATGCCTATGGTCAGTGTGTCGCTGAGGCATTATGACCCCATAAACCCTTTCAGGGTTTGGACCAGCCTTCAGTGACCTGGCTAGAACAACATCCTTCGAGTGCTGCCTAAAATTATAGTGTGAACATTGCAGGTTAAAGGAGTCTCATGCATAAATATGTTGGTTTCAGGCAGTGATTGAGATTCATGTAGTCCTAAATGATAGTGGTGCACTGAAAGGTCTTGTGTGTTGGATGGACTTAGCTGAGGAAGTACTAAAGGGAATTTGTTTGTTTGGCATTGACTGATTTGATCAGAACTGATATGGCTGCCCATATTTAGAATAATTTTGGCTTCTCCCTTTTTAATATTTTGAGCCACTCTGTTCCTTCTCAACAAGCCTTTTAGCACATTGGACATTGCACATTGTTTAGTAACAGTATTTCAAATTAGAGTGTTTACTTGAGTGCGCTACATTGATGTCTTACATCATATGAATGAAGCTCTTTGTGTATGTGGCTGGCTGCAAATGAGTGCTTATCTCACCAAAATTCTGCCTAGTTGTGGTTGCCAGTGAATTACTGTTAGGACTGATCGCTGCGCATATCAGATATAAATGATCTTGGGGGATCACATGACCAGCTGGAGAAGTTGGCTGCCTGCCTTTCCTTCTCACTCTACCCTCCTGACTCTTTGTTTTTGTACCAAGGCTACCCTGACCCAGCACCACCATCCTGACAAAATAAGATCTTTCAGTTCCCTCGAATGTCCCAAACCATAAAAAGGGACCATCTCCACAAAGGGAGAGAAACTCCTGTGTGGAGTTTGCAGCCATTTTGGAAAGTAGTCTGGAAAAACAACTCCAGTACTTTGGAAACCAGTTTCACACAGAACAAGTTAACTTTAAGCTTCTGGAAGACAAGTTGATGACGCAACTCGCAAATCTGTGTGTGGAAATCAAGGGTGAGTTAAAGATACTAAGGACAGAGCTCGCCACCTTTCAAGCTGAATGAGCCATCAACATGGCAAGCGTTGCTTGCCTCACCACAAAAGTGGATTCGCTGGAACAAAAACTTGTGGAATCAAAGGGCAGAGACCATTGCAACCATCTCTGGATAGGGTTTGTCAATACCCCAGATGCTATGATTTTTCTCTTGACTTCCCTACCTCTATGATTTCCAGATCTCAAAAACAAAAGCATTGAAATCATGTGAGTACACAGGATTTACAGCAAGGGTAACCATGGGTAACCAACAAATCTCAGATCTTGATTTTTAGCCTTCTTTGGTACACTGTCCATTCTTTGACATTATTTAGTACTTTCCTTTGATCAGGAGCAAGACATGCCAATTAAATCAATTTAGATTCCATGTTGTAACAAAAGAAAATGTATAAAAATTCCAAGGGGGTGAATAATCTTTATACCATCTGTACTAAGTACACACTGGTGGTCAGTGAATGGTTTGATGAGCATGAAAACGTCATGGCATCTCCATGACCGTCTCAGTCACAAGATCTCAACCCAATTGTACAATGAGATTCTGGGGCGGCAACTGAGATTGCATTTTCCGCCTACATCAACAAAACACCAAATGATGGAATTTCCGGTGGAAGAATGGTTTTGGATCCCTCCAGTAGATTTCCAGACACTTGTAGAATCTATGCCATGGCACATTGAAGCCGTTCAGGTGGCCCAACGCCCTATTAAGACACTTTGTTGGTGTTTCCTTTATTGTGGCAGTTACCTGTATATGCATGTATCCAATGAGCTATATGTAGTTTTACAAGACAATACTGTGTGACCGACTTAAGTATGTTGGAATAGCTTTAGCAAGGAATGAGCCAGGGTTGAGAAACAAGTTTAAAACCACCCTACGCCAGTGTGTTGCACCCCTCCCTTAAACCCCAGACGAGTCCCGCCCATGCCTGCAGATGCCTGACAGCGGTCCGGTACGCCCTGAGATCGGAAAACAAAAATCCTCCCTTGGTCGTCAGGGATCAAAGCCTTGGGGGAGGAAAATGGTGGTTTGAGGGTTTTTTTTCTGGTCCTGTTTATTTCCTGGAGCTGGCATATAGGCCCAACGTCTCTACTGCATTGTCTGGGGCCGGGCTCTTGGTTGGCGTCAGGCGGCAGAGGAAGAAACCCATTTGGTGACAAAAGTCCAAACAGCCAAAGGAAGAACAGTGCTTCTTTAGTCTTAAAATTGCTTTACTCTAAGCCCTTGGTCAAAGATAGCAGTTACAATTGTAATTGTTTATGACATGCATGCCGCACAACAAGAATGTCTGCCTGTAAGTGGAAAACTACATTCAGATAGGCATGACATCATTGCTGTGGATGTCAGCTTTAGCAGGGATACGTTTTTGAACATGTGTGTGAGTTTTTGGTAGTCAGTATGCTGGTGGGATTACGAGTTGTCTTGTATAAGCATGGGCCCCTGCAACTAAACAGGGAACAGAGAGGGAAGGAATAAAAGCAGGCACACATGCATAAATACGCACACACACATCACTTATACTCACACTCACACATACACACACACAGTTACACTCATACACTCATACACACAGACACACATGCACTTTCACTCACACATGCATATACATACACACACACACACACATGTTCAGAGAGGGAAGCTGTCTTTCACCAAAATGTTGGCCTATGACTTAGTGTCTGAAGCCTTAGTGATCCAGACAGGAATGCTGGCAGTTCAGATCAGCTCAGAATGGGGCTGAAGGAGCCCTGCCTCCACTGCAGCTCTGGCCCAGTTCAACCTCTTTAAACCCTGTCTCAGTGGGATAGCAGGGCAGTAGCAGCCTGGGTGCTAAGTGCGATCTCTGGACGGTGTCTGGAGCTGGCTAGAGCAGCATTGTGAGGTAGTGCAGGTCAAAGAGGCGGAGATGAGGGAATCTTGGCCAAACACACATGCAAGCAATTCCTTTTGTTTTTCCTGTGAAGGTGAGCACATTGTCAAGTCTATTGATCAGAGTTTAGCGTTTCTTTGTCGCGTCTACACAAGATCTCCGCATACACTGTAGGTGAAGCAGAATTTTGATACACATTTATTTCATTTGCAGGGGCTGATTGTAGAGGGACTGAAAATGTAACACCTCCTCTGCCTTTTGTTGCTTTCATACTTCATTCTACACTTAATGCACAAAGTTTTTTATTTTAATATTTAATGAAGGCTGAGCATTTTACATGTGTATCCAGAATTCTTTTTTTTGGGGGGAGGGCACGCAATAGCCCAGGGGTAGTTGAAAGGAAGGGTCTGTATTAGGGGTGAGGGCTGGCTTGTAATCCTGCACAGTTGCTGCTGCCCTGTTCATGAACAGCTGGCTTCCAGGCCTTTGGAGGACCTTTTTGAAACCACGTCCTTAGTTTGTGAAATGCGGAGACATGGCATAGCTGAGCACTGAGTTCAGTCATTGTTCAGAGAAGGCAGAGGAATGGTTGTTACACATTTTGTTTTGTCTGCTAATTCCACCTGAATGTTGTCAGGATCACTTTTTAAATACTCCCTGAAATGTCAATGCTGGGGTAGCCCTGGTATCACGACTTTTCGGTCATCACAAAAACAGGCTGAGCTAAGCCAATCCTGTGGAAATTAGTGTCAATTTTCTTAATCCTGTTTCAGATTGTGCCATTCTTCTTTTGTTTAGATTTTTTTCTAGAACAGTGTCTGAACATGGTTTTGAGGTTTGGCCTGAATTTCCACATGGTGATGTAGAGTATTGAAACATTTAGGCCTACTGTAATCTGGTGGCTGATCTCTTATGATTGTTCTGGCATGGTGTGGAAGGAAGGAACAGAAGTCATTGTTGCGACTATGATGTGAGAAGCTGAGCTACTTACTGTGATCCCTCTAATAAAGGCTGAGCCAGCTACTGTGAATCCCAGGCCTGGAAGTGTATCTTTTTTAGGGGAAAGCTGCTTTGGCCTTAATTTGTCAGGGCACTAAGGCCAAATTTTTTTTTTTAAAGAAGCTAAATGTGTTTGTTTTGAATTCAGTACACGATCATACCAAGAATGTATCTTCAAAAATAAAAATAAAGTAAGTGCAGTGCAGTAGATTTTTAGAAACAGTGTTTCTCGAGAGGTTTTGTGAGTTCATTTGAAATTAATGCTACATTAAATAGATCTGTGATATCACAGCATATATTGATGGCATAGACCAGTAGTTAGTTCTCAACCTTTTTGACTGGGGACCGTAAAAAAATATTGGCTAAGTTCTAACAACAGCATACACACTGAACACACACAGGCACACATAGACTGTTACAATGCCCATAATATATAAAATAGCAAAACCAGCTATATTATTTAAGGGTTATGACTTTATTATAGGCACATTTTCTTACACTGAGGAGCAATATTACAACTCATTTTAATGAGATGGCTGGGCCTGCTTTCTGGAACACAACAGCTGTTTTTTTGCAGCTGTTGCCTTTAGCTGGCTAGCTAACCACCATATATAAAAGGGGTGGGCAATTCTGGACATGGAGGGCTGGTGTGTATGCAGGTTTTTCTTTCCACCAGTTACCATGGCTCATTTATCTAATTAGCTGTATACACCAACGTTGGTTCACTCATAGCCCACAGTAAAACGGTATAGGGACACAAGAACAGTCTTCAGCTAGCATTCGTAAGCTTATCAATAACGTTAAATGTAGTATAAATGTCGGTTTACATAAACGATTGATCTAATTTTGATTGTTTTTGTGGTAAGTAGCTATGAACTTGACAGTGGAATTAGACAGAACTTGCTAACTTCCAGGCTAGCTAACTAAATCGATACCTGTTTGCTCATTAAAAATGTTTAAAAGCATTTGCCCGGGTGTGCAGCTCGGTTCAAAACCCGGGAGCCCTGAAGTCTGCCCCAGGGGAGGGGGGAGTTCTGTCTCGGAAAGTAGGAGCTCGGAGGAGCTGGAATCGCCGGCCTCGGGGAATTAGCTTGCCCCATAGTGATGGGCAGCCAGTTCAAATTGGGCGAATTGAAAGAAATAGAGGGTATAATTGGCTACCAAACTGGGAAAAAACAAATAAAATTAATACAATTAAAAAATATCTGCTTTCTAGTTTATATGGATGTAAATGTATTTATTGAACTAGCTATAAATAGTAAGATTGAAATTGGGCACTTTCCACTAGCGACCTTTATCTTTACTTTCAGCTTGCTGGTTAATAAGGATGAAAATCTATTTAGCTAGCTGATTTGTTTATTTACAGTTTGCACATGCATTTAGTAGCTATAGTCAACATGTAGGCTATCTTCTCATAGAGACATAACACAGCCAACCTGGGCAGAGTGAGTAAGTGTGTCTCAAACACTGTTGCCAACTCTCGCGAGACAAATAAGCAACCTTGTCTTCAAAAACAAGCCCAACACTATTAGCCTATAATCTGCTGTATATATACACACACACACACACACACACACACACACATCACATGTACACAGCAGCTTATTGACTAATTGTTTTTTCCATACTTTGCCCACTTCTTTGTCATCATCCTGTCAGTATAACTTCCCAAAATCACGACTGCCGTGGGTTTCGGTGAAATGGCGAGAGCTCCGGAAAATGGGTGGTTTTTTTTCCATTAATACCAATCACGATAGGATAATAACATTTGACTAAAATTTTTCAAGGGACCAGAAAAAACCCAAAGTTGCTTTTTATAAGCGGACTTGGCAACACTGGTTCCTAAGCTTTTTTGGGTTTTAAATCACCCGCCCTCTCCTCTCCCCTCCCTTCACTGCTCGCCTTCTCAGCTGCCCACTCGGTGATGTCAGCAAAACAGCCTTCTGAGGCAGCCTCGCATAAAAGGCCCCACAGTGAGGACTGCTGGGAGGCAGGCACGCGGTTTCTCTGATCTCTGATCTGGATATCAACAGCCATCTGAAACCATGCCATGCCGGCTGGGGTGGTGACTGAGTCCTTATTTAGAGAAAGTGGCTGTTCACCAAGCGGATCACCTTCATACGGTACAGCATTTTGTAGCATGATTGTGACATAGTCCCGGTCCGCTCCCTCATCAAACTCCAATTGTTGAACACCAGCACCCCCTACAACGGCTTACTACTCACTACCAGTTGTCAAAAACTGAGGAATGCCACTCTCTCTTTGAGTAAGTTCGCTCAGTGTCATGCCTAAACATTGGAATGTTCCTTTGCTTTAAGGGTATATTTTATGTCTAAATGATGTCTTACATTAGCTCTGCAGTTAAAATTTCAGTTCTGTAATTAAACTTGGTTAGTACCTAGAATACAGACCAGTCATTTGCCAATGACTTGTAGTTTTATGATGCCCAGTTTGAAAAGAGGTTTTCAAAAACTGCAATATTTTTGTGTTACGGGATTTGGAAACAAGAGGCACACCCTGTATGTGGTGAACAAAACATTTCTTACCAGTTAGTCAGATCAAATTCACATTCAAGGTGCAGTTGGATTTAACAGCCTCTGAGCTTTTTCGAGTCAGTTCGTTGACTGTTAAGTAAGTAGATATACATTGGTTAACATGAGATAACTCTGAATAATCTATTGACCTGTAAACTTGGACCCGTTATCTGCTGTGATAGGTTAACCATTTGACAATTTAACCTGTAACAGTGCATGAACTACAGAAGCAATCAGAAGACTTAGATGTTTGCTTTGGATAATGCAATTAATAGACAAATGAGGCTATTATTTTTCAGTCCATTGCTACATTATTCTTACAGCACCATAAGGCAATGAGTTTCAACCCCTAACAATGCTTACCATTGCAGGCAGGCTAGCAGCAAAGTCACAAGCACACCAACGTATGCATATCTAACAGAATGAGATCTAAGATCAAATAAAAACATTCAGATACTTAGAAAAATATCCGACAAGTGGTATCTGACAAATTAGTCTGACTTGCAGCTTCAATCTTTGACATTGATTTCCTTATATCAAATATCTGTGATTGTGGATGGTACACCTGGAATACTGAGATTCCGTGCACACTAGTTTGATGGAAATTGAGGCAGAATTAGAATTTATATTAAAATATATTTAACTACACCTTTGGACCAGTTGGACCAGTCAAAAATATTTCCACACTTCAAGAAGAGCCAACTGACACGGTCTGAACGGTTCAGACTAAGCCTTGTATGACTTGCAGACCTCAGGGAAAACACATTCAAAGTAGCATGAAAACAAGCAACATGTAAATGCCTGAAACATTTACTTAACTGGTCCACATTTAATATCACTGCACTGTATATTTAGGTATACCACTGTGTTGGGGTTCTTCCAAAGAGCTGAAAGGATTTCCAGAGATTTTGCTACAAAATGACAAGGATAAATAGCCATGTCATTTTGTAGCAAAATCTCTGGAAATGGAAGACTTTTCAATATGTCTGAAATGTAATCTTGTCTAGAACATCAATAACATTAAACCGTTTTGTTAGTTTGTATGTGTGTTCCATTCAAAACAAATGGCACCAAGACAGATGCCAGCTGAGATGGTTAAATCTTTTTGGATATTAATTACCCAGAATGATGTGCTATGCTATTTTGAGGAGGAAAAACATAAATAAGACAATAAGCTGCTCTGGGCAAATGCATCACTTACCCAAACTGGTATTCAGTAAAAAGCAAATCCTTGGCTTGCGTTGCTTATTTTGACATGCTTAATGTGAGCTTAATTTGATCTTGGCTAGCTAAGTTTAGCAACAACAGAAAAGCGTGGACATTTTAGCTAGCTAGGTGGCTATCCAACAAGATGGACCTCTAGCTTGGAAGGAAAACATCTCGTGCAGAAGAATCGGTCCGCAAAAATGTCCACTGCATTGAGCAAACATTTATCAAAGTCGTTATGGACCATTGAATGGATTGGTAGCCTCACAAGTCAAGTGGACCAATGTGGACGACCTTGTGGAGAAGAGCTGTCCTAACTCATACCCTGAATCTCTTCCCCACAGGATCAGTGACGCTCTCTGACTAGCAGCTGCAGGTTGTCTCCAGGGAGATGGCAACTAAGATTTCGAAAGAGGACCTGGAGGAGCTGCAGGAGGCCTTCGGGAAAGTGGGTGAGTTTCCAACCCGCGTCTGACGTGGCGGGTAGGGGGCCCAAGCACAGGCTTCAGGGGCCTGAGGTGAAACCTGAACAGGCGCTCCTCGGAACCAACGTAAACACAGCCTTTTCCTGCTTCTTGTGGGGTGAAGGGGGGGAGGGGCGTTTAGGACAAATCATGTTCAATAGTTGCCTCCCGCCAGGTTAAAGGTGTGTGCATCTGAGGTTGTTATACAGTTTTATTAGTCGATGCCAGGTGAAACAGCCTGGCCTGGTTTTAAAACTCAAGGGCTTTAATCTCATGCCTTAACCTAAGTTTGAAAGTTGGAGTCCTGTGGTCGTGGCTGTGGATGTGGAAAAGGTACATTTGAATGTAATATTGCATAGGCAGGCCGTTGTATCCACAATCAGTATAGCATGGTCCTTGCCCTCTAAAGCCCTTAGTCCCTGCTGCCATCTCTGATCAGCAGCTGATGGATATTAAAGTGACAGACACCCACTGGTTTTCTGTCCTGGAGCAGGTGCAGCCACTGCTCTGTCAGCACGTCATTTAACAAAGCGTTCAGAGACACTGTTACATGTGCTCAGTTCTCTAGCCACAGACAAAAAGGTCCATTCAGTTGCAGTGGACAGTAGTAAATGCATTGATGATGGTTTCCTTTTTGTGAACCAGGTCTTGCCGCTATAACCATGTTTGTAATTGAGTTAAATTGCAGTGGCTGGGGTACTATTTACATTACATTACATTACAGGCATTTAGCAGACGCTCTTATCCAGAGCGACTTACAGTTTACATTTCTTTACAATCCATTTATACGGCTGGATATTTACTGAAGCAATGCAGGTTAACTACCTTGCTCAAGGGTACAATGGCAGTGTCCCACCTGGGGATTGAACCTGCAACCTTAACGTTACAAGCCCAGCTCCCTCACCATTATACCACACTGCCTGCCTATTTAGATTGAGTTTTGTGCGCGGATGTTGAACACAGCTGCATAACCACTGATAAATGTATTTCTGACACTTGTTTGAATGTATTGCTGTTTGTTGATTTTAAGTTAAGACCCAGTGAAATTCCATAGGCACACCAGACTGTATAATGTCTCTTTAAAGATGCTTTTTGCCTTGTAAATGTCAGTTGTATTAGGGGTTAACTTGGTGAAATTTTTCAAAAGCAATTTTTAAACTGAAGCATCTTGACATTGACTTGCCTCCAATTTGACATTTGAAGTTATTGACGTTGACCTCTCAGACACAGGCTACTCGATGTGTAGTACCATGTGGAGGATCCCCCCCTGCCTTTGTGTTGTCAGGCTAACCAGTACAGTAGTGACTCTGCACCCCACCGAAATCTCCCCTCCAGCTGAGCACTGCCAGGAGAGGGATGTGCTAATAATGCAATAAACCTCGCTGAGTCACTCACTTCATTGAATCTCGCTTTGTCAGCATTCTCTTTTTCATTAAGCACACATGCTTTACGTCAAGGCTGGCCGGGAACCACAGATTGATTGCTGGCCAGATTGCTCCCTGCAAAATTGACACTCTTTCTGACTCGTGGCTGCTGCTTGTATTCACTTCACAGTCCACCAGTTAACCTCGCACATATATTAAGTTGGAGGAGGACACTTAATGTGTAGCTTGTGCGTGCAGACTGTGGGCACCTGATTGACCAGAGGGGGGTGCTGGTGTGCGATGAGACATGGCCATCCCACCAACTAAAATCCCTCCCTTCCCTGGGCGACACTATGACCAGTTGTGCACCACCATGTACGGCTGCTAGCCACAGCTGGCACTGGCACAGTCCTCATTAAATACCAGACTCTGGGGCTCATCCATGCACTAGAACACACATCTTTTAGAGGACTAGCCACCCAGCAGAGTTAGTCTATCCTTTTAAATATTATCCTATTTAAATATGATGGCAGTCTTCGAGAACAGCACATTTCAGGCCTGTTTCAGAGATCTGTTCTTTCACATGACCAGGGTCCAGGGAATTTGTCAATTTATGTGACCTGACACAAAGGGTTCCTTTACCCTTTAGATCATAATTTTACAAGATGATGACAAGTTGCTAACATTGACAACATGATGAAAACATTGTGGTTTGTTCAGAGGTTTAATATTATAGGAGGCTTGGGTAGTTATAACAATGCAAAGAAATTACAAAAAATGTAAACAATTACTCTAATATAATATTTGGCCTGAGCAGCGTTGTTGAGAAGTTCAACTCTTAGTAGTAGATCTAGGATCATTCCAGAAAGTGTGCTGGTTTCACACAAAAGCACTGAGCGTACTGCAAATGTTGATTAGAGATGTGGCTTGGATTTGAATATTTCTAACAAACAACATCGTTGATATGTCCCATGTGTTGAAATGTTGATGACGAAGGGCGACTGTTCCCTGTGCTCCTTTGCCAGATCTCGACAGCAATGGCTTCATCTGCAACCATGAGCTGCATGAACTGTTCAAGGAGGCCAACCTGCCCCTGCCCGGGTATAAAGTCAGGGAAATCATTCAGAAGCTGATGCTGGAGGGAGACCGCAACAAAGACAACAAGATCAGCTTTGACGAATTTGTCTCCGTGAGTAATTTTCAAACGTTGCACTTTGGCGAAATGAGTGATATTAACACACAGGATATCTGCATCCTCCCTATAAACGACCACCCTTCCCACACACCCACTGGACTGTGGCCAGTATTGTGTCCAGTGCAGTAATGTGAATCCCACACGTTGCATGGGGTAGGGATTTAAAGGGAAGAGGATGTTTAGCGTTGCGCAAAATGTTGAGACACCTTTGTGTCAAAGGCAAGTGTTCAGCAAGACAGGGAACGGCTTTCACAATTGCACACAGTTATCCATGCAGATGGTCACATGCTCACGTGCACTCGTTCAGATCCCTTGCTCTCTCTCTCTCTCTCCCTCTCTTTCACCCTCACCATCTTCCTAGATCTTTGCTTCCCCTCGAGGGAAATGAGGTCACAGCAGAGACTGGTGCAGAATGCTGTATCTAGTTTCACGATGGATGAGAGAGCAGCAATTTAGAGGCCTCAAGTGGTCTCAATTACGAGAAATGTAGTGGCCTCTGGCACGTAAAAGAAACAATGCACTCAGTATTGCTCTCCTTCTCGGCTAAGGTAACCATTTGCAGACTTTTATTATATTTATTAAAACATGGACAACCGTGCTGACCGAATCCCTTCCTCCCTGGGCGACACTACTGCCATTTAAGCTTTGCCCTGCGGGGCTGCTGGCCACAATTGGCACTGGCATGGTCTGAATTCGTTACCAGAACGTGGGGCTCATCCACACACTAGTACAGTGGCTTAAAAGGATGAGCCACCCAACAGCTTAAATTAGTCTGTTTTAATGTAAATGAATTTCAGACTCTTTTTTTACATTACATTACAGGCATTTAGCAGACGCTCTTATGCAGAGCGACTTACACAGTTTACGTTTCTTTACAATCCATTCATACAGCTGGATATTAACTGAAGCAATTCAGGTTAAGTACCTTGCTCAAGGGTACAACGGCAGTGTCCCACCTGGGGATTGAACCTGCAACCTTAACGTTACAAGCCCAGTTCCCTAACCATTATAGCACACTGCCTGCCTGTTTTGGCACTAGCAATGGCTGAGGCCAAGGACAGAAACTCTCTTTTTCGCTATACCTCGCCAGTGTGTCATCTGAGTAAGTGGCCCTGCTTTCGTAGTGGTGTGGAATTTGAGACCGTAATGTTAAAGCCTGTGTTGGTCATTCACAACAAACCCCTGCCACCATAGTGAGGGATGATATCGTGCTTTGTAAGCATGTCACTGGAGACAGTGACATGGGATTGCTGTCAGAGCGATGCGCATGCCGTGGTCACCATTATTTGAGCCGTGCGTCGCCCTATTCACAGCGCAGACAAACCCAGAGTGACCCAAGATCTGCAATGTCAAGGCAACAAACGCTTTAATCCTGGACTGTGCAGCACATGTTTTCCAAGAGCACCGGCACACTCTGGCTTCAGGTCAAGAGCAGGAATGTAGTCATTTTTCGATCTGGGATTACAGGATAGATTGGGATTACAGACTGGCTGTTAAGAAAAGTACTAATTTTGGAGATTTTAAATCCCATTTTTTTACAAATATTTTTAAACTGGGCTCTTTTGCTGTTTTATTTATAAATGTTTTAGAAGTCAAGTCCTAAAGACATTGATCCTAAGCATACTTCAAAATCAACCAAGATTTTGGCTGAAAACAGGGGTGTGAACAATTTTATTTTGAGAATCTTTTTCTCTGAGAAATTGTATTGGTATAAAAAATATAATTTCCCAATTTTGTTAGCATACAAATGTAGCTCATTACCTGTATTGTTTTATACACCCTTATTTGCTTATCTTTATCAAGGGTATTAATTATTTTGGAGGCTACTGTATATAGTATTATTTTTTATCTGTTTGCTTTAGTTTAGTACATCATTTAAAGCCTTGCTCACTTGCAGGTCTGTTTTATGGCCTTTGTGGATTTGTGGATTCCTCTCCAAGGTGATGGTCAGTGATAGAGTGGGTCTATTGTGTTAGTGGCAGTGATGTGTTGCTCCATTTTTGCAGCCAGTTGAGACTTGCCTGTCCAAACTCACATCTTTCCCCAGGTCATTCACCGTAGCCACGATTTTGATCTGACTGTTCTCTACAACATCGTCCACTGAGGTGTAACGAGAGCCCTGTTTTTGCTTCACTGATATTGAATACAAATAACCTGTGCCTCGCAATTCAAAGTGCTTCATTTAAAGGACTTAGGTGCCTATACATATTTCCAACATTCAGGGCTAGCCCTGCCATAATGACTAAGCAGAAGAACTGCATCTCTGCAATCGTGTCCTTTTCTATACCAGTCTGCACTGCAGCTTAGGCCAGCTTCCAACAACAGACTTTTATGAGCAGTTGAAGTCTGAATGTTTTCAGGAACAGTGATTCTAACCCTCCTGTGTCTGGCAGTAGATTGGACCCACTCTGACCACAGCAGCAGCACCAGAAGCCACAGGCACGTTTTTCCTGTCTATTTTTAAAAGTTACATATTCACTTTCTGGAACGGTTCTAAGTTAAATAAGGCGGAATTGTAGCAGGCAGTTCTACTCCGCAAGCTAGGAAAAGGGAGTTTTGGCTACGGAATTCATATCTCTCTGTGCGTCTGAACCATTGCAATGAGACAAAGATTATGTTGCCCGCATTGGGTGAAGAAGGCCTTTGTTTGTCAAAACAGCATTTTTAAGAAAATTGGAAGTTGGAATGCAAGTCTTAGGGCGGATTTGAAATGGCTTTTTTCGAATAAAGAGTTATAGACGATTGAATAAATGCATGCACACACACATGCTGTACTGATATTGTGTTATAATACAGTGTAGAACTATAACCTATAAACTGATAAGAGTTTTGAGCTTATTATGATGGCATAGAGGAACTACCACAGTCAAGACAATAATTTACCAGGAACTAGAAGTAGCCAGATTTTTGTTTAGTTACCATCTGTCACACGCTGCGTGACAATCCCCGGATGTGAACAGAGCAGTAGGATTACACGGAGTGGATTTTTCGGTCTCCGGACCTGGATCTTTATTCAATCTCTTTCCCAGACACAGGAGAGAGAGTCAGGGTGGGAGGGCAGAACAAGTACAAGAAAAAAAATCTTGTTGTTTCTGGTAGGGCTGACCCCATTTAGTCGACTGGTCGATTGTTTGGTCGATGGGCTGTTGGTCGACTGAGATTTGTTTTGGTTGAGCAGTCGCGCAAAATAAAAATAAATACATACATTTAAAAAATTCTCCACGCAGCATGAGACACCTAGATTCGCGCCACATTTCGGCGCGCTTGTCAGTAGAATAATCCATTCTGAATGCTGCGGGTATGGCAGTGACAGTCCTTCACTCTTAACATAGCTAGGCCTATATATGTTCTCTTTAAATTATATTAGGCAGTTAAGGTAATAGTAATGTTGTGAATAATTCTGCAAAACTAATAAAAGTAACATCTTTTAACAAATGTGTTTCGCTTTGGATAAAAGCGTCTGCTAAATGGCATATATTATATTATGCTAATTGTATGGTTTATATATTTATAACTAACATGCATAACACCCCCTTTCATGTAGCCTATATTGTATCCTTGTTTTAGGCATGCGAATGTGCATTTTAATTGTAGCCTAAGATTTGCCTACAGTTAAGATTAGTGATATAGGCATACTTTAATGACTCATTTCGATATAACCTAAGAACATGTCAAAGAAAAAATCTGGAGTATGGCAGCATTTCGTTTTAGTCGCGGACGATCCAAAAAAAGTGGAATGTAAACTTTGCAAGCGTGTTTTCCAAGGCAGGGTTCATCGTTAATAAAACGAGGAGCAGCCTTTTGGCAAAAAATGTGGACAAGCTAGTGTTCCTGTGCCATAACATGAAACAACTGGGAAAGTAGGCCATCGGATGGTCTCCGACTCGAGTAAGTTATTTTCGATAGGCTATAGCCACTATATGTTCAGCTTTCGGCTACAATTTAAGACATTAGGCTCGTGTGATCATTCGTTTGTTAGCCTATTTTTTTGCAAAAGAGATTTTAAATCCCAATGAGACCAACCTGGTTAATTAAATAAAACATAGCCTACGCATTAGAATGTGTTATGGTTGTGGTCAAATAAAAGCATCAGCCTATGATGTGGCCATACCCCAACTTCACAAGCGCAATGGCAGAATCTGCAAGGGCAGCATGAAGAGGCTCGGAACGGAGACATTCTTTTTTCTTTCAGGTAATCTTGAACTCCAGCTCCATAAAGTAATTAGCCTATTGTTACTCATGTGTGTCATTCACTTAAGAAAGTTGTAAAATATGAGACAAGCGCAGTGTGCATATAGTTGTATTTATTAAAACAAGTAGGGTGTGTCATATAGAAAAAAAGTTTCGACCAATCTGAAAAAACGGACGACTGTTGGTCGACCAAGATTTGTTTTAGTCGGGGACAGCCCTAGTTTCTGGCGAAAACAATAAAGGAAAACAACAAAATAAATAAAAGTCTGCCTCCTCCGAGATGGAAACCCTTTCGGCTAACACTTAACAGTATCACACACACAAACATTTTGCGACTAACAGACACCACCACGCCTTTTCAGTCCGGAGTTCCCCTTTAACATCAACAGGCACACAAAGACATTCACAACTTTTCAGGCGTTTCCACCTCACACACGTTCTGTGGGTTTTCAGTGGCTCTCTCTCTAAAAAGGCACACAGGAAGTACTCTACACATTCACCCCACACATACCACGACAAGCCTCACGCTCCTCACACATACGTCAACAAGACTATCACTCATTCACACTTACTTCACACTCACTCTCGGTAACCACACACCTGCACTTAAATAAGCCAAATTGGCTCTGGTGGAACTCATGAGGCAATCCGTGGCTCCGCCATTCACACACATAAACGTACTCACTCACAAACACAATCCGTCAAGTGAATTATTCACTTGACATCCACACCAATTAACATTCATAGATAAATTAAGACACCTGGGATTAGCATTCCTGGCCAACAATTCGCACTCTCTCGAAAACTGCAAGATTTGCACGGAAAGTCCAATTCTCCCAGAGTCATCCACAGGAGTCCTGTAGCAAAACAGGCAACCTTGCTCCCCCACTGTTGCTGAGACCGACACCTTCCACACCATAGATATTTCTACTTCCTCTTGGAATGCTGCATAATATTTTGCTGTTTTATTTATAAATGTTTTATAAGTCTAGTTTTTTTATTCTATTGTTTTTGTGTACTGTAGATAAGCCACTGAAGATGTGCGCTCTTACAGAAGATTTATTTGAGAAAATATTTACAGTACCGTCTGTAATTATTCACACCCTTGATAAGGATGGGCAAAGAAGGCTATATAAAATAAACAATACAGATAATGAGCTATCTTGTATCATCAAAAAAGAAAAGAAAATGATATTGTTTTAGACTAATGCATTTGCTCAGAGAGAAATAGTTTGTTTAACAAGTAATATGCTTCTAATACACACCCCTAAGAATAAATAAAATCCAACAAAAATAAATCTACTTTTTAAATTCTTCTCCATCTCAGGGACCTGTATTGTAACTCTGTTCGTAAAGAACCCCAAAACTAAACTGCTGTCATTGGGGGTTTGGGCTGTCAGATAGTGTCTCTTTTTAAAATAATAATGGAAAGGCTGCATTAATGCAAAATACAATGCATCTATCCCCAATGCTGCTGAAGTCTTAAAGGTCCACTTGTCATACCCAAATTTATCATTTTCTTTAATCAAAGACATGGGTGCAAGCACAAAATTTAGTTTAGCATTTTAGTTTAATTACCAATCTTTTTTCTGATCTTTACAATCGCGTTTGTAAGTGTTGGAATAGTTCCATCTGGCATTCTGTGTATTGCATTGAGAGTATTGCTTCTGCATAATGTGGAAGTTTTTCACTTCAGTGTTTTGTTCAGTTACGATTCATGACTTGCATGAAATGTGGAACAGAAAAATGTTTTCAAGCTAAACTGGTTGTTTAAGTACAAAGGCACACATTATGTAGGATCAGAGATGCAACTCTGATAAGGTTGCCACGAGATCAGTGTCCCTACTGTGCAATACATGTATTACTGGTAAAAAATACATATAACATTTACATTTGACATTTTAGGCATTTAGGAGGCGCTCTTATCAAGAGTGACTTACAAAAGTGCATTTACACATGGTAAGATTAAACATGGTAAGATTAAACATGGTTAGTGCAAGAGGTCAGTGTAGTAACACCATAATAGACGTCATTGTAGGCAGCTGCACACTGTACCTGTAACACCTTTAAAAAAAATACACAACCCTGCTACACACTACATGTGTTGCTGCTTCACAAAATATATGACCCTGCTATGCAATACATGTGTTGCTGCTACACAAAATATATGACCCTGCTATGCAATACATGTGTTGCTGCTACACAAAATATATGACCCTGCTATGCAATACATGTGTTGCTGCTACACAAAATATATGACCCTGCTATGCAATACATGTGTTGCTGCTACACAAAATATATGACCCTGCTATGCAATACATGTGTTGCTGCTACACAAAACATAACACTGCTATCATCTGTCCCGGCAAAGAAATGCATATGACCCCTGCTTCGCAAAGTCACATGACCCCAGAGTCGCATCCACTGTGCTCGTATGCCTCAGGAGGGATGAGTGGACAGATTCGATGGAATCCAGCAGTGACCTCTGGCGGTCTGGGGATCAGGGGCCTGTCTCTGCTTACGGACCTACCTGTCTTTACACCTCTGTCCTTTTCCATCCCTCGCGTAGATCTTCCAGGAGCTGAAGAGCGGTGACATTGCCAAGAGCTTCCGAAAGGCCATCAACAGGAAGGAGGGCATCCTGGCCATCGGGGGCACCTCAGTGCTGTCCAGCGTGGGCACGCAGCACTCCTTCTCGGGTAAGCTGTCCGCCAGGCTCAAGCTGGCACGCCGCGTAGGGCATTCGCCACCGAACCTGCGCATTGGGTAAAGACCCATTTTGTCTAAGCCTGCAAAGCGTGCTCTCGTGGGGTTTATGACATTGGTTTATGATATTAGAAAAGGGAGGAGTGTGTTTTCACTGCATCCGCTGCTCTGTGCTGCAGAGGAGGAGCGGTATGCGTTTGTGAACTGGATCAACACAGCGCTGGAGAACGACCCGGACTGCAAGCATGTGGTGCCAATGGACCCGAACACGGACTCCATGTTCAAGGCTGTGGGCGACGGCATCGTGCTCTGGTGAGAGAAACGGTCAGAAGTGTCTTACCCTGTGGTGCCCTGCGGTCTATGTTTCCTCGCGTCGGAGGCCGCACTGGTCCATATTTAACCGAACGTGTTTGCCAATTTCTTGCTCTCCAGTAAAATGATCAACCTCTCGGTGCCCGACACGATCGACGAGAGAACAATAAACAAGAAGAAGCTGACGCCGTTCACCATACAGGTCAGTTCTATCACTTCTCCACTCCTCCGCCACTGTTTTTGTTCTGAGGCTTGGTCAATTTTTTAAACTTGACTTTACCTTAAGGTACTTACTTTAAACCTCACCCTTTCTCAGCAGATGTCCAGGTCAACATTTGACATTATTACATTACATTACAGGCATTTAACAGACACTCTTATCCAGAGCGACGTACAACAAAGTGTTAACCGTAGTCAAGAACAGTTTAGCTGAAAGCCACCCTAGTGGGAAGTACAGTTCCTGGGTGCTAGGAGCAACCACAGAGTTAAACTAGGACCCTGTAGGTAAATCTGTAGCCACAATTCAAAGGCATTTCTGATTTCCACAAGTGAAGGTTTACTGGAACAATTCAGGCAATGGCAGTGTCTCAACTGGGGTTCAAAGCCACAGCCTTCTGGTTAAACCTCACTTCCCTTATCACTATGCCACACTGCCACCTTTGTCTTGTACAGTAGGCAGGGTTTGCTCTGGCCTCGAGTGCCGTAAAGCTGATGGGGGCGCTGGCTCCTTCTTCCTGCAGGAGAATCTGAACCTGGCCCTCAATTCGGCCTCTGCCATCGGATGCCATGTGGTCAACATCGGGGCGCTGGACCTGCGGGAAGGGAAGCCCCACCTGGTGCTGGGCCTGCTGTGGCAGATCATCAAGATCGGCCTGTTTGCCGACATCGAGCTGAGCAGGAACGAAGGTACAACACGGTCACACAACCAGCAGTTTTGCATGGAGTTTACAGCAGGCCTGGGTCAAATAATGATTTCAAAAGCTTTGACCTGTATTTTATAGCAAACCTATAGTTTCACCAATATTCCGAAAAATACAGACTTATTTCACTTCTTTCAAACGTACGTTTTGGTCAGTGACACGTTTTGTTGAAAATCTCTGGGGTCTGATTCATCATCTTGAAAGTATTTCGAATATGGATTTGACCCAGGTCTGGTTCACTGGACCCATAGAAACTGGTGAATTCAGATGGATTTTAATCCTATTCAAATGTCAGCGGACTGAACAGAGCAGCATTGATCTGCATTGCCTGTCACAGCTGCTGAAGGCAATCACCACATGCCACTGGGCAGAGTTCAGGCTTCACTGCTGGTGCCGCTTGGGGGCAGAGAGGTGGATGACCCAGTTTTTTATCTGGCTGAGTCTGCGGAAGTTATTTAAGCATTTTTGCATAAATCTTATCTTATTGTTTTAGTACAATAGCTTAAAATCAGTCCAATTGACAGACCATTCAAAGAGCCTGGCGTCGCCACAGGAATGTCACACCTGAATGGCGCCCCTCCTTCCTTCGACCCCCTCACAGTAGTAGCAGTCAGACTTGTACAGAGTAGGTCTATGTCACTGGGTGAATTGCACCTGTCTGGTTCTTCTGACATTCCAGAACATTCCAGAACGTCCCATTACTTCTGCTCCTCCCCACTCTGTCTGAGGAGTGTCATTTGCAGTGAACAGACATTTTTGGTTTGACTAAGCCAAACTTGCTATCCACATCTGATGTGATCGACAGAACTAATCTCAGTTGAATTAAAATGCAGAACGGGGTCAGTAATGGGATTCCATTGCTGTGTAGTACTAGGAGGAGCACTGCTCTTGGAAAGGGGGCTGAAATAATGAACCTGGACTGGTGGCAGTGCGAAACAAGGGACAGTACTATCAGTACTGCAACACCTACACCTACACTTACACTTATAGAACACTGCATAGATGTTTACATTCCTACTGCACTTTTGTTTGTATGTATATATTCCAAATGTTCTACACTACTGCTATAGTGAGCCACTGCAATTCAGCAAATGTGCAATATCTGGAAGTGCAATATCTCATCTAAATAATGTAACTTTGAACTTTTAACCTTTTAACAGCAAATGTTCATATTTCATTTTATTTATTTATTTATTTTTATATTTAGAACATTTTTACATTTTTACATTTTAAGCATTTAGCAGAACCTTAATTTGTTTCTGCTGTTTCTGTTATGTTGCTGTTTTGTTATTGGTAAATGTACAGTCAGGATTGCCACTCAATTTCGTTGTACTCTGTGCAATAAAAAGAAACTGAAAACTGAACTGAACATGGCTGTGGATGGAGACAGTTGGTCACATGACACAGAAGGAGACTGGGTTTGGGTCATTTGTGCCAATGACGGAACTTGGCTCTCTAGCTTTGGCAGCCCTGTTGAGAGACGGCGAGACCTTAGAAGACCTGATGAAGCTCTCCCCTGAAGAACTTCTGCTGCGCTGGGCCAACTTCCACCTGGAAAACGCCGGATGGAACAAGATCAACAACTTCAGTTCCGACATCAAGGTATTTACCTCATGCCTCAAGTTGTTGAATTGAGCCTGAGGAAAGAGGGCTTTTTTTTCAGAGTGTTCCACAGAAATGCCACCTGCAACACAGCAAGCAATAAGTCTGTCTCTTAATGTTGTTGTGACTGTGCCATTTTCCAAAAAATGTCTTGTCAGAAAGAGAGGCCTGTTACTGGTATTCATCCTTCCCTGAGTCAAACTGCCCCATAGTGGTGATATATGGTTGTATTGTTTGCCCAAACCTCTGTTAGCCAGTTTTTCCAAAGCAGAAGAGAACAGAGGAATGATTTACTGTTTTATCCATTCGTATATCGTGCTTTATGTTCCCCATTCATCTGGGAGTTTGGCAGCAGCTGAGCTCCGTGCTTTCTGTAATCCACTCAAAGTCCAGGTTTATATAGTAGCTATGTTAGAGTGAGGCCATTTCCTCAGACCTTCTGTGGCCTTTCAGAATCATACAGCAAGTAGAATGAATGGGATATAGGAACATTCAAGGTTGAATGAAAGTTCTGTTTTAGAGGTCAAGAACATACAGTAGAGTGTAGGCATCAATAACTGTAAATGTATGCTCTTGCACCTATGCCAATCTTCAGCCTCAGGACTCAAATGCTACTTTGGTGCCAAAATGGTTTGTTGTTGGCTAATTAATGAGAAATGCAACTTTAAAGATGCACTCAGGTGTTGAAGGATTCAGAATCCTTAAATCCTCATAGACACTTTCCTTTTAATCTAGTGTATATGAAATAACATTTATTTCAACTACTGTTAATCAGGTAGATAAGTGTTCCCAGTTACTGATAAACTAACTATTATTTATTTTTCTGCCCCAGTGAATAATTAATCAAATTAATTTGTAAATAAAGCAGAAATACATCAATTTCCACCATTATGATACTGAGGCCAATTCCACAGTTTGTATTCTAACAAGTGTCTCAACAGTCAACTTCAACCATCTTTAAAGCGGAACACTCCCAGATTTCAAAAATTTGATATGTTTTCCCTGACCTGAAAAAAACATGTTTTGATTTTTGCGGCCGTCTCATAGCTGCTCCAGTAGCCAGAAGTGCGATTTCTCTCCAAGCACTGCTTAAGTAGTTTAGATCAGGAAGTTCTGCCTGCTCCCAGGAGTGCAGAGGTTGTATTTCAAGTGTCACAAAAAAGTTTGTTGTGTCTAAGAAAATTGTGTGTAATGACTGTATCACCTCAATTATATTCTCACTATACCTGGGGAGATATCTCCTGCCCATACATTTCAGGTGACACGTGAAATATGAGCCCTGCGCTTGTGGCATTCCCTTTGTCAGTATACGCATACGCACTGTTGAGACTTCCTCTGCTTCCAGCAGTTGTTTGAAATGAACAAGGTTTCTGAAATATCTGTAATACTTTCATGGACAATGTATACATTTCCTGATTCACAACCAATAAGAGTGTCAGAAAATATAGGCCATTAAGGTGTCAACTTTGTCTTAATTAAATCGTATTACAATAATTCTCAGGGAAGTGAGAATAGCCTATACATTCACAGGAAGCAGGCTGGATTTCCTGGTCTACATAGGCAGTGCTTAGCATTACATCGTAGTTCTGGCTACTGGAGCAGCTATGACATCACCACAAAAAGCGAAACACATTTTTTTAGGTAAGGAAAAACATATCAAATTCTGGAAATCTGAGAGCCTTCCCCTTTAAAGGTAATGTTGATTTTAGTGAAATAGTGACGATAATGCAAGACTGGAAACATTGCCCCCTTCTGGACAATACTACTGGATTTACACAGTGCTTCCACAAAGCCTGCTTCCTTTCACTCTTCCTCCACTGTTGTCAACCTGTAACTTAGCAGATGGCATATCTGCCATACATCTGACCGTGGGTTTGTCTGTCTATTCAGCTCTCAGACTTCTCAAACGCAGTGAAGGTATTTGTTGCACATACCAGTTGTAAACTTGAATGAATATCATACATTTTTCGTTATCGTTTTGCTTTGGTTTTTAACATCCCTCTCAAAGTTTAATTATCGTACCACCCTGTCAAATGAAGCTGCATGTCTTCCCATTTCATATTCCGTGTTTTACTCATACCCCAAAGTTGTCTGTGGCATGGTCAGTTTTTGTTACTCCAAAAATGTGCCATATCTGCAAAATTGTCCTTATCCGCTTTTCCCTTGCAGGACTCCAGGGCCTACTTCCACCTGCTGAACCAGATTGCCCCCAAAGGGACCAAAGAGGATGAGCCCCGCATTGACATCAACATGGCCGGCTTCAGCGTGAGTGTTCTTAGAGTAGAATTCGAAAAAACCAAATGAGACAATGCTCAGGACCAAGTTCACTGAATTTGAATACTTCCGTATATTTGATTACATTACATTACATTACAGGTATTTAGCAGACGCTCTTATCCAGAGCGACTTACAGTTTACATTTCTTTACAATCAATTTATTCAGCTGGATATTAACTGAAGCAATTCAGGTTAAGTACCTTGCTCAAGGGTACAACGGCAGTGTCCCACCTGGGGACTGAACCTGCAACCTTCATGTTACAAGCCCAGTTCTCTAACCATTATACCACACTGCCGCTAGATTAGAGGTAGAATACAAACAAGTGGTCATTTTTGTATGGAAGGAATTATTTTAAGAAGTGAAAAAGGTTAAGGGTCAGGGTTAGCGTGTGTCCGCCTGTTGTGTAAACCTATGCGTTGTTATATAAGCCGTCTGTTGTGTGCTGTCTAAAGTTTACTGAAGTTGCCTGATGCGTACACCTCGGTGCTGGGCTGGACATTTACGCCTCGGATTCCAGATCTCAGCACTGGTACCCGCTCTGGGCTGAGGGTCAGAGGTCTTGGGACATGCATCTCTCCTGAATCTCAGAGGTTTAGGACTTGGTACTGCTGGGTGCAGATCTCGGAGGTCTTGTAACTTGTGTCTGTCAAGGTTGGATCTCAGAGTCCATATGACTTGTATCCTTCCTGCACAGACCTAAGACATCTTGGGACGTGGTTCTGTGTGCCTCAGTAGGTAGAGCATGGCACTGACAATGCTTGGGTTGTGGGTTCGATTCCACATGTGGACCACATGTACTGAAAAATGTATGCATTCACTACTGTAAGTCGTTTTGGATAAAAGCGTCTGCTAAAAGGCATATATTATTGGGATGTGTGCTTGCCCTGTTAGAGTGGAATTCAGAGGTCTTGGGACATGGATTCTAGGGCTAGATCTCAGTGGTCTTGGGACTTGCATCCAGCCCAGAGTCGGATCACGCATTGGTTCTCGCAGGTTCATACAACAAATGAGGCAAAATTGCCTTTGGTGCTGTAAATTGGAGGCAGAAAAAGCACAATGTATTAATGGACATAATCATATTTTACACAGATATGTGTGTTAACAGGTTTTTTAAACATAAATTGAACAAATATACTGCCTAAAGTTTATCAACCGAGACACAGTTACTGAAAGTGCATACCCAGTGATTCCGTATGGAAAGGACTATGGCTGCCAGGAGATTGTTAAGCAATTCTCCCATAACATCTCGTTGGGCTTCCCTTAAATGCCATCACCCTGATGGACCCTACAGGGACAAGGGTCTTTGTAATTATGACAAAGATTTAAAGTAAAGATTCCCCCAAATGGGGTGAATACCCACTGTATATACATACACACATACTTATATATGTATATACATGGATACAAATACCCCCATTTGTCATACCCAGCATATATACCCAGTTCATACTCATGAAACTACATACATACATACTGTATATCCACATGTGCATACATTCCCACATCCGTATTGCAAATTTCCACAGATTGTACTACAGTTTTTACTGTGTTCTGCATCGTACATCATATTTAATCAGAAAACCTGTGCTCCCGTGCTCTTTTTGTTTGGGATGATGTTTAACATTGGGCAACACATCGGGGCACATGTGGTATTAACTGTGCTCCTGCCCCATGGTTGACCCCTTGCCCTGAGGGGGGCCTGGCACCATATCTCTTTCCTATGCCCGGGAAATGAGGAGGCCCCTGATCCCCAAACAGCAGTTTGCCCGCTTGGAATGTCGGCCGTGTTGTGGCTCCCTCCGGGGCGTCTTCAGGTGAACCAGAGTTTGTGTGTTAGTGAACCAAAGTCCGGTGTGAGGAGAAACCTCTCCGTACAGCTTCATGTGATTATCATTACTGTTACTGTGATTGTATTTTAGTAGGTGCCTTCGTTGAGCCAAAATGGGGGAAAGCAACCAGGATATGGGTTGCTCGCGCTTGCAGAGGGGGGAGCTGGCATGCTGGTGTTGCGCGTTGCTGTTCTTGATTTACCCCAGGCATTTCCCTGAGCTATGTAACCGGGGGTCACACACTCAGTCCTGCTGTTCCCCAGTTTGACAACACCCCTTATTTCTTACTGCTGGGGCAGTGCCACTTACAAAACTAGGGTATCTACAACTGAAATGTACGGAGTCGCATCTGTTCATACATTTAGCGAGAACATTTGAATTCAATCAAAACTTTGACTTGATCAAACTTTGATGAAAGTTGATTTGTCCTACCTGGTTCTTGCTTATGCTCAACTGTTGCTTTTTTGGCACCATTATGGTAATTCTGTTTCTGGACAAAGGAAGCGATCTAGTCTGTCCGTGACTTAGCCTGTTGATTAGCATCTGGTCTTAAATTATACAGTCTTGGAAAACATTTCCTCTTCTATTCTGGGGAAGGGCTGTTTTGACTAAACAGTTGTCTATTCATCTTGGAATTATGAAGTATGGGTTTACTTGTGGTCAGCTCAGATGACTGCCTGCTGTGGAATCCACTGAACTGGACAGTATGAACCAACACCCTCGAAATACAGTACTCGGTTCAATAGGCAGTAACTGTCGACCTCAACAGGTCAACTCAACCCAATTCTTCAGCTAGAAGAATCAGACATCTATGACTTATTGTGCGGTTAGTGAATAGAGCTTTCCAGCAGATTTGATGTATGGGGAGGGAGGGTGACCCTTAGGCCTCTGTGGGTTGGTGGCTGGGTCATGTTATTGAATGGGGTTTTCAGCATTGTCCTTTGACACGGGCATCCTTCTACTGTGGTGTGGTGTTTACTCAGGGGTCAGTGGCTCTGATATACTTGCCAGCCTTTTTATTTTGTAATGGTTAGCCTGTTTTCCTTGTTCTGATACGAGGTCTGAGCTGTCTGGCCTGGCACTGACCCATGTTGTGTGTGCGTCCCGCAGGAGAAGGACGACCTGAAGAGAGCAGAGAACATGCTGCAGCAGGCGGACAGACTGGGCTGCCGACAGTTTGTCACCCCCGCCGATGTCATCAGCGGCAACCCCAAACTCAACCTGGCTTTCGTGGCCAACCTCTTCAACAAGTACCCCGCCCTGACCAAGCCAGAGAACGAGGACATCGACTGGGGGCTGCTGGAAGGTGGGTTCTACATGTTACATGTTACATGTTAGGCATTTAGCAGACGCTCTTATCCAGAGCGACTTACACAGTTCACATTTCTTCACATACAATCCATTTATACAGCTGGATATTTTACTGAAGCAATTCAGGTTAAGTACCTTGCTCAAGGGTACAACAGCAGTGTCCCCACCTGGGAATTGAACCAGCAACCTCTGAGTTACAAGCCCAGCTCCTTAACCATTATGCTAACACTGCTGCCTTCTGGGCCACAGAGGGCAGTTAGGTTGAATGCTGCCATGCTATAATACCATGCAATCATTTAGCAGGCGCTTTTATGCAAAGTGGCTTACAGAAAGTGCATTCAGCTCTTAGAGTAGATGAACAACCACTTCATGCTGCAATGTTTAAGCACATCATTCGTCAAGAAAGCCACATAAACAACACAAGTGCTAATTACAGGGAAATGAAATGATGCTAGTTAATAATGAAATGCAGCAGAGCTCTTGGCGAGAGCAGACATTTTGTCCCACGATGGCAGGGTATGGCAGGGGTCATGGGCAGACAGGAGCTGGGTCCGTCAGATCAAAGTCAAAAGTCAAAGTGTTTTATTTGTCAAGCGCACAGTATAACACAAGGTCATTCTGAACAATGAAATTCTTGGGACATGGCAAGCAACAACTAAGTAGTGAACAATAGCAGAAATATACATAACAGAAAAACAGTAAACATTAAACATTAAACAATTGTAGCAGTTCCGGAACCAGTAAGAAGGGGGAATATAGACAGTAGAATAAGAGTTTTAAATATATAAATATAAAGTAAAGTAGTGCCGATGGATATGTGTATTTAAATGAGGTGATGTGCATTTAATGTACATACAAAGTGATTAGAGAACACATTGGGGTGATGATGTGATCAATGTGAACACTGAGATTAGTGCTGCTGGTTGAGAAGCCTGATGGCCTGGGGGAAAAAACTGTTCGTGAGTCTGGTAGTCCATGCCCGGATGCTCCGGTAACGTCTGCCAGACGGCAGCAGCGAGAACAGTCCATAGCCTGGGTGGCTGTAGTCTTTTATGATCATCTGTGCCCTGTATCGCTCATCACACACGTTTCACTTCAGACAGTGAGACTGAGTTTAGTCTGCTCCATCTTGTAACTTCCTGTTCTCAAGCAACAAGAATTTTGTCTCATTAAACACAAACAAGATAAGTGTCTGATTACAGCTAGAGCTCGTCCTAGTGGGATTACTATTTCATTTCTGCCGTACACTGCCACCTTGTGGCCTTTTCCTGTCAATTGTCTAACAATTAGCCTAAATATTTGCCTAAGGATATCATCCTCTATATTACTCGCAAGCAAACACGCGAAGTGAAGCCTATTACTGTTCAGGCTACATTTGATAAACTTGGTATTGCAGTAGACTACTGTGAAGAACTGCATTGTATTTAAGGTAAATTATGTAATTGTTCTGTGCTTTAAGCTCTCAACCACACAACACACACTTGTACGCATTAATATGCTTAATATAATTGTATATCAATATGTCCATTTCTAAGATGAAAGAAGCCATTTTGAATGACCATTCAGCCATCATTTGACCATGTCCATGTAACATGGGGGCATGAATTAACATTGTTGTACCGCCTGTTTATAAGATGTGCAAATTCATGCTGGTCAAATGATATTTGATGCTGTTATCGTATGCTAATTTGCATACAGCACAATGAAACTTTAAACATTGTGGAACTACCTCTCCTTGAAAATGTAGTTTGGGACTTGAACAAAGAGTCTGTATACCTACCACATTTCAAGTCAAATGAGAAGAAGATTTCTATAGCATTGTGCAGATATACACAGTTTTATGGTCAAAGTTAATTTGCCTGTGGTAGCCATGTTTTTGAAGATATCGGCACAAGGCTCAGTAAACATGCTCAAAATGTGATTGTCTGTTACTCTTGAGTTTCAAGGTGAAACTCCTGTTCCTATTGGTCCCTCAGATAACACCCAACCCTCCCGCAAAACAAAGATTGACTCGTGTATCTTTCCGCAGGTGAGACTCGAGAGGAGAGGACCTTCCGGAACTGGATGAACTCCCTGGGCGTGAACCCCCACGTCAACCACCTTTATGGGTAGGCATCCCGCCACCTGACCCATCAGTCATGGGCACAGCTTGAGCTGGTACCTCAAAACATATCTGTTATGGTCTTTGAGCTGAAGGACAGAAATGATACTTTGCTGCACCTGGAAGCAGGTGTCTTAACGCCCTGTCTCCTGCAGCAGTGAATGTCTATGCAGTTATTTGGTAAGGTTTCCCAGGCCAGCTGGGAGTGGTTAGGCCTGGAGGGTGGGTCCTGTAACGGTTCTCGTTTTGCCTGCAGTGACCTGCAAGACGCCCTGGTCATTCTGCAGCTGTATGAGAGGATCAAGGTCCCAGTCGACTGGAGCAGCAAGGTCAACAAACCACCCTATCCCAAAATCGGGACAAACATGAAGAAGGTAACTGATAGCAAAAAGCAAAACTCACTCAGTTGTTCTCAAAACACTCTAAACATGTTTTTTCTGCAGTCTGTCATGTGTACATGAATGGATGATCAATTCTTTGTTTTTTTATGTATTTATTTTGTAGAGCAATACTGATGGCAGATTCTTTGTTATTTTTTTAAATTTTTTATTTTTTAATTTTTAATTATTTTATTATTATTATTATTATTATTTTTATTTTTTTGTCCGATAAAAACAATAATCATGACCCATTGATTTTGGCCATTAATTAAAACACTTATATCTTTGTTTAAAAAACATAAATACAAAATGCATAAAAGCATAAAAACACAATTTTCTAACTAGAATTTTTTTTATTAAACTTTCACTATGTGAGAACATTGGACTGAAATGATACAATGGATGAGCATACAAGTTATTATTATTATTATTTCTCACGATCTATTCTCATTCAATTATTTAGATTTCCTTATCTTTTCCCTGTCCCTGAAGACACACTTGCTCGTCATTACAACCTCAGCTTTACCTCAGAAATGCAAGTATCGGTAGCCCCCTGCTAATTATTATTATTTATATTATTATTTCTCATGATCCATTCTCATTAAGTGAATTATATTTCCTTATATCCTCCTGAAAACATAATGACTGTTCGAACTATGTAATGACTGTAGATGAACATTGATAATTTTTTAATCATAATGAATTTGTATGTGAATGGCAAATAAAGGGCAATAAAAAACGATCGAGTATATTGGTAACATGCATTGCTTCGCCCAAGTCACATACATCTTCTCACCCCAGACTTAATCACAGCTCTTTATATCTCTGGCCTAGCTGTGCCTTTGCTATGTAGGTGTAGATTCAGTCTCCAAGGTCTGATCCTGGATCAGTTTCAGCTTTTACATTTTTATTTTTCAGCAATTTCCCCATTTTTTTCTCCAATTGTGCCTCTTGAATTACTGCTATTCCACCTGCACCCACACACCGGGAACCAGAAGTGTGTGCACTCCTCGAATGCACCCGCCTGTGAGCCAGTGACAGTTTCACACTCTCCAGTTCACACACACAGAGTACCGAAGAAGGGAGCTAGCACCAATCAGAGAGGCATGTCTCTCACTGACAACTGTCATGACAACTGTGGGTGCCAGGCATGTGGTTCACAATAAATAATGGTATCCTGGGAAGCCATGACCGAATTAAACCAACCCTAGCAGGGGCGAGATAAGGCCAATTGTGTGCAGCTGCTGTGAAGTCATGTTACATTACATTACAGGCATTTAGCAGACGCTCTTATCCAGAGCGACTTACAGTTTACATTTCTTTACAATCCATTTATACAGCTGGATATTAACTGAAGCAATTCAGGTTAAGTACCTTGCTCAAGGGTACAACGGCAGTGTCCCACCTGGGGATTAAACCTGCAACCTTAACGTTACAAGCCCAGCTCCCTAACCATTATACCACACTGCCTGCCTATAGTTTTACGAACATGTATAGTCAGTTGAAGGCCGATGCTGAGACTCGAACCTGTGAGTAGAGGGCCCATCCTGCTCCTGTGCTGATTGGTTGTGGAGACTGAGCCCCCAGATTCAGCTCTTCATCGTCGTGCTATGCTTGAGTAGGCTCATCCAGAATGTGTTGTTGGGAGCAGAGGATACATGTATGTTTAGGAGCGATCCTCAACCGTTTTTCCAATTGCCCACGTAGCTTGAGAACTGCAACTACGCCGTGGAGCTGGGAAAGAACGAGGCCAAGTTCTCACTCGTGGGCATCGGTGGGCAGGACCTGAACGACGGCAATGCCACCCTCACTCTGGCGCTGGTGTGGCAGCTGATGAGGAGGTGGGTGCATCTGTTTAACGTACCATTTAGTAAATATGACGGAAGTATTTCATTTAGCTGTCAATGCTATGTAATATGTCAAACCATCAACAATGTGTTGTTCTTATTCTGATAGCTATTCAATTGGACTCTCAGGAAATGCAGTAAAACCAATTTAATTTGACAGGGATAATTCATGTGCAGACTTGAGGCTGCATTGATACGTAATGCTGTCAACTTTTGTTTATGTCCCTAGATACACGCTGAATGTGCTTGAAGACCTGGGAGACGGACAGAAAGCTAACGATGACATCATTGTCAAATGGGTAAATCAGACCCTGGCTGAAGCGAACAAGAGTTCGAAGATATCAAGCTTCAAGGCAAGTTATCCATGCACTTGATGAATGTGTTATGTAGTTGATCCGTTTTCTCAATATGTGTTAATTCTTCATCTTAAATTTCCGTAAAACACGTAATTGAAAGCAAATGCCTCTACCTATTTACGTGGCTTAAGTTAGTATAATTGGATAGTTTTGCCTCAGTGAGCGTTGTTTAAAAACCATGCCGAGCTATTTTTGAGCAGCACATCTTTTACCATTAAAGACGATCAGGCACACGGTGGCGTATATTGTTGGTATGTGTATATGTGCGTAATGACAGTGATGTCAGCTCCAGAGATATGGTGTTACTGTATGTAATGGAGTGGTCATATCTTGATCTGCTGGTGTTCTAGGACAAAGAGATCAGCTCCAGTTTGCCAGTGGTGGACCTGATCGACGCCATCCAGCCGGGCAGCATCAGCTACGACCTGGTTAAGACGGGCAGTCTCTCTGAGGATGACAAGCTAGAGAACGCCAAGTAAGTCCGCAGCATCGACAGCACTCGTCCTCGCGGCTGCAGCTCTGCACGCTGGCAAGCCACAAGGCCACATCTGCACACGCCAGCAGTTGGGAGGGTTGCTTTGAATATATATTTAATTTCCATTAAATAATTTAATTTAATGCTTTAATGAAATACATTCATTATTGAGTACTTGTTTTGAAAAGTAATCAGCAGGGTATTTCGTTAGTTCAATCAAAGTCAGTAACATAATCGGAATACTTAATTAGGTTTATGTCACAGAATACTTGGATACTGTTACCCGAATGATACAATTATAATGCCACGTTCACCACCATCATCTGCTGGCCTTTAGCATTTGCCTTTAGCCTTACCGATAAATTGTTTCAAAGATAGGTTTATGGGTTGAATTTGGGCTGTTTCATCCAAGTGACTTTCTGTGAAGTATTGGTCATCTAATTGGTAACCTAGTTTCCGCTTTATACCGTGGAGTTTCTTTCCTGTCAAAATAAAGAGAGAATGAATTAAATAAATGAATGTATACACCGCTATTTATAGATTTATTTTTTTATTCACAGATTTGTTTTGCTATTTATATATTACGGATATACAGTATATATATATTAGGCACATGATGCTCCACACATGTAGGTGCCCCTGCCTTGCTCGACAGATGTGTTCTCACTCTACAGATACGCAGTTTCTATGGCCAGGAAGATCGGTGCCCGTGTCTACGCCCTCCCCGATGACCTGGTGGAAGTCAAACCTAAGATGGTGATGACCGTGTTTGCCTGCTTGATGGGCCGGGGAATGAAGAAGGTGTAACCGCCACACCCTGCTGCCACTGCAAAGCCAAACGTCTCGCCCACAAGCCATTTGCTGGAAAAAAAAGGCTTCTGGTCAAAGAAACAAATGCTGACATGTTTTCAAAGACTTTAAAGACCCTGTGCAGTAATATGATGTCCTGTTTTACACTTAAACTGCTCACTTTGCTGTGGTAAGGATAAATTGAACCTTTTAATTGACTTTTTAAGGTTAATAATATGAACATAAAAATGAGCATTGAATTTCATCACCTCAACATCCAGCATGTTAAAACGTGGAAGCGTTTGTCTCCAAGCACATGATGTCATTCTGTTCTTCTTACTTTAAAAGGACGATTGTTGACCTGATTAAACAAAACCTTCCTCCTCCTACCAGAGAACAAATCAGCATGTTGGACACTCTCACCTACATACCACCTGCCTGGCTAATATTAATAGCGAGTAGCATGAATGTGACCATTCCCACCTCAAGACATTTCTTTCCTAAATGTTATTTGTATGCTAATACAGAAAGTACAACTGTCTTTTTAGCTCATTAGGGCTGGGTGTCATAAGTCATAGCATAAGACCATGTCAAAATATGAGTTCAGTCATTTATGGATTCCTAAATAGTAAAAAGTATAATAGTAAAAAGCAGCAATAAGTGTTGCAGCTTACACTACAATATTCCAAATATATATTTTCATTCCTGCACAGGAGCTTTAACTGAAGAATGTTTTGCTTGGCAAGACTGGAACCAGGAATAGGGTGTTATGGGGCGGGATTGGATCATAGAATAGCCAGGTGGTTTCCCCTCCCCCATGTTAGACGGTTTGGTCTGCAAAGGTACACGTTGAAATGCATTCATATCTCAAAACAAAACAACTCACCAAAAAGAATGCTGAAATGCGCTGGCTCAGATATTGTATATTTTGTTTGCATATTTGTTTCTTGGGGACGCAGTGTCAAACGATGTGTGTAGATGGATGCAAGGCAGACTTGTTTTTACCGACTGCACATCTATTTGACTACTTTTAAAGAGAAACGAAGGCTCACTGACGCGGTAACTTATGCGGTGCTTGCCTTCGTAGCTTAATGTAACATGGAAACCGATGCTTATTTCCTTATTTTTATATACACACACACATATATATGTGTATATATACAGTATATATATATACATGTGTTTACCATACAGTTTACCAAACAATACAAAATAAACCCATTTCCCATTTCAGGTAGAAGCTTTAAAACATTCCATAGCTATGAACGCATTTTAATCTGTCTTGTGTACATGTTTACTCGGATGTGCTTTTTACATAAAGGAAACAATAAAAAGAAAATGAACTATGCATGAACAATCTTTGCATTTCTTTTGTTTTTAAAAAATGAACCCGAATGCCCTGGGACCATTAAAACAAATTATATTTAGTAGAATGGCATAAAGGTGTCAAGTGCTGTACGAAGGTAAAATAGCAATATGGCTGAGAAGTTTATGATAAAAGTTGTTGTTTTTAATCAAAATCTTGTTACCAGGTATATACTCAAACAAAAATAAATATATTCAGAGCATAACACATTGTACCTCATTTTGTGTTGAGCCCATAATAGCATAAATGGCACACATAAATGCTATTGGAGCATTAAATTACACTTGAAGGAGTGTCCAGTACAACAACCATCAATGGCGAGGAACTGGAGTAAGTCTTCATGTTGCAATGTCTTGATGGTCTGTAGTGGTTGAGAGACAGTCAGCAGCCAGCCAAACAAAACTTGCAGAACTGCATGCATTCCCACATATGGTCGCCTGTCTAGCAAGTTGTACATCTATGTGACAAAGGCCTAGATTTGGTCTGATTGTTTTTCATTGCCTTAACTTTGGGTTAAATATGTACAAAAATACTCTCAATTCCTGCATGATGATTTTGATAATGTGGAAAAATGAAAAAGATGTAACAAATAGGGACATGGCGTCACCCTGGCCCCACCTCATTGTGCAATTGCGACTCCGCAAGTCGGCCAGTGGCAATTGTGTAAGTAGTGAGTACTAAGCAATGACCACAGAGTGAAAAACAGCTATGTTTTTGAGGACACATTTACTAGTCTACTCTCTCAAATGATCAAAAGATGTTGCAGTGATGGGAGGAGCCTGCATATACAATTGGCTCTTCAAATTGGGGGGGGATACAGAAAATGGGTTATGTAAGATGTAACAAATTGGACAAAGTAAACTGCTTTTGAAATGAATAAGTGCCCATCATTCACTCATCGGTGCCTCTAATTTCCTAAATATAGCTGGCAAAATAATAATAAAATAATAATCGTCAATATATCGATTGTAGGCATGCTTACTATTAACGGTTTACAAAAATGTTCAATTAGCAGCCACAGCATACCCAGGTCTAGCTAACTACAATAGCGTGTAACTGTACAACAGCTGTCACTGGAAATGTACACCAAGGTAAGAAAGTGTGTTCATTAGCTTTAACTAGCTGTTTTTAGAGGTTTATTTTTTCATCGAATCTGATAGATTTTTTATCTAGGTCCATGTCTCTCTCTCTCCACTCTCTCTCTCTTGTTTTTCTCTGTGTTCTGTGTGTGCTGTGGGAAGCCCAGGGGACTGGAGTGTCCCTCTCTTCTCTTTTGGGAGTGGAGTCTATGGAGGAAGAGGACAAGGTGGCTCCAGAGGTCTACACTAACAGCTAACTGTTAACACTTACAGATTCTCCGTGAACTGTTTCCCTGCAAGCTGGCCTGTATTACTATGTGAAAGTGGGAGTGAGTGGGTTAGTAAAGGAGTGAGTGGGTGTGGGAGTGGTGCAGCAGATGTGGGAGCAAGTGGTTGGTGGTTGGGGGTTAGAGTGAATGAGTTGAGGGATGCAGTTTTAGAGTGATGCAGTGTGGAAGTGGCACTGTGCTGTCCGGTGAGACCGTGAATGCAGCCCTGGATGTTGCTCTGTCTCTTCCTGTCCAGATGCTGCCACTACTCTCTACTGCTCAACCCCCCCTCCCCCTTCCCTCAGAGGGTTCTCCAGTGGAGCTCTACTCTCCCTCAGGTGTGTCTAACAAGTCTTCGTTGAAGGGGTCCGTCACAGTCCGTCAAAGAGCTTGACGAGGAGGAAAGACAAAATTAACGGAATGGGGGTGGCTTGCCCCTCATGGGGTTCTGTGTTTGAATGTTTTTATTTCTGACTGCTCCACAGGAGAATATATTTCATGCAACAATTTGTAGGACACTAATTAGTGCTGTATTGAAGTCAGAAGTGTGTAACAAGACGGGATGTGTTATCCCAATGCTGTGGATGGCTTGTCACTTGACGTGGAGTGGCGCTCAATGATGGCTGCCTTACATGCATTTCAAGAGGATACATGGAAGGCAGCCTCTGCTCCTCAAGAGGATACAAGCCTAACCTAATGCCTACTGCATTCATGAAGCATGCACGTATGGGTGGCCCTCACCTCTTTCACTTCTATGAAAGACGACCTCTGTGCACAGACCTGTGTGTATACAGAGAGAGAGAGATTCGAGTTTGTCTTGTTATCCCTTGTGCTCTGTGAAAGAGAGGGAGAGAGAGAGAAAGAGAGGAGGGAATAGCTGTGTGTCCATCTGGAACGTTTTATGCTAATCACCTCCCCTCTTCTCACAGAAACCAACCCTCTATCTACGTTCCCTCCCTCTCTTCCTTCCCACTCTCAGCTCGCCTTGGTTAGGATCACTTGCTTGTACGATGCCCCGGTGGCGTTCAGAAGCAGGAAGGTAACCCCGCGGACAGGTGCAGACAGAGAGGGACACTGGAGGAACCCAGAAGGAAGAAGAAGCCCAGAAGGACAAGGCATACGATTGAGAGGGGGAGTGGATTTGGAGACAGGGTAGCTGGGGGACAGCTTGCGATTGTGGTCTCTGTAACTCTCACTATGGTAGCAGTGTTTGAGAAGGAGCGATTATTTCCAAGCTGGACGGTTGGCAAGGTTTGTTTGGAGTAAGAGGAAGCAGGACAGCAGGAGCGAGCAGGTGAGCACCGATTGACTACTACAAGTGCACTAGTAAAGGCAAGGTACCTGTCTCTTTCTTTCTCTCTCTCTCTCTCACACACACACACACATAAACAGCAACATAGGCATTACCGCTTGAAGATTTGAAGATGCCCACCACACTCTTGCTCCGGCTCTAGCTGGCTCTTTCAATATGCACATTCTGCCCATCCCACATGGGCCATTATCTTGGCTAAAACTCGTTCTTATCCACAGAAAATATCACAGGGAGTCTCAAAACCTCTAAGGCTTATTTGAACTGTAAGGCAAATGACGCAACTTGCTCAAACAATTAGAAAGATGGCAACTTTGTTACCGACGGATGGCTAAATGCTGCAAGGTGTCTGATGTAAGGCCCTTTGTTTACAGGTGTTTATGATAACACAGCACACAACAGAGCACAGCACCTCGCACTGTGCCTGAGACTGCCAGGCTCCCTAATGACTGGCCAATTAGCAAAACACTGTTAACGAGGCTTTAAATTGTTCATTATCTGTCTGTTCCAACCTGATCAGTGCAGGCTTCTCCCCCATCCCAACCCTCTCTTCACTTTCTGACAGGGTACTGTATGTGGAAATGTAGTTTATTTAGTTGTCTCATGAGGCATTGGTAGAGCAAAGTAGAGTCCTTTTCTCTTTTACTGACTTGCTTTGTTTGACGAAAACACCCTGTCCGCTTTGAGGTTCAGGTTTCGAGAAGAGCAGGGGCTTTAAACCTGATCTCCTTGAAAGACAAAATCGTTATACCAGCCAGCTTGTCATCTACAGTATATGATGGTGATGTCATATGCTATAGCCAACTCACAGACAGTTATACAGTATGATACAGGTACAGCTAATTAACAATAGGGAAGTGTACACCACCATTTTTGGCACAGATTACTTGTTTTCTTGGTCCCTACTCTCTACCCTTTTAGATTGTGATCCTGGCTGACATAAGGTTCAAACGTATTGTTACAGGAGCATGCAGTCAGAATGCTGAAACTCTGCTTCTTACTCTCACAGCATGGGTTGATAAATGACCTGCATTGTTGGTATCAGGGGCTCCTGGCCTTTTTTCCTCTTAATCTCCCAGTTATTCTCTTTCTCTTTGCTGTTTCACCTCTTCTTTCCTTCCCACTCGATGGGGGGAGCAGTCTCACCTATTGTTGCTATGGATGCCAAGGTTGTCTCCACGGTGACAGTGGCTTCCCTCAGAAGCCCCAGGGCTGTTGGCAAGCTGTCCCCATTGGTTTGCCATCCCCACACACAAGTTTGTCACACACTTCCATAAACAATTCAACAATTCTCTCTCTCTCTCTCTCTCTCTCTCTCTCTGATTGTCATTTGTCATGTGATGGAAATTGTAAAATACAAACTTAACAAAGAAAGGGACAATTTTCATAGAGTGCAGACCTCCTCTGCTGCAAGTTAAATCTACATGCCATCTACATGGGTGTGTGATTGTGCCTTTTTGGTCTGCAGGGGGACAGGATGACCGGCCAGGTGGCAGCAGAGAGCACAGACATGTCGAACCATCGACTGTCAGTGAAGACATCTCTGGAGGATGAGCCTGAGCGAGCGGAGAGTACCCTGAGCCGGTGTGTGTGTGTGTGTGCATATAGGATATACGGCGAACTTCCAAAATAAAGAAAACACTTGAGTAAATGCATCCCTCCAGTAGAGTTCCAGATACTTATAAAATCGATTCCAAGGTGCATTGAAGCCGTTCTGATGGCTTGTGGTGGCCCAATGCCCTATTAAAACAATTTATGTTGATGTTTTCTTTATTTTGGCCATTGCCTGTACATGTGTTCATGTGTGTGTGCATGTGTGTGTTTAAGGACTGTGACTGTATCTCTGGCAGTAGTGGTAGGGCCCATGCTGAAGTCTAATAATGGATTGCCTTTATATATATATGCCTTTCAGGATCTTAAAGTGCTTTACAGTGAAGGGTAACCTCACCTCAACGTGTGTGCACCCACCTGGGTGATGCACTGCAGCCATTTTGCCCCAAAATGCAAACATTTGCTCACAATGTATCAGCTCAGGGAGAAGTTATTTAGGCAGGGAATGGGCTGGGAGTGTGACCAGGACACACTCTGTGTGATAAGTGCCAGGTGATCTCAGTGACAATGAGTCATGGCCCCGGTTTAACATCTCATCCATCATGCATCTACCCCTGTTCCTCCTTACGCAGGGTGCAGTCAGTGTGTGATGACACTTCCTCGGAGCTGCAGCGGGTGGCTACCATCGAGGCCCACTCCCGTAACTCTTTCCATGGGAGAGGAGCCTTGTCGCGGTGAGTTTTTAAGCTACATCTTCCAAGATTCTCTAACAGTAGGGTAGATTCTTGATTGCAGAACATTCTGGATCCCTGGAAGTTTGTTTGACAACTAATAGAGGCTTTCATTTTCTTTCTTAATTTTTTTGCTTTAGTAGCTCCTAACCCTGCCATCTGGCAATGTACTTTCACATTTGAAAGCTTTAAAGTTTTAAGAGTTTCTATGGGAATCTCCCACTTAAGTAACACACTAAAATAGACTCTTACATTTACTCATATACAGGTACCACTTGTGCATTTGACCTCATATTACTTTTACTGATAAACTTTAAGCTAGTAACCAGTTTGTGTTGTTTGATGTTAGTATATGTGTGGTCATTTGAATGAATGTGACAACATTTGTGTTGCATATCTTAAGATAGCAGACTGGGGGGGGCCTTGAGTGGAGCAATCGTAAAGTTACTCGTCCGGAGTGCAGGTTGCCCACTGCGGTCGGGGTTCGAGCCCCAGCTGCGCCATCCCAGCTGCGCAAGCCCAGCTCTGGCCAGGAGTCCTGTTCGGGGCAACGATTGGCTGTCTGCCCCGTGGGGGAGGGAAGCCGGCATGAGCTCACCACGTACAAGAGTGGCTCTGTGTGTACTGGAGTTAGAGTCGACAGCTTGGCAAGTTCCGTCTCAGAGGAGGTGGTTCACGGTCGGTCCCAGAGCTACGGCGAGCTCACAGTACAAGAGGGGATAGATGGCATGAAAAGTGAAATGGGAAACAAAATATATATATTTTTTTAAACAATAGCAGTTTTTGTGCAGTACTTACATGCCATTATCAGGTTGGTGAGTTAGGTGGAGTGTGCTGTATTGACTGTACTGCATGTAAGGTTTCTAATGCATAGTGCTTCTCCAGTCTTTCTTGTTTATACAGCTCGTTCGATGTATGAATTAGTTTTATTCATTTTTTAGGGAGGTTCGCTGTCCTGCGTGACACGGGTCTCCGTGCAGCTGCTCGTAATTAAAGCTTTAATACTGTTTAAAGGAATTCTCTCTGATCCTGCTGAGTTTAATTTCCACGACAGGATGAATACCTGTGCTATGTGGGCAGGGACATTGTCATCTTGAAAGATACCCCTCTGTGCAGGAAAAACATGCTTTAACATGGTTGAAGATGATCACTCATTACCATTAAGTAAGGATTGATATGAACCTTGCCTTGCCTTCTAAGGGTATTGTACCCAAACCATGCCAGGAAAATGTACCCCAAAGCATTACAGAACCACCTTCCCTGTTGGTCATTACCTGTATAAGCAATGACATTTCATTTTGCCCACTGAAATCTAAAGTACATTTATTTGTTTCTGTGTGTCAGGTTGGTGAGTTTGGTGGTGACTCTAAGAGAATGGGCCCACAAGAGCCTCATGGAGGAGGAGGAGAGGCCTGACTCCTTCCTGGAGCGATTCCGTGGACCTGAGCTGCAGGCTGCCCCCAGCCGAAACAGTAACGATGGCAAGGGGGATGCAAAGTATGGTTGCCTCCTCAAGTGTGTGTGTATTTGCATGTTTTTGCATGTATGTGTGTGTGTTTTTGTATGTGTGTGTACGTGTGCATGTATGGTGTGTATGATTTTGAATGTGCATGTTTTTGTATTTGAATGTGCATATGTGTGCCACCCCTAAACTCTCTGTATGTACGTGCTTCCCCCAACATGCAATATTCTGCCCTGGTACTTCAAGTATCAGTCAGGATGTTGGTTTTCTTTGTACAATATTGAATGGCTAGTAAAATATTTTTGTTTGTGTTGTTGTGATATCTATGTAATGCCAAACTGTGTGTTATTCTGCCAGGATTGACACAATTTCTCTCTCTTTGCCCTCAGGAAGAAGCCAGATGTCTTTATCGTGGCACCTGTGGATGATTTGTACTACCGCTGGCTGTTTGTCATTGCTAGCACTGTCCTCTACAACTGGTGTATCCTGGTGGCTAGGTATGGCAATGCATCCCTTCCATATACTATGAATATTTGTATTGCAAATGGTCTCTCAAGGGCATGTTTGTGGGTCTGAAACAATAACTTGTTAATTCTAGTAGTTGGGAGATCAATAACGTTGCTGGGGCACAGCAGGAAGTACAAGTCAAGGGGAGGGGTGAACTGAGAAACAGGAGGTGGCTTGACAGGAAACTCAACACTGGTCAAACTGATTGGTGCCAGCATCATGCTGTACTGTGCTTCATTAAGAGAGACAAAGAGGTGGCTGGAACAGCTGCTTGCCTCATAATGCTTACATTTTTAATTAGGACTCTCTGGTATGTTTGGGATTACCTCCCTTGTCAACAATGATGCATACAGATCAGCCTCAGGTCCCCTAAATGTGTTGAGCTCTCTCCATCTTCCTGTAGGGCTTGCTTTGATGAGCTGCAGATAAGAAATTGGATCCTCTGGCTGGTGCTGGACTACATCTCAGACGTCGTCTACATCATGGACACCTTTGTTCGGCTGCGCACAGGTCAGTACTTCTAGGCTTGAATACAAGACTGCTGTACTGAACTGAGCTAATCATTGACACACACAGTTTGGTCTTTAGAGACAGTATTCAAATGAACCAATATTAAACATGTTAAACATAATATAACCAAGTCTTAGTTAATAGTGGTGTCACCTTGTTTTTTCTGTAGGCTTCCTGGAACAGGGTCTAATGGTAAAGGACTTGTCCAAGCTCAGGGACAGTTATATCCACACACTACAATTCAAGCTGGATGTGGTGTCCATCCTGCCCACTGACCTGGCCTATCTGGCAACAGGCATCCACACACCTCAGCTGCGATTCAACCGGTTGCTGCGCTTTCCCCGCATGTTTGAATTCTTCGACCGCACTGAGACCCGCACCAACTACCCAAACATCTTCCGAATCTGCAACCTAGTGCTCTATATTCTTGTCATTATCCACTGGAATGCCTGCATCTACTTTGCCATATCCAAGTCACTGGGCTTTGGCTCAGACACGTGGGTGTACCCCAATATCTCGGACCCAGAGTATGGCTCGTTGACCCGTGGCTATGTCTACTGCCTGTACTGGTCTACCCTCACCCTCACCACCATTGGGGAAATGCCAGCGCCTGTCCGGGATGAAGAGTACCTGTTTGTGGTCTTCGACTTCCTGGTGGGTGTGCTGATCTTTGCCACCATCGTGGGTAACGTGGGCTCCATGATCTCCAACATGAACGCCACCCGTGCAGAGTTCCAGGCCCGCATCGATGCAATCAAGCACTACATGCAATTTCGGCGGGTCAGCAGGGAGCTGGAGGCACGTGTCATCAGGTGGTTCGACTACTTGTGGACTAATAAGAAGGCCGTGGATGAGCAGGAGGTGCTAAAGAACCTGCCCAACAAGCTTCGAGCTGAAATTGCCATCAACGTGCACCTGGAGACCCTGAAGAAGGTGCGGATCTTCCAGGACTGCGAAGCAGGGCTGCTGGTGGAGCTGGTGCTCAAGCTCCGGCCGCAGGTTTTCAGCCCCGGTGACTACATCTGCCGCAAGGGCGACATCGGTAAGGAGATGTTCATCATCAAGGAGGGCCAGCTGGGAGTGGTGGCAGATGATGGCGTTACACAGTACGCCCTCCTGACAGCAGGTAGCTGCTTTGGTGAGATCAGTATCCTCAACATCCAGGGGAGCAAGATGGGAAACCGGCGAACGGCTAACATTCGGAGCATTGGCTACTCCGATGTCTTCTGCCTGTCCAAGGATGACCTGATGGAGGCTGTGACGGAATACCCTGACGCCAAGCGAGTGCTACAGGAGCGGGGACGGGAGATTCTAGTAAACCAGGGGCTGCTGGACGAGAGTGCAGGGAGTGGAATTAAACCGGAGGAGGTGGAGGATAAGGTGGAGCGGCTAGAGGTCTCTCTGGATACACTGCAGACACGCTTCGCCCGGCTGCTCAGTGAGTATGCCTCCACGCAGCAGAGACTCAAGCAGCGCATCACTGTACTGGAGCATCAGCTGCACATCACCGGCGGTGCCATCTTGTCCGACACAGAAGAGAATGGAAATGATGCCCAGGGTGTGTCCAGCAAGGTTGTGCCCGGCAAAGCCAGTGGCAAGTCCTGAATGTCGTCACTTCATTAAGACTGCTAAGGCAATGAGAACTTCATAGACTGGTCCAGCACACTCACACACACATAAACATAGTGATTCTGTCACCCACATATGCACTCACATACAGTGGTTATTCTGTCACACTGCTCCACCATGCCTCCACACACACACACACACACACACACACATCCAAACACACACAGCAGTTTTATCACACACTCACCAACGCGCACGCAGCAGTACATTTTTCACACACACACACACACACACACACACACACACACACACACACACACACACACACACACACACACACACAGTAATTCTATCACAGGCACAGTGATTATATCCATCTTGAGCACTGTAATGATGAATCCTGACTTTCAAATCAAGTCGATTCAGGAAATACAGTAGCTTGTTCCTTTAGATTTTTTTGAGGATATGTTCAGAATTTCTTCACTGGCACCCTTTCGCACCTTTGTCTTTTCTTTCTTACAATGCTGCATAAAGAAACACAATCAGACACCTAGACAATAGCAGCAGGGAACAACTATGAAACGCAGGAGACACTGCAGGGTGCCTAAGGCAGGAGACTCTCCTAAGGATACTGCTTGTACTGGAAGATCACACATCATCTCTTGGACTGCTCTTGAGACTTCCCCTCTGGTGGGTGTGTGTGTGTGTGTGTGTGTGTGTCTGTGGGTGTGGTTTAGGTTAAAGCTGACACAACAGGGGCACAATAATTTTCCAGTTTCCCTCCCCAGGGCAGGGCCTTCAGCAAGTAGTCACAACCCAGAGCATCAGCCCCACCAGGGTCACCTTGACACGAGCAGATCTCATCTCTACTGATCCCAGAGATAGTCAAGGAATATCAGTAACATGGAATTTGTTCAGTGTGAACAGTACTAATCAAGCAACCTGACCTTCCTTTTATGCACATGATTGACGCACATGTCACTGTTAAAACACTTTCTCAATCATTTTTATACTGAGAAAAGAAACAGTACAAATAGTGCATCAATAGAATCATCAGGAACCATTTTGTGTAATTTCATGTCAGTCCTCATTCACGTTGTTAGCAAGTTGTTAACAAGCATGGGGGAATATGTTTCCATTTCATAAAAATAAAAAATGCTAGTCTTGAACAATAGTCTGAGCTGATTTTGTAGGCCAACTATTAGTTGCCTTATTTTTTCAAAATTACAAATTAGTTTCATTTTGCCCTATGACCACAAGAGCCAAGATGTGTTATAGTGACTGTTTTGCCTCCTGATTGGCTGTCATCATCTGGGTCTTGTTGCCAGGTACACACGTGTAGTCTCGGAGCCCAGACAGTCAGAGTGCTCAAGACACTCATGCTTCCCATCTTGGAAGAGCACTTACTGTAGCAGCAATAGGCACACCAGGGATGTGCCAGCTTAGATATTGGTCTGATTCTCAGAGGGTGGTTCACGGAAGTGTGACATATTTGACACAGAATTTGAATCACTGACTTCACCTTAGACCCACCTTCACTGAGCTTCTCTGATTGATTAGAAGATAGTGGTTATGTCCAGAAAATTGGGCAGGTTTTCAGTCTGAACTGCATTGCTTTTGCTAGGCTTATAACAGTAAAATATAAGCCTGGCACGTGAAGCTAACACTTGTGTGGTTGGTTGCATGCAGTGCCACTGCACACTTTTAGAAATCTGGTTACAATCTACAGGTAACTGGCAGATTCTACAAGTGTCTGGATCTCTATTGGAGGGGTGCAACACCATTCTATTGCAAGAATTTCCATTATTCTGTGTTTTATTGATGGAGGTGAAAAAAGCTCTCAGGCACCACTCCAGAATCTCCCATAAGTGTTAGATTGGGTTGGCATCTGGTGACTGAGATGACCATGGCATAAGGTTTACATAATTTTCATGCTTATCCAACCATTCAGTGACCACTCCTGCCCTGTGGATGGGGGCATTGTCATCCTGGAAAAGACTACTCGCATCAGGATAGAAATGCTTCACCACAGCCTCCCGGGTGGCGTAGCAGTAAAAGAGTCCGACCGGGATGCATGCTGCCCACTGCAACCAGGGTTTGGCAGTGTGGTATAATGGTTAGGGAACTGGGCTTATAACGTTAAGGTTGCAGGTTGAATCCCCAGGTGGGACACTGCCGTTGTACCCTTGAGCAAGGTACTTAACCTGAATTGCTTCAGTTAATATCCATCTGTATAAATGGATTGTAAAGAAATGTCAACTGTAAGTCGCTCTGGATAAGAGCGTCTTCTAAATGCCTGTAATGTAATGTAATGTTTGATTCCACCGGCTGTGCCAGTTCGGCTCTGGCCGGGAGTGCCACTAGGGGGCGGCAATTGGCTGTCTACCCCAGGGAGTGGGGAGGGAAATGATATGAGCTCACTGCGTATAAGAATAGCTCTATGTGTACCAGTTACGGTTGATGGCTTGGCGAGTTCCGGCTCGGAGGAGGTGGCACATCGCCTTTGTCACTACCGGACTCAGGACTACGGCAGCAAGCTCACAATATGAGGAGCGGATAGTTGACATGAAATTAGGGTATAATTGGCTACTAAATTGGGAGAAAATGGGGAAAAATCTGAAACATTTTTCACACAAATCCTCATTCATTCATTCATTCATTCATTATCTAAACCACTTATTCCTGGTCAGGGTTGCAGGGGGGCAGGAATATACCCTGGACAGGTCACCAATCCATCGCAGGGCACATACACCATTCACTCACACATTCATACCTACGGGCAATTTAGACTCTCCAATTAGCCTAACATGCATGTCTTTGGAATGAAATCGGGGTACCTGGAGGAAACCCACACAGACACAGGGAGAACATGCAAACTCCACACAGAAAGGCCCCGGCCGGGATTCAAACCCAGGACCTTCTTGCTGTGTGGCGCCGGCCCTGAAACCAAATCTTTCATTTTTAAAAAAGCTTCACCATAGGATGAAGGTGATCAATACGAATAGCTATGTATGTATTTATTGGTGTTTTCCATGCCTTCTAAGGAGTTGAGTGGACCTAAACCATGCCAGGAAAGTGCACCCCACACCATAACAGAGCCGCCAGAATCCTTCACTGTGGAAAACAAGCACTCGGGCCTGTAGATTTATTTTGGTGAGCGCCACACATGTACTCATCTGCTTGTTGAGAACTGCCAGTGTTCTTTGCACCACTTTACTTGCAAACTTGCATTTTTATGTGTAAGGGGTTTAGGCACTGCAACCCGACCATAGTATCCCTCACTGTTTAGTTCTCGACGGGTTGTTCTGGATAAAAATGCCTGCTCACGCCCTAAATTGATAATTGCAGTTAACTCAGAGTTGCTCATCTGTTTTGCCTTCCATCTCAAACCAATGTAGACATCACAGTCGAGGAGTATGTGCTTTTGACCACAGTTGCCCCTAGGTGATGATGTCTTTCCCTCAGACTTCCATGCCAACATACCTTAGCCACTATTCCTCATGAAACATCAGCACGTTGAGCAGTCTTTGTTACTGAAGCTCCTGCCAAACGTCCCTCAACAATCATCCCTCTTTCAAAGTCTCTGAGATCTCTTCTTCTGGACATGGTAGCCAAAATAATGGACAAATGGGCCTGGCCAGAATTTTCATACATGACCTTAAGCATGATGTGATGTTAATTGCTTGATTAACTCAGAAATCACACCTGTGTGGAAGCACCTGCTTTCAATATTCTTTGTATCCCTCATTTACTGAAACATTTCCTTTATGTTGGTTACCTGTAGCTTGTGCAGCTTTTGTTTAATATAATCTGATTATTAATATTATTCCCATTCTAGCATCTATTCTGGTCATCATAAGTATACATTTGCATATTCTAGTTTTTGTTATTTTGAAATGCAATTTCAATTTCTTGCATTTTTATTTACTGTACAATGCATTAATCAGTTTCCATAGCACACATGCCATTTTCAAAGAGGTACAGGAATGGGGTTCAATTTCTTGGTAGCAGCTCCCTCTCAATCGCTCCCACTCTTTCTTTCCTTCTCTCTCAGGCCAGGTTTATGCAGTCCAGCAGGCGGTTCATGGGTAGCGTGACCTCCAGCTCCTCTTTCTCAACAATGAATTGGGCGTTTCCTTCCTGGCTGTGAACAGGGTGGGGCAGGTGCAGGCCCAGCTTACTGCACAGAGGGACAGTAGGAGGGAGAGGGACACGTCAGCCATATTCTAATCATAGGGGGTGGGGGATAACAGGGAAACGATACTTCGCCTTTGCCAGTGCCGGTCACAGGGCTATGGCAGCAAACTCACAATATGAAGGGGGATTGACATTAAAAATAGAGGGTGTAATTGGATACTAAATTGGGAGAAAATGGGATAAAATCAGAAACAAATTCTTATAATAAAAGGGTTTGGAAACATTCTTACTATTTTGGTGTTCTCAGATCAAGGAACGTCTCTTTCACATCCAGGATGACTTCAGCAACCTTTGTGCCAGGCAGTTTTATTTTGACCTAAAGAGGAACAGAGTTATTTTTTAACATGGCTTAGAAACAGAATGTTTTCTCAATTGGTTAATTAATTGGTTAATTACTACAGAACCAGTATTTTAACGTTTCTGTTCTTGTGTTCTACCCACATCATGATGTTTCCAAACCGGTTAGAATGAAATTGAAAAAATGGTTAACAACGTTCTTTTTTTATGTATTAAAATCAGAAATTCTTTAAACATAATTAATTCTGTGTGATGCTGTTAGCACAAATAATAAGAATGATATCACATAAAATCTATGACTTTTGAAAACATGTTTTATTTTATTCAAATGTATTGTTATAAGTTAACATATGTAACAATACTGTAAAATGTATATGAAAAGGTTTCACTTTCAGATATCATTTTAAGAATAGGATAATGAAAAAAACATATTGAAAAGCCAATGGCCACATAACAACAACAAAATATGAATTCAAATATTTTTTGGTTTGGTTTGTTTGCCATAACAGCTTAATTTGCATACAGTAGGGACATGCAACAAGGATAGGGAAGGATAAAAAAGGGTACCTTTGGAATTAGCTTATGACAGCTCAGCAAGGGCTAGCGTTGAGAAAACTTAAAACACTGCTGTTTCAACATCGACCATGCTGGAACGTAATATGTCGATATTCTGTTGAGCTATTTAGCTATTTTAGCCAATTATGAATAAGGTGGGATAATGTAATGTCAGTGTTTATTTTTGTCATTTTTACATTGACCACCCGATTTATTAATAAAAGGGTTGACTAGTCACCAAAAAAATCTAAGAACCCCCATGCATTTTTTTCTAGGTTTTAATTATGACTTTTTTCAATTTGATGAAGGAAAGTTTGCATCTCATTGGAAATGAATGGCTTCTAGTACAGTTTTATCCTGGATATTCCAACTTTCCTAGCATGGTAGGATGTGATGTAGATCCACACACACATTTTAGAGTTGGCAGCTCAAGACAAAGTACTTCTCATGAAATATTACAAGGAACTAATCAAAAACTGTATTATGCGGTAATAAAGATTTCAAATAAACGTTTATGTTCCAGAACAGTAAAAGATTACTCAGCTTCCATTGTCCAATGTTTTCGTTCACAGTACATTTTTGTTTGTTTCTGGTGTCCGTTCCATTAACTGTTTCTTAGCCCTGCTTTGTAATATCCAGTGACATTACCATGCTCCTGCAATGACATCGCAACATTGTGGGAACATTGGTTCTGTGCGATTGACAAGCTGTGGGGACTGTGAATTGAGACCATATTTACCACCATGTTCTCACAGCACATGGAAGAGGGGTCTTTTCTGCTCATGCCCAGAAAGATGTCCTCCGTGCCCACACTCTGTTTCAGTATAATGTCGTACCTGCAAGCACACACACACACACACACACACAAACTTCAACTTTGTATTTTGTGGTGATCAGTGGCAAGAAATCAATTTTGATTCCATGAAGTAAGAAAATAAAATGTGAAAAATGCAGAAGAGGGTGAATACTTTTTGTACCCACTGTAGGCCTATATGATACAATAAAATTCCTTTATTGTTGAACAGACTGAAAGGGCGGAAAATTATTAAAGAGCTTAAAATGGGATCATAAGTTCTTAAGTGGCAACTATATAGTTGACCACTGCAGACATACTCAGGTTGTGGCCTCGGATCTGCGATGTCATCAAAATGCGCACCTTCAGCCACCTCCTCCTCACTCCAGATGGCTTTGCTGTAGTTCTTCGTATAGGCTGATGCGGCTGAAGACACAGAAATCACTTAATGACCTTCGGTAGTACAGTAGGCTATATGCCACTTAGTGAAATGAGACAGAATGTTGACTTACCCGGTTTACTTTCAGCTGATTTTGCAGGGCCAATATGTCCAGGGCCTAACTTGGCATTGGATGTCACAAACTACAATTGACAAATAAAAACCTGTCAGCTAGCTAATACAGGGCTGCCAACTCAGACATTAATTTATCTGTTAAAAAATATAAATAAATAAATAAATAACAAGCATCAGATGTATTGCAAGTGTTTATAGCCAAATCCTCATTTTCAACAGTTGTCCCCAATAAACTATAGAAATATTACGCTCTCCCGAGTCACGCCACACCTGTAGTTTCTCGTGCATTTTAATCCAAATGCGGTTTCCGTTTGCAAAGTGTTAGCTACCACATACCTGGTGTATTATATTACTTTTAAACAATAGTTATATTTATGTAATAACTAGCTAAACAACCAAATGAAAACGTTTAAGCTAACGTTAGTTATATGTAGCCTACATATTAACTATTATTATCTAGGCAAGAAAAACTTCGCAGGAATACATCTAACATTAACATATCCGATGTTTCAGTGTAATTGCGGAAATTATTTATCTAACGTTACCTAACTTGCTTGCTTAGCAAGCTTGCAATATCTGTGTATCCCTAACAGAAAATCGTTAGCTGCGATATATAAGGTAAAGTTTATCGTAATATGAGTTTAGCAGACGTTCTATGTTAGATGCATTATCTAGAATCCCCGAGTTGACAAGAATTCCACGTACGGCGCAGTCTTCTTCTTCATCCTCGTCCGGTGGAGATAGTAGGGCTGAAAGCGCGTGTAAAGTATTTATTGAAGACAATCCCTCCATCCTTAGCAAGTAAACTGACACAAAATTCACAAAATCAATTAGCCATCTAAAGCTTATCTAACGTTAGGTAACTTGACGAGAAGTTGGTAATGGACTCTCCAGGCTTTGCGTGAAACATTTCCGTTTCCAAGGCGACCAGGGTTGCCAGATTTAAACCTCAATGAGCCCATGGATGAACAAAGTTCAGACCATAGAATTTTTACCACACTTTTATTTGAGAGGTTTGAGAGTCTCCCACATGCTTTCTTCGTGATCAGGGGAACAGTGTCAAAAATCATGACGGCCAAACAAGGAAAAACTACATCAGGAAAGAGTGATCACAAATCAAAGCTCACCGACAGGGATAGAAACTTAACAGGATAGTTGCTAAAAACACAGCAATCAAAAATTACCACAGAACTGAATCTACACCTCCGTGACCAAGTCTCAACAAAAACTATGTTGTGAGCTTCACAAACTTGATATTTATGGTAGGGATGCTATTTGGAAACCACTTGTAACCAAGGCCAATGCACAACAATGCATAACCTGATGTAATGGGAACAAAACCTGGACTTTTGAGCAGTGCAAAAAAAGTAGCCAGATGAGTTATCTTTTACTCTGTTTCCTACATCTGGATGGGTTTATGTTTGGAGAAATCCAAAAGGAGCTTTCAGCCCACAACCAACCTGCTTTTCCAACCTGTTAAAATTGGTGGTGTATCTGTTACAGTTAGTGGTATGCAGTACGTGAACAAACAAATCTTTTTGAATGAATCTTTCAAATTAACTAAAGTACTAAATCACCACTCTGAAACATTGCTTCCTGTTATAGTATACCTGCATGCGCATCAAGCCAAAGGTGGGAAAAACAAAATAATTGAAATAAGCTAGCTAACTAACAAAAAATAACTTATTTTTTACCTCACTCATGTCAACCAAATCTGTAACAAACTCAGCCGAAGCACTGAAAAAGCACAGTTTGTGATTCCCTTCATTGAAGGAACAAAATGCATCGAGTCATTGTCTTATATTTTTATTTTTCAGATACATTTAAATGCATTTCTTTTAAAAACATGTATATTTTCAAAACCCTCAATACATGATACACAAGATGGCAAGTTCAATAATACAGGGGTAAAATAAAACATTAAAAAAACATCAGTACAAATGGGATTTTAGGGGAAAAGAAAATTGAAAAAGGAAAAACTAAATAATACACAGAAATAAATTCAATGAAACTTCAATATTCGCACTTCAAAAAAAATATTCAGTTTGCTTTATTATTTCAAAATCTCATGAAAACTGTCAATTTTCTTAGATTACTTCATGAATTTGCCACTTTAATTACTCCCATTGCACTTCAGGATCATCATATGCTAATTAATCAACTTACAATTACATGTGTAATGTATAAATAACAAGAGCAACAATTAGTATAGAACACAGGAAAAAGACTCAAGATGATCGGCAACTATGAAGTTAATGGTATTTGTCTTATTTAATACCTTCTTTTTCATTTATCCCCACATTACACTATTTCCTATTTTCATTCCAAATTCTCTCAAATGGGGGATAACAGAATATCTGGCAACACTAAGGACGCCTTTCAAACATCATCAAGAAAGGCTGCTGGTTACGATTTATTTTTGGTTAGAAGACCTGACGGTATTTAAATTATTTAATTAAGTTCGTGCCATGAAACTCTTGGATGAACAATGCAGAGAAAGAATTGTCGGCTTCATCCAATGGAATATTAGATTATAGGCATGTGCATTCAGAGAGTCTGTCTGCAACCGGCATTGACGTAGTTGCCTATATTTTGGGTCCTTCGATACTGCTTGACGCAAATGTGACAGTTTTGCTGCCGCTAATTTTTCGGAGAAAGTTTCTATCTGTGGTTTGGAAGATCAGACTAAAGTTTTGTAAGATATGATTATATCATTTTGTTAGCTTACTAATGCCAATTAAGGTATTTATTGGTGTTCAAGATACCCGAGTATTCTAATCAGTGTCTTCTGAAATTTACCTTACTAGCGCTAGCTAGCTTGCCGTCTTCCTGTCCGGTCGGGTATGGCGCACATTTCAGATCTCTGGGATAGCTAACCAGCTAACGATGGCTAGGCTATCTAGCTTTATTGCTTTGGTTTGGGTTTTATGAGGTAGCTAATGTTAACTATTCTGATAGCTACCCACTGTGTTTCGTAGAAGCTAGAGCCAGATTACAGGTTTACGTGATCAATTTATGTTTTATCACGTACATGTCTGGCTACACTACATAAAGTTATCTAACCAAGCTAGCTAACGTGCCCTGGGAATGTGTTCTACTTAGTACTGGTAATCATTGTAGCTTGAAATACTTAGCCACCTACGTAGGTAGCTAGCTGGGTTTCAGGGTCCAGATGCTAGTCAGACCATTATCTTATGTATCTAAACTGTGACTGTCTAGGTAGGTAGAAAGTTTAATTAAGTAGCAAGCTAGCCCATTTGCGCTGCACGACTAGTAGTCTAATGCAGTGCGCTGGTTTTCATTGTTACTCAGCACTTAATTGATGCATTAAAACATGTAAATACTCCGTTAACTCGCCTCACCTGGTTTCTTGGGTCTAAAATAGTTGTTGATTTTAAGGTTTTTAAAAACAACAACAACAACCCAGCAGACCTTGTGGCTTCCCTTCCTCAGGGTTGGCCACCCCTGATCTAATGCCGCCTACCTACATGCTTACAGCTATGCTGTAAATTACACCAATATTCCAATGTAGGTAGGACATTACTGTTTGGATGAAGAGCGAGGAACGCGTATTGCTTCATGTAATAGAGCCTCTCTTGCATCTTGTTTTTCTCCAGGTAGCAGAATGAGTTTTAATTTTGGTTCCAGCGGCACTGGATTCAGCTTTGGGACGCAAAAGCCCACTGCTGGCGCCGCCCCTGCCTCTGGCTTTGGTATGGTTAACAGCACTCCTGCTGCAGCTGGGGCAGGTGGCTTCTCCTTCGGAACCCCCAACCAAGCTCAGGCCACCACCGCTACACCTCAGGCCACAGGGCTCTTCTCAGCACCGGCCGCCCAAGGCAACACTGGCACCCCAGGGGGATTCAGCTTCGGCACTCCAGCACAGAGCACCGCGGCTAGTGGCGGTTTCTCCTTTGGGTAAGAGCACAGTGCGCTGCGAGGCTGTGCATGGGCAATGGAAGCATATCCAGTACCTTACATCGTGCAATGCACGTACAATTGTTTGTATCATTATACAGCGGCAATACTTCAAAGCTCAACCTGAGTACACCGGCAGCCCCACAGCCTGCCCCGGCGGGGATGATGCTGGGCACCGCAGCGCCTTCTTCAGGGACGGGGTTCTCACTCGGAGGGGCACTCGCTACACAGACCACCGCAGCCCCTGCGGGTGGGGGGTTCAGCTTTGGCACAGGCGGTGGGATGGGAGCTCCGGCCCCGCAGATGCAGGCTCAGCCACCCGCTGTAGGAATGGCAACTGGGGGGTTCTCCTTAGGGGGTGCTTCCGCCGCCCAACCCTCAGCGGGATTCAGCTTCGGAGGAGCTAAGGTCCAGGCTACCACCACCGCCACTGCCCCCATGCCTGCTGCAGGAGGCGGGTTCTCATTTGGGACCAGCACTGCCACCGCTCCTATGCAGCCCGCTGCCACCATGTCCCTCGGGGGCCAGACCTCAGGTGAATTTCGATGTACTGTATTACTGCACTGATCTCTTGTGCAAACAATGATTGTTCCTACCATGTATTAATGCACATCTTGTAAGACGCTCTGGATAAGAGCATCTGCTAAATGCTTAAAATGTAACTGTAAATGTAATTTACAGGGATAAAAAATAGGGTTAGGGTTAGGGTTAAGTTAGGTTGGGTTAGGGTCCAAGTTCTCATATGTTATATTCTTTTAAGGCTGTGGGACAATGGTAATGTGAACCTGCACAGAAACAGCTGATATAATAACCTAACAGACTGGGATGAAGGTTGTATGGAACTGAAATGCTCATAACTTTGAAAGTGACGTCAAAATACATTTATGTAACATTTTATAGCATAGGCTAGGTTCTTAAAAATCATAACGTTACTTGGTGAGTGAGCTTTCCTTTTTATTTATTTATTTATTTTTATTGGTGAGATTCATCAGTTGATCTGATATTCTCTTAGCCCTGTTAGCCACGTTTGTTTGATTCTCATAGCACATTAGACTACTTATTTATGTTTTTGTCAGGTAGATTATTTGACACAAATTAGGACTGTGCTCCGTGTATGGCTTTTCTCTGTATTGATTTCCACAATAGCGTGATGTGTTGCTAATTTACACTGAACCAATCGTTATATGTCTAGAATGCATGAACCTAGCTGGTAATTCTCTGGTGCGATTGTGAATATGATCCTGCATAAAGGGTAGAATGTTTTGTCAATAAGCTACAATATCTAGCAAGCTGGCTAGAATGGCCAACGCTAGCAATGCTGCTTTTGCAGCTCTTCAGTTTATCTTTGGCGATAGATGTTCAATTGGATTTTTAATTTGGACATTTACTTGCCATCCTGTGTCATAAAACGGCATAATAAAATGAGCTTATAGTTAGCAGTGTTTTCGTTATACCATAACATTTATTTACTGTTCACTGTTGTTCATGATTTGTGTAATTACAAAACTGATAGATTTGACTGAGCATTGATTGGCCGAGAGGTGTTCGAAGCCATGCTATATTCCCCGATATAGTAACATATATGACGCGTTTTTCCTGTTCACCTGACTTTTTTTATAATATCACTTCACTACAATATGATTATGCCAGCAACACAATACAGGCAACAATATCAACAGTACTGTAAATGCTGTCTCTGACATTATGGATGGTTTTAATGGTACTTTTAAACACAAAGCGTATTTAACTTTACACAGCTGGCTAGTTAGCTACCCAGCTGGCAAGCACTAGATCCTCTAGCGGAGAGTCGGGGCGAGGGAGACACGATGAGGGTCAGTTGTGAAAGGAGAAGCCAAAATATGGTCCTGCTGCTAGAGAGTGGAGACCAATTTTGGAAGAAAGGAAACGTTCTCACCGACAACATGCATTCCTCTAGCTAAAAGAGGTCAACAGTGTCAAATAATACCTCAGAGCCAAGCGACATAGGAAGATTTCCCCCAAAATATCAATAACCATACTCTATCTATTAGCTAGCTGCTTCTGTCGAAGTGTTACTGTTATAGTGTTGTAGTAAGTAACTTCGATAACCAGCCTACTACTAGCCAGGCTGATATTAGCTAGCCATCTCCACATTCAACTGGCGCTTTCTTTTTGTTGCATAGCAACCATTTCTTGTTTTCCCTGCTGAGGTACTATACTATATATATACTATACTCTGGCGGAAGGATGGAATCTTAATTCATTTACTTGTTAAAATAATGTTTTTAGTAAACTGTCCTTGTAAATGTTGACAGAAATGTTCACAGAATGTGAACTGTCAATTTTTTTATGGCCCAGCTTTATATCAAACACTGTTGATTTTCTTACATTCTTTATCAATAGTGCTGAGACATGCTCCTTTTTATCAATGGGAAGTGTTATTCATTTTGATTTAATGATTTCCTTGCTCAATGTTGATAAGGAGTAATTGTGTGTGCTACTTCCGGGTTCATGTAATCTCGGTTCAACTTGGTCTTTAGTTGATTTGATTTATTTAAGTAAAACCTAGGCCAGAGTCCAGCAGTGAAAACCAATTTGGGGATGAATATTGTTCCATTGAAACTGATCAGGCCCTGTGTTTTTATGCCAATGTCCACATGCCAATGTTTTTATAAAGTAGTGTAAAAGCAGGGACACTTACTGGGTACACTTTGAGTGATTGCTGCTTTGCACATTTTTCTCAGGTCTAACTATGGGTGCTGTGGCCCCAGTTGCAACATCTGCAGTGGCCCCCGGGACCACAGCCCCAGGGACTGGGTTCTCCTTTGGAGTCAAACCTTCAGGTATGGCGAGTTTGGCATAATGGGGAAATCTTATGATATGCAGACGCCTGCAATGATGTCTATTGCTGTTTACTGCACTGATCTTGTGCGCCAACTATGATTGTTCTTACCTTGTATTAATGCACATCTTGTAAGTCGCTCTGGATAAGAGCGTCTGCTAAATGCTTCAAATGTAAAATTTAAATGTTATCATCATCAAATGAGAAGTGAGGAGACAAGTGTTTGGATACTTGTTAAGAGGTTCTTCGGTCAAAGCTCTTAACCAATCAGCGGAGTGGTCTATGTGTATTCACTGTATTTTTGCTTCTGGCTCACTAGCCACTCCTGGCCCAGCCACCACAGCCCCAGCTACTATGGCAGCTCCTGCAGCAGCCCCTGCAGCGGTCTCCTCCCTCTTCACAGCACCTACGGGAGCACCTGCCATCACATCGACAGTACCTACAGGTTTCACAAGTGAGTGTTTCCTTATCCATGCGCTCACAAACACACTGCACAGACTGTTGCTCTGGAGAAATACACATTTGGGTTAGGGAACCTTAGGATTCCAAATGGACTGAGTGGTTAACGAATATGGGCAAACAGATGTAGCAACATGTTCTTGGTATACCGTGTTCATATTCATAAGCCTATCCCAAACTCCCTATCCCAAAGAGTTTTTTTTTTTTAAAGCAAAATCAAGTACGTTTGGTGTCCGTTCATCAGGCAAGGAGCCTCCTTAAAAAGTTCTGAGCCCAAGAAGTTATCGCTGTATTACTGCACTGATCTCTTGCGTGTACTATGATTGTTCCTACCATGCATTAATGCACATCTTATAAGTCCCTCTGGATAAGAGCGTCTGCTAAATGCTTAAAATGTAAATGTAAATGTTATGAGCTGTGTGTTGTCAGAGGCAAAGGGAAATACTACAATGAAATGCATCTAGGCCTCAGCTCTAATCCAACCGGGGGACCAACCAAATCTTCTGTAATGTGTAGCTGTCCTGCTTTGTTCTTGCCTCTCCCCCATCTGCCTCTGCCTGACAGTGGGAGCAGCCATGACAGCTGCAGCCCCTGCAACCACTTCAGTTGCCGGTGGGGTCTTGGGGTTCATGCTAAAGCCCCTGGGAGCTACAACCACCAACATGGCCACCAGCGCGGCCACGACAGGTACTGTACATGCTGGGTCCCCAGGTACACTGGGAATGTCAAGGACATAGAATCTTGTTTTGACACCTACATTGAGAATGGATTATTATTGTATTGAATGCATAGATGTTTCCAACTTTAACCAAATTGCTTATTGTGTGAATCTGCTGGTACCGATTCTGATATTTTAAGGCATATATTTCAAATGCAATGTGCGCAGTCATTTGTAATACCCGATCAAGTACAAGAAAATAGATGAAATCTTATGTCTTGCACAAAAGGGGAGGTGTGATCAAATTCATTGTACAATACAGTAGCATTTAATTGATCCTCTTTGGTACATACTTTTTGGACATTCTCTTACTAATAGACTAAATAGATCTAGTTTATCTTTGGAACCTCGTTAATAGTACAGTATTCTACTCCTGCATGTTTGACCTCCGCAGACACGCACTCCTGAAATGCAGTATTATTGTCTTTAGCCAAATTGAGTTCACTTGAGAAATATAAATGGAGAAAGTTGTCTTGGTATTGTAATGTATGTTAGCATAAGTATTGTTTATGTTTGATAACTCTCAGACAGCTTTTCAAAATATTAAACAAATGTTTTACTGTGTTTAATTACGCAATCGATGTTCATTAATACAAAAAAAGTAGAGGAGGCACTGAAAACCCCTTGATTCTTGATTTTTGGACACTAAAGGATCTACTCATAACATTGTCAAAAAAACCTACAATAATAAATAGGCTGTTAAACAAGCACGTTGCCTGATAGCCGATGGTGCATTTTGTACCCATATCGGGCCAATTCCGATGTTAAGCCGATCTATCGTGCACCCCTACGATAATTTATGTTTCCTCTGCACAAGAACGTTAAGATGTGCTGTCTGATTGGTTCTGTTGTCGTTACAGCTGCCGTCACAGCTTTCTCTTTGGGTCTGAAGCCCATGGGCCCCATTGCCACCGGCACCATTGCTCCCATCACGGGCACAGCCACCTCCACCACTGTTGTCATTCCCAGGTACCAACCAGCCTTTCCCGCAACTTGCGATCTCGGGTGTTGTTGCCCCTCACCCCCCTCATACTGCCACCCAAAATTGTTGCCCTCTCCCCTCCGTCCCTCTCCGTCCTTCTCTCTGAGACCCTTTCACCTGGGCCACTTGCAAATCCAAATCCAGACCCTGTGACTTGTCCCTGTCCAGTGCACCTCCAGTGATGTCGTACGCCCAGCTGGAGGCCCTCATTAACAAATGGAGTCTGGAGTTGGAGGACCAGGAGAGGCACTTCCTCCAGCAGGCCACGCAGGTCAACGCCTGGGACAGAATGCTCCTGGAGAACGGAGAGAAGGTAGAGGCGGCCGATGAAGGCTCTCATAGTTACTGAGGCACCACCGCCTGGGGTGCGAGATTCCCTGTTGACCTTTCCTGCAGACTTTCCTTTTCACCTTTGGGATTTCCCTTCTATCCAGAAAATGGAAATTCATCGTGTTTCAGAACCTGTGACATAAGTGATGTTTAAGATTTCCTTCCCAAAAAATGTAGACTTTTCAAAGGATCATTGTGTTGGTTTGACGTCATGTCCCCAAACATTTTTAACATTGTAACAATGCGTTTGCTATGTCCCTGATAAATAAACAACCAAATAAACAAAGGAGAGCTGAGAACAGATTTGGAGTATTGAAGCCCATGATGGTCTGTTTTCCCAGATTACATCTTTGCACAGAGAGATGGAGAAGGTGAAGCTGGACCAGAGAAGGTACAGAATGCCAGTTGGGATTTTTAAGCCTGGTGTAATTAACTGCATGCAAACGCATGCCATGTAAAATGCTGTTAGTTAGTGACGTAGTAATATGGGTATAACAGGTTGATGTTGAGGAGGTAAAATGTAGATTTTCAGGACACAGACTGATTTGAGCAGCATTGAGAATAGTGGTGTTGCTGTGTGATTGTGACTGTGGGAGGGTGTTTTATCTGGGTCACAGGTTGGACCAGGAGCTGGATTTCATCCTGTCTCAGCAGAAGGAACTGGAAGACCTGCTGTCTCCGCTTGAGGAGTCTGTGAAGGAGCAGAGCGGCACCATCTACATGCAGAACGCAGACGAGGAGCGGGAGAGGACGTACCCCATGTCACCCCATGTCATCGGACATGTCACCGTTTGAATCTGATATTTTATTGCCTAGTGTTGTTGTTTCTTTCCTGTTTTTTGTTTTTGATTTCTTAAACGGCCTTGAAAGGCCACACCTGGTGCAGTGCAAACTTAAAGTGGATATCCAGGAGCTAATCCCAGTTGTATTGATAGAAAAGTTAGATTAGCTCTTTCCATAGCTCTGGGTTTGGAGCGGTGGCACTGCAATGTGAATGTGGGCAAAGAGCTGCACCCTGCTGCCTTGCAGACGTCTCGGCCCTTTCTCCGCAGGTACAAGCTGGCAGAGAACGTGGATGCCCAGCTGAAGAGGATGTCTCAGGATCTGAAGGAGATCATCGAGCACCTCAACACGTCCAGCGGGCCCGCCGACACCAGCGACCCGGTACAGCCCAGGGCAACATGGGGGAAGGGTGGACGGGGGCCTACATTGTTTGGGGCTAGGGAGAATGGGAAGAGAGGAGTTTTGAGCTATTGTGATGTAAAAGGTGGATGAGAAGAGAGGATGGTGAGATAATGATGATTTACTGGACACAGTATAGATGTAATAGAAAAATGTCTGGTTACTGGCGAAGAGAAGGGAGGTATTACTGGTACATAGGGATAAATTAAGCCGCCATATCACGAAAGCACCACTCATCTTTCAATGTTGTTTCTCAGCTTCAGCAGATCTGCAAAATTCTGAATGCACACATGGACTCCCTTCAGTGGATTGACCAGAATTCAGGTGAGTATTTGAAAGGCCTCTCATATAAGTTATGTTTACATATCAGATAAGTAGGTGTTGAAGGACCATGGATCTACTTGTTTTCAGACAAAATATCCATTGAATTTGTGGTTGAAAGCAGACCACTGCAGCCTTGTGGAGATGGTGAATGAGTTGGGCTAATTCAGTCTGGTAACTGTGTTTCAACATCGTTGGACTTGGATCTCTGCGCCTCCATAGGGATGTCTTCCTGAGCCTTTGATGATGCTCATATCCATAGAGGGAACCCAGAATAACCAGACATGATTTTACGTTCTGTGCTCAGCTAGGTTTAGGTACAAATTGGCTGATGGCCCCGACCATAAGCTTGTACTTGTTCCTGGTGTAAGAGTAACCTGACTGTCTTGTTCACAGTGCTTCTGCAGAGGCGGGTAGAGGAGGTGTCCAAGCTCTGTGATAGCCGGCGCAAGGAGCAAGAGAAGAGTTTTCGCATCACGTTTGAGTAATTTTTGTGTATAGAATAATTTGGAGATTATTGTGAATGTACCCTTGTGTGATCCTGGAAATATATGTTAAGCCAGTTTTTCTGAATACCAATGAAAATAAGTTTGTTTGGTGGGCGGGCAGGGTGGGTGGGAGGGGTGAACTCTTTTGTTACAATAAAGGATTTGACTTTTTGACTTCTTTTGTCGTTGTGTTACTGATTGGATGGATTGGTGCATTTCAGGACTCTTCCTCCTTTGTGATATTTTTTTTTCCTGTAAACATTAACCCAACGTGTTTCCCCCATGGAACTTTTGGGCGGAAACCACAGCAAGGGAGATTGAAATCTGAGCCTTGTCAAACATGCTTTGAAGTTAACAGACATATCATGCATTTTTATAAAGCTAGAAAGCTGAGGCTTTATGATGGTCTAAATTATTCCTGGTTGTTTTAGAGCGAATATAGTAATAATTACTAGCAATAAAACCAGAGAGCATTCACTTCCCTCCGAATGTAAGAAAATATGGGACAGATTGCTTTGGAACAGTGCTTTTTTAGTTTCTGTGAAATATGTTGAATGTTTTATATTGTAGATTGCAGCAGAGGTGAGGATATGAATATCTAGTGTAAACATTTATAAGTAAAGACAATTGAGTCATGACATTAACTAGGTATACTAAATCAGCTTTTGTAGAAGTTTGCATCCTGGGGAATGTACCACACACACAAAAAGCTATTATAAAACAATTTAAACTATAATTGCTTGTATTTATGCTATTCTTAGTATTGATTCTGATTCTGATCATTTATCCATATTCCCAACTTATTAAGAATTCCATAGAATGGAAGGAGAGTAAGGTGTTTTAAGATCATATAAATGCAATAATGCTTTTCATGAGTAAATTTAAATGGAATAGAAAAGGTATTCTTTGGGCGTTATTACTTGCTGCTCAATGAATCCATAAATCCTCAAAGATTTCATTGAAATTCTCCGTAACAAAGCTATATCTAGCAAAGCTCATTTGTTGCTATGCAAACCGCCGGCTAAGGGTCAAAGTCCGTACTTCAAGGAAGCTTTCTTTTTCACACAAGTTTGAGATCTTGCGGCGTATCACTTTCGGTAAACGAATATTGTATTCATATATTTGATCCTGTGGAGAGAGATGTTGCTGCAGGTGGTAACGTTGTATGTTTTCCTTCGTTTGACGCTGACTTACCAAGAAGAAACAAAGGTTAGTTACCCGGTTTTCGGAGAAACAAAACGCGGCATGGCATTCATTTAATATAATGTAACGACATGCCCAACTGTTAATGGTTATATTCTGTTCATACTTATATGTGGATATTGTGCCTGAGTTCGGTTATGATCTTGAATGTGAAGACCCATCTTTTTCATCGTAGCACGCGGGTTTGTCACAGAGTCAATACAGATATCCGCAGATACCAGAAGAAGCCTTCTTTGCAGAGACGTTCGATAAAGGTCAACTAGACAGGTACAGTAGATTACATTGACGAATATAAATCGAGGTATTGTACGATTTATATTCGTACAATACCTCGCTTCTTAATTCGATCATATGTATGTGAGCACACTCCGTTTTCCGTGTTTGATCACGTACAAATAATATTTAAAAAAAATTAAAGGTCATGTAATTCTATGATTTGAAATGAGTGCCAGAAGTAGTCATGAATTGGACATTTTGAATTTCTATTGGCAAACGTGTATTGTATGCACATTTGGTCTAATATGTATATTATTGTTTTATTTCACTTGTAATGCACTACATTGAATTCATAAATGTAACATTTTAGACATTGCATAGTTTAGCCTATATTAAACTTGCTTTTTCACTTTAATAATTGAAATTCCAGTTTAATAAAATCCAATGTGCAATTCAAGGTCTGTACGTTTCAAATTCATGTTTTTATACACATTTATTCTCAAATTCAATGCATCAATTAGTTTTGTCACTTGTTTCACTCCATACAATTCAATTTGTATGTACTGAAGTTGCACTGCAAATGTTTTACTGGGGATTTCTGGGAAGAAAGGATTTGTGCATCGGTTTTGATGTATAAGTAACTGCAGGTGTTAGACTCCACATAGTTTTTTGTTGCTGCACTACCGGTCAAAGGTTTTAGAACACCCCCATTTTTCCAGTTTTTACTGAAATTTAAGCAGTTCAAGTCCAGTGAATAACCTTGTTTCCAGTTTTTACAGTATTACATTTCAGTAAAAACTGGAAAATGGGGGTGTTCTAAAACTTTTGACCGGTAGTACATATTGAATAGTTATAACCAAAAAATTACTAAAATTATAGTGGTTACTGGTACAGCAGTACTCTGGGTAAGCAGAAAGTAAAATCATATCTCAGTAAAAATCAGTTGCTACTCTGGCCTCATTCAACTAAGATGTCTGTAAGTGGTCTTGTACGGTCTATGCTTATCAAAGCTGGAGTGAAGTAGGTCTTTGCAATTCTCTGAGGACTTTGATTGATTGGATCCTCCGATGTTTTCAAAGCATTATTCTAATGTTACTGTCAAACAGTATATGTGGTTTTAGTTGCAGTTCAGTCCCCTGAGGTGTCCTCTCTGTGCTATAGGAAATGGGTCCTATCTAAGGTCATGAAAGAGGGAGAAGAAGATGTGCTTAAGTATGATGGTAGGCTTGGCCACATTGTTTTCCACTGAAACAGGGTCACATGATTATTCCAGAGATGCTATTGCTGTTACCTATTATAATAATAATCATCATAATAATAGTAATAACTGCTTTATTTGTATAGAACCTTTCATATATTTGCAGCTCAGAAAATGGTAAAACATCAAAGAAACAGGAAAGTAATTTACAAAAAGTATATTTGAAATAATTAAAAGAAGATACAAGGGATTCAAAATAATAAAAACAATGAAAGAAATGAAGTAGAACACAATTGAGGTAAAATACAACTAAAAAGCAACTAAATAATATAAGTAAAAGCAAAAATGTAGGAATTGAAAGGAAGACACAGATTCAGCTGCTCAGACCTATTCAGGAAGACTAATCCAGAGCAGTGTCAACCCCTCCATTTTCAGTGGCATATCTTTTTCCCATGCAAGCCTAATTTGAAATGTAAAGTACCAGAGTATCATCTCATGAAAAAAATGTGGGATTGCTTAATAATTTATAGAGGGTATCAAATAATGATATGTCATGTTTATCCCGATTTTCACAGAATATGCACGTATGTGTTTTTTTGTTGCATGGCCTCATTGTATATATGATTATATGTTTTAACAGGAGAGTGGGCCCTGGAAGAGCCTGCAAACTCAGTCTTGCCTGGGAACAGAGCCCTGGTTCTTAAGTCCCCAGGCCGACACCATGCTATCGCGGCATACCTTCGCTCTGCGTATTATTTCAGAGATAAGCCCCTTATTCTGCAGTGAGTGCCAAATACATTTCACACTGCACGATACATACGTGTTACCTTTGCATACAGCATTATAACATTTAATTTAGAAGAATCATTCCAGCACTTCAGGTCAGGGGATATGCCCCTTCACTGATACTGTCCACACAGGTATGAGGTCTTGTTCCAGAATGCTGTTGACTGTGGAGGAGCCTACCTCAAACTGCTCTCCCACTCCAACCAGCTTCGTTTGGTGAGTCCAGCACTGGCTTTTTCAACCCAGAGGTCAAATTGAGCTATGTAACTCAGCCAGACGTGTAATGTTATGCACCAGACCATGCTCACCATACCAGTTGAGGTACAGAGATAACCGACTGATTTCCCCATGAATGTCTTCCATCCTACTCCACTTAGCATCTGTAGTTCTGCAGGAGAAGACTGTGGGGGTGGTGTGGTCCCTGGCCACTGCTTGTGTTGATTGGCTGACCTTATCAAAGCACTGTGTAGATACCAAGCAGTGCCCATCAATGAGGATCTCTTCCTCTGGATTGTTTCAGAACCAGTTTAATGACGCCACTCCCTACTCCATCATGTTTGGCCCTGACAAATGTGGCAGCAGCTACAAGGTCCATTTCATCTTCTGTGACAGTGACCCCCTGACTGGACTACACCATGAGAGACATGCCCGGCAACCAGACACTGACCTGAGTGAATACTTCACTGACCGAAAGCCTCATCTCTATACTCTGCGTAAGTCTCACTGATAGAGAGCAAGGGAAGTAGATGTAAAAGCAATACAGGATGATATGTCTTGTCCAAGTATAGTGGTTCCATTTGGCCAGCATTGGAGTGGAAAGTAATCCAGCCTTGTCCTTTTGCAGGTTTGGACCCTAACCACAGCTATGAAATTCGTATTGACCAATCACTAATTAGTAAAGGCAGCCTTTTGGAAGACATGGACCCCCCTCTGCGTCCCCCAGCAGAGGTTTTTGACCCCAATGATAGGAAACCAGAGGACTGGGATGACCGGCCCCATATCCTGGACCCCTTGGCGACCAAACCCCTGGACTGGTACACTAATAGTCATAGAGAAACTATAGCAAAAGTGATTAATGTTGGCCTCCTGCATGGTCTAGTGGTTTCAATGTACGACGCTGGCCACGGCGACCGGGGTTCGATTCCCCGTTGCGCCAGAGTCGGCTCTGGCTGGGAGTGCCACTAGGGGGCGGCAATTGGCTGTCTGCCCCAGAGAGGGGGGAGGGAAGCCGACACAGTTCGCTGCGCATAGGAGTGGTTCTGGGGTGCCGGAGTTACAGTCGACAGCACGACAAGTGCTGTCTCGGAGGAGGCAGCGATTTGCCATTGTCACTGCCGGTCACAGGGCTACGGCAGCGAACCAAGAGGGAGGGCATTGAACTAAGCACAGTGGGAGTAATTGGCTACCAAACTGGGAGGAAAAACGGGGTAAAATAGTAAAAAAAAAAAATTAAAAAAAAAAAAAAAAGGGATGAATGTTCAGTGACATGAAGCTTGGGTAGACACACCTTTTGAGTGTATGTTCTAGTTCTGATGATTCAGTAATTTTCGTTTAACTGTATAATCACTTCCAGCACAGAGCAAGATAATATTGCTACATAACTATACTAAGGTTGTGAAAACTCATGTTAGGTTTAACACCACATGGCATAACTGCATATGAGAATCCTTACACTTATTTATACTACTTAGCAAATGTGTCTTGGAGTCCACTCTTGAATTTGGGAAGTGGCCATTCCATGAAAATGTGGATCATGGTTTTGACTGCACCACATTGTCATTGCATTCCCACCTGTTTCTAGTTCAGCCTGAAGTATTATTCTTTAATAGTTGTGTAATGTAATGTAATGTAATGTAATGACAGTTCTATCATTGACCCTTCCAAGGGATGAAAACGCTCCTGCCCTCATTCCTGACCCTTCGGTCCAGAGACCCCCTAGCTGGCTGGTGGAGGAGGTGCCCTTTATCCCTGACCCTCAGGCACAGCGTCCACATGACTGGTCAGTTAGACCACATGATTTAACCACAATTATCCTTCAGCTAATTCATTACTATTACTACCACTGCCACAAATACTTGTGATAGTAATCACAATGCTGACACATTTAAAAGTATTTACCCTAACACCATAACATTTTTATGGTATTTTCCTAAGAAAATTACTTAAAAATAGGAAACGTCCAATAAGAAACACTTCCCTCTGTCTCTGATTAATAGGGATGATGAGATGGATGGAGAGTGGGAGGCACCCCAGATTTCTAACCCTGCATGCTCACAGGCTATTGGCTGTGGCCCATGGAGCCCACCCTTGATCTCTAACCCTGCCTACAAGGGGAAATGGAGGGCCCCAATGATAGACAATCCCAGCTATCAGGTAATATCTGTAGCAGTTCACGACAACAATGGAGAATAAGAGCAGCAGTGTGCTCCTCTCATTCCGCCTCACTTCATTGATGCATGTCTACAGGTAAGTATGAAGTTGGGCCATCAGAGCAGCTTCAGTGTGCCTTGGCATAGATTCTACAAGTTTCTGGAACTCTACTGGAAGGATGCCACCCCATTCTTTCATGATTTGTTGATGGTGTTAGAAAATGCTGTCTCAGGGCCGCTCCAGAATCTCTCATAAGGGTTCAATTGGGTTAAGATCTGGTGGCTGAGACAGCCATGGCACATGGTTTTAATTGTTTTCATGCTCATCAAACCATTTGGTGACCACTTGTGCCCTGTGGATGGCATCCTGGAAGAGACCACTCCCATCTTTACATTACATTACATTACAGGCATTTGGCAGACGCTCTTATCCAGAGCGACGTACAACAAAGTGTTAACCGTAGTCAAGAACAGTTTAGCTGAAAGCCACCCTAGTGGGAAGTACAGTTCCAGGTGCTAGGAGCAACCACATAGTTAAACTAGGACCCTGTAGACCCTGTAGGCCCATCTGGATGGAATGGTTCACCATAGGCTGAAGGTGATCACTCAGAATGGCTTTGTATTTATTGACATTTACCTTGCCCTCTAAGGGGTTGAGTGGGCCTAAACCATGCCAGGAAAATGCACCCCATACCATGTCACAGCCACCAGAACCCTTCACCCTTCAAGCATTTCCTTTATTTTGGTAGTTACCTGTATCTCCATCACACATGACCTGTAAACATGAGCAAAAGCACATATTCCTCTGCTGGTGCTTTCAGCTTCTGAACTTGTGGGTCTAATGTATTAGATTGTCATGCTTCTGCAATGCTGTAGTACTATTACAGCAAGATTGTGAGATTGTTATGTTTGGTGGAGAGGTATAAGAAATGTGGCCAATTGCTGCTTCTACGCCTCTTTACACCTTTATAGCCACAGCTATCCCAATAACAAACCTAAGAACATGTCAATCATGTCAATGAGCTTGATCAGGGTTGGTGTAATTTTTAAGTCACACAAACTGAACTGTGTAAACCTTGTTAATCTTGAATTCAAATGCACTCTCCTTCCCCTCCACCTACTCCTCTCACAGGGACAGTGGCAACCCCGCACTATCCCAAATCCAGCATCCTTTGACCCCCAGTCATTTCAGACGAGCCCTGTGACTGCAGTGGGGCTGGAGCTGTGGTCTGTGACGGGGGGCGTACTATTCGATAACATTCTGCTGTGTGATGACCCAGAGGTGGCCCACCGCTGGACAGAGGACACTTGGGGACAGAGGAAGACTGTAAGAGAGACTCCAGGAATGTGTGCATATGGAAAATCAATCCAATCAACTGGGCCTGGTTTATTGACCACCTACCCACATATCTGTATACCCAATCACACAACACATATGCTACACACACAATCACTGGGATGCCATTGAGGTAAGAGAATAAGGGACAGGAGAGTTGCGGTATGTACAGCTTGTGGTATGTTTGCAAACAGGGTAGAAAGGATTAAAATCTCCAAATGTGCAAATCTGAGAAGATCAACAGCTGTGCATCAAGGTGCACAATGGCAAATTAAATCTGATTTTCAAGACATATTTACAATCCCAGTCTGTCATAAGTATATCGATGAGGAATTTCTCAATGAGAGCCCATTTCAGCTGTGTTTATACTGTACAGAATGGAAAGGGTGGGCAGAATAAATTAACTATGGATTATTTTCAGCATGTGGCCGGTGATGGTGCTTGATCTTTAGTCCTTTGTTCAGCCAGGATTAATACTACAGCTTCTGATGGCCACACACAAGAGTCCCTGGCTTTGGGGGGTGTTAGTGTTCATCGTGGGCCTGCCTGTCATCCTCTTCATTAGCTTCATGTGGCCAGACAAGGTCAGAGTTTTTACATGAAGGGATATTATAATCCTCTCCTAAATTGGCATATTGCTTTGTTTTTTAATGTATCCCCTTCTTAATAGCAATATTATCTCTAGTCAAACAGATATCAACATGCTGAAGAGAGATCCAAATGTATCCAAGAAATGTTATGTTTATTTTCATTATTAGTTCTTGTATTTTTCTCTCTCTATGCAATGGTTACAAAATACATTTCAAAATGAATATCTCTCAATATAGGACTTCTGCACAATTACTGTAGCTTGACTATTGTTCTTCTCATCTCATTAGAGAATGCAGTTCATTCCTATGAATAAGGGGAAAGCATAGAGGGCTTGAATTGCCTAGCGAAGGGGGTGCCTCTAGTGATTTAATCACTGTGGCAATGTTATGCACACTGCAGCGATTCGGTCCACCTGACATGGAGTATTACTACAAGAAGTCAGATGAGCCCCAGCCAGATGGCCCCCAGGACCCAGATGGACCCACCAGTCTGAGGGCTTATGGTGAAGTCTTCAATAATTTGTTAACTTAGTTCATCTCTGTTCAGGTGTTTAAGGAATAACAACTGAGTAATGTAATAACTGAGCATAACATAATAACTTTTAAGTAATAACATTAGAAAAGCAGACAATTTAATAAATCAATTGGTAACGTGATAAACATTTCCAACAGACAATATGATAATGTTTTTTGGATAGCATATGAATTTATAGATATAGAGATATTGTTAGATATATTTAGGGGTTAAAATGTGGACAAAGCAGTGCTAGAATTGCAGAATGATCGCATTTCTGGATGGGAGATGTCCAGGATGAGTTCATCTGTGACCGTTGTGTGCCTTAATATGAAGTCAGGTCTTAAGTTGGCTTGTGGTAGTACTGATTCACCTACCCGCTCATATCCTTATTCATTCTTATCCAAGTAGCTGAAGACCCTATAGGACCCAGGAGGAGGGAGAACAAGAAGGGACAGAAGAAGTCAGACCTAGAGATCAAGGTAGAGTCATTATTCCTACACGATGAAGATTTTATTAATCAAAGTTGTGCTTTTTTTGTATTCAGCTGTTGCATTGCTTAAATATCTTTGTCTTCTTACTCCTATTTTTTCTTTTTCTCCCAATTTGGAATGACCTATCATATATGTAAGCTTGTCCCTTTGGTGCAACATCCCAACTTTTTGAGTGTGTGGACTAGCTTGCGTGTCCTCCAAACTATGTGCAGCCAGCCATGGTTTCTTTCTGTCAACTAAGCTGTGCAGCCATTAAGGCAGAGGACTATACTCCTAAAGCAAGCGGTGTAAGCAGAATGCACATGCCAAATCAACTACTAGACTCCCGCTTACACAAGTCAGAAATTCCTGCTGACTGAATCATTGCAACACAGTGAAGCAATGCTATGGCCAACTGTGCGTTGCCTCGCAGGAGTCTCGACCAGAACTGTTACTGACAGTCAAGATTAAATTTTGGACTGCGGAACACTTCACTCTATCAAGCAGCAAACGACTAAAAATAAAAAATCCTAAATTGTATTTACAAGCAACCATATTGTTTTGTTTAGGATTGTAGTAAATGCGGCTTGTTTTCAGGCTGCTCACTTTCGGGAAGCAACATACACACGCTATATGTCTAATAAAGTTAATTTCTACTGCTTTTTCAGATTGGTAGGAAATGACCCAGACCTGAAAGCTACAATAGAGAGAAAATTAAGTAAAGACACCACCCCCTCTCTGGAACCACTGGATTTCAGTTTGGCACTGAGATCACATGTATACTGACAGAATAAAATACTGATTAATTGCACTGACCCATATTCAGTTTATAGCCAGTTCTGTATTGAAAAATAATGCAAGTTTCTGGATCAACTTGAACTTTGAATAATGGCATCTGAGGATTGCTTCATGGTCCAAGTGGCACATGACTGGAAGGACATTGGATAATTGGGGGAGGAGAATTATTATCATGAGTTTCACTGGAGTTGGCAGTGGAATATACAAATAAAGATTTTATATTTTGTCGTCTTTGGTTTCAACAACGCATTTATCCTTGATCTCTTGAGAAACCATCGGCTCCTTTCCTCCCTTGTACAGCCACTGCAAATCTAGGTCATTCTCCTGGCCTGTTAACTCACCCACTTGCACCATAATTTTGCAGCTCTTTTTGCTTCCTCTTGCCATACAGCGGGTGTCAAAACTAGGGCCCGAGTTGAGCAATCTGCCCTGCTCTCTGACTGAGCAAGTACGGAGTTAGCTTGTTATGGAGTGCACTGTGTCAAGTGTCCTGGTTCAGTAGGGTGGAGGTCAAACACTAAAGGACCTGGATTTTTATTTATTTTAATTTAATGTTTAAAAATGTTGTAAAATAAGCCAGCATAAAAATTCTACAAAAATGCAGTATCTAAAGAGCTAAATATGTTACTGCTGAAAAAGACTGTAGCCTTTACAGAGCCACAGACCTTTGACTATAAAGTCAGCTATTAAATAATTGAAGTACACAAAATGGTCTTCCACAAATGTAGTGTCCTACTGCATTTTGTTGTTTTCCTTAAAGACTTCAAATCAGAAAAACACACATTGTCTCCTCTCTTAACCTGGATATGGTTGAGAATTTAAAACTCAGTCATTTCAGTTATGGTTAAGACTAAAATCTATGAAATTTGACTGATGCCAACAATGTTTTGCCTGAAATCGTTTTTCCAGATCATGGTATTAAAAACTAGACTTGTATTCCGTCCAGGTGAAATGCTTTGTTTTTACATCTCCAAACCCAATGAAAATATGGAAATGACCAAAAGCTTGGTAGCCCATTCTCCACAAGAGTTGTAGGCTACTGCACTATGAATATTTAAATTTGAACAAATCCTGATAAAAAAACACTTTGGTTATGCTATGAGATGTTCTTGCAATTACGCTCAATCAATAAACATTTGCGATATTTGCTATATCAAGCCCATTAGTGTCATTATATAACATTTACAATCTTCAGAATTAAAATTTGGTTCAGTGCTTTTTGAAAGAAATCATGCAGCTTTACCCTCTCCTTGAGAAAGTGCACCAAAAAAAAGCATTGCTTACAGTGTGATTATTTTATTTATTCTAATATGTATTTAAAACAAGATTTAAATAACAAAATCATACAGGGACAAAACTGATGGCAGGAAGAAAACCTGGGTGGTTAAAAGTGCATTATACTTACAAACATAAATGTACACCTGGAGCCAGTGACCCAGACAGACATCAAATGAACACTCAACAGAGCTTGAACATGAACATGACAGCAGAGGGACACTATTTGCTGTCTACTGTGCACCAGTGCAATCCGGTCAAGATTTTATTTAGCCTCAGCCTACATGTCATCCGCTGCCATGTTAGATGGGCTGAATGTATGGCGAAAGGTCTGATTACAGTAAGTGAGGCATCCTTGGAAACCTGAAACATGAACATGTGCAATCTGTCTGGGCCTTGCATTACATCCTGTATTAAGAACAGCCCTGTCCTTTCACATCCAGTCAGGGTCCGGCACAGGCAGGGATGAATTAATTGCAGGAGCAGGACAGGGCCAGATCGACTGATTGGTTGGGCATTTTTCCCAAGGGAGGACTCAACATGCTTAATATCGCAAGCCAAGGTGTCCAGATTAGCTGCCAGTGGAAAAACCACCAGAGACAGACGCATGGTGTTCAGGAACTCAAATTGGAGTTTCACCTTAGGCGTCCATTTTGAAGGAATGGTTGAGAGTGAGACAAAGCATGGAGGACTTGATCCATCATCTCCGAATCCCTATTAAGTGCCATCTTGAATACAACATTAGTGGACATGCTCAAAATACCAGAGTTGCAGCAACGTGGTGATCAGAACAATATGTGAATATACAGGAATTGCAATTTTAAGTATTAACTGGAAGATAAACAAATATTGTTTGAAGTATCTCCTGCACTGTACAAAATTACTCTGCCTGGAGTAGGTTCAGGGTTAGGTGTCTTCACTGTTCGCTCAGGGAGTCCCTTCAGGTCATCATGTTCATTACCTCATTCGTTCCATTAAACTGAGCTCACGTTATCCACTCACAAATATAGAGCAGTCTGGGTACTGGGATTCCACCCCAACGGTGCCTTTTCAATGGCGGAATGTAAAGGACATGGTAAAGGCTGAGGGACAGAGCACTCAGGTTTCACATGGTGAACAGAACAGACTGGGACACTCATCCCGCACTCAGCATAGCTGTTAATCGCCCAGCAAACCTGACACTCCCTCAGCATGCCTGCATCACAAGCCAGGATGCCAGTGGACTGGTGCCTTGAGACACTTTTTTCCATCCACAGAGAGACAAGGTAGATGTTGCCAGTTTTACGGTTAACCACCTTCTTGATTTAGGGCTTTGCCCATTCTGAGAATTCACCTTTGTTAAATGAATCTGAACTCGTTTTTATGGGGAAAAAACATATTAGAACTGGAAAGTGTCAAACATTACACGAACATCATATTGTACTCTGTACCAAAGTGGTCTGTGTATCAATAACCGTTTGCACAGAGATGAACTGTGTGGGGATCATATGGATTACATAACGATGAGAGTAAATATCACATGCAGGGACCATTTCAGTAAATCACATTGTTTTGACTGGAGGGTAAAGCAGCACTCCCAAGTGTCCTCTGGGGGCCAGTGCCCTCCAGATGCCCTTGTCACAGTTACAACATTCCCCTCAAGAGCCCTTACCCTTCCTCATTTGGCTCAGTTACCTTTTTTGGGGTCTTCATTCTGGTCTCTGTCTCAGCAAAACTGGACCACAAGATTAACATGGAGATCTATAACTTTTACATAACTGCCTGTGTATCTAAATAAATCAATCATTCAGAGTAAATGCCAATTAATCACAATCTGCACAGCGATGATCATCAGTCTCGTGTCGTGAATGCGCTGGTACCGCTTGGTACGTTTCCATACTTGGGTGTCTCCTGTCGATAAGGCAAGCACGGCCATGGCTGTCTCTCCCTCCATAAGGAGGAGAGGCAGGATGGAGGACAGGCAGGATGAGTGGTGAGGAAAGGAAAAGGCAAGGCAGGGTTCAGTTCAAGTGGGATGTGGTCTTGTAAGTGGTTAGGTTCCCCCGGCGGATCGGATCCGGTCAGACCTGAATGGGACGGGGGGGTGGGGACACTCTCCCCATCTCTTACTTCTTCACACAGCTGGGCCAGCTCAGGCCTCCACAGGCTGCAGACACGATGATGTACAGAACGACCTGAGGAAGACCCAGAAAAGGTTAGTTGGAGAAACACATTCCTACGTTTACCTATGCCACAAATTCCAGGAATGTTCAGGTCTTTTCAAGGTCCTGTTCCCTGAAATTCAAGGATCCATAAAATCTGGACAGTAAGCTAGATCACAAGTGTTGCAGACCATGAATAAAGCAATACAAAACTGGCCTCAATATCCCTAAACATGAATGCTGTCCCTTTTCTGAAGGATTGCAAAAATCTCTCAACCAAAAATACAAGCACTTCAAGGTACCACTGTCAAAACGTTCTTTAAAATAACCTTCAAGTCCTTCACCTAATTCTTTTAAATGTGAGGACTGTCAAAGAGTGTGGGAACCCCAACAGTTCCCCATGCTAGTTCATGGCATATTCAAAGCTGGCACTGCTGGGGGACCAGCACTCCTGAATGAAACAATGGGAAACAAACAGGACTGCACTCACGATGGACACCACCACGATTATGATCGTCAGCTTCAGGTTCTTCATGCACATGGCACGCGCCAGGTTGCGGCTGGTGGTTTTAAAGGTGACGGACTGGGAGAGGCACAGAGGGAAGGAAAGGAGTATATCAATGCTGTTGGTCTCAGATCGGAGCTGAGGAGTTTTTCAATAAAGACTATTGGTACCACTCACAGAATCCACCAGGTTCTCGGTCTTGTCAATCAGCAGCTCTAGCTTCTCACCTCTCTGAGCCACTAGGTCTGAGGGACAGTAATGAGAAGAGACTGTCGGCATACTTCAAGTACAAGCGTAATAGGTTTTTGTATACGGAACAAAATATAAAACTCAGGAAGCATTCCATTTGTTGTCTCTGGCTTACCAATGTTGCGGACCATGATGCCCTTCAACTCATCGACTTGCATCTGGGTCTCTGTCACACGGTCTGAGCCCCGAGGGTCTGAGTGGTGCTTCTGTCATGGGAGGAAAGAGGCATGCCACATCAACTGAGACCCAAAACCACCGGATCCTAATCGAGTCCTTTAAAATGCCACCCAAAAGCCAAAACCAACCATCACATGAAACTGAATTTCTACAACAAAGTAATGTACACAGACTAATGTCCACAATTCACGGTATTAAAATAAATATGTACTAATAAAACAATTCAGAAACCTCTCTCTGTTCTATGTTCTGTGTCACTAAGTCCCAATATAAAGCCACTACAAAAGGATTGGAAGTGATATTCAAGTTAGTTAATCCCAGTGGGACTGAAGCATTCAGATCCAAGCAGACCATTCTTTCCCAGAGTGATTTGCCTGAAAGCAGTAGTTCCCATCACACTCACATCATGGGACTGAGCGAAAAAAATGCGTGCCCTCATGACACCAACAGAGTTGAATGTGGGACCTATTAATCTCCACAGCAAAACTCACTCACAACCACATTCAGACAGAACTCATGCTGAAATGCACAGCAGGTTGCATACTAATCAAGACGTGAGGGTCAATTTAAATAGATGCAGAATGCAGACCTCAGACTGTAGCCACAACCACAGTGTCCACCACCTGCTTCATCATTTTCTGTATGATACAAAAGAGCAGGTGAGAAAATGTAGGAACAATAACTAAAATTCACCTTAATTCTTTTGGAAAAGGAAATCAGGAAAAGTGGTTCAATATGAACATCTCAGAATGTACACTTCTGAAAATTAAGAAAATCACATATTTCATTTCAAACCTGCTACAGTGGGGAAAATAAGTATTTCAGACTTGGACTTGAATATCTTGTGCAGAATATTTTTTTCACATTATATGAATTTTAAACATTTATTTGTGTTTTATTGGTATTTCAAGAAGGAAGCAAGAAGGACTGGCAGTATGTGTATAAAAGTGTTCAATCAATGAATCAGATTTTCCACAATATGTGGCATCAGGGGTCCACAAGACTGGAATGGGCAGACCATTTTGAGTCAACTGTTGGTGCGATAGAAAATGGAAGCACCAAACTATTTTCATCTCACTAGTGTGTAAAAACATATAAACTTGTTGATGATCTTTTTTTACTACGTAATGGATTGAAATTTGTAGGTCCCCCTGCTCAAGAAACTACATCTCAGTTTCAAGGAGGCTTGGGAGAAATCAGATGAGTAGCCTACACTTCTGAAAATTATAGGTTTGTTTTAGCGCAAAAAACATAATTGTGCTCAGCCAGGACACTGAAAATGTAAGGAAAATAGCTCTGGGATCTTATTATGACTTATGTTCATTTCAAACCATTTGTACAAACACACACACACATATATATACTCTTACTTTAGTACTATGTGGGATTTATGAACAAATCATGCCCAATCATATGAACAGATCTGTGCTTTACCCAAATTTAGTGAATCAGATAGATGTGAGAACGGTGTAACATATCTGTTTGCTAAATAAGGCTTTTACTCACCATTTGTGCCGCCAGTGTACTGGAGAACTCGCTGTTCATGGCATAGGGTAGCGCTGTCTGTGCCCGGGACCCATAGGTTGTCTGGAACCTCTTCTTCACCTCACTGAGGAAGCTGAATGCCCGCGATCTCTCAAAGTCCTATAGGGGAATGAGGCACACTCAGGACCATTTCAGGACAGTGCTCAGACTAGCTGAGCATTGTGTGCAGGTGTAAAAATTCCTACATGGCCCAAGTTCAACCAACTGGTCTTTTTTGTTTTGCCTGGTCATTAAGTGTGTAATCCTTCTCCAAGAAGTATGACATGGGACAGTCACTGATTACCTTGAAATCACCATATCCCATTACAGCAGTATGACAATCCAAATGACAATGACGACTGAATAACAACAGAAAGGAATACATTAGCAGCCTTTGATGCATGCATTTCAAATTCAAAAGAGGCCTCTGTTCCATCTACTGCAAACCATTGTGTCTTTGAGTTGATGCATTTGAGAGACACTCTTTTCCCCATTTCTCAAATTATAGTAAGAGTCGGGCAGTTACTGAAATAAATGAAAACAAAAGATGTAAATAATGATTAAAAGCAGAATCTTTAAACCTTTTCAAATGCTAAAGATTAACTGACTCATCCAAAACACAGAAATGTGTAGCTCTTGCTCTCCAAGGAGAATGAACATCACAATACCAAACAATCACAATTCAGTCAGCCACATAATATCTGCCCCATGCCTGACACTAAAAGCTGTTAATTCGTAATGCTGGTATTTACCAAAATATCAAATATGTAAACCTATACATTTTTACCTCAAACGCATGCTAAATATTACATATTTTAAATGCATTCAATTATTAATGCCAGATCAATGTTTCTGGTGGTTATATTTAATGGAATATAATGCAATTTAGTTACTTTAAGACTACAAAGGAAATTGGCTTTTTCAAATTCTTTCAGAGGTAGACTAAAATAGATTGCTAGGAAAACAGAAATGGATAAACATTTAGTCTTTTCTTAATCCACAATGATGTATGAACTACAAGCACACATATGAACTACTTGGGTACAAAAATGGATATGGTGAAGAACAAACCAACTTTAAACTCACATCATCAGTGATGCACAGGTATATAATCCTGTCTTGACAGATGTAGTGGAAGAGATAGCTGCATATAAGGGACAGATGACAAACCACATTTTTGTGTTAATAAAATCCTAGAAACACAGTTTAACAGGGGTGACTGTCAAACTCAAACATTCAAAAATGTACTTGCATTCCAACAATTCCACTAAAATGGATATGTAATAGTTATAGAGGGTTGGGGGATCAGTCCAGTTAAAGCTAGGGAAATTGCTCACAACAAAAAGCAGCATATGAGTATGGCTTTCTGGACTACATTCAAAGTCAAGTTATACCAATATTTATGCTAAATACAAAAATGTGGGTTTAAATCGCCCCAAATCTTGAGGCTTCAACATTCTTGGAGGCTCAAATTGGCACTTCCCTCCTCAGGCAGACTTCCACAGACAGTCCAGCCCAGCAGACAATATTTGCCACAAGGAGATGTGCACCAAGTAGTACCCTCACCTGCCATGGGAATAGGTAAGCTTGTTGTTTTCTGAGGGTATTTTGGCTAAGATCTGCTCAGTCACCTCCAGGAAGTTCCCCCCACACCAGGCATGCTTGGCAAGGATGGTGGTGCCACGGGCCACCACAGCAAACAGGATTGCCATGGCAGGAGGAGGGTAGAGGGAGAGGAGTCAATGCACTGGTGACACTGCCACTCGGAGATGGACGGTTGAGAGGGGGAAGTTGTCAATCCACAGTTCTGATTCTCAACTGCAAATAACAAAATAAAAAAATGGATGTAACAATGCTACCCATTTGACAGAAATTCCAGCTTCGTGGCCAATTAAATAACTGTGCAAGAAGATTCTGAACTTCATCACGTCCATAAGTAAACAAGTATCGATGTAGATGTAAATATAAAGAGATCAGACTGCAGGGTTTGCCTGTTGTAAATTAAAACAACTGCTGGCACGATTTCGTACTGGTATGTAAGTACAGCTTTAAGCGCAGGATAATCAATACATCAGCACGCATATGTAACGCTAGGCCTGTTCACAGAACCAAAACAGTCGTGACCGGTGCGTCGACTAGCTAGCAAGCAACTTGGCCCGCTGTCGTAGCTAACTAGACAGCTAGCTATACGCGTACTCAAACAGATTTTTGTCTTATCTTGAAATTACTTAGTTAACGTTAGCTAACGCTAATCAACCAGCTGACTTAATGTAATAATGTACGTATTTCATTGTACGGACAGCACATGTTTTATAGCAATTTAGCGAACGTAAACTGACTGTTAACGGTGCGATAAGGCTAGCCAGGTATTAGACTGTTGTTTTACAGTATGGAGGCAGACGCAGTATGTCCATGGGTTTGCGCGAGTTGCAGTCTGCAATGTGCTAGCTACCTGTCGGACTTCATAGTCATCACAGACAACAACACAATACCGACTGCTAGCTATTGTCATGAATATTTCATTTAGCTAGCTGGTTAAGTTCTATATAAATGTATGAATAGCTAGCATACAACCATAATGTATAAGACGCTTAACGTACCTCTGAACCGCGTATCGGTTCGATCGTTCGTTTAAGGCATTAAGACTGTTCTCCAGCTAGCTGGTTAGCTAATCACTTCTGTTTTTAATCGAGTCACCTGCTGCATCTGGGAAGACACTTCCGCTTGCGCTCGCGAGTCATGTGATTAGAGATAATGTATTACTAGTGAGACTACGCACTACGTCCTAGCTCGAAAGAAAAGTTCCGGTGTTAGAACTGTCCATTTGAAGCAGGGGTTCCCAAGATCGGCCCTGGATGACCCCAGTGTATGCTGGTTTCGTTCCAACCATATTTGCAATTAATGAAGTATAACAAACTGTTAATTGGCTTTAATGAGACGTTTTTTCATATAATGTGGCATCTCTTAATGTCACATTATGACAGAAACAGATATATATGTTACACAGGATGAATATTCCATATTCATTTAAGGACATTTCATCTGTCAGATCAGTTCTCAGGAAACGAATGCTTTCATTTTCTGTGATGTGCTTCATTGTGAATTATTCCTTTTGAAAGAGGGTACATTTTTAATTGATCTAACAACAGTGACGTCCTAAATGCTGAAAGTATGAACACATGGTCATTGAAACTAAACAATTTATGCAAAATGAAGAGATCAAAGACACAGCAAATTGTAATGAGCCTAACCTCCATTGTGTTAAAAACCAGTTTAAGCACAAAATTGTGGAATTTAAGTTTTCAACAACCACAATTAATCAAGAGATTTTCCTTTAATTCATCCTTTTAATTTCCTCTTCTTCTACCCCACCCACTTTTGCCGCTCTTGTATTCACGTCAACTTTTTGTTGACACTGTTGTTATTACAGTTATATTGTTAGTTTGATTGCCAAAGGCTGCAAACTACTGTTCTTCAATAGAATCGTCACATATTATTAGCATTATTATTAGTATACTCTGGGAAACTGATGTTGCGTAACAACTTTCCTGAAAGGAGAAAATGGAAAGTGTGCGTCTCATTGGAAATTACTGGCTTCCTGTCTGCAGTTTCGTCCCGGAAATGCATGTTACTATGGCTGTTGATAAGGCAGCGGCAACGAGAGTTCCAGTTATTCCGGACCTTTCTTCCTGTACGGGGTTTAAACTGGACATAATAATGTGTGAATTTTTATTCACTTCACTATAACGAGTCGTTCACTACTTCTGGTTTGCGAACAATTTATAAATAGTCTGCATTCATTCAGAACAGATTCCGTTCACTGACTCCTCGCGACAGTAACGTCTGTGCAGTAAGATAGCTGATGTGCACACCGATGTTAAACTAAGTTTGGCACCCCATCTGTCATTTTAACGTGGTCTGTTTATACTCATTTATGTTGTAAAATAAATAAAATTGGCCATGTTTTTTTCGCGCCTAACTCCAATAGCACATTATTGAGACTAGTAGCCGACTTAACTTCCTTGGCAAAATAACGCGATTTGGTTCAATTGAAAGTGAAATTATATCCTCTATTATTGCTGACGGTTTATTTATATTATATTTTGCTATAAAAGGGAGCATTGCATTTCCGAAATTTACTCGGTACAGTATATCATTGCTTTATTAATGATTGAATATATACAATAACACTTGTAATTCCGTTGGATTGTTTTTATTTTAGTCAAAATAACACAACACTTGACAGTGTCAGGCAAGTTGAGGTAACAATAGACACGACTATTATCTTCTTGCAGTGCTTGCTTGTGGGATCCATGAAGATCTAGTTAAGTTGTTTGTGAAAGCATTTCAATAGTCTGAGTGCGTGAAAATCCAGAAACAAAGCAAGAGGTAAAGGTTTATTTAAAAAGCCATTTTGCCACCTCCAACATTAAAGTAGGTTTGGTTTGAATAGAGAATAGAAGTTGAAATTAAAAGTATTTTTTTGCCTCCATTTTCCCCTTAATTTCACATGCCCTTAGTGAATAAGACAACTTTTATTTTCTAGCGGGGTAGTCAAAAAAATAACTTTTTCTTAAATTACATTATTTCATAAGCTCTGTCACAATGTGTCTATCATATTGCATATGGCTTTGTCCCAAAAATACAGAAACAAAGCAGCCCCTTTAGCTCCTAATTGAATTGGTTTGAGAGGCAGGGAGGGGGTACATTTACAGACATTCTATTTAGATGGTTGCCACTCCATTGACACTGACACATTCCTATGTGTGACCTGAGACTGGTACTTCTCTCACATTCAGTCAGCTTCCATGCATGGGTGGGTTAAGAATTTGTCAAGGACAAAAATTATATTTCTATTTGCTGTAATTGCAGAAACAAGCAAGCATGTCTGGGGAGTTTATGTGATCAGCCGCTTAGACACGCAAAGGTTAATTAGTTCAGAAGTGAGCAGAGTAGACTAATTTGGACGAAACCCGTGGTCTTTTCTTCTCCCACCGCCAGAGAATGTGCAGTGCCTAAAATAGCCTGCCAAATTGATGAAACCTAAAAACAAACAGGCTGATCAAGATCCGGTGCCTGTTGTGAATACAGCTGGAAGATGGAATGTCGAAGTGAATTGGTGTCACTGCCAAGCACCTGGACATGTTTGCCTTTACCGTAATGCACACAGCAAAAAAACAACATACCAGGCTTCAGAAATGCTCTCCCACACATGCATTCTCTAGGTGGTCTCTAGGTGAGACAAGGGATTGTTATTGATTGATTGTTGTCAACCGGATTTGTTTTCTTTTGTGTTTCACACAGAGACCATTTTGCCAAAGTATCTGATGTTTTTTCTCATCAGTGCATCGCCCTGCCCCCATTGTTTTGTTATATGCTCAGTTTGCCACTGTGTTGTGCTGGGATAATTGTGTGTTTATGATTTGGATCAAGTGAAGATTGCTCTACTTTCCAAAAAAGCAAAGGTAAGGTGCAAGTCTAGTCTCTTTGCATCAAAAACTATGGGTGTTTTGAAGGGCGCTGCTCTTTAAGGGTGCATTTTAGGGGGCAGCCTTGTAGGGGCTCATGTAGTTGTGGGCTGCAATGTTGATGAAGCAAGGACGTCTCACTTCCAGCCTGCACACTGAAGTAGAAAAATGGCAGGTCAGGTGACTCAGCTCTGGTGCAGATTGGAGCACAGGGAGGATGAAAGAAAACAATCAAAAAACACATGGGAAAATGCGCAGGGGGAAAGGGTCAAATTTCTTGGAGTGGTTCTTCTCAGAGTGGATGACACTTTGACCATGACATCACAATTAAAAACGGCACCATTCTGGAAACAGATGTGGTCACAGAGGACCACTACAGTACATTCAATCAGATTTGTGGCTTTACTCTGTGTATTTGCTTTAGCATACTGAGTGGTATGAAAGGATTGCTGAAACAATATTTGCCCAAATCCTCTGTAGTTTCAGTGTTGTGGGCTGCAAATGTCCATCTCTGATCATTGTGCTGTCGGAGGTCAGATGTGGTACACCTTTACTTTCTTTCCTGATTAAATAGTTAAGAAATTGACTTCTAGTGATTCATTCTATGGGAATAAACAGCCCTGGGCCAGTCCACAGCCTTTTTTGTGTCTCTTTTCTGTCCACTCACCACCTGGCATGGTGGCCACAAATGGTGCCATGTTACAGAACGATGCGAGTTCATTTAAACTTCCATAAGTATTATATTAAGATAATGGTTGCTCAGTGTTTACATTCAAAATACTAAAATCAAGAGTCTCCTCTTTATGCCATTCCAGCACCATGCAGATTTGTCTTGGCAAAGGAATGAGACTATTCAAACTAAAAATTCCATACAAATCTGTTCACTAGTTTCTATTAAAAAGACAAATAAATCATTAGCATTTTGTAAGACTTTTGCACTATTCTACAACCCTATTGCAGTGTTATACAGTTTCTCACCAAATTGGAACACACTATACGTTTAAATGGACCATTATACTAACATAAAAGCACAGTTTCATGTGCCATGGTTTTTATTAAAATTGAGATTTTTGTAAATGAGGCTCCATTTAAAATGAATGGTGAAAAGTTAGCTTGTGTGTTAGCAAGATACACTTCAGTACAACAATGCTGTAAACTGGAATCCAAACTCTGAAAATAATCTATTTGGCTGTTGATTCAAAGAGAAAGTTTGATTGAATCCTTAGCAGCCTTCCCAGTGGTGAGTACATTGTTTGAAGTAGACCAACATAGTTACAGTACTGTATCAAAGCATTGTGTTTTGGAATAATTGTCAGGTCAAGATGATGGTCAAGGTGCTCGTATTGTGTGAATTTCCCATCTTTTTTTTACTTTTCCCAACCATAATCTCTCTTAAAATCTAAAACAGTTTTTGGGTTTAATATAATATAACATAACCTGAACATATCTGACTGACTAACTCCTTATAATACCATATAAACCAAGATTTATATATACAGTGGGGTCCAAAGGTCCACTCCCAAGGTCTGTTTGTTTTCATTGTTCATCAAAAACAAACACAAACGTTTTACTCATGGGGCATTTTTATTCAATAATGTCATAAAACACTCATACAAATAAAACTAAACTTGTTTGTGAAAGGATGGTATTAAATTGAAATATCTATGAATATTTTGTTTGCACACCATTGCCTTTAATTTCCTCAAAATGATCCTTTGCAAAAGTCTTTGCAGTTGTTTGTAATTATGTCAGCAGAGCTTAGTGAAGGTAGTTAGAGGTCAAATTGTTGTAGAGTGAAAATGTTGTGTTGGTTTTAGATGAATGATGAAAACCTTGGTAGTGGACTCTTTTGGTAGAGAATAATAAATGTTATCTGCTAGACTTCTCAATTCTATCCAAAATGAAAGAAAGGCTAAGAATGACAGTTGTCCAGGTTCCGTAAAGAAATATATATTTAGGAAACATATATTTTGATTGGAGTAGAAGTAGTTGAATAAAGTGAAAAACATGCGGAAGAAAAATCCCTTATCCTAGCTACGGAAGAAATACTGCACAGGGTTAAGTTCTGGCTCCAGCAGGATCACGTGAAAACTGTTACTGAAAGGTCATCTCAGACTGTACAAACATCGCGTTTCGAAAATGAATGACAATTGCTTGAGTGGATCAATGTTTTGACGTCGCTCCATAATCTTGTTACATGTGAGCAAGATCACCAGGAGTAAAAACTGGAACAATTCGCAACATCTGTCAGCGTAAACACAAGAAAGCGTACTTGTGCCCACGGTAAACACCCTCATTTTTTTATAAGCGCCACCTCCCCCCGTCACCAGGAACACCCCGGGCCTGGTGTGTCTCAGAGACTCTTACTGTGTGGAGTCATGCCTGTCATCAGCATCCAACCCATCCCTCACTACCCTAGCAGCCCAGGCCCTTCATGTGCTGCCAGTCACAAGTGGCAGGGAGCTTCAGACAGTGTCCAGGGGCCACGCCAGTTGGAAGCATGTGTAGACAGAGCAGCAGTTAGGTGTGTGACCAGGTCAGCATGCTTGCAGTGTGGGCCTGTATTTGCCTGTTAGCGCATGTAAAGTTGGTTGTGTAAAAATTTATTTATATGATGATGATATGGTTAAACACATGTAGCATAAAGCTTGCATGCTACTTTAAATGCATTTCTTTTTCTTTGCCCAGCACCTAAACAACAATATAGAGTCTACACCCCTCTCAAAAATGTCACCTTTTGTTGCCTTACAGCCTGAAATTAACATTAACATTAACATTAAATCAGACTTTTTCCACCTTTATTTCCATATTTTACCCTACAACTTCCAAGTGAAAAAATTATCAAAATGTCAGAATATTAATTAAAAATAAAAAGCTAGAATAACTTGGATTGATAAATCTACACCCCGCTTATCATACCAATTGTAAACTAGCTCAGGGGTAACCAATCAAGATCACACATCAAGCTAATTGGCCTCCACCTGTGTTTAATTGTAGTGATTCTGATTACTTCAGAATAAAATCAGCTGTTCCTAGAGGATTCCACTACTGGGTAGTACATTTCAGAGTAAAGAATCCACCATGAACAACAAACTCAGAAAATAAAATGTGAAAAATCCCAAAGGAGGTGAATACTTTTTATACCCACTGTATATCCTTAAACTCCCTCTTGTGCTTACTATGGCTCTTAAGTTTATGTTGTAGCTTTGCATAATGACACTTTATATCGGTTGTAACACTAATAACTCAGTATCTCTCTTTGCCCAAGTCCCTCTGGATAATAGCATCTGCTAAATTACTAAATATAAATGTAAGCTATTTTGCAAACTTGGGAGTCTATAAAAAACTCTCCTTGCATGTTTCACCCCAACAGACTTGCACACACTTTCTGGTAAAGGCAGTTTTGTAAGTCTGGTATTTAAATCACATTGCTGCGGACTGAAGACTGTGTTCTTATTTTATATTTTCCTTTCAGAGATTGGTGAGAGGTCATTTGCCAAACAATCTCTGTCAGCAAATGAGTTTCATCCCTGTTTCTTGCATTCCACATTTTTCAGGCCCACAAGTATATAATCTCCCTTTTTTATTCTCAATGATTCTCCACTATTTCAGCGGTACCAAACAAACGTCCATATGAAATACATCACACTGATTTATCTTCAGGATTTGGCCTCAGATGTCTTTGCTCCTTGTCCTAGTATTTGGAGGCTTTCTTTGTTATCCCATGGGGAGGGAGAGTTATCACCCCCATCCTGTTCTTGGCCCAGAGTTGATAGGCCTTGGTTTACCACTTGTTAATGGCTGGCTTTACACAACCCGACTTACTGTTGCTCTGATTAATTATCTTCTTAATCATAATTCCCTTAGTCCTCATTTCTGTTTTGTCCATTAGTAATTCTTTAAATTCTTCATCATTTTCTCCTGGTTCTCAGTCAGAGGCTATTCTACGTGTTGAGTTTTTCATTGGCATTCGTGGGTACAGTATGCTCCAAAATGATTCACACCCTTGATAAAGATGAGCAAAGAAGGTTGTGTAAAATGAAAAAATACATATTGCATGTTAAAATTATATTATGTAATATGATTGCTCAGAGAAAAATATTTTGTATAACAAGTAATACTTTCCCCCAAAAAGATGTCACAACTATTCAGCACAGATATGTGTCACAATTATTCAGGACAGATCCTTCCTGCATGTTGTTGTTGAGACTTTGGCTGCATTTAACCAAGCTTCAGTAGATTTCTGTGTGTCTGGGACATGGTCACATGCCCACGTCAAAACTGCAGGCCAGACGGGACTGAAAGGTTCTTAATTGTCCAGAATAGATCCAATCGAGTTACTGTGTCTACAAGAATGCAGTTCAATTCGGTTTACTCCCCCACTGCCCCTGCACTCAGTTGATTCCCATAAATGTACTTAAACTGGTGGAATTGAATTAGCCCTAAATAAGGCTAGAGAAAGTTGGAGGCAGAAATGTGACAAAATAGTATTTACTTACTCCGTATTGGCAACAACTCAGTACAGTATAAAAAGCAATGTTTCAAATGCATTTTAGGAGTAAACACCTTTTTCATTAGAAAATAATATAAAATGCACAATACCATATCCGGGCTTCATGTTTCAAATACTGTTTACAGGTGAACACTGTTCTTGAGAGGACATTTGGACAAACAATCCATGCACACAGATCAACAGTCTGGCAGTTCAATTTCTGGAGAGGAAGAAAATAAACATATACACAGTGTAATTTTATGTTAAAATTAAAACATTTTGTCTGGTCCCTCTATTTTAACACAAGATATAATACTTTTAAATAAAAGGGTGTGCTCTCAAGTATCCTGAAATTCAATTAAAACGTATTTGTACCATTGTAAAACGCAAGAACCTACAGGGTTAATAGACTTATTTCACTGATGATTCATCATTAAAAAAAACTGGTTGAACTCTGATCATCTCATCTCATTGTCTAAGCCATTTATTCCTGGTCAGGGTCATGGGGGGCTGGAGCCTATCCCAGCATGCATAGGGGCGAGAGGCAGGAATAAACCCTGGACAGGTCGCCAATCCATCGCAGGGCACACACACACCATTCACTCACACACTCATACCTACGGGCAATTTAGACTCTCCAATTAGGCTAACGTGCATGTCTTTGGACTGTGGGAGGAAACCGGAGTACCCGGAGGAAACCCACGCGGACACGGGGAGAACATGCAAACTCCACACAGAAAGGCCCCCGGCCTGGATTCGAACCAGAGACCTTCTTGCTGTGAGGCGACAGTGCTATCCACTGCACCACCGTGCCGCCAACTATGATCATGACATGGGAAAAAAATAAAGTTTGCCTATGATAATAAGCTTGGTGACTATATGATATGGGTCAAAATATTCCAATAGATTGTAACTAGTAAAACTAGTTTATTCTGTTTCTCTTTGTTTCATTAGCAAGGATTTGACTATTTGTGATGAAAGCTTTTATGATTAGATATCTGCCAGAGGTGTAGTAGTTTGTTATTTAAGCTGAAAATGAATGCATACCAAAATATACTTATGGAATTAAATATTTATGCCTTAGAAATGGTAATTTGTTGTTTACCGTTAAAATAATTGGTTTAAAGAATATAGTTGTTTATGTGTATATTAATACATCAGCAAATGTATATACAGAGATAAGTATATTTGTTGTACAGAATCGTATATAAAGTCTACCATCCACATCCCTTCAGTTTGATCTGTACAGAGGAATCATTAGTCAGGATGGTGGCAGGGGGACCTTGTCCTCGCCTAATAATGTCAGTCTTCCAATCTCATCATGGTTCTGTCTTTTTTTTCATCAGGTCCGCAAGCCCTATTAGACAAAGCAATTACACAGGGAGTGATTTTACAAAATTCATACTGCTTTTTCCTGGTGTAGTCTAAAAAAGGTTTGGATTGTTTTGTGTTAAGTAGTGTTATAACTGCTGCCCCCATCTGCCTTGCTGATTGCCACAGTGAAAGAGGTCTAGTCCAGTGGGGTTGTTGCGTGCTCAGCATGGCGGGAATCCTGTGTTGAGGTGTCCCTACTTGTAATGAGAGCTCACAGCACCCCTGAAATGTCTGTGTCCACCAGTCTGTCAATATCACTGTCTGCGAGAAAGCAGCGCTGTGTTAAGGGTGCGCTTGGCTGTATGTCCATCCTCTTCACTACCCCATAGAAGTGCTGCTGTCCTGCTTAGGAGGAGCTGCACTTTTGGCTAGATCTTGAGCTCATCCGGTCCAGGCCATTCTCATGGCAGTAACCTTTCCAGCAGACTCCTGAGCCTTTCTCGTCAGCAGCCGTGATGTTCCTTGCAGGTGTCTGGCACCAGCAGCACAAGCAGGACTGGGTGGGGAGAGGAAATTATAGTTTAAATTGCTTGAATTCTGAATAAATGCAATACACCTGAACAAATTGTTGATTTTATAAGTGCACACTGTGATAAAGATCATCAGGTCACTGGACACCCTTTCAGGGTCAAAATACACTTCTACATGCTAGTTTGAAGCTTGTGGTTACTGGATGATCTCAGAGGTCTGAGCAATTTATATGGTGACTTTGTAGAAAGTAGAATTCTGATGTCTTGGACTTTTCCTAGCCTGTTGTTAACCTTGTCCTCACCTGAAAACAGTTCTTGAATTTCTGGCTAACAAAGTAGAGTGCCACAGGATTGATGCAGGAGTTGAGGGAGGCCATGTTGATACCAATGTAATCCATCACCAGTAGAAAACTAATGCGGAACAGAGGTCAGGAGGGAAAGGTGGTGGGGAGGTGAGACAAACAGGAGGGGTCAGGACATATTTCTGACATGTAGTTCCAGCAGAACCCAGAATGGCAATGGACAGGCTCTGGCCTTACCTGAGCAGCTCACATCGGTTCGGGTCATTCTGGTCATAAATGGTCTTTTTTAATATGCGACTGAGGTGGAGGGGCAGCCAGCACAGGGCGAAGATCACCACCAGGCAGAACACGGTTTTGGCCACTTCTCTGCGCTGGTGAAACGAGAGGAAGTGGTCAGTAGAAGCCTCTCTGAAGTTGATGTCTGAAGATTCTGTCAGGTTTTTTTTTCTTTTCTTTGGGTAATCCCAGAGGATGCTCAGTGTTCGCTTTGTCATCAAACTCTTAATTATAGGTACATGGAAAGAGCTGCCAGGACTTGACAGGCCTGAGTTGACTGAACATAAGTCTTATCAGATCTTATCAGATCATCCTGAAATGATGGCCACAGCACTGCCTGGTGAACTTGGTTCTATATTTACAGACATTGAACAACCCTCTCCCTTTGAGCCGGTGCCTTGAGAGTGGATCACAGTTGGCTTCCTGTCAAACTGCCAGCGATTCTAAGCTGGAAATACAGCTACAATATTTTGGTCTGGCTGAACCCCCTGATCCCTAATTAGTTCAATGGAATTTGTTTATCTGAAGGATTTCCGGTGTGTTTTGTGCAACTGTCGCCTCCTCATCTGGGTCTTTGGACAACAGATTAAACTTTCTTTGCCACAGAAGAGATGGCAGAGGATTAATATAATAAGGATGTTATCTGGGCCAGGATGAGGTCAAGTTAAACATCTGAAAAGGCTTTTTTTTTACACGGAAATTTCCCTGAAAGTGTGAGACTATTCCAAATGTGGGAATTTTGCCAGAACAGGGAACCCCTACTGTTTGTGATAAGTGTCAATGGATCTTTAATGACCACAGTGTTTAAGGACCTTGGTTTAATGATATGGGCATCTCCTACAGCACTGTGATCCGGCACTGCACTGTGGCATTGGGTTTATTTGGTCCAGACAGAAGACAGCCTCTTACTGGCCCACCAACACCACTTCTAGCAGCAATCAGATTTTCCCAGGAGGTCTCTCATCCATGTAATAACCAAGCCCAGACCTGCTTAGCTTCAGTCCTTCACCAGGCGCATGGTACATGCTGGTATGGCTGCTGGCTGTCAGTAATTAAAACCTGAACTGGAACTGGAGGGCAAAAATGTGTGGAACTCTAAAGGCACCTCTACACACTCCCCAATGTGCTTGTATTGGCTTTCCTGCTAGAGGAGATACCTGCTGCATATGGTCGTTGAGGGCAATGCGCATCCCTTTCTTGCGGCTCAGCATCTCACAGGACATCAGGGTGTAGAAGACACCCGTGCATGCCAGAGGCAGGCAGAAGTAGAAGCCAAACAGCCACCAGTCCTTCACATCCTGGTAAAACTGCAAGGACACATGGAGTGGAGTCAGTTGCAAACTGAACAACATCTGTCTGACATGGTCTTGAGACCAGAGCACAGCTCAATAAACAAGTTGGTCATCATTAGGTCAAACAATATTTAACCAATTGTAAATCCTACCTTGGGTGTGAAGCTAGCTCATAGCTAGCTAGCTTCAACTCATTTTTGGCTTCCAACGTGTTTCTGTAGGTCGCCATACATATTGTAGATGTGGACCTACTGTATATTCCAGATAATGCTCTGTGAATTTTATTTATTTATTTTGAATTATGTTTATTAGAGATAACTCTTAAAGTTAAAGTTAAAGTTATAAAGTTGAGTTATTTCATGTTTTATTTATTTTACATGGTCTAATGATTGTTTTGAATGGCTCAGTCAGTAAATAAACTCCTGTCAGAAATAACCTGGTTTCAGTTATTATGATTCTGGTATATTCATTCCTATGATCTATCTTAGAAAAAGGCCAACTGAACATGTGCTTTTAACCACGTCGTAAGGAAATGTGAATTGTTGACCCAAATGTTTATATCGCAAAATCTAGCAAAAATAATCGCAATATGATTATTATTGTTATTCTGAAGATAATTTGTGAGGATTTGTGCATAGGCGTTCCTGAAATTCCAACAACTGCTCTTTAAATTGCAGCACAACAGCAACTACATTTGCATTTTGCAAGAGCTTCTCCAGCCTATTGGAACGTTAGGTTCTGATTTGATGTTGATTTCTTTGTATTTTTCTATTCAACAACTGTTCTCTTTGTATTTAAATTGCAGCACAACAGCAACTAAATTTTGCAAGAGCTTGACTCCACCCAAAACGTCTTTCAGCTTTTTATACAAAAAGATTATGTATGTTTACATCAAAATTATAACTTTACCTCTTCCCGAAATGTATGTCCTTAATGTAATGCACACGATACCAGCTCACAACTACAGAGTGTCATTCATATCCAAGAACCATAACCTCTTTCATCTATTCTATTACGCTAATGAGATACAAATGGGAATCTGAAGACATACAGTAAGTAAAACTCTGCGACACAGTCCTGTTCAGGTCATACCTTCATGAAGGGTGTGCTCTGTTCTGGGTGCAAGAGGCAAACGCGTAACTTGCTCCCGCGGTATGGCATCTCCATCATATCGAAGGCCACAGCCTCAGGTACGGCCAGAGTCACAGCCACCGACCAGATCAGGGTCACTTCAACTGCTTTCCACAGGGGAATACCCATGCCTTTCACCCGACTCCATGATGTCACTGCATGGTACCTGGAGCAACCAACAAAAAGTTGTTTTTGGTTTTTTATTTGACATTGTAGAGTATCTTGTGTTGACCAGCGGCAGGAAATCAAATTTAATCAATTTTGATTCCATGAAGTAAGAAAATAAAATGTGAAAAATGCCAAAGAGGGTGAATACCTTTTATACCCACTGTATATAATTATGTATTGTTTATTATATTAAAAACAAGCTTTTTGTGATTCTTGTTGATCATGAAAAGGACATCCTGACTGTATGCTCATGTGGTCTATCATGATCTATGATAGACTTCTGAATCAAATGGGATATAATTACAGACATATAATAAGTGCTCTCTATAAACTGATAATTAAAATTCCTAATACCTGGGAGCATAAAAGGAAAAAAAAAAATAATAATTTGCTTATGTGAGATGAGACCAGTGAGAACATGCCACTGACTGTGACAAACACTAGTCTTGAGGGGTGGTGGTGACCTTTTTTGTGAGTGGGCTGTAAGTTTGTTGCTTAGCTCACCGGTCAATGCTGAGGGCACACAAGCTGAGCACAGTGATGCCCACAGACGCCTTCTGGATGAAGGGCATCAGTTTGCAGATGTGCACACCAAACGGCCAGTCCTCTGCCAGCAGCTGGGTTCAACAGAGATTGGGTATCAGAGCCATGTTACTGTTAGTGTCTTCTAAAGCCACAAAATGATCAAGGCCATGAGGCTTGGCTAACATATTTCATTGGTGCAATGCGAAAACCTTGTATGCCCATTTTTTTCTATTTTCATTTCTTTGCACACATTGAAATTCCTCATGTAGCTCTATGAGACTCATGTAGCTCTAAATGACACATAATTCGACAACTAATGAAATTGGTTCAAAACACGGTGGGTCACAGTGTAGAATGTTTAGACCTTATGTTTATACTATTGGACAATGGGACTGTTTTAGAACTGGAAGAGAGAGATTAGGTGTAGCTGTTCCAATTCTAATGCAGTTCTGTGGTCCAGTGGTTCAAACCTGAGGCCTACACTCTCGGTAAGAGCATAGTAGTTGACCTTCTGCAACTAAACCCTAATGTTGTTTTTGTAAATAACAGATACATAGTTTTTGTTGTTCCTGAGCATTCCTTTTTAGACATATGAGGCTTTTGCATGACACTTATGATTTAAAACAATTTCCTTTTTACAGTTTTTGTGAATAATATATCTAAATAAATAAAAGGTGACTAAATAATGTTGAAACATAATGTATTTCTTACTCCACTGTCAATATATGCCTTATATAAGTCTTTATATTTGTCTAACTTTTCATTGAATTTACAGTACTGGAATCAGACAGGGGTTTGTGCAATTCTGAGATTTATGCAAGCATGGCTGTGCAACAAAGTGGGATTGTACATTTTAAAATACTGATGTCTGTCCCCTGTTGCTTTGTGGAGCTTTAACTTCCATGGAGATATCAAGTGAAGCCTAAATATCTGTTACCAATATGATGAAATAAAATGTGAATCACCCCAATGGTTTTATTATGACTGCCCTTGCTAACTGGCAGTGCACAGGGCTCTGTCAGCAACAGGTTCACAGGACTGGGGATTCAGGATAGAACCCATAGCAGGTATTAAATCTGCCCTGCTGGTCAAGCAACACATTGGCACAAGTGGAGCACAATCTTTCTCATTTTAAAATACAGTCATCATCTGCCCATAAGTATAAGTATTAGAGCTTCCCCATACTGAAACCAAGCAGAGAAAGAAACAACAGACAGGCACATCTGTCAGGAATGGGAAGCTATAGCTATATTATATTTCTCATATGATATTAATGACATCTTATAAACAATATCGAGCACAAATACAGCAAACCCATTCACAGATCAAAGAAGACAAATCAAGTCGCTCTACCTTTCATGCTTTTAGCAGTCTAATGCATACAAGACAGATGGAAACAGTTGCCCAGAACAAGGAATGCCTGTGTACTGTTTCACCCTTTCATCCATCCAAATATGGACTTATTATCTGACAACTCTTGTAATATCTGATAATGCGCTTTCGCAGGATAAACAGCAGTAAATCCAGCTAGATAGGTATCAGCTGTATATGTATGTTCTGGTTCACAACCAGAACAAGGCTAACAGGTGGCTCATTATTACAATATAAGGATAGGATTTGTTGGTGTGTACCAACTAGCTGAAGAGCATTGTTCAGTTCCCAGATTAGGTCTAATTATTTGTTTGCTTTTTGTTTCAGTTGTGGAGGAAATGACCATTTCTTATAGTAATTCATCTGGTGTAGTCAATAAAAATGTCAAGAAAGCGTACATTTAGTAAAATGATTATACTAATAATAGACTCAGTATTACAGAATGTTACTTTTAGAGGAAGAATATTACTTTTCAAATGAAACACAACTGCAAAAGTTGTACCCAGTTAGTTTATCAATATGATTGTGAATTCCTTCAAATAAACACATGCAATAACATGTATTACATTGTTACACACTTTAAGTATATTTTAATACCTGTAAAGTCAATCTTTATTACAACGTCACCAAATGTTTCTATCAAGCTGCCTGGCTATTTCTTTCCACTTACCGATCTTCCATTGCTTAGAGTAATACTGTGGACAAAGCTGTTGCCACAGTTCAATAAATCCCTAATCTTCCTCTTCTGTTCAGCATGTATTTTCAACTTGTGCTTGATTCTTTTGCATTGTACATTTCTTAATGAACACTGCTTTTTGCCACGGTTACACCGGAAACACTTAACAGCTTACAGAAAACATTGATTTAGAACGTGTATTTTTCATTCATTGTTGGCATTCCCTTACTGCCTGTGAAACCACACACAGTGAGTGCACCTGCAGCAGATGGGGGCTCACCTTGAAGACGTTGATGGGGATGGCGATGAGGATGTAGAGCAGGTCCCCCAGGGCCAGGCTGGCTATCAGCACGTTGGGCCCGTTCCTCATGCACTTGTTCTTGTAGATGATGCGCAGCAGGGTGGAGTTGCCAATAATTCCCACCACAAAGATCAGGCAGGACACCACTGTGTTGACATACTTGAAGGCATGCTTGATCTCGGTGGGCTTGATGCACATGGGCGGGAAGGGGGACTCTGGAGGTGCAGGCCTCACTGGAGGAGCCTGAGGAGAGGAGTAGTTTGCTGCCGGGGCCACCCATCCAGCCCCTTGGCTGGCTAGTCCTCCACCTTGGCCCTGCTCTGTGGTGTCCCGCACAAAGCGCGTGGCCACTGCACTGGCCACCAGTAGTAGCAGCAGCACCACAGTCTTCATTCTCCCAACGAGTGAGAACAGAGACGGGTAGAGAGGAGCTGGTGGCAGTGCGTTCACAGCTCCTTACTGACCTGTGGAGCAGACATACAGGGGGTCTCACGGCCGTGTCCTTAATGACTAGAGTAAAGGTGCACAGAGCAATAATGAGGCTTTCTCCATTTATGTGGGAGCTTATATTATTTTCCCATATTATTTCTCTCCCTTTAACATTTGCTTAAACAGGCCCTCACTGTCTGCACTTAGTACAATACAAAAGCAGATTGTTTAATATTGTCTGCAAGATTCATGAAACTATGACTGATCGTTCTTCCTTATTCATTAGATGTGCAAAAGCATTTTATTCTCTTTCCATATCAGTACAAGAGAGTTTGATGGCCCCTTTGCCCCAGTACACAGGCCGGTCCTTGGGTAGCATGCATGTCAGAGGATTACTCCCATGATAGGAGTCATGAGGCGAACATTGTTCTGCCTTCCCTGGGGCTTTGGGGGACCTGGTTGGGGGAGCCTCAGTAGTCACAAGTTTACTTGTGTATAAATGAGATGATTGACCATGCTGGAACATCTGCAGCACAATTAAGTCCACATCCCGAACTCTGATACATTCGCCATATCTTTCACAGAAGAAAGCCACCTTGCCAAAAGACCCCAGTGACACAAACAATGCAGAGACACGGGGCCAGAACAAGGAGGCTAAGTGCAGTTCCTTCCATCTCTTCAACTGAAGAGCACCAGTGATGTTTTTCTTGTGATATGCCCCATACAGTGTACTCATCAAAAGCAAACAGGGAACTTCAGTCTAAATGGATATACCACGTGATGTGGAATATCCATTTGTATCTCTCTTGTGGGAGTGAAAAGACAATATTATCAGACGCCAGCTGCCTTGTCCTCTGCCTGGCTGTGCAGTCATAAATAACCTTTCATCCCATACAGTCCTCCTCTACTGTACTGTGGATGTTTGATTTGTGCACCCTCCTCTAAACATAAATCGTCTTTTGCATCTTTGTCAAGTCTTCAACTCCAGTGCTGAAGAATTAGAGTGCAGTATTTCACTCGCTGGTCAGATTCCGAATAGAGGAATTTTCATGGCCTCTTTCCAGCAACTCTTTGTCTCTCGAAAACTGAGGAAACTGCATTTAAAAAACATTTAACGTATCAAACACATTTTTGTATGCTGTTCCATGACCATGGAGCATTCATTTATAACGAAATAACTTCTCCCCATTTCCCTCGTCCTCTACCCTTGTCTCCTCCCCTCATCTACTTCTGACATATTGTGAAGTAGACGAGGAGAAGTGCACGAGGCCATGGGATGAGGAAACCAGGTAATGAAGAAACAAGGAAGGAAAACATATTGGGAGCCATTACAGCCATTGGAAGGCCACCAGGGGACAAGCATTTGGCATAATTTAACATGGCATCATTTGAATGGAAATTCTCTCATGATCAAACACATGATCATCATGATGTCATCAGTTCTGACTCTTGGTGCCCACAAAAGTATTGACTTTCATCCTGCATCATTAAAATATCACACAAAAATATGTACATTTCAATATTACTCTATTTTTGGGCTTATATTGTAATGCATGTCCATACAGTGTTATGTGGCTGTGGAATCTGTAGAGCAGCTCAGCCATATAATGGGACAGCCCTGCTGCTGGCTACTTCAAGAATCCTGGATACTTCAATAATAACACCATATTCAATATTTTCCAAACATAAAAGGTTAACTTGGATTCCAGTGCTTTTTGGTTTCAGAAGTTCCTCACAATATATTATTCATTAGCGAAACACAACGAAAAGGTACAACGATAATGACTGATGACTACATGAAAAATGGGTTTGGAGAAACATCACCCAAGCAGCCATGGTTAAATCACCTAAGTGACATAGATTTGCCCAATGGAGTGAGTTTGGTTTAAAATTCGACTGTTTATTCCAGTTGAATTATATTCTGTTCTACATTGCATGAGTTTATCTGCGAAAAGCCTGGTTGTATAATATTACGCAGTTACAGCGCGGTTAAGACTGCGTCATTTGTTATTTGGGTCATAAATTACGCACACTATAATTGGCCCCCTGTACAGCCTTCAGTGTTAACCCTATCCTCCTCCAGCATGCAGTAGGCTATTGAGTTTGAGTCAGGCTGACTGCTAATCAGTGGTAATGCATTTTAAATGTACGAATCGGGGCAAACCTTTACTTAGCCTATTGCTTGTTTATATTTAGAAGATCGTGAATTCCACAAGTGCAAAACCTGTTTCTGCATTAAACATCCACAGCGGTTGTTACATTTTCTAATCTTGCCTAGATGGGACTACTGCAACATCTCTAATTCTAATCCATAATCAATGGATTAGAATGGATTAGAATTTCGCTTTGAAAGTTTCGTTTTCAAACATTTACAATATCAAAAGCAAACAAAATGCATATATTACGGTCTAAACAACATTATGCATATGTCATTAACATAGGCTATATTCACGTATTTCTGCTATAAATTGCCATGACGTGAGGTAATAAATGTATCCTCGTATTGAATAGGTGCTGGGATATGCTACTCTTGTGACACACAGTGGTACTTTGCCTCTACATAATTCGCCGTTCTTAAAATGTAAGTGCAAGAAAATTAAAACATCTTTACTCCCACTGCTGTCCACACCTGCCCTTATGTGCAAGGTGCCAATACATCCATTTTACTGGTGGCGTTAGCGGTCTTGTATTTAATTTGCTATATATTTCAAGTTCTTTGAACATTCTTGACCGAATGGAATTTGATGCTATTTACTTTATAATAATGTTTTATTGTCATTATACAAGCTCTATACAGCAAACCTGGGTAGTCTGTCTATAGGCCTACCCAGTAAAATGCAGCCTGTTTCAGAAACAGTAGGCTACTTAGGACGTTTGAGAGGTACCCTTTCACGTCACGCATATCATTGTTATTAGCAGGACAGCATAACACTTTATTTTAATCATCGCGAGGCACATACCTTTGGAGCCGCTAGATTTGTAATTATGACAGAACCAAGTTCGCCTCGTTTATATCCTGTGGTCAGAGTAAACATTTATTCCATTTCAAAGTCCCGTGAGCATTCAATATTCCCCCGTTTCACAAAGTCGTACTGCAATTAAACTTTTGAGTTCAACACAGCGCACCCATGCGATCGGTTGTGACTGTGTCTTCTTTTGCGTACCCTACTCCCGCCTGTTCTGGTCAGGCAAGCGGACAGTCGCAAGCTTTATAGAAGTTTTGTCCCTCGGGATTCTAGTTGAGAACCAATGAACATCAGACGCGCTGGGAGGTTGAAGGCGTTTAATGAATAAAACAATTCCAGTTCTGAGTTCCAGTGACCACAGTAAGGTGTACACGCCTTGCGACTAATCGGAACATTATCAGTAAAGCAAATAATAGCCTATAAACTACCCATGAACAGCAGTTTCTAGTCTTTCTATAGTTTAAGCAGCATTCACACAAGACTATGGGTGTGTGCAGAGATTAAATGAAACATTAATATATTGATAGAATCAGAAGCTTTTACTGAATAAAAGTAAGCTATTCAAGTTAAGCTATAATGAAAGCAACCATTCGTGAACGTTAATTATGCTTTAAAAAAGTATGTTGAAGAATAGCGCTGACGAAGGTCTGCTGACCGAAACGTTAGCTTTTTTCTTTATTTTAATAAAGTTTGGTGAATTTTGCAAGAGACGATGTGGAGTATTCTTCAACACATTCAACGTGTCATCTCCAGTCACTTGTGGTTTGATGTACTCGGTGTGCATCTCCACGGATTACTAAACATTATGAAATCGTCGTAGATTTCGTTGTAGCTGATTAGGCTACTACATTTCTATGTGCAATGAGAGGTTTGAATTACACGAATTCTTCGGTTTGCTCAACTAGTGCCAGGCCAACAATGAAAGGGTAGCCTATTCAAACACAAAGGAGCTGGTAGCAATCCATGGTCCAGTGACAGGAAAGCAAATACGAGCAAATTCCGATGTCAATTAGCTGTCTAATCCGCTCGCTATGTCCACGCGCAGCCTCAGATACTATTTGCACAAACTATTAAATAGAGGAATGGTGTAGCCGGAGAGCAGACGGAGATTACGTTTTGCATCCGGATTGAATTCATTTGGCATTGTATTTTGTAATTAGGGGGTGCAAGGAACATGTGTTAACGTATTTTATTGGTATATTATGGCTCCATGATGACGATATTGTCAACTCGGTACAATGTTCAACCTGTCCATTTAAATATGATATTATATTTATACTATGGTGCCAACCATTCTTAAACTAGTATATTACTGCAACTAATAGGATTCTTGTACTCCTCCTATAGAACGACTGTTATTAATTATTGAGTGATGCATATAAAAATGTTAATCTAAAATGAATAATGACAGATTAGTGTCAAGCAGTAGTGAGAGACAATACAATCTACCCCTGTATAAAACACTATATATATTGTGTACTCCGACATAGGTTCCTTAAGGAATACACATTGTCATTAGTAATGCTATGTGCTCAATTAGTGCATTAATGCACAATTATCTCTACAGATAAATACTGTGATCCTGGTTAAAATCTAAGCCATTTGGCAGCAATACCTATTAAGGTTTGTACACTATATAAACATATTTTTCCATATGAAAAAAATGAACTTGCGCTTTTTTATTTTATGTAATACAACTCTTTAATTTACTAAACAAATAAATGCATATATATATAGGCTATATACTTTTATTATTTTATTAATTACTTTGTTTTGACCTCAATAATTTGAGACTGTAAAATAAGTTTGGAATGGCCTATGAAATATCTGTTTCTCTTGTTGCAAATCATTGATTCCACTTTCCCAGATCAAGTTTTGTCATTTAATGCGTTTTTAAGAATACACCCTACAGGTCGCCAATCCATCGCAGGTCACACACACCATTCACCCCATTCCCAGGCCTGATCCAATTAGCCTAACGTGATGAATGTCGGAGGAAACCTTTCCCAGACAAATTATTATGGCCCCATTCCCAGAATAAATGCAACTTGTTAACAGAATAAATGCTGTTAAGAACTGGCCATAAAACCTTATACAGCTTGTGCTTCAAACAATGGAACATAAGTGAACCAATGAAGCATAGGCTAGGTTCTCAAAAATAATAACATCACTTGGTGAGTGAGCTTTTTTTTATGAAAACACGATTAAAAATAACTTTTGATTCCTAAGTTTATCTGATATTGTGTTAACCCTGTCTGTTTGATTCTCAAAGCACACTAGCATACTTATTTATGCTTTTTCTATTAGGTAGATTAATTAACATAAATTAGGGTGTGTCATTTTTAATATTTTTAATATTTAAATCCGTAAATATTACTGTTAAATATTATTGTATCCATAAATATTAAATATTAATGAGAGAAAGTGAGAGAGTGCCATATGTTTCCTTGTATTTATGAGGTATTTATGCTTTACATTGTTCTGGCCACACAAAGGAGAGATAATGTTGAGAACAATCAACTGGAATTCTGGGTGATGAGCATTGTCATCATTCAGAGATGCTCATGAAATATTAAAAGTCACATGCAGAGTATCATAATAAAAACATTAAGAGAAAATAAAAACAAAACAAATAAAACATACAATTTGCCAATTACATATTGCAAAATAATAGCAGTTGTACACATAAATAAGGTAGCACTACACAACATTACACTACATTAACAGAACTCCTTAAAAGGTGCTTTGAAAATAAATATTTTCAATTCGACTTTAAAACTGTCCAGGGTCTCTGAGTATCTGGTGGGACCTGGCAGCGTGTTCACAACTTAGGTTGCTTTAAAGTCAGCACAAGAGTTTTACCATTAGTACAAGTGTAACGGGTGAGCTCAGGTACGTGAGCGCCCGTTGCAGAAAGTGACGTGGATAAGAGTACGATTAGTTCCAGGTGTTCATTTGAGTCTTTAGCTCGGCGAGCTTAATCGCTCTCTTGTCGCGTCAAAGATCCCTTGGTTCGAAACTCGCTGCGGGCAGAACCAACACCATCACACAATGGCATACTGAGAGCCACTGCAAAATAAAGGAACAAAAGTTATATGATCACATGGTGAGGTATGTTTTAAAATCCACAGTTTATGCATTTGTTTTGAAGTCTGAAATGTTTGTAATTGTAAAAGAAAGTGTGTGAAAATGTGAAGAGCTCATGCCCTAGATTGATATTTGCAGTCAACTGATTCAGAGTTCCTCATCTGTTTTGCCTTGCAAGCGCTTTTGACCACATGATGTCTTTCCCTCAGACTTCCAAGTCAACATCACCTTAGCCACTGTTCCTCGCGAAACCTCAGCAAGTTGAGACATCTTTGTCACTGAAGCTCCTGCCAAACGTGCCCCAACAATCACCCCTCTTCCAAACTGGGCCTGCCCAGCAGTTTTCTACATGACCCTAACCATGATGGGAAATTAATACTTGCCTGGCAGAGTTAGCGTTCATCAGGCATGAGGAACAATTCATATAAATTATGAAATTAGGCTAAATTATAGATATGGCTGTGAATGATACATGCCATGATAGCAAATCCATCGTTTGACATTTTTTATATTTTAATATAAATCTTAAATCGAAATCTTTAAGAACTCTCTCTAAATCTTCCCCTCCTCTCCATAAGAGTATACCCAGATACCCATAGATACCCGTAGATTTGAATTTCATTTATTTTGTTGTGGACAGTGAATTTATCGTTTTCAGTCAAGTGAACATTCCCAACCCTTGAGTGTGTCACACTGTATATACTGTTGCTTTTGTACTAGTATAAAGGACAACATATTAAAATCATTTCAATTTGATTCACACCCAGCTTCATGGACTGCACAGCTATTGAGAGATTTGTTTAAGTTTTAAACATTTTGGTAACAATAAGGCTCTAATTGTGTGCTTATTAGCTGCGATTAAATGATTAATCCATCATATATTAGGATCTAGTTATGCTCAATTAAGTACTTATTAGAATAATAAATTGTTAATAATACATAAATTAGTCATGAATAATGCTTATTGACCTCAATTAGTCAATTTTCAATTAGTAACAATAGGACTATACTAAGCCACCCTCTATTGATTTTATTGCTCCTTCTGATTACTCTATATCATTGGCATAATGCTTTGCTACTGTATATTCATCCAATCATTATGCTTTACATGACAGCTGTCACACAAGTTTTGATATTGTTACTTTTCTGAGCAATTGTATTGGTATAAAATAGAAATGTCCCAATTTTTTGAGCATGCAATATAGCTCATTACATGTATTTTCTATTTTATCCAGCCTTCTTTGCTCATCTTTATCATGGGTGTGAATAATTTTGGAGGGTACCATATATGTGGGAGTTGCTATATTAAGGTGCAAAATTTTAGATGGAGATTATGCTGATCATTGCAAATGAGTCGCTTCCTGCGATTTATCAATACTTGGTGTACTGGCGATTGCTTGGAATATTTAACATGAAGGTAAAGCAGGTGTTAACTTTTATTTTGGCTCAGCCATGGCTGTGATTATTGACAGAAGTAGGCATCGACATTAGCAGAGATGGAGAGTGCGAAAGGAGATAATTTTTCAAGTATCTCTATTTGACATACCAGAGGAGAGGAAAGTTAGAAGGAAACAGCTACCAAGTCATGCCATAATTTAGTTGCTCGATGTAATCAGAGAATCGCAAACAAACAGGAACCATGCCATCCCTGCTCAAACTTCTAGCCACCCTAGATCTCCTGGCATCTGGATCTTTTTTGCACACGGTGGCAGATACAGCAGGCATGTCACAGTCACTGTCCAGGGTGCTGAAATCAAGTATATGACAGGTGGGGCAATACATCCACTTCCCAAATGTAGTGGGTGTGATTGGTGGAACAGATGTGCAGATAACCCCCCCCCCTATGAGAATGAGCATGTGTTTCCTTGACAGATCACATAGCTAGAGATGTGACGTTTAGCCAGGAGCTTTCTTTCACTTCTCTCTCTCTCTCTCTCTCTCTATGTGTGTGCTGCTGCACTGCTGCCTGGCCCTGTGTGTCTGTGAGCCCCGTCACCACTCATGACCTCACGCTCTCTCTGGTAGTGCTGCAGTGTGAAAGTGAAAGTCTCCAGAGAGTCTGGCTGGCTAGCAAGGCTACACACACAGACAAGGAAAGGGTAGCTAGTCTCAAACCAATCGACAGCTAACGTTGGTGGAAATTGAAAGGCAGCTGAATTTTCGGTCTTCCTTTAGCAATGATTTAAAGAAAAGAAAGAGAGATAATCAGAGAGATGAGTGAGGTCTGGCAAAGGCATTCTAACATCAATATAACCTGCTTTGATTAATACTCAATGCATCCCAGCATCCTGTTAGCCCTTTTCACTGCTGTAGCACACTGCTTCGATGGAGATATACTTTGATCAACTACAATTCAAGTCTTTTTCAAATTGAACACCTACTAATTTTTATCCTATGGATTGCATAAAAATATCTGTCAATGGTTTATATGTAATTTCCCCAAGTTCTTTGAGTACTTCTATGTCCCTTATCTCAAAGTCCTCTAAAACATTCTGTACATTGGCTATATATTTAGGCATATTTATAACCTCTTCTCTAGTAAAGCTCTCAAGAAAGTAACTGTTTAGTGTGTTAGCAATATCCTTATTATTATAAACCAAAGTTCCTTCCTTATTCTTAATGCACTTAGCCATTATTAGATGATCATTAGTTTTCCTTTTTCTACTACAAAATTGAAAAACTTCTTAGGATTACTTTTTCATCTTGGGACATTTTAATTTAAAACCGCCTTTTAGCTGCTCTTATTTACTTTTTAGCCTTAGCCCACATATTACAATAATCTAACATTGTTTCTCTCTGAGTTTTCCTTTTTATATATTCTATACAGTTGCTTCTTTTGCCTCAAAATTTCCCGTAAAGATTTAGTCATCCACTGTGGAGACAGTTTTTTCATCCTATTTGTCCTTACTTTTGGGATGAATTTACACTGTACATCTACAATAACTCTTTTAAATGTAATCAATTTTTCATTCACAGTTCTGCAAGGTAGAATTTTGTTTTACCCAATCTATATGACTTAAATTCTGTCTAATTTTATTAAAGTCAGCTTGTTTGAAGTTTAAAATTCTAGAGAGAGGACGCTGTCTTAACTTGCCAAAACATATCAAAAGTAACTGCACTGGTTCTACTACCTCTGTGCTGCAAAAAATTTCAGGATTATTACACCAAACCAGATCCAGTATTGATTTCCCTCTCGTAGGCTGAGTAACAGATTGTAAAAAAAAAACAGTCATTAACCACATATAAAAACTCCTCTTCACATTTACCCTGACCTGACACTACTTCCCAATTGATAGAGGGGTAATTGAAGTCGACAATTATTTACATCTCTCCTTCTGCACAGGCTTGTTTCATGTTACCATAGACCATAGTATTTATGTTACTGTCTGAAGCTGGAGGTCTATAGCATACTTTTATATTAAGGTCCTTCTCATGATCACCGCTGCACCAAACCATGTTTCAGTAATCCCAATGATGTCATAACCTCTATTCAACATGGCAGCCTCCAGTTCCAAAAATGTATTTTTTATGCCTCTAACACAGGAACACAGGAACTTTAGAGCCTTATTCACACTTATGTTGTCCTTCCCCTCCACTGTGCCGAACCACCTTTATTCACATTATGGTCTAAAAAATCTTAATAATCTATTAATTATATCCTCACATTTATTATTATACTCCACCCTGGTATCTTCCATCTGGGCAGTCTGTACCTCTCTATCCTTAATACTACTACTAATTTGCCTCCCTGCCCCCCTAATCCCAAGTTTAAATATTCCTCCCGTACCCTAAGCAAATGCTGGCCCATTGCAGCTGTATCCCAATTGTGCAGTTCACCCCTGTTCCAAAAGGAGTCTCAGTGCCCCATAAACCTGTATGCCTCTTTCCTACACCAGGTTTGCAGCCACCTGTTCATTCTCCCTTTACTAGCATGTGGTACTGGCAGGATTCCATAGAAGACCACCGTGGAGGTTCTCCTCCTTAACTTAGATCAAATTCTATAAATTTGTCCTGCAGAAACTCAAACCTTACCCTTACCTATGTCATTGGCTCCAACATGGACCATGGAGGTCTCCGACCTGGGCACCAGGCAGGCAGCATGCCGATCAAGACGTGGCCACCAGGGTACCCTGGGGCTCATCAGTCCTGCCACTCACAGAGGACTGGGCCAGATTCTCTTCCTGCAAAGGCTGGAATCAGTTGGACACCACAAACTCTGGAGATGCTGCCCCTGCATGTGTGCGCCCCTTTTCTATGCTTACATCCTACCGTCACCCAACTCTCACTCCCTACCTGCTCTAGAGTCGGCGTGCATGCTAACTAAAGGGCTTACTAATATGTTCCTGGAACTGGAACAAATTCTGCAGGGCAGTCGAGACTAGCAAGTTAGGCTTTGAGATCAAGAATCTTGCTCTCAAGATGCTTCACAAGCTGACAACAGTCGCAGATGAAAGCCTCCTGGAAGTCTCCTTCCAGGAATGTAATCATTCTACAACACTGACACTGCGTTGCTGATGGCCACATTTTAACCCCTAAATATATTAATCTGACTCTCCCTGCAACTGTACAAATTACTGCTAAAAAGAGACACTAAGTCAATAAAAATACAACCAGGAGGTGGTTCTGAACAGTCAGGTGCAGAAATAGTTAAAAATGGCAACAAAACCCCTTCTCATAGCTAACTAACTAACTAACTTTAGGTTCATAACTTGTGAGCTAACAGCAGCCAACCGAAATGGCTATATCTCAATGCTTAAAGTTCAACGCTTAAAATTAAACAAACAAAGGTTTCAGTACAGCTGCAACAGAGATGATCCCAAAGCTGAATCTTCAGCCCATTCCCATGCCCCACATCCACAATCCACCAAAATGCTGCACAGGCAATACCACTGCATACTCACCCACATCCCCAGATTAATACCACAAGGCTGACTTGTTCAAGGTGCTGAAGCAGAGGTTCAGTCAGAGTGGCTTGAGAACTGTGGGGGTATTGTGTTGGCAACAGGGGAAGAGCAGGGTTGCTTGTTTTGTCCCCCCGGAAAGGGGGTTTCCATGTCGGAGGACGCAGAGTCTGTGTGTTTGTTACATTACATTACATTACATTACATTACATTACAGGCATTTAGCCGACGCTCTTATCCAGAGTGACTTACACTGTTTGACATTTCATACATACAATCAATTTATACAGCTGGGTAGTTTGAGTACCTTGCTCAAGGGTACAATGGCAGTGTCCCACCTGGGAATCGAACCTGCAACCTTAGAGTTATAAGCCCAGTTCCCTAACCATTATATTATATCCATCCATTCACTTGTTAAGAGTGACCGAATAGAGTGCTTCCTGTGTGTGTGGTAAGAGAGGAATCTGGACTTAAGAGGCAGTGTCCTGTTAAATGTGATTGTGTGTAAGTGGGCTGGAGCCGCTAAATGTCTGTTGGTGTTTGTGCGAAAGTGGGCTGGAAAGCCGCTGAGAATCCATGTTCGTTGTTTGTTCATGTGTTCCCGGGAAGGAGATTCCCACGTTGGAGGAGGCAGACTTTAATTTAGTCTGTTCATTTAGTTTGTTATTTTAGTTTGTTGTTTTCACACGAAAGCTTTGTGGCAAGTAGGGTGAAGACTTTGTGGGTTTTGTGTTTGTTTTATTTAGCCTGCTCTCCCACTGTTTCTCCCTTCCGTGTCTGAGAGAGAGACTGGAAATAAAGATCCAGGTCCGGAGACCGGCAAAATCCACTCCTTGTATCATCTGCTGCTCTGCTCACAGCCGGGGATTGTCACGTGGCGTGTGAGAAGAACTTTCTCCTATCTGGGGAGGTGGACGCTGCAGTGGCGTATCACTATCCAGAGTTGAACTGGAGGTCACTTGAGGTGCAGCTGAGTATGTTTGAATTGCAATACTAGTACATAACAACTACAGAAGCCACAACTATTCTCAGGGATCAGCTGCATGAGGTCCATGGTCTCTTAGACCATGTAGAAGTCCTTATCGGCATTATTATGGTTATTCCTGTATCATTTGCTGAAGCTAAGAGGAGTTTCAGTGCTTTGAGGAGGCTGATGACCTGGCTCAGAAGTAACATGGCGCGAAGTCGCTTGAACAGTGTAGCAGTCTGTCACTTTCACAGAGGCAGACTGGAGGAATTAGACAAAGAAAAGGTTTGTCTCTGCTAACGACTACAGGAAACATGTGTTTGGTTCATTCAATTAGATGGATGAAAAGCTTAATGATTTAAGTTGGAAGGAAGGGAGGAAACAAGGAAGGAACGGTAGATAAAAGAATGGTGTCTATCAAAGAGAAAAAGAAAATTAAGGAAGAAGAAAGAAGGCATTGATGATGGAAGGGTGGATAAAAGAAGACTGCTGTCTATGTTAAACAGAAAAGGAAAATGGACAAAAGAAAAGGATGGATCAAGGAAGGAAGCATAGATAGATTTATGAAGGAAAGAAAGATTTGATGGTGTTGGCTCTGGGTATATGCATGGTTTCAAAGTTTAGCAAATAGAGAATGTCTTAACAGAACAGACTCTGATAGGTTCTTTGTCATAATAGTTCTGTAATATGATTATTATTTGACATAATAGTCCTGCAATGCAGTGTTGTGTATGTCCTTTTACCAAGGGATAAATAGATGAGCATTGAACATTGTGATCAATTGGACATAATTCTTTCTATAGTGTTTGGTGATCTTCATCTGCATTGTGTTGTATAAATTAAATAAACTCACTTTTCCACCTTTTTTCCCAGTATTTGTAGTCGTAACTATTACCTACTTACATGCTACAAACTGAAGTTGTTTCAAGTAAATTAGCTAGTCTGCTAACCATCTGATGACTGCTAACTAACATTAGCACTGATTATGCATTGCCTTTGCTTGCTAGCTACCTTTCTGTATTCACTGGAAGACTAAAGGGAAGTTGGCTAAGTACAGGAAACAGCTATTGACCAGCTTAGCTATAACTATCTAAAATAGGAATGCTATAGAAATATATTTCCTGCTGTTAAATATTATGCCTTGCTAAGCCCTTTAGAGAACTGTACTTAATTTAAAGCCTTCAAACCCCAAAAACTATATAGATGGACAGTCATTAGCTAGATCGCTAATGTTAGCTAGAGCACTGAGTTATAGCAACCATATGCTGTAGCTGGGTACAGCTAATGTTAGCTAGCTAACTACGTTGGTTTAGCTAGCAAGACTCACTACCTAACCGTATCAAACTAATAGCAGTTATGGCTTGTACTAGCCAATACCAGTTGTGTTATGTAAGGTTGTTCAGGAGCAGCTAGCTTCTGCAATTCACCAACGTGTTACAAATGTAACAGAAATCCACCTTACATAGGTCCACCTTACTTATCTTTTGCAGAAATACAGTGAGGTAGCACAAATGAAGGCAGCTCAAGGGGTAGGCATATTAACTTAGAAATGGGTCTTGGATACTTAACATATGGAATCACAGATTTTGTTTCTTAAATCACAGTATGTTTTATTGGAATTTGAATCTGGGACAAAATAAAAATGGCTAACATTAGCAGTGTCAGGCAAATGCAATGCTTAGCTTTGCAAGGTTTGATCAAACAAAATTAAGCATATGTTTAGGAAACCCTAACTATTCATCTTTTGAAAATAATTCATGCATAATTTAGAAACATGTCCTCGGCCTATGTATATCCACTGTTTGAGAGAAAGCATTTACAATGTCAATGTTATTACACCTGAATTTGACCTAGTTAGCAAAAGTGTGTCCTGACTCATGCACATCATGCCTTTACCAATTGGTCCAGATCTGTCAGCCGGAGTTGGCTCATATCCGGCAGTGATCTGCGGCTGACCACAAGCACAACTGGTGGAGTGTGCTCAATGTCTGCTGAAGGAGCATGGAACCCTGTGAAGCAGGCGCCTTGCATAGTGCCACCGAAACTGGCAAACCCTGCTGATCACATGTATCCCGTCTTGTGACCCACAAACAACCTGTTGATTTTTTCCCAAAAACAGAGGCCACAGTGTGCAAGCCTCACAGACCATCCCCTTCAGGCCTCACTGCCCCTTTGTCCATAATCATTTACATAAGCACTTATTTTAGATAACTGCCCTAATCTTGTCCAGTATGCACTGGGGGACTGTCTGGAGGGCTGCTTCTATGAGCCACAATGATGGGCTGTCAGTCCTCTGATTGTCTGGCGCACACTGGGATCTGACACCCTTTGATCATTTGACTGCACAAACTCCACGACTAAATCCGCTGCTTTGTTGTCAGAGTTGTCCTCACTGAAATATACAGTATGCAGGCACTTCAAAGGGCCTGTCCTTCTTTTGTGAAATTTGATCTTGTTATGCTGAACAGATGTGGTCTGTAAGTCAGACCTTTGTGAATATATATACTTTTTTATACATTTATTTCAGATTTTTCCCCTGTTTTTCTCCCAATTTGGTGGCCAATTGCACCCTCTATTTCTTCAATTCATCCTCCCCAACGAGCCTGCCACCTGTCACTACAGGACAAGCCTCCTCCGAGACAGAACTCGCCCACCTGTCTTTACAGGGACTCCCTACGCGCTTCTTGGCGAGCTGATGCTGGCTCTATGGGCTATAGTAAGTCGGTCAAGTCACCATAGCCGACCATAATTTAGCAATGGATGCTAGCTGCCATTTGAATGCTATTGTGAGACAACCCATGTGATGCAACCTGGTCACATTTTGGCAGCCGGACACATTTTGGCTTAACAGAACCCACAGATCTTAAAGAATTATCAAAGACCATTTTCTATATAGTTATAATGCCCTGTTTGACTCGCATTTGTTAAAAGATGTTAAAATAAAGATGGGACTGCTAAAAATGTTTTTCTTATGGGGGGTCCCTTGTGGCTTATGGGTTTTGGATTTCCCCAGAGCCCCCTCATTTGGACCACTGCTTCTTACTACTTTCAAAATTTAATTTAGTAGCAGTTAAATAACAATCTGAAACATATCAATTTTATGTTGGGTCTAATGTGTTGATTAGTTATTTTTGTCTTAATGTAAAACTGTTTTAAGTGCTTTTAAGATTAGCACTTACAAAACGTAAGTAAAGTAATACTGTACAAAGACACGCAAAAATGTTTACTTTATTGTTAGCAAGATCTATTTTGTTAGTAGATGTTATTTACAGGGTTCATTAAACAGTCATTGTGGTTTCATAATTAACTAGTCATTGTGACAGAGTGAGAGCGAGAGAGGAAGCAAGACCAACAACCATATCAGCCACATAGTCAGCTGACACTTTACAGTGACCACAGACTGACCTGGTGTGAGGAAACAAAGCCCGTCACAGAACAAATGCTACCAATCATAAGCCAGTGAGATGCTTCCATTGAGCAATGTTCACTCTGTAGCAGAAACCAACGTAAATTTAATTACAGAGGGCCTCAACCTCAGCCAAACATTTTTGAGGGTCATTGGGTTATGAGAATCTACAGTACATGAGAGGGGATTATAGAGGAGGGATCAACAGGCCTGTTACAATGACCCCACGATGCTTTGTGCCAAACTTCTTCAACAATGCAGCACCATTTCAGTGCTATTACCATTCATTGGCTTATCATATTATTCTAGTGTAGCAATCAAAGTTTTCACTGGTAGTGAAGGCTCTGAAAACAGATCCCTACTTATCTTGCCATTTTATCTGACCAGCATCCTTTGAAAATGCATTTTTACACAGCTACAATGTTTATTTATTGATGTATTTAATGTTTATTTGAGTAGGGACAGATACAAAAAACATAGACACATTGCATTAACAACACGCTGATGCCCTGTATTAAAACATTTGTAGCTTGCGCTAATTTTCAATATTCGTCCTTAGTTGGGCTTTTAATAGTGAATAAGCCTACACATAGATGTTGGACAAGACAATACAAATACAATAAATAAAATCATTTTAGGACAGGACAGCATTGAAAAAGAATAACAGTACTAACAGTATTAAAAGTATACATGACCTACACATGCATGCATGTCTGTGTGTCTTTTAGCAACTGTTTGATTTTGATTTTAAAATGAGCAAAGTCATGCTCATCCTTAGTCTCTCTATGTAGAGAATTCCACACATTAGTCCCTTTGATGCTAAAAGCAGCCTGGCCAAATGCGGTTCTGCAGTTTGGGACAATGCAGTTTCCCTCTACTGCCTTCCTAGTGGACCGGCCAACACCTTGCCAGGATGTGACTAGGTCACAGAGTGAGGAGGGAGCCATTTGAAAAAAAGCTTAGCATTGGCAACCTTAACAAAGTTATCAAAGCTTAGAATGTTATGTTTCTTTAAAATATGGCAGTGGTGAAATCTTAATTGTTTTCTGTCCAGTATTTTTAGAGCACGGTTGTAGAGCCTTTCCATTGATTTTGTTACTGGAAGGTTTGCCTGAGACCAAGTAGTTAAGCAATAATTCATGCGTGAAAAGATAATTGAATGCATGAATAATTTCAAAAGGCAAGAAATTGAAGCAGTTGAAGATTAGTTTCAAAGCTTTCTAAGGGACAAGCTTCTGCTTTAAAGCTTATGTTTAATCCCACTCATTCCTAACCCATGCCCTAATCTTATGTTAATGCCTGTTATGTAATTATGTGTATTGTGGTGGTAGTAGGGGAATGGTAGTGAAGGGTCATTACCTATAAAGAAAAATTAGCAGTGAAAATGTAAATGTTTTGGTACAAAAATATTGCTTTGGTACATGAGCGAGCAGAATTCAATAGATGTAGCTGCTGTTCCATTGATTCTGAGAGTGGATGGAATGTTCCTTTTGCGTCAGTGAAAATTTGTGGAATCCAAGCATAGATTATCAGACGTCAGTTGGCTCTAAGTTAAAATGTTCATTGTTTTATATATATATATTTTTTTTTTTTTCTTCCAGCAAATTCTTTCAATTCTCCCCCACAAACTTGCTGCCTGTCACTATGGGCAATAATCCACCTCCTCCAAGATAGAACTTGCCCAGCTACTTTCTAGAGATACCCTTCGCGCTTCTTGGCGAGCTCGTGCCAGCTCACCCTCCCCTGGGGGAGACAGCCAGGTCTGGCGCAGTCAGGTTTCGAACCGCGGCTGCGGTAAGCAACTTGCATTCCCAAGCGAATGCTTAGACCGTTACACTACTCGAGGCCCTCTAGGATTTTATATATATTTTGATACTCTTTCATGTGTGTCCTACTGTGCACAATTGAGTCTAAAATAGTTACCACCCTGAAAATGAGTTATGACATTTCTAGCCACACTGCCAATCTGAATACAGCTATTTAAACTGATATGAGAAAATAATCTACATTTTATGTTTTCAAACATTAGTCACAGTAGGAACTATATACTGCTAAAATATAGAATGCAGCTGCATGAAAAAGATCCAGTCATTTCCTCTCTATTTGCCTTGGGCTTCAGCGCATAAATTGTTTTTGTGGTGTTTAGCAAACCACCAAATATATGGTTTACCAAATAAAACTGTTTTCTTTTACTCTATCACTTATAGTATTTAATTTGTGGCAAACAGAGAATCCATTTATAATATATACAGTATATACAGTGCCGTGAAAAAGTATTTGCCCCCCTCCTGATTTCCTCTATTTTTGCATATTTGTCAAACTGAATGGTTTCAGATCTTCATACAAAATGTAATATAAGACAAGGAGAACCCGAGTAAACACAAAATACAGTTTTTAAATGATTATTTCATTTATTGAAGGAAAAAAGTTATCCAACACCCATATCACCCATGTGAAAAAGTAATTGCCCCCCTGAACTTAATAACTGGTTGTGCCACCCTTGGCGGCAACAACTGCAATCAAACGTTTGCGATAACTGGCAATGAGTCTTTTACATCACTGTGGAGGAATTTTGGCCCACTCTTCTTTGCAGAATTGTTTTAATTCAGCCACATTGGAGGGTTTTCGAGCATGAACTGCCTGTTTAAGGTCATGCCACAGCATCTCAATCGGATTTAAGTCCGGGCTTTGACTAGGCCACTCCAAAACCTTCATTTCGTTTTTCTTGAGCCATTCAGAGGTGGACTTGCTGGTGTGTTTCGGATCATTGTCCTGCTGCGTAACCCAAGTGTGCTTGAGCTTGAGGTCACGAACTGATGACCGGACATTCTCCTTCAGGATTCATGGTTCCATCAATTACGGCAAGTCGTCTGGGTCCTGAAGCAGCAAAGCAGCCCCAGACCATCACACTACCACCTCCATGTTTGACTGTTGGTATGATGTTTTTATTATAGAATGCTGTGTTAGTTTTACGCCAGATGTAACGGGACCCACACCTTCCAAAAAGTTCCACTTTTGACTTGTCAGTCCACAGAATATTTTCCCAAAGGTTTTGGGGGTCATCAAGATGTTTTATTGGCAAATGTGAGACGAGCCTTTGTGTTCTTTTTGGTCAGCAGTGGTTTTCGCCTTGGAACTCTCCCATGGATGCCATTTTTGCCCAGTCTCTTTCTTATTGTGGAATCATGAACACTGACATTAACTGAGGCAAGTGAGGCCTGCAGTTCTTTAGATGTTCGTCTGGGGTCTTTTGTGACCTCCTGGATGAGTCGTCGATGTGCTCTTGGAGTAATTTTGGTAGGCCGGCCACTCTAAGGAAGGTTCACCACTGTTCCAAGTTTTCTCCATTTGTAGATAATGGCTCTCACCGTGGTTCGCTGGAGTCCCAAAGCCTTAGAAATGGCTTTGTAACCCTTTCCAGACTGATAGATGTCAATGACTTTGTTTCTCATCTGTTCTTGAATTTCTTTAGATCGCGGCATCATGTGCTGCTTTTTGAGATCTTTTAGCCTACTTCACTTTGTCAGACAGGTTCTATTTTCGTGATTTCTAGATTCAACAGGTCTGGCAGTAATCAAGCCTGGGTGCGGCTTGTGAAATTGAACTCAGCTTTTTAAAAAATGTGGTTAATCGGTTGATTTATTAAGGGGGGGCAATTACTTTTTCACATAGGGCCAGGTAGGGTTGGATAGCTTTTTTCCCTTAATAAATGAAATCATCATTTAAAAACTGCATTTTGTATTCACTCAGGTTATCTTTGTCTAATATTAAAATTTGTTTGAGGATCTGAAACAGTGACAAATATGCACAAAAAAAAGAAATCAGGAAGGGGGCAAATACTTTTTCACAGCACTGTATGCCATTTAGCAGACGCTTTTATCCAAAGTGACTTACAGTAGTGAATGCTTACATACAATGACTTACATTTGTGATGAAGGTTGCCAGGGCCAAGGTTACCCTGATCTGAGATGATAGTGTGAAATTACACAAGAATTACAATATGAGTGGGTGAAGTAACTCTGAGACAGAAGCTATTTTGTTTGCCAGTAAAAGTTGCATACATTAAACCAATGGAATCTGTGGGATTACAGCAGTCTTTAATTGACAGGGAAATGAATTGAAACCGGGGCCATTCCAGATTTTTTATTTTTATTTCAAAAATTCTCTCTCTGTAGTGTTTGATGTTACTCTCTACTCTCAAACTGTGGATTTGTATTAATCTCCTCTCAATATTTTGATATACACGGAAACAATCTTCTTTCAAAATATCTTTTATGTGCGCATTAATAACCAAGCAACAAGCGAGAAATCCCCATCACACAAGGCTTTGCGATGAAGGCGGTGGAAATCTACGTAAAGGTTCAATGATGATCTTGTGATTGGGGAGGCCATGGAAGGTGTTTGGCTTCATCCTGGTGTTCATGAAACCACTCTTTTAGCAGTGTGTATGGGGGTGTTATGGTCTTGGAATATGGGAACATCTTGAGGAAACAATGTCTGCAACATAGGGTGGACCTGGTTGCTTAAAATGGCTTTGTATTTCTTCACCGTAATTGGGCACTGGGCCTCACTACAATAATAATATACGCCATTTAGCAGATGCTTTTATCCAAAGCGACTTACAGTAGTGAATGCATACATTTTTCAGTATATGTGGTCCCAGTGGGGTAACCTACAGGCTACACACAGGATCCAGGTTCATAACACCCCCCTCCCCACACAAAAAGGCCAGGAAAAATAAGAAATGAATCACTCCAGGAATAAACAACATTTTCCCTTGTATTTATTTGGCAATCCAAAATCAACAAATTGCAAAGGGTAACGTAAATTCAGCACAAAACATTCCACGTGGTTTGGACTACTCTTGCCTTGATCCTTCTGCCCAAACCCACCACCCTGCACTAAATCCCAAACCTGCCCAAAGTGAACTGGCAGTCCAATCAGACATTCTTAAGGGCCTCTTCTCTTAGAAGGGCTGAAGTGTGCTAAATATTCAACAAGTGCAGGATGTTGTATAGAGAGAGCAAAGCAGAATTCATTATGGGGGGAAAATGTACACGACAATACTGCTGTGCTTTCTAAAATGTGTCTTAAGGTGATGACACAGGTAATTAAATATAACTGTTCAGAGTAAAAACTGAATGCAAGCCCTATATTTTCAGAGAGAAAACTTTGTTCCTCAATGAAAATGAAGACGAACATAAATATCTGAAAGTAAGGCATTTTAACAAATTAACTACTTCCTGTAGGAACTGTACAAATTCTGAACATTCCTCTGCACACAAACAACCCACCACCCCCTTCTAAAAACCAATACCAAGCTCTCCAAGGACAATTAGCTTTGAGGACTTCCTTTTAGTATCATGGTAGAAAACACAGTATGATTGAGTGAGATAGCAGCGCACGGCTGGTTCAAAAGCATCTTCTGAGGCAAGCCCACACACAGTGACATAGCTACTCGATTGCGGCTGATTGGCTGAGTAACTCTAACCAGGCTGTGCAGATGGTGTGAGGTGCGGGGGCTCCTAGCGCATGCGCATATGCAGGCTGTGTTTGGGTCCATCCACACGCTCCAGTTTCTCAAAGTGCTTCCTTGCATTGCGGATGTTGATGAGTGTGGCAGCGGAGGCTGGAGAGAAAGAGCAGGGTAAAGGGAGCGGATATCATTGTTTGCTCAGCAGCACATCTTTAAAATAAATTCATTTGACATTTTAAGCATTCAGCAGATGCTCTTAGGAAGTTTTAAACAAGTATACATATACAAAAAGCAGTAATAAACATGTAGGCAGTGGTGATGACAATTGCTACAGAATTCAGTGGTAGTGGAGTCTGAAAAGGTGGGTCTTGAGTCTCTTGCGGAAGATCGCAAGTGATTCCGTGGTCCTGACCGGGTGCGGAACATCATTCCACCACCGAGGGGTCAGGACAGAGAAGAGGCGCCCGGAGGGATGGGACAGTCAGTTTGCCAGAGGAGGCGGAGGGGAGGGGTCTAGGTTGTAGGCAGGGCCGTGCACAGACATTTTGGGGGGCAGGGGCTCAAGCAACAAAAAAAGGGCACTCACCCCACCGAAATGCACTATTCCCACCCCGATGTTGCCACACCGCCGCCATCCATAATCACACACTATGTGTGATCATAACATGGGACCTGTTTTACCTTTCATTATAAGTAATGATAAGATTCTATACAGAAAACACACGGCCTGGGGGACCAGAAGGAACGTGCCAAGGGCTACTCACGTATGGAGGGGTCCGACATGATCACCATGACGTATGTGTTAGAGGTGAAGACATCGATGAACGCTGCAAAGTTGGAGTTCCGCACCTCCATGCTCTGGAAGGAGGCCGCCAGTTTGCTGCGAGTCAGACAGATTCAATTCACACAATATAAAAATAACCTTTGACATACTAAACTGCACCAGATACTTTTCTATTTCTTTTGATCTTGCTGATGCCTCTTCCATAAAATGACTTTAATTCATCCTTTACAACAGCAATTTCCCAACAGAATTTTTAATGCAACTTGTCGAGTATTGAAACCAGATCATGCCAGTAGCGATTATGGTCAACAGGCCCACAGGGTGCCTAATAATTGGCTGTAGTGTTGATCAGGGAGGGAATGATTCAGTTGGTGGGGCGAATGTCCCTGACCGTGCACCAGCATGTCTCATCTTTGATGTTTGGGGGTACTCACCTACAGCTCAGCTTGAACTGCTTGATGATGTTGCTGATCTTCTCAAAACGGTGGGCGTCACGCTGCTCTTTACATTGATAGTGGGAGATCACCTAAATAGAATGGAAACCTTTATTGTAGTCTTAAATCATAGATTGTATAAATCAAGGACCATGTCCTTATTTATAACTGACATAGCAGAGAAGATGCATTATTTTTTTTAGCAGTTTTTCCTGGCAAGAGGCACTTTATGTCTGTGGCCAGATGGTAACCTCTGATAAGAATACATATAATATATAATATATGCAATTTAGCACATTCTTTTTAACCAAAGCAACTTAGTGAATGCATAATTTTTCAGTATATGTGGTCCCACTGGGAATTGAACCCACAACCCACAAGTGTTCTCAGTGCCATGCTCTACCTACTGAGCCCAAAAAAAAGTGTATATGTGCGTGTACCTCAATCCCATTGACAACCTGTGGAAAGATTTGAAAATTGCTGTTCCTCAACGGTCCCCATCCTACCTGATGGAGCTCAAACAATTTTGTAAAGAAGAATGGGCAAAAATGGGCAGTATCCAGATGTACAAAGCTGGTAGAGACTTACTCAAATAGACTCACAGCTGTAATTGCAGCTAAAGGTGCTTCTACCAAGTATTAAGTAAAGGGGGTGAATACTTATGGAATCAATTATTGTCCATTTTTTATTTGTAATTAATTAAGAAAAAGCTTTAGAGTTGTTTTTTTAATTTGACATTAGAAAGTTTGTGTCGATTAGTGGCAAGAAATCTCAATTAAATCCATTTTTATTCCATGAAGTAAGAAAATTCTATGTGAATAATGCCAATGTAATGTAATAAGCTCCATATTTCCCCAAAGAGCTCACATTCATCCCTGGGGTTTTTCCCTTGCAATACAATTTCTAACTAACAAATTAACTTTGAGTAAGATATAATTCACTCTGCAAACCAAACTATTGAAATAAAATATCAACTTTCATCAATATATTTCACAGAAACTAAACGAGCACTATTCCAAAGCAGTGCTTCCCATATTTTCCTACATTTGTTCAAGTAACTTTGCCCTGTGTTTCTTCTTAATCCCAAGATGTTCACCAATCTTATAAAACAGTATAGAAAATGACTTGTAGTATTAGAGGAGCACAATGTAGTGAACACGGTCATCACCACAAAAGGTGTGGTCTCAGGGAGGCGGATTGGCTTGCTTACCCCGTAGTGATGGGCGACGAGTTTGTGGGGGAGGGCAAATCTAAATAAATAGAGGGTATAATTGGCTACTAAAAACGGGAAACAAATGAAACGGAGAAAAAAATTCCAAAAGAAAAAAAGAAAAGCAACCCTGTTGCCATAAATAATTAATGCTGAACCTAATCTGAGGGGAAATTAACATTGTCAGATATCCAGTTCTAGATCAGTGGTTACAGTGCTGTTTGGCTAGTAGCATCATGGCTAGTTTGAATGAAATATTAGCTGTGTACACTGCGCAGTAGTTTCATTAATGTGGCTTGAGGATGGTATGGAAGGTACAGATGTCTATGGAAGAGCTGCAGGGCGTTTCCCCCACACAGAGGTGGACAGCTCTGCAGGTTTCCCTCAATGGAAAATATCCATTGTGAAGCAGTGTGAGACAACCTGCTTGTAAATGGTGCTAAACAACATAAAGGCTGATTGCTTCTCTCCCTGACACACTGACCGAGTGGATCCCCAATCTCTTTCCATGACCCACAGTGACTCTGGCTCACTCCTCCAGATCTCACCAGGAAGGTGGCCCTCTCGAACAGCAGAACTTCGTCAGCCTCGATGATCTGTGCAAAGTTGCGCAGGTTAGTCTCCAGCTGCTGCACGTTGGGAATCAGCTGGTACACGATGCTGGACCACGCCTGTGTGAATTAAAGAGTCAAAAGTGTTTACACATATTCAATACTCGAGGGGGGTTAACCAAGCACACCCACACATTCCCAAACAGAATGTGCAGTACCTCACCTTGTACAGAGTCTCATCCCAGATGGAGGTCCTGAAGCAGGTGCAGGCCAGAGGGCGAGACAATCTTTTCAGGTCCTCCTCGCGCTCCTTAAAGATCTTTAATATTCAAGAGCAATGAGGTAAAGGTAAAGACAAACACCACAGCTGAATTATGTTTGTGGTTACGGTTTATGGTTTATGATTTATGGTAAGTACTGGCTGCTGCATTTCATTGTTGAGTGATGTGTTTGTATGTATGATTTGTGAGCGGCTAGGTTTTGGTGTTTTGTAACAGAAGCTGTGTGGTGTGTGTGTGAGTGAGGAAGTGTGTATGTACAAAGGTGCTGACAAACTGGCAACACATTCTTTAACCTTTTAACCTCCTAAAACCTTTTTTATGCTTGTAGGAGAAGAGGGAGTGTGAAAACTGTATAACTATTTTACCGGCCCACTGCGAGCATGAAAATGAAAGACAGTAACAGTCCAAGAGAGGAGGTGGTCAGGAAGCCATTGTTCCTAACTACTATAGGTGTAAATCCTAGTCAACTGCTTTGTGTAGAGACAAACATGACTCCTAAAAAAAGGGCTTAAAAATTACAGATGATTTATGATGGACTAACTAGCTAGCTGTCTAGGATGGGCTACATGAAATGAGCACAGTTAATATGTTTTGGGGCCTCACCAGGTCCCTCTGGTCCTCCTGAACCAGATCCATCTTGTGCACCAGACAGAAGACCTTGGCATCAGGGGAATTCTGCAGGATAGCCTCCAAGCAGGACTGGTAGTAGTGCATGTCCTTCTCCAGCTCACGGCTCTCCACATCAAACACGTAGATCAACACCTCCACATTGCGGAAGATGTTGTCCCGCTGACTAGTGAAGTAGTTCTCCATGAAGGTGTCCTGCCTTTTTGGGGAGGGGGCAGACCAATCAAACTGTATATTAAACAGCAGTGTAGTGTAGAGGTTATAACACTTGAAACCAACAGCCTTCAGGGTCACAACTCTTTTTGCTGTAGTTGCTGTACCTTTGAGCAAGGTACCATACCTCAATTGCTCAGGGAGTACCTCATCTGCATAAACAATTAACATAACGTGAGAAACCACTGGATGTAAAACTGCAAAACCTCTAACCTTGCTCTGGATATGGGTGTCCCCTGATCTCTGTCCATCTAGCTAAATTGTCTTCACCACTGTCTACTTGTTCAACACTATACTCTTTATTTAAAACAAAAAACAAAAATTGTACATTTTGTAAACATTGTAAAATACCTTTTCCTTCCCGGTGTTACAGGTATGGTACGCAGATGCCTGCAATGATGTCTATTGCTGTATTCCTGCACTGATCTTGTGCGCTAACTGTGATTGTTCCTACCATGTATTGATGCACATCTTGTAAGTCGCTCTGGATAAGAGCGTCTGCTAAATGCTTAAAATGTAAATGTAATGTAAATGTGTCTGCCAAGCTAACATACAATGTAATAATATAATATTGTAAGTGCAGCTGCATGCTTGGGGACATATATCAAACTCACCTGCAAACAGCAGTTACTTGAACTGTGCGCTGTTCCATGGTACTGCCATCCCATAATACATTTGTATTTTAAAGGAATACTTTTACTTTATTTTATTCAAATAGCCTATAGTGGATTCTGATCAGTTTGCCCCTAAACAATACTTACATTTTCATTCGTAACACAAAATTCTGACATAAATACATACAGGTAACTGCCAACATGAAATGTTATTAGGGCGTTAGGCCACCACGAGCCGCCAGAACAGCTTCAATACGCCTTGGCATAGATTCTACAAGTGTTTGTAACTCTATTGGAGGGATGCAACACCATTTTTCCACAACAAATTACATCATTTGGTATTTTGTTGATGGTGGTGGAAAATGCAAGTGTTCAATTGGGTAGAGATCTGGTGACTAAGATGGCCATGGCATATGTTTTTTCATAGTTTTCATGTTCACCAAACCATTCAGTGACCACTCATGGCCTGTGGATGGGGGCATTGTGATCCTGGAAGAGACCACTCCCATCAGGATAGAAATGCTTAACCATAGGATGGTTCCTCTCAAGGTTTCTCCATATCAAGAGTTTTTCCTTGCCACTGTCCCCTTAGGCTTGCTTTTGGGGGGTCTAGGCCTAGGTTCCCTCCTGTTAAGTGTTTTGTGACAATGCATTTGTGTAAAGCGCTATACAAATAAATTTGATTTGATTTGACAAATTGGTGTATGTACAAACAAATGTTTAAATACACAGAAGGCTTCCACTCCGAATAACTGAACATTATTCTTCTCCAGATTAGCTGGGTGCTTCATCCTGCTAAGAAAACTGTGATCCAGTCTATGGATACAACCCACAGTCTGGACTGTGGCTTGTCGCGCCACAGGGCAGAACATAATTAACTGTAGTGTCACCCAGGGAGGGAAGAGTTTCAGTCAGTAAGATTTTTAGGATCATCTCATTGTCCAAACATGACAGGGATATTCCTGGCTCATGGGCATTTTGTCCCCACCTTGGCATAAGAAAGGGTCTGAATACTAATGCAATCGAGACCTCTCCGTTTTTTGTTTTTTTAAGACATTTTATTGCTTTGAGGGTGCAGATCAGGCTCATATTTTTTTAAATTGTCATAATTTCCAGCTCTGAGGCAACAAAACTGCAAGGTGCTGAATACGTTTGCAAGACACTGTATACCAACAGCAATATAAATACAGAACATTTCCTATCATTCAAAACATTAAGCAAAGCTTTGGAATATGAGATACAAAACACAATTATACTGTACACTATTATGTTATGTCAATTATGCACATTACAGTTAAGTGGTAGGTTTCCTAAATGCCAAAATTCAGTGAAGGTGCTGAACTACAGCATTAAAGTATTTTTCTTGTACACTCAGGGTACCCTGAGAAAACTACATCATAAAATAATGATCAAATCTCCTCTTGTTACTCTTCCCTGCTCTCACCACTCAGTAAGTGCCAAGTACAAGCAGCACATGAGCGTATGTATTGAGCAATGTGTCAGCTGAGCCTCATATGGTTTTGGCAAGGACAAGATCACCATTTGGTCACAATAAAAAAATAATAGACAAAGCCCATTCAGGAATGTTGGCTGAGAGTGAGGAGTGAAATTGACCAGTTACACAAGAACAATGTAGTTACTCAACAGGGTGGCAATAATTAAGGCAGGTACAGAGGTGAGGTAACACAGTGTGACAGCCTTACCCTCCACAATCCCACAGGTTAAGAACCAGGTTGCCCAGGAAACGAACATGGGAGTGCTCCACATCAACTGAGACAGAGAAAGAGAGACAGACATGGTTAAACTGTGGCTTTATCTTAATTCTGCATTTTAACAATTGGCTCCATCTCCTGCCCCTGGGGATGAGGGAGAATGCTTGTGAAAAGCAATGTTGACTCCTGCTGCATCATAGGCATATCCTACAGCATCTCATTGGGAATTCTGGCATTCCACGAAACCCCTGGGAAGATCAACAACCTACCTTCGCTAGGTTTTTTTAAATTGTCATAATTTCAAGCTCTGAGGTAACAAAACTGTGCAAGGTGCTGAATACTTTTGCAAGACACTGTATACCAACAGCAATATATACAGAACATTTCCTATCATTCAAAATTTGAAGCAAAGCTTTGGAATATGAGATACAAAACACAATTATACTGTACACTATTCTGTTATGTCAATTATGCACATTACAGTTAAGTAGTAGGTTTCCTAAATGCCAAAATTCAGTGAAGGTGTCCTAACAGGATTCACCAGTTTAGGTTCTCAAAGTTCCTGGAATGCAACACCACCAGGTTCTACATAGGTGGTCTCTACATTAGATTAAAGCTTAACTTCAAACAGGTGCAACTGTCCTGGGAAATCAAACCAAAACTTCTTCTACATGTCACTGGCGAAATAATAATAATAATAATATTATTTTTATTATTTATTTATTTATTTTTTTAAACAAGAGTTCGGCATTTCTCAGTGACATTCTTGCCATCTCAATACATCCGTAAGCATCTCTGACAGGCATGTGAACTCGGTGGGTAACACAAGGACTCACGTCAACATCCGCCCAGCAATAAAATGGTGCTTACTTGTGGCACCAAGGCGGCGGGTGTCCCGGGCTATATAGTTGGCAAAGATGATTGACCTCATGCTGGTCTTCCCTGACCCGCTCTTGCCCATCAGCAACACCTACACCACCAACAAAACACAAACAGTGATGGCCCAAAAGTGCTGAATCAGGCTGGTCCAGTCAACAGGTGGATGAACCAAGCAGCTTATATTTAAGCATATTTCCATATCTCACCCAAGATGTCAGGTGTACAAAAACATCACTTGGGAGCATGGAATACGCATATTTTTGTTATTTCAACTCATTAATAGTTTCCTATTTGATAGAGAGTTAGTGCACATTCCCGTCAATTGATTATCTTTCCCCAGGTCCCCACTTTTCCTTAGACGAAGGGCACTTTACCACAAGAAAACAAAAGTATTTGTAATAGGATTAGTAATTTATCACAGAGATTATATCTTGGTTTCTAAAATTACAATCATAATTCCTAAGGACAAATTTATTGAGCACTGTGGTATGCCTTCCCCTACATATTGAATCGCAAATTCAGTGTGACAGGGCTGCTCACCCACCTTTTTCTTCATGGCTGTGCTCGACATTGCCCCTGGTGGCCTGTCCGCTACAGAACCTTCCTTTTCTGATATCCCAAAATACTTGTCGCCTCTTCCTCTGTAGCCGGTTCTCTGCTTGTCGATTTCCCTCTTTGCTTTAGATGTCAAAGCACAAGCGACATTAGAACAACATGTCATTGGGAGGCGTTGTATCAATGCTAAAATCCGTTTTTTATTGGGAAAGAACAACACTGCACTAATATAGTGAATATGCAGTTACAGGACTACAATGGTTCCTTGAAGATTTGTTTTGTTATGTATACTTAATACATAGCGATGTTTGAAAGGTAATAAGGTATATAACAGCATGTTCCTTGTACACAAGTAAAAGATTATAGCAGAAAGTATATTTTGCAAATAACAGGTAGTAATATTTGTAGTAATGACCCCACCATATACAGAAAGGTAGCCTCCTCACAACAGAAACATTATTAATATTATTGGGGATTTAATTGTATTAATCTGCTATTATACTGGGCTGGGACATTTCAATCGAGGTGGATTCCATTTTAACCAAATGAAGCGTTAACTTGTAATGGGACATGTATCGAATTTGTTCGCCATTATTGACTGGATAACGTTATTTACTTGTTAACGACATACTGTGGGTAAACCTATATTTGTTTTGCCAGCGAACACAATGTGAAGTTAATGTTAAACCATTCAAATAAGACTTCCAATCAAATGGCTATCTAGACAGCTAACTTTTAAATTGCTAGACAGATAGCAAAATCAGTCTACGTAATAGGAAGTCATATGATTGACTTCGCTAGCATAGCACTGAAAAGTTAGTAAAGTAACGCAGTTGCACGCTAGCCAATAGAGTATTGCCATAATTTAATTTGTCTGCGAGCTAACTAGCTATATAAGAAAAGAAAAGCAATGGCCATACTCCCTGGCTGAATGTATGAGATGTAACAGTAACTTACATATATTTAGGACTAACGAAATATTTAAACTCACAAACTTGTAATATAGGCAAAAGCTAACTAACCGAGCAATTAACTGCATAACACCAATGTAACTGCATAATACACAATCTAGAGACACTGTAACGTTAGCTAGCCATTTCTTGAACTGATCTTAATGGCTAGAGTTTTGCATGTATTTAGTTAAGTTAGCCAAGACAGCAGTAAGACATTTTTAAGCAGCAAAAAACATTTTGTTTACTTCGGTTATATCCGTATGTGTCCCATCGCCAGCCTTGTTTACGTCCTCAGGTACGTGCCGCCAGGCCCAAAACAGGAATCTCAACACTCATCTTTCACGTGACGAGCTAGCGGCCAATTTCATCACATGACAAAAAAGAAACGTCTCGCGGTGTTTCCCTTCCTATACTTGAGATATGTAAATCGACACCAAAGATAGTGGATGAATTACAAGATGGAAATGTTAGTTTTCAAGTCAATGCGGAACGTACTGGTTGAAACCGAAGAGTCCTGATATATTTGAATCTTGCATGAATATGCAAGCAGCACGCGGGTGTTGAGTAAAGCAATGATCTTGAGAGCAAGTTCGAAAGCTAACTAGCCAGTCTGTTTATCTGAAGTATAAGAAAGCTATTCAATCCGGCAGGGTAAATTTTAGAACAAATGTCAAACATACTTCATAAATATGTGTGAGGTAGTTGAACTTTTCTACTTTTTGAATAGATTTTTGTCTTTTTATTAATTGCTTGTGTTTTGTTTTATTTTGCTATATAAAGTGGATGTACTTTTTCTAATGTGTTTGTGCATGTATTTTGTGTTATTTGTTTATACTTCTTGATACATACTTCTCTGTGGTTTATTGGGGACAGGTGTTGGATATTAGCCTTTTGCTATAAACACTTTATGCACTGATTCCTTGTTTTTAAACATTTTTTCCTATGTTCCTAACAAATAAACAAGCACATAAATGATATTACAATATTTCTCACAAAACTAATCAATTATTAAAACATACAATTAGTTCAGTTTGTGAGCAAAATAGCTAAATTGTCTCATGGTTGTAAAAAATCCCATTGGTTCCCATTCAAAGAAGAATATGACTTCTTCTACATAATTTTGCAGTTCTCATGACATAAAATCTACCAAGTTGGCACTCTCGCCACACTGCAAATAAATAAGAGTCTCAATAGATCATGAGCACCAGAGATGGTATTGACGCTTTCAAGCTTTCAAATGTGTAATTTAGTTAACCTTATATGCCTGGTCATGTAAAATATAGATAAATACACTTTGTGGAATATCAAATATATTTCAGTTTAATTTGTCACATTCACAATAACACATTATCTAGCAAGCACACTTGCAAAGCTATTTGTCCTTAGTTCACCATCATTTTTTCACAGATTTTCACTAAACTAGCAACTGTACCTAGAAAACTAACAAAATATCACATTTTATTATAAATACAATTAAGACAGCAAGTGAAATCATCATTAATGTGTAGGGTTTCCACATTCCATGAAAATCCAGAAAAACAAAATGGACAAAGTCCATAAAATGATGAAAACAAAAAGGAAATTGTTGAAATACTTTGGTCATGCCAGTCCACATTTTGTATAAATACAGCAGTGGTGTTTTTATGATGAGGCAGAGGAGGCCAAGCCTAAATTTGACAAAATCCTGATAGAAAGCTTAACAAATTCAAAACGTAATAACTTTTCTTCACATTTATCCCGGTATGACCCAGACTCTGGGCAGTTTCCTGTGAGGAGCTCTCCCAACTGGCTCACTCATTAACTCATTCCCATTCCCTATATAGTGGATTACATGTAGTATACTACACAGGAAGTGAGGGTATGAACAAAATATTCATTTTGGGACACCACATTCTCATCACTGCAGCACCCTTTTGAACATCAATTGTACAGATTATTCATAGCTAGTAACATTTGTTATTGATGTGGCAACAAAAACAACGTATACAGAAACTATTTTATAATATGACTTTTGACTTGCGTTATTTCGCTTTTGACTAGTGATTGAGTAATTCTCATATTTTATTATGTCATATGGAAGTGAACAATAAAAGTGTTTTTCACATTTTCAGACAGCCCAACCTGGTGAAATTGGTTTCCAGGACATCGGTTTGCATTACATTTACATTTTTTACATTTTAAGCATTTAGCAGATGCTCTTATCCAGAGCAACTTACAAGATGTGCATTAATACAAGGTAAGAACAATCATAGTTAGCGCACAAAATCAGTGCAGTAATAACATAACATTGCATTTCAGGGACACCTTCGGGAGACAACTTCTGAGTTCCAAACCGACACCTAAGTCCTTGCCCTAGACCAGTGATGGGCAAGGAGTATCTGTTTCTGGATTTCATGTTAACTTCTGTTCTTAATTATTTAATTAGACAAATTATTTGCATGATATTACATTTTAGCCAAATTTCTTACTCCCCTAGTGTGCAAGACTATACTGCACGTCAGCAGCACACAAAACAGATTAGTGCTGCTGTCCTGTACTTCCACAGCACAGTAAAACAGCAAAGAGACTGTTTACTGCCCTGTTCTTGGAGGACGCAAACAAAGTACACAGATTTCAGAGTCCTGGGACGCAAAGAGTGTGCCGTAACAGTGAAACACTTTTTTGCTGTTCCAGCATCCAGCTTAACATTCAGGTTTGAGCAACATGAGTAAGTAAGTACTTTGAAAAAAGGCAGCTAATGGACTATATAAATGGATTTCTATCTTTAATAGATACAAGACAGAATGGCTAAATATGGATATACTGTATTTGTTGTAAAGCAGACTTGTTAAACAGCTTCTTAAAATGTGATTTTCCCTTCAAAGGCATAATTTAATTTCATGTTAAAAATAAAGAAAAACAATCATTAAACTCTGAAGTAAATTTCCAACCACTTTGTATCCAAATTTGTGTGTGTATAATAATAACAATAATAATAATAATAATAAGACTGTTGTTGCTCTGCCAGAGCCGGTTATTCCTCCTGAGGTACAATGTCCTCCTTTCCTGCCTGGGGGTCCTCCCTCAGTTCTGGAGAGAGCTCACAGAGGGGTTTGGGGGTCCATGTTATCTGGGGTCTGGCTGTATCCGCAGCCTCCACCATGGTAGATACCATCCCCAGGAAATTGACTGCCATCAGTAGCTCCATGGCAGAACCCCGGAGAAAGAAAGGACTGTCCTCGTCTCTCCAAATTGGTGCTTGTTTGCAGTGTGGCCCATGATTGCATGGGTGTTTCCTGAGCTAATGGTCAATTGAATTGGTGGCAAACGCCTTCGATGTTGAGCCATGAAACATGTTCCACGTGTGAGCAAAGAGAGTGCAGTGTTCCAAATTCTGTCAGGTCGAGCCCCTCCACCCAGTCGAGTAGTAGCTGCAAAGGAATCGCCTTCGTACCTCTTCAAAAACAGGGCATTCAGAGCAATTCATCTGTGCCTTGTGATGAGGTGCCAGTGCCTGATACCTCACCCATTTCACTCTTTTGTGAACAGTACATGTCAGGCTGTAACTTCATTCATTTTAATTAAATTAAACCAGAATTACCAGACTAGATCACAGTGCTCCAAATTAAATATGCTTGCAAAATTAGTCTGGTACAATGCATTCACATCAGGCTCATACTTATTCGTACCTAAACCGTGGGAATCATGAAATTGCCCTTAAAACAGACACATGTTCTGAACACTGTTTAAAGACAAACAACTAGCCTTAAATGGTTATTTGGAAAATATTTTGACTTAGTTTAGCACAGTTTGCCCAATATCCTACCTCAGTAGAACCTCCAATTATCGGAACAGTGAGAATTTAAATAAAAAATGTCTATTACCTGAATCCAGTAACCTTAACAGTCAAATGCCCTTGTTTAAAGTTCAGCACTCTGAAATATTGAACACAAGTGGTATTACGTGTTAAAACCCCTCACTTCAAGATACAGCTATATTAGCGTGATGTAAAAAGTGATCTCTTAATCCATTTCAACTACTAATACAACTAACAAAGCTTTGAAACTCGCCTTTAACAATGCAAAATAGTTGCATAGATTCTAGTTCACTACAGTGTCCATGTAAAGCATTTTGAGATTTTCACTATACAAATACAATTTGTTGTTATTATCCTTATTATTATTAGTATTATTGTTATCTGAGCCCTCACTGCATCACAAGCACATACATTTTCAGTGGTTGTAAATGGCCACTAAGTCGTCCAATGGCCTCTAAGTATTTGCAACAGTCACCACTCCTTGCTCCACAGAGCAAACCTTTAGGATTAACAATCAATGAATGCACACTGCTCTATCCTAGAACCACTCAGTTCCTGCAACTTGGAGAAGCTCATTCAGTTTAATTGCTTAATTTGGTCTCTGTGTTTATTAGAAAATCACAACTCTTTTATGATGTAAACCTCTTCAGTGCAACCCAAAGCCCATCTGTGGCTCTGGTTGTAGAAACATAGTCACAGGGTCTGTGAAGTTGCTTCCCTGGTTTGTGTTGGGGGGGACACTGTCCGACACTGGGTTACGACAGTTTCAGGATTGTTGGTAAATTGTTAGGCTTTACGACTGTGATGAATATGCTTTACGTGTGCCTCGCACAAGACGTTAAAATGTTACAATTAAATGGATTAAGCTCCAACTCTACTTCCCGCAATCATGCCCATCATTCACACATCTGTTTGCAACCCTGTAACTAGTACTTCTTTTTGACAACCTGAGCGGTGATGGTGGGCTTTTGAGGGAGCGGCGCTGGGTGGCTCTGGTATTGATGGTGTTCCTTCTGGAGGAAAAGATTCGATGGCGGAAGTTCTCCCCAGAGAAAAAATAGAGCATGGGATCAATGCAGGAGTTGGAGGCGGCCAGGCAGAGTGTGACCACTACAGATTTCTGCATGTAGACAACTTCATCACAGGTGTGTTGGCGACTCATGTAGTTCAAGTGGATAGTGCGCTGGATGTGGTAGGGCATGAAGCTGACCAGGAAGGCTAACATGACAGTAACAATCATCCAGATGGCTTTGGTGCGGTTGCCTTTCTGGCCCCTCCTCATGGCACTGGAGCTAAACAGCAGGGTGAGTATTATGCCCACATAGCACAGCAGGATGACCAGGAAGGGCACCACAAAGCCCACCACCAGAGATAAATAGTTGAGTATTACGAGCTTGTTTATACTCTGCTCCCCTTCAGGTGGCTCGAAGCATTTTGTCTTGTTGGTGATGAGGTCCACACGGACACCTGACATGAGGAAGGGTGAGCTGGTGGAGCAGATGAACACCCATATGCAGACGCAGACAGCGCAGGCCTTGCGCACGCTTACCAGCTTGAGGTTTTGCACAGGGAAGACAATGGCAAGGAAGCGGGTGCAGCTCATTACCATCATGAAGAAGATGCTGCAGTAGAGGTTTACGTACAGTGCGTAGGAGCTGACTCGGCACAGGAAGTCACCATATTCCCACTGGCCCTTCTTTACGTAGTACATAACACGCAGAGGCAGGGTGCTGACACACAGGAGGTCTGACACTGCCAAGTTCAGCATGTAGATGTTGAAGGCTGAGAGCTGGCGGGCAGTCCGCATCAGGATGACAAGGACAAAGCCATTGCTTACCAGGCCAAAGACAGTGATGATGGAGTAGATGGTGGAGTACACCTGGTTGCGGAATTCGTCGATGGAGGGGCACAGTGTCGTGACATTGTCCTGACTGGTGTTGAGGGAAATATTTCCAGACATCTCTGTGCAGGCACTCCTGCAAGAGGAGGGACACTTAGTTAGAGGGTATTTCAGAGGGTAATATAATATCTTTTACACGTTGCTGCCTTGCCTAGTTTACATTTTTCATCAGCGTGCAACAGTAAAGATATATCAGTTAACATGCTCTCATTTCTCATCTTTTATTTTTCAATCCAGGTTTAAAAATGGCAAAACATTAGACTGAACTGTCTTGAAAATTAAGATGTATGCTCATTCCATCACTGATTAACTATACTCGAGTTTCACTTCCTCCCCCTCCTAAGGAAAATAATGGCCTTACTATCCAATAATCTGGGCTACCTTTATTTCCCATGACTGGTACTTTTGGAATGTGATACTACACAGTGGCTGTGTCTCAATCGGCAGCCGCCTGTGAAGGGCGCATTTTAAGATAGCATTTGCACACTTTTGCACACATGCCCTTTCAGGGCTGTCTCAATTGGAAGTCATCAACCAAATATAGCTTCTGCAAAAGGTACATTCCTATACCACCTATCTCTTTACCAACTATCACCAAATGTATCATGGAGATATTTCCAGTGACAACACATTCCATATCACTTTGGCGATACATACGTATGCACAGTGAGGGCATAATCTGCGGCGTGTAACATTAGCAGGTACCTTTTTCTTTAAAACTTCGCTTGATTAACAAGCGCATCAGTTATCTGAATAATAAATTGATAAATAGGCTGATGCCAAAGAATGCAGTGGCGTTAATGTTCTTCTTGTCAAGTTAGAGAATGTAGCAAGCTAAAGACAATTGTCTATACTTAAGAGGTAAAACCCTTTGTTATTTGTGTATTGTGTTGTACTCAAAGCTAGCAAACAAACTTTTGTGCTTTCTGATGATGCACAGAACAGAATAATGGATCTTTACCTGCTTAGTATACCTTGAATTCGGACATGGAGAACAAAGAGTAGCCCACATTTATCCACAAGCTCAAATACATCTCTGGATAAAATAATATGTTGCAAAATTTTGTAAGGTAAAAAAATATTTTTTTCACAAAATCACCCATACATTAAAAATCACCCATCTGAGGTCGTGGTGAAGAGGGAGCTAAGTCTGAGGGCAAAGCTCTCAATTTACCTGTCAATCTTCATTCGAACCCTCACCTATGTTCATCAGCTTTGGGTCATGATAGAAAGAGTAAGGTCCCAGATACAGACTGCTGAAATGAAGTCACGCCGCAGGATTGCTGGGCTCAGCCTTAGAGATAGGGTGAGGAGCTCGGTGATCCGGGAGGATCTCAGAATAAAGCTGTTGCTCCTCCACATTGAGAGGAGTCAGTTGTGGTGGTTCAGGCATCTGGTAAGGATGCCTCCTGGGCGCCTCCCTCTGGAGGTGTACAGGGCACAGCCAACTGGGAGGAGATCCCGGGGCAGACCCAGGAGCCACTGGAGGAATTATATCTCTCAGCTGACCTGGGAACGCCTTGGAATCCCCGGGAACAGCTGGAGGAAGTTGCTGGGCACGCTATGTCCAAATGTGGCGTGGAAATCTCTTGCTGAATGTGCATTCAACAGGAAATGTTTCCCTTTAGACTATAAGAAATGTTTTGTGGAATGTGCCTTTCATTGAATCCAGATTCCAAGACAGATATTTTTCATAGTCCCAAGAAAAGCCAGCTGCATCTCTTCCTCTCCTGCTGCTTACTCGCTACATTGCACAGCATTCCGTTTTTTTGTTGCCAAAATAAATTTACAAGCTGCTAAACACACCTGTTACAGAGTAAATATTTTATTCTTTGATATTAATTATTCATTGATGTTTTTTTCCTCAGAATTTGCATTAGTAAAAGCCTAACTTCAAAACAAAAGTGTTCATGAAAGGTCTTATCAACCTTGAACCTTGGAATTCTCTGAAAAGCCACAGGGCTAATCAACAGTTAAATATAACTAACACCTGCAATAAAATGCCGCAGGACTAATCAACATTTAAATATCAAAACCACCTGCCATAAAAGCAGCTACTTGGTGTACGTGCATCCTACCTAGCATTCTGTAATTAAGGATGTCAGAGTATTTTAGATTATGGACTATAGAACTATAGAAATAATATTTTAAAATGTAGACCAGCAAGACGATTCATTCAAGCTGTCCACCCACTCTCATGTGGTGCATTATGTTGCAGGTTAGGCAAGTTGTGTTGCAGTTGCTGTTAGATATTAAACAATTATAGGCAAGATGAATTATGAATTCTGTATAATTGTGTAAATTGTTAATGCCCACTATTACATTTAATTTGAGGGGGGCAGCATAGTGATTTCCACGGCTCTTGTGAGATATATTTTATTGAGTGTTCACCAAAGTATTGGCTGATGTTCATCTTTTTAAAAAGGAAATGTGCATTTTTTATTTACACATAGTACACCACAAAGATCAGCACACAACATTAAATAACTAGACCAAAAAAAAAAAAGATAAAACATAATAACAGTAACAGAATAATTTGGTGGCCTATAAACCCATTCTCCCTTTTCTTTTCCCTCGGCTGGTAGCCACTCAGTTTCTAGGCAGGCTGATAATTGTTCAGTTTCTGGGACGGCTGGTAGCCGCTTGGTTTCTAGACTGGGGGATACTTTGGCATTCCTATCCCTTCCCCTTTACATAATCCATAAAATTATATCCAATATCTTGCAAGCCTCTCCTCTTGTCCCATCCTTTCGAGCCAGCATTTGTTCAAAGGAGGTTGCTTCAACCATCAAATTTAACCATTCTTTAAATGTTGGGCTACTGGTAATTTTCCAAAACTTGAGAACCAGTCTTGCCATTGATACCATGGCTAATATTACAATTCTAAACTCTGGCCCATTCCTTGACCCCTAGTAAACAGTCTTGGTGACTCGGGAACTGGTTGTCCCAGCCAACTCTCCATATATTTTAGAATGTTGTTCCAGAGAGGGCGAATCACTGGACAGTCCCAAAGACCATGTATGAGGGTTCCCCTGTGACTTCTGCACCTACAGCATAAACTATTTTGAGACAACCCAACCACGATGTTTGTCTGTTTATCTGCATTGGCATTTGTGCCCCAATGTTTTACAAATGTACAATGAACTAAAAACATTTATTAAATGTTGGCCTGTAAATCCCATACTTAGCATAGGCATTTGGTATTGCTATATGCTAAAGGATCCAGTAGATGGAGCGCTATAACACGTGCCAGGTCAAACAGCTGAGCTTGGTGCACAATGTAATGCTGACATCTTGTAGTTTCGGAGAAGAGCGCATGATTGTCTGTGCTATCCTGAATTTATAGCAGCGAGCACAGCTTGAGAATATGATTGGGCAGGGGCGTCATGCAAGGCAAAAATCTGAGGGGGCACAACTCAAAACCACTAGTTTTTATTAATAATAATAATAATAATAATAATAATAATAAACTTTATTTGGCCTCGAAAGAGTAATCTCAAGCGGGCAAGTGTGGAGGTTATGTCTACTAGCCTGTAGAGAGCACTGTATCTGTTCTCCCTTTCTTTTGTCTTCAGCTCTATCTGTCTGGCCTTCTGGGCTGACAGTTGCTCAACAACTGGAGTAGTAATCAAATTCAGCTGCCACTTTTGAAAGTTTTCCATATGCTGTTGGCTTGCATCGTGTCTGGCAAAACCTTTCCCTGTATCCAAAGCTGACTTCCAATCTCTAAATCCCTCAGCAGAAAACTTCCTGTCAGTTGCAGTGCATCCAAACACTCTACAGGGAAAACAAAAAGCTGCATCTGTTGTTTTATTGTACTCCAACCATTGGTACTTTTTCAACCAGGTTTTGTTGAAGATCCTATATTTACTTCCAATTAATGTCTTTGGATAGCTTTCTTCTTCTCTTTGAATGGGTCCTCTCCTGATGTAACTGTCCCTTGCCAGACGCTCACTTGGAATAATAAAATCAGCATCTTCCTCTAAAAAGTAAGTAGAAAATGCTTAGTTAAACAATTCTATATAGAATAGAATGTTTAAGTAAGACAGAAGCCTAAAGTGAACCACTAGGTGGCACACTTCCCATGTTCTTAGCATTAAGAATAGGCTTCTAAAATGTAAGAATCTTACATTTACATAATGTATCAAACTACAGCTCTGGAAAAAAATAAGAGACCACATCAACATTATCAGTTAAACCAGGTTTTTCATGATTAAAAATGCTTTAATCTGTATAAACTTGTCTATAAACACATACCATTTCATTATATGATTCTCGGTCAGTCTGAAAGTCTGAGAAAAACCCAAAACGGACAAAAATCAACGTGGTGAAATGAAATGGTATTTCTATGCAAATCAGCCATTGCAACTTTGACTGATTCTGTCAGAGCACGTCACAAATCTCACTTAGATAGCTAGTTTAACCCTGTCTTGCCCTGTCTGTATTCTGCCTCAGGGAAGGGATGGGGCTTTCTGCTTGCTTAACAAAAAATGCAGATATTTTCCTCTGCCTGCCTGTCACCTGGAGATATCAAAAGGAATTCAGTCTTTTGCTAACTATAACCTGTGATAGTGATGGTGGTAACTATCAGCTCTGCAATCAAAAGTCAACTCGTGACAGACAGCTGAGCTAGCTAAACAACCGGATTGAGGGATGCTAACTTTAGCTAGCTAGCCAACTATCAAGCCAATTATTTTACTGTAGAAATTCAGTGCATTCAAAACACATGTTAAAAATCACAACAGTAACACACACTTCACAGTAATATAGTCTAGTTAGGGTCACTCATCTCCATCCTCCTGCTCGACCTATCTGCTGCATTGACACCATTGACCACCAGATCATGCTCTCATTTCTCACTGGCATGGGCATCTCAGGATCTGCACTGGCATGGTTTGCATCATATCTAGGTGACCGGTCCTATCAGATGGCCTGGAGGGAACCCCTCTCCTCACAACATTTAGACCAGCATCCTGCAGGGCTCGGTGCTAGGTCCTCTCCGCTTCTCTCTTTACACTAAGTCACTTGGTTCAGTTATCTCTGCGCATGGATTTTCGTATCACTGTAATGCTGATGACCCCTAACTCTTCCTCTCCTTCTCTTCCTCTGATACTCAAGTTCCGGCATGTATATCTGCATGCCTGGCTGATATCTCACCTTGGACATCCACCCACCACCTGAAGCCCAACCTGGGAAAGACTGAGCTGCTCTTTCGCCCAGAGAAGGGCTCCACAATGATTGATGCCTCAATCATCGTGGAAGGCTCCATAGTGTCTCCATCCCAGGCTGTTAAAAACCTTGAAGTGGCTCTGGATGACCAGCTGTGATTCTCAGGGCAAATTGCAATGATCACCTGGAACTGCCAATTCTCCCTTCAAAACAACAGCAGAATTTGTCCATTTTTTACCTATGAGGCCACACAGTTACTGGTTCAGGCTTTGGTAAGCTCACTTCTGGGCTATTGTAACTCATTGCTGCCTGCCTTACTGGCCTGTGCCATCAAGCCACTGCAACTAGTCCAGAACCAACCACCCAACTAACAACCAACCGAAATTCAAACCCATCACTCCACTAATCACTGCACTTCACTGACTCCGGATAGCAGCCCGAATTCTATTCAAATCACTAATGCTGGCATACCAGGCCGCAAGGAGTACTGCTCCCTCTTACCTCCAGATGGTGATCACAACATACACCCCAGCTAGACCACTCCGCTCAGCCTCCTCTGGCTAACTGGCTGTCCCGTCCCTTTTGGGCACCTGGCAGCTGCTCCTCGCAGCCTTGCTTATTCTCTGCCCTGGCCCCCCAGTGGTGGAATGACCTTCCACACTCAGTCAGTACTGCAGAATCACTGGCCATCTTCCCCAAGAGACTGAAAACCGACCTCTTTAGACTACACTTCCACTGAATATATAAATTATGCTCTCACCACAGCCATGGGTGATTTGTTATTCTTAAATCAACCTCTTGTACAACTGCACCACTGGTGCACTATTGTCTCGTCACAAAACTAGAAAAATGCAGTTGGACGAGCCTTTAAATGTGCCACCACCCAGCTATCATAAAGATAGTTACTGTTTTATCAATTGATTTGAATGAAATTATTAGTATAATTTGTTGGTTTGAAAAGCATATTAAAATTTACAACAAAAGACTGACTTAAAATAAGCACAGATATAATAGGGGGCCCTGGTCTTCCTCTTTTCCCAGGTAGGGGTTCCTTGGGCAAGAATAAGTTGAAAACCCCTATTTTAGACACTTGGTATCGGCATCGACCAAGAAAAAAATGGTATCGTGCATCTCTAGTAATTGGTTTTATTTAATAAATAATCTCCACAATGTGATGGCTGAAACAACGATTAAATCCATGTTTATACATAGTACTATTCCATAGCGTACATTGTTTAATAAATAAGAGGTAAATGTTTGGCCCACCTGCACCATTGAAAGAAAATTTAGTTTCCATAAAAAATAGTTATTTTCTGTGCTTTGGAGGTGAAACAAAGAAGCCTCATTATTCTAATCAGTTTGTCTTTATCTGTTGGATATATTTTGTTAATCGTTTTGAACTGTTACTATTTCCTGTAATTGCACATTTGTATGATATACATTTGCAATTTAGTCTAAATGTTCTGACTTTTCAAAGGACATAAAAAAAAAAAAAATAGCTTACTCTTGCAAATATGACAACGGACTCGTCTGATTATCTACAAGAGAAAAATAGGCGAACCTGCAATTGGAAACAAATAATGCTCTGAGAAAAACAACGTAGCCTAATTGAGAAAACGATATCTTTGTGTATTCTTTTAACTAACTGTAAACACTCAACATGAGTAGCCTACTTACCTTTTAGTTAACCTCCCAGTGTGTAGAGGCACAGTACAACCGTGCAAACAATCTTGCGTTCGTAGTTGTAAAACTCACATGAACTCAAGGGTTCGTTGTGCTATGGGACACACAGTCGGATACTACCACTACCACTATTACACTACATTACATTACATTACACTACACTACACTACACTACACTACACTACCACCCATATCCTGAATGTTTACTCGTTTCGCGTATAGCCGGAAAGCTATCGTTTGTTTAGCAGCACACTATCTGGAATGACTGCTGCTCTTTCACTCTTAAGGACTAATACGTCATATTTATTTGTGCATCTTGCCTATTTTAGACACTTGGTATCAGACTTGACCAATAATGGTATCGTGCATCTCTAATAATTTGGTTTTGATCATTTGGTAAATAAACTCCACAATACATGCTGATTGAAAACTGATTAAATCCACGTTTATACATATTACTTATCCATATATTGTTTTATAAATAAGGAGTGGCAAAGGTTTGCCCCGCCTACACCATTTAAAGAAAATGTAGCTCCCATGAAAAAGAGCTATGTTCTGAACCAAAAGGTAGCGTACTACATAATTACTCTAGTCAATGTGTCGTTTTCTGTTCGGGACCAAAAAGTACTACATCTGTTGGGTATATTTTGTTAATCGTTTGAACTGTTACTATTTTCTGTAATTGAACATTTGTATGTTATACATTTGAAACGTAGTCTGAATGTTCTGACTTTTCAGATGACCCTATTTCGCAAAACCATAGTGGTTTCCGTCGGATTATTTTACAACAGAAACAGGCGAACCAGCAATTGAAAAACAATGATACTCTAGAGCACAGGTGTCAAACTCATTCCATCGAGAGCCGAGTGTATGCAGGTTTCTGTTGCAACCAATGCACTACACCAGGTGATTTCACTAATTAGCTCACTTCTTCAACTAAGGAGGGAACCTAATTGAAATCACCTGGTGTAATGCATTGGTTACAACAGAAACCTGCACACACTCGGCCCTCGATGGAATGAGTTTGACACCCCTGCTCTAGAGAAAAGACATGTCATCTATATTTGCATATTATCTCCCTTTAAAAAGCACTTGCCAATATTTCAAAAAACATTATGGTATCCATAGCCTATGTCACATTTAAACCGAAAAGCTTTAATTAGGCAACAAATATATTTGTTTCTCATATTTTCCCCACACATTGTAACGTTACACTGCAGCCACGCTATCCATCCCTTCGCCTTTTATGGTCGTGCCTTTAATGGCACGTTTGCACGACATTTGTCGATAGTTATGCAAATAAATCGACAGAAAAAAAAATTACTTTTTGAAGCTAAAAGACGTGTTTTATCACGAGACTGGCACGTTTTTATTAGTTTCTGGTGCATTAAAAGGGCTTTAACCAGGAGATATAACCAGTATCAAATGTGTTTGGAACCCTGGAAGCAGGGTTGACACCCACATTCTGTTTTGTAGGTGTTGTGCCGGACCCCTGCCGTGAAATGCACCACCTGACCGGGAGCGCGAAATCACTCTTTGAAATGTGGAGTCATTCAACATCGCTCTAAAAAGAAGGAAAGCTTACATTATAATGCGTAGTTAAGAGTAGTGCAGTTTTAAACAGGATAAACAACCTTCGGTTTCTTATCATAATCAAGAATCATGAGACTTTGCTTTTCCATTTTAATACCACTTCTTTATTAGAATAAAGCGTGTAGCACAGGGGAATACAAAGCACAAGCACAGATTCACATGGGGCACACTCACAACCCATTCACACACAATGATGGTTGGTTGGCACATATACACATTCACACATTCTCAACAGGGCTGAAGGGGCTTTCATTCCAGACATATGCGGTACTTTACATCAGAACGTGTACACATCTATTAACATAGCTAGCTAGTAGTCTTACGCTTAGCTGGTCGCAAGGGCCTCTGGGACATGTTAGTTTCCTAGGTTACTATTAGCCACCTAGCATGCTAATCTCTACGTACAATGGAGGTCAGCTAGTACTTCCGTAGCTAGGCTAGCTGACCCCCGTTACACTACCCCCCGTTTAAAATAAATAGCAGTGTCCTCACTGCATCTAACCCGGTCTACTGGAACAAAGTCACCGAACCATGTTGGCGGTCTCTTGCTTCTCCCCCCCCGTCGTCTGGGCGGTGATGTCGGTCTGGCTGCAGGCGTCGGCGATGTCGGCAAACTGGGGTCCATTCCGCTGAAGGTGAGCCACTGGGGAACGGAGTTATGTCCGCGGGCTGTGAGCCGCGACGAGGTGACGGGTGTCTCTCTCTTGGGGTCGAGGGGCATTCTTTGTCGCCCAGGTACGGGGCGAGTCGATCGCGGTGCAGCACTAATATCCAGCGCCTTAGATGAAGCGCAGTAGATTACGTCAGAGAGCCATTCGAGGACGAGGCAGGGGCCTTCCCAGTCACTGTCCAGCTTTGGTGACCGGCCCTTTTTCCGTCGAGGGTTGAATACCCACACTTGTTTGCCTGCCTGGAACTCCCGACCCGTGCAGCGTGCGTCGTAGTTTATCTTTTGTTGCCGCTCCGCTCCCTGCTGATGGTCACGAGCCAGCTTGTGTACATAGTCGAGGCGATCTTGCAGTTGGTGAGCATACTCGAGTCCAGGTTGGCGAGGTAGTTCCGGGTCTGGTGGGCAGCAGAAGATGAGGCTGACGGGTGCGCAGCTCTCGTCCCATCATGAGGGACGCCTGGCGTGCACTCAGTGGATTCCTGCACTGCCAACCTGTATGACAGCAGAACCAGAGGAAGATGAGCGTCCCAGTCTTTCTGGTGCCTTGAAGTGAGCAGTGCTAGCTGCGTGGTGAGGGTCCAATTAAAATGCTCCAGTCTGTCGTTTTACGGGTGGAGCAGGGTGGTGCAAGTTTTCCTTATGGCTAGTCAGCGACACCTCACTGAACACTTGGCTTTCAAAGTTTCTCCTTTGGTCGCTATGTAGCTGAGCTGGCATGCCGAACCTACAGAACATCCCCTCGAGTAGCCTGTCCGCTACTACGGACGCCTCTTGCGATGGAATTGCATATGCTTCCAGCCATTTTGTGAAGTAGTCCATTGCTGTCAGGACATAGCGGTTTCCGGACTCGGACACCGGAAATGGACCCAGCACGCCAATCGCCACCCTCTCCATTGGGGCACTGCATGCAGCTTGTTACAGGGGAGCGTGTGAGCGGCTCCGTTGGATCTTTCTTCGCGGTGCAGGCGTCGCACCGACGGCAGTGTGAGACTACGTCGTGATGGCAACATCCCCACTAGAACTGCTCTTGGAGGTGGTGCAGCGTTTTGTTTACGCCGTAGTGTCTGGATCCGGCGGTGCCGTGGACCAAGCGTAGTACAGTGGGCCATAGCTGAAGGGGTGTCACGAGCTGCAGGTGAATGACGCCCCGGGCCGGGTCTGACCAGCGGCGGTACAGCATGTCGTCGTGCAGTTGTAGCGAGCCCCACTGAGCCTCCAGCTGTTTGACTGCTGGGGAGAGGGGGAGAGTGTAGAGCAGACCCTGTTCTGAACCACTGCAGCACCGGGCCGACCTCTTCGTCTCCACTGCAGCACCGGGCCGACCTCTTTGTCTCCCTCACTTTGGCTGCAAGCACTTGAGGAGGCGCTAGGTCACCTACTGCCGTTCGGGGGGGTTGGGGTCGGGCATGGCAGCCGCCGCACAGCTTCGGCCTCTCCTTGCGTCTCTCTTCTGCCAGCTCGCAGTGATGGCAGCTTTCTGCACCGCAGGGGTGACAAGACAGTGCATCTGCGTTCAGGTGTTTCGTTCCTGCGTGATGCTTGGTTTCAAAGTCGAACTCTTGGAGAGCTTCTAGCCAGCGGGCTACTTGTCCCTCTAGGACTAGGTCTTTAAAATGCAATAGCCATTGCAGGGAGGCGTGGTCGGGCCGGAGCATGAAGCACTTCCCGGTGAGGTATGCCCTGAAGTGCTTTGTGGCTGCAACGACTGCCAGCAGCCCCCGCCTTGTCACACAGTAGTTGCGCTCCGCTTTGTGCAGAACACGGCTGTAGTAGGCCACGACTCTTTCACCATCTCACTACTGCGCTGGCACAGCTGTTCCACTGCGTCATCAGTCTCGTCGTCTTGCATCGGTGCTATTTCGGGTCGTGCAAGCACTCTTCGGACTTTGTGGCTGTTTTCTTTGTTTGGCTGGCGTAATGGTCGCCTGTTGACCAAAACGCGATGAGCGGCCGTGTCAATTATGGCTCCCGCAGCCGCGAGAGTGTTGAGGCCCAGAACATGCAAGAACATGCTATGACCGCTGCTTCCCAGGCAGCCCACTCTCGATGCTGCAGGGCTTGGTGATGTACAGGCTGGGGTCGCCCCATCTAGGCCAGCCTGCTCTCATTTCCCGCCGTTTGTCGGTTTGCCTCGCACTATATCTTCCTCCTGCAGTCCCTTGCGAAGTGGTCTTGCTTGCCGCAGTATGAGCAGGAGGTGTTGGAGCGGTGTGCTACTGCTCGGGCTGGCGCGGTGTCGTTGTCACTTTCGTTTTCTCTGCTGGCTGCACAGACTGGGCAATGGGCAGGCGATTCCTCTTCTAGTATCACCTCAAGGTCCTCTGCTTTCTCCAGGGCCACGCTCAGGGTGGCAGGGCTGGTGATGCGGACCTGCTCTCGGAGGCATGCCAGACGTAACCCTCGCAGGAAGGCGTCGAGCTCAGGCTGTTGCGGACTTCTCCCAGGGGGCTGTGGGTAGGACCATGAGCAGTCCGATGCTTTCGCCTTTTTGTCTCTCCCGAGGTCGCTAGCTGATGTCAGCATGTCGTCAGTGTAGCCGAGTTCCTCCATGCGCCCTCCATGCCATGGTCTTCCCATCCGGACGTCTCTCTTCCTCCATCCTCCTGATCTCGGCGTCGATTCGTCCCACTGCTGACACCAATGTATCGGTGGACGCCATGGAATCAAGAGTCATGAGACTTTGCTTTTCCATTTTAGTACCACTTCTTTATTAGAATAAAGCATGTAGCACAGGGAAGTACAAGCAGATTCACACGGGGCACACTCACAACCCATTCACACACAATGATGTTTGGTCGGCACATACAGTGCATCCGGAAAGTATTCAGACCCCTTCACTTTTTCCACATTTTGTTTGGTTACAGCCTTATTCTAAAATGGATTAAATTCATTTCCCCCCCTCATCAATCTACACACAATACCCCATAATGACAAAGCAAAAAAGGTTTTTAGAAATTTCTGCAAATGTATTCAAAATAAAAAACTTAAATATCACATTTACATAAGTATTCAGACGCTTTGCTACGTATTTCACAGCAAGTGGAAAACCAGCCCTGCCAGGAAATGCACCTCTCTTGTAATGTTCTCCCTGTTGAACCCAGCATCAAATCCTAACCATAACCATTACGAAGAAAAACACTCACGGGCAACTTCCACCTACACCGAAACAGAAAATCTCTTCCGGAACCCTGGAGGCGGTGCGATGACGACAACACCTCAGCACTCTATTAACCAATCTACTGTCATCTGCGATTAAAGCGAAATGCGCCATTTTAGTACGAGTTACGCCAACCGGCAAGATGGCGGGTTTACGTCGTGGGTTCTGGCAAAGTTGTTGAAATAGCTAACGTTATTTCTATTCACTATTCTTATCTACAAAACATCCCCACAGAGGATTTCAGGAACATTATCTCATGAAAAGCACCGTGCCCTTTACAGTATCTTACATTACCCAGAGATGACTGCAGACATGTGCAGGTATGAGTAAACCTAGATGTGTGTTGTAAAATGTAAAAATGCAATGTTGTGCTGGCTCTTTCTGTCCCATTATTCACGCCATGGAGTGAACTAGCTACAGCAGGGTCGGTGTTTACCTACTTGTGGTAACGTTTTCTCTTATTGTTATTTGCTACATTGCAAAAAGTCATGCAAGTAAACCGACGATGCTTGTACTGGGTAACGAATACGAGCAAAAACTTTGTTGCTTGTTTGCTAGCTAGCAAACACGTGTTTGTTTCGCCGGCTTTGGTTTGAGTTTATGTTCTGAGTGATTTACTAATTTAGCAAACGTTCGTTAGCTAGTCAGCTTAAGTATGTGTAGTGGCGGTTATAGCTAGCTGTTAGCAGCTAGTTACACACATGACACGAATATGTATGTTAATGAACACAAAGGTGGTTATGGCTAGCTATGTGTTTACGCAAAACATAAACAAAGGGTAACACAGTTAAGTTAACGTCGCTAACCGCAGACTGTAGCGCTGGGGAATTTTCCCACTATTGGCCAGTTTTCCGAAAGAGGGTGCAATTCAGTCAACTTCCTCTCTTACAACAATAACGGAAGCCAATCTAAGTGAAAACAATAATATTTTTAAGCCTTTCCTGTCCTCTGGTGGGTGCGTGTATTTAATATCGATTTAATTTGTTAAAGCCCACAAGCTATACGAACGTATGGTTTACGTTTTACAAGGTTCGGACATTTCCTCCGCTTTGAGACAATATCGGACAACCTACTATGAATTTCAATTAATCATTTTGGGTATAGACAACGAACACCTGTCGGTACATTACCATGAAGTGGTCATTACAGGAAAACATTTTTAAAGCGTGCTTTCGAACGCATGTTGTGATTCAAACCGTTCTCTCGAGGTCTAAACTATATGATGCCTCCAGGCAAACGTACACTGGTTTGCTTTGTGTATTTGTCCTGAAACCGTATTTCATGTCAGGCACACCAGTTTTAGGTCGGGATTAAAAATCCAGATCAGAATGTAAGCAGCGCGCCCTATAATTAATTATTTCTAGTCCGTTCCCCACGCGACAGTGGCTCATCTCTCCATCACTCATTTAAAATGAAGTCTTCGGCCCAAACCAAACCAAATTCAACTTACTCCACGTTCATCGCTGTGTATTTGAGGCAGTCTCCTCTGGGCAGAGACATGTGTATCAACTTATTTTGCTTACCGAATTAGAGCCAAGGTCGTTTCAAATTTTAACGTCGACATATCGAACTGTCTGGGTTGCATTTTGTTCGAATGCACATATAAATGACTTCTTGCAAAGTTTTGGTAAAATGCATTGAGATTTAGGGGTGCAACACGGCATGTGCAATTTAGAAAATTTGCATTTTGGGGTGTTTTCTGAACTTCAATTCCTTGAAAAGGCGGACATAAAAATGCAAGAAATTGTTTTTGAGAACAACATTTTTTTATTATTCTCGTGCCCTAGTCCTGGTCTGTGTCCAGCTTGTGCTTGCAGCAGCAAAGATTTGGCTGCTTAGAGTGGTCAGGCTCAACTGCCTGCAGGTGCTGCTCACTCCTGGCTGCTCCCACAGACTGACGTGAGTTTGACACCACGCTCGGCGCAGTCATTAACGACGTTGATGGCACGTACGTTCGCCGCACCCGCCTGGAATGCGGCACTGGTAGCCCAATCCTCTACATCGAGTGAGAGAAACGCTGGACCGACGTGCAGCTGGTGCATGCTGAACTAGCAATCTGGGTTGGCGAGAGGGCTGGAAACTTCGGCTTGCCAAAGCGCAACTGTGGGGCTCGCATGGGGAGATCAGCCGGCTTGTGCTCCAAGATGGCGTCCACAAGTGCGCGCCGCTCGCCAACTGACACCTTGGTGCTGAAGAGTGCAAGGGGCAGCATCTCGCTTGTCAGGCACCAGGGGTGCCGCTCCAGCGCCTTGATCGCTGATACTGCGATGACCGCGTCAACTGACTTGTACGCGTACAGGTGGTGGTAGTGTGGGGTTATTCCAGGTGGCATCTATGGCTGTGTCGCAGGTCAGCCACCACATAGATGTATGTGATGAAGTCAAACGCATTCATCTTCAGCACCTGCTGTCGCGTGGTGATGGTGCCCTGGGGAAGAAACACGATGTGCTGCTCCATCAAAGCCAGCTTGAGAGTCTGAGCAGCTTTGCCATCCATCGTGCCGGCCGTTGGAAGGTCACTGGACTCTGCGCTGCCCCGGGTGCACCCAGATACACAAACTTGTAGTTGCATTTAACATTTTTGCATTTTAAGCATTTAACAGATTCTCTTATCCAGAGCGACTTACAAGATGTGCATAAATACATGGTAGGAACAGTCATAATTCGCCCAAGAGATCAGTGCAGTAATACAGCGATAGACATCATTGCAGGTAGCTGCGTACCATACCTGTAACACTGGGAAGGAAAGTTCCTTTTTTCATTTATTTATTTAATTAAGTGGAGTAAGCAGGGTATACAGTGTAGAGCAAGTAGGCAGTGGTGATGGCAATTAGCTAGATGTACAGAGTTCAGTGGTAGTGGAGTCTGAAAAGGTGGGTTTTGAGTCTCTTGCGGAAGATTGCAAGTGATTCCGCGGTCCTGACTGATTGCGGAAGGTCGTTCCACCAGCGAGGGGTCAGGACAGAGAAGAGACGAGACCACGAGGAGCGGCTGCCAGGCGCCCGGAGGGATGGGCCCTTCAGTTTGCCAGAGGAGGCAGAGCGGAGGGGTCTGGCTGGGGTGTAGGGAGTGATGAGTGACTGGAGGTATGGGGGAGCAGTACCTCTAGCCACTTGAAAAGCAAGCACCAGTGATTTGAATCTGATGCGTGCTGCGATGGGGAGCCAGTGCAGTGAGGAGAGTAGAGGGGTGATGTGGGTGAACTTCGGCTGGTTGAACACCAGCCGAGCGGCAGCATTCTGGACCAGTTGCAGTGGCTTGATGACACAGGCCGGTAGGCCTGCCAGCAGGGAATCGCAGTAGTCTAGACGTGAGATCACCAGGGCCTGGACCAAGATTTGAGTGGCCTCTTGGGTGAGGAACGGTCAGATCCTCTGGATGTTGTGGAGGGAGAATCGGCAGGTCCAAGTGATCGCTGCGATGTGGCCCGAAAAGCACAGCTCGTTGTCCAGGGTCACTCCTAGACTCCTGGCAGACTGGGACGAAGACACTATGGAGCCTTCAACGGTGATTAACGCATCAATCATCGGGGAGCCCTGGGGAGGAAGAGCAGCTCTGTCTTCCCTAGGTTCAGCTTCAGGTGGTGGGTGGACATCCATGTGGAGATGTCAGCCAGGCATGCAGAGATCCGTGCCGGGACCTGGGTCTCAGATGGAGAGAAGGAGAGAAAGAGTTGAGTGTCATCGGCATAACAGTGATAGGAAAAACCGTGAGCAGACATAACTGAACCAAGTGACTTGGTGTACAGGGAGAATAGGATGGGGCCTAGCACTGAGCCCTGCGGGACTCCGGTAGAGAGGGTGTGGGGAGAGGAGAGGGATCCTCTCCAGGCCACCTGGTAGGACCAGTCAGCCAGGTAGGACTCGAACCATGTCAATGCTGATCCAGAGATTCCCATCTCGACAAGAGATGAGAGCAGGATCTGGTGGTCCACGGTATCGAATGTAGCTGACCGGTCAAGGAGGAGGAGGATGGAACTGAGGGATTGGGACTTAGCCACACGAAGAGCCTCCGTGACTGCAAGGAAAGCAGTCTCTGTGGAGTGGCCTGCCTTGAACCCAGACTGGTTAGGATCAAGCAGGCCATTCTGTAGGAGATGAGCAGACAGTTGGTTGTAGACAGCCCGCTCAAGTGTTTTGGAGAGGAATGGGAGGAGAGAGACAGGTTGATAGTTTGAAATGACAGCAGGATTCAGAGAGGGTTTTTTGAGAAGGGGGACAACATGAGCGCGTTTGAGGGAACAGGGGACAGAGCCAGAGAAAAGAGGAGTCAGAGACAAAGGGGAGGATGTCCATAGCAATGGACTGGAAGAGGGGGGAAGGAATGGGATCGAGAGGGCAGGTGGTGGGACGGTGGGAGTGAACAAGTTGAAGGATGTCTGAGTCAGGGAGGGGCGAGAAGGAGGACAGAGGGGTGAGAGGTTTAGGTAGCAAGATGGGTGAGGGAGAGGATGGGGGGGAAGGAGTTTCGAATGTCATCTACCTTCTCGCGAAAGAAGGATGTGAAGTCATTCGCTGTTAGAGAGGGGGGGAGTGGGGGAGGAGGAGGGGTGAGGAGAGAGGAAAACGTAGAGTAGAGTTTTCGAGGGTTAGACACAGAAGATTGAATCTTGGAAAGGAAAAATGCAGACTTAGCAGAGGAGAGGTTAGGGGAAAAGGTAGCCAGGAGTGTGTGGAAATCAGTCAGAGCCGCAGGGGATTTGGATTTTCTCCATTTCCTTTCTGCTGCTCGGACTGGGACAGCAAGTTGACGCTAACGCTTGGTAATGTGCGCCAGTTGGAGTAGTGTTTGATGATGATGGTGGTCGGCGATGCCTTGCTTTTAGTCGAGCACTCCCGCAGCGCACGCGGTGAGTTCAGCACGCAACTTGCTCAGGAACGGTGGTTCGGCACTGCCAGGAATGTAGCGGGACAGTGGGCCGCTGTCATCGTGCGCCACCTGGTACCAGTTGTCCTGCAGACGGGCGAACAAGGCAACCTCTGGCAAGCACGACGTGGCTGAGGAGCACCTTGCTGATGTGGTGCTGGCATCCGGACCAGAGCAGTGGTTGACCCAGTGAGAACTGGATGGCGATGCAGGCTGCTGTGAGATGGCCACTATTTGATGCAGTGGTGTCAAATGCCATGTTGACAACCTGGTCGGTGCAGCTAGGCGATGATTGTTCCACACGCCTCGTCAGTCCCCTTCGTGTATGCCGGCACACCGAACAGCTTGAGCTGCGCCGCATCTCCGACCACCACCATCAGACGCTATTCCAACTGGCGCACATTACTGAGCGTTGGCGTCAACTTGCTGTCCCAGTGCAGGGTTCACAGGGGAGGCATTGTCCACTGCTCGTGGCGTTCCTCGCTGATGGCCTCCAGCGCGTGGCGGGGCGATCAGTCCGCTGTCGCGTAGGATGCTGGTAACCCCTTCAGTCTTAAAAGCTGATGTGCGGTTGCAGCTCTAGATCACCACGGATTGCAGCAATATTTTGCAACAACATGAAATGGAACACTTTTACCCTCAGACAGATCAATATGCTGTATTCTGATGCACCCTCACGTACATGGTCATTGTTAGATTAGTAAGGTTCTAAGCTTTAAAACAAGGTCTCATTGGCTTCTCAGGGTCACTGTTGGGCTGAGTTAGACCAATGCGCATCTGGGCAGTCCAGTTCCGCTGAAAATCACAGAAGCGCTGTGTACACGTGAAAACTGGGGGCAAACGATGCTTGTGGGTTCTGGGTGATTTGAACAATAAGATAAATTGCCCATAATTTATAGTTCACGATTGTTGCAAGTCACTGATGGTTTAGTGCAGGGGTCGGCAACCTGCGGCTCCGGAGCCGCATGCGGCTCTTTCATCCTTATCCTCTGGCTCCGCGTGGCTTGGGAAAATAAATTATAAGTATCCAATTGAAGTGTATTTTCTTTGTAGTTCTAAATTTCCTCGCGCACGAAAATCCGAGGGGCGCAAGAATTTTTTCGCGTTGCACCCCCCCCCACGTCGACAAAAAATGGGGCGCCGTTTACGTGGCTCGCACCGGGTGCTGGCAACCCACGCTACGCCACTGGCGGCTCCCAGTGTTTTCTTTTCCGTGGAAACCGGGTCCAAATGGCTCTTTGAGTGTTAAAGGTTGCCGACCCCTGGTTTAGTGTATTGGAGGTCTTAGAAGAGGATTTTGAAGACCGATGAAGACGCTAAGGCTGACCCCATTTAGTCGACTGGTCGATTGTTGGGTCGATGGGCTGTTGGTCAACCGAGATTTGTTTTGGTCGAGCAGTCGCGCGAACAAATACAATAAAATAAAAAAAATTATCCACGCAGCATGAGACACCTAAATTAGTGCCACCGTTCAGCACGCTTGTCAGTAGAATAATCCATTCTGGATGCTGTGGGTATGGCAGTGACATTCCTTCACTCTTAACATAGCTAGGCCTATATGTTCTCTTTAAATTATATTAGGCAGTTAAGGTAATAGTAATGTGAATAATTCTGCAAAACTAATAAAAGTAACATTTTATAATAATGTGTTTTGCTAATTGTATGGTTTATATATTTATAACTAACATGAGTAACACCCCCTTTCATGTAGCCTATATTGTATCCTTGTTTTAGGCATGCGAATGTGCATTTTAATTGTAGCCTAAGATTTGCCTACAGTTAAGATTAGTGATATAGGCATACTTTAATTACTCATTTCAATATAACCTAAGAACATAATGTCAAAGAAAAAATCTGGAGTATGGCAGCATTTCGTTTTAGTCGCGGACGATCCCAAAAAGTGGAACGTAAACTTTGCAAGCGCGTTTTCCAAGGCAGGGTTTATCGTTAATAAAACGAGGAGCAGCCTTTTGCCAAAAAATGTGGAGAAGCTAGTGTTCCTGTGCCATAACATGAAACGACTGGGGAAGTAGGCCATTGGATGATCTCCGATTAGAGTAAGTTGTTTTCGATAGGCTTTAGCCACTTTATGTTCAGCTTTAGGCTACAATTTAAGACATTAGGCTATGTGTGATCATTTGTTTGTTAGCCTATTTTCTTGCAAAAGAGATTTTAAATCCCAATGAGACCAACCTGGTTAATTAAATGAAACATAGCCTACGCATTAGAATGTGTTATGGTTGTGGTCAAATAAAAGCATCAGCCTATTATGTGGCCATACCGCAACTTCACAAGCGCAACCGCAGAATCTGCAAGGGCAGCATGACGAGGAGGCTCGGAACTGAGTTTTTTTCTTTCTTTCAGGTAATCTTCAACTCCAGCTCCATAAAGTCATTAGCCTATTGTTACTCATTTGTGTCATTCACTTAAGAAAGTTATAAAGCATGAGACAAGCGCAGTGTGCATATAGTTGTATTTATTAAAACAAATAGGGTGTGTCATATAGAAGAAGAAAACGTTTTGACCAATCTGAAAAAACGGACGACTGTTGGTCGACCAAGATTTGTTTTAGTCGGGGACAGCCGTAGAAGATGCATGGCTTGTTTTCAGAATGTGATTTGTCTGCCGAGTGTTGACTCGGAGGACAGGTATGACAACGCTACCCATATTGTTGTTTCCATGATGATATGATCCACCTGAAAAACATTCTGGCTGATGTGGCTCTTGTTGAATATATTGTACAACCGTCTAATTGGCCCATTTGGAGAGGTTTTGGCCATGTAAGTCCTGACACCTGGGTCCTGTTTTAGAAACAAACCCACGATTGAATTTGATTGCCTTTAGATATTTGCATCCAGTTTTTTAGGGAAGTGTGTGCTTGGGGTAGCACACACATCAATAGTTTATCTGAAATTGTAAAACGTTTTGTCTTTATTTCACGTCTTATGTACTTATAAAGTGCATCATGAGTCTCATAGGTGACACACACATTTGTAGATGCTGACACTTGATTCCTCATAGTACAACTGTCTACTTTGCATAAAGCCCTCAACCATGTCTGTGCAATGTGTAGGCCTACTTTTGAAGATATTAGGCTTGGTGTGGTAGTAGTGAAAAACAGATGGAAATAGCCATCTTTGGGCTTTGACAGGAAGCCCAAATAATTCAAGGTACATCCACTAGACATTTTCAACGTTTTATTCGTTTTCTTCACTATGATGAAAGAAAGCATGCGTCGCCTCGGGAATGAATGGCTTCTGGAACGCCGCTTCATCCTGGAAATTCCTGTTACTATGGCTGTTGATAAGGAGGCACAAGCTTGACTTTCCTATAAAACATTAGACGTTGAACATTAAAACATTGACTTTCTGTACAAAACATCTGAATTCCCAATGCAACCACTGACTATTTACAAGCAACTAACTGCTGACTCTCCGTGAGCCATAGTGTTTTGTTTTGTTTCTTGTGTAGCTATTATTTACAGCATTTGTAAGGAAACAAAATTGTAACGAAATGGCGTTGGAGCCTATCCCAGCATGCATTGGGCGAGAGGCAGGAATACACCCTGGACAGATCGCCAATCCATCACGGCATATACACCATTCACTCACACACTCATACCTACGGGCAATTTAGACTCTCCAATTAGCCGAACGTGCATGTCTTTGGACTGTGGGAGGTAACCGGAGTATCCAGCGGAAACCCACGCAGACACAGGGGGAGAGAACATGTAAACTCCATACAGAATGGCCCCTACCGCGATTTGTACCTGGGACCTTCTTGCTGTGTGGCGACAGTGCTATCCACTGCACCACCATGCCGCAAGGTGGAACATGATAACTAATATCATAAGCAACTGCAACAATATGTAGTGTGATTTGTTGACTTATAATAAAGCAAGCCAAAATACAAAGCAATAAAAGGAAAAAAGCTAGTATGTTAATGTTCAGTCCTTAACACTTTGGTCTTGTATTCTTATTCCCTCATATTTTTGGGAATAAGTAATTATAAAACTGATTTGGCCATTTCTGTCTCCTGATTAGCTGAGAGGGTGTGGTATAATGGTGAATAACATGACGACACAAAACGTAACCTTTTCACATGCCAATATCATTATATTTTTTATTTTATATTACATTTTAAGCATTTAGCTCTTAAATGCTCTTATCAAGAGCGACTTCCAATATGTGCATTAATACATGGTAGGAACAATCATAGTTCGCGCAAGAGATCAGTGCAGTAATACAGCGATAAATGTTGTAGGCAGGTGCATACCCTACCTGTAACACTGGGAAGGAAAAGGTTAGTAAAATGACGAGTAAACAGGGATACATATACAAGAAGTATTGAACAAGTAGGCAGTGGTGATGACAATTTGCTAGATATACAGAATTCAGTGGTAGTGGAGTCTGAAAAGGTGGGGTTTGAGTCTCTTGCGGAAGATCGCAAGTGATTCCGTGGTCCTGACTGATTGCGGAAGGTCGTTCCACCACCGAGGGGTCAAGACAGAGAAGAGAAGAGGCGAGACTGCGAGGAGCGGCTGCTGGGTGCCCAGAGGGATGGGATAGTCCGTTTTCCAGAGGAGGCGGAGGGGAGGGGTCTGGCTGGGGTGTAGGGTGTGATGAGTGTCTGGACGTAAGAGGGAGCAGTTCCTCTGGCCGCTTGAAAAGCAAGCACCAGTGATTTGAATCTGATGCGTGGTGCGATGGGGAGCCAGTGCAGTGAGGAGAATAGTTGTGGAGGGAGAATTGGCAGGTCCGGGTGATCACTGCGATATGGCCCGAGAAGCACAGCTGGTCGTCCAGGGTCACTCCAAGACTCCTGGCAGACTGGGACGGAGACAATCTGGAGCCTTACACAGTGATTGAAGCATCAATCATCGGGGAGCCCTTTGCTGGGAGGCAGCTCAGTCTTTCCCAGGTTCAGCTTCAGGTGGTGGGTGGACATCCAGGCAGAGATGTCAGCCAGGCATCCACACCGGGATCTGAGCCTCAGAAGGAGAGAAAGAGTTGAGTGTCATCGGCATAACAGTGATAGGAAAAACCATGAGCAGAGATGTCAGAACCAAGTGACTTGATGTACAGGGAGAATAGGACGGGGCCTAGCACCGAGCCCTGCGGGACTCCAGTGGAGAGGGTGTGGGGAGAGGAGAGGGATCTTCTCCAGGCCACCTGGTAGGACTGGTCAGCCAGGTAGGACTTGAACCATGTTAGTGCAGATTCAGAGATTCCCATCTTGATGAGAGATGAGAGCAGGATCTGGTGGTCCACGGTATAAAACGCAGCTGACAGGCCGAGGAGGAGGAGGAGGACGGAGCTAAGAGATTGGGACTTACCATTTGTAGAGCCTCAGTGACCGCAAGCACAGTAGTCTGTGGAGTGGCCTGCCTTGAACCCAGATTGGTTAGGATCAAGCAGGTCATTCTGTAGGAGATGAGCAGACAGTTGGTTATAGGTTATAGCCCGCTCTAGTGTTTTGGAGAGGAATGGGAGGAGAGAGACATGTCATTAGTTGGAAATGACAGCAGGATTCAGTGAGGGTTTTTTGAGGAGGGGGAAGACATGGGCACTTTTGAGGGGAGAGGGGACAGCCAGAGGAAAGAGAGGAGTTGATAACATTGGAGACAAAGGGGAGGATGTCCATAGCAATAGACTGGAAGAGGGGGGGTGGAATGGGATCAAGAGGGCCGGTGGTGGGACTGTGGGAGTGAACAAGTTGAAGGACGTCCGAGTGAGAGGTTTCGGTAGTGAGTTGGGAGGGAGGGTTAGGTGAGGGAGAGGATGGGGGGGAAGGAGTTGCGAATGTCATTGACCTTCTCGTGAAAGAAGGATGCAAAGTCATCTGCGGTTAGAGAGGATGGGTGGCGGAGGAGGAGGGGGGGTGAGGAGAGAGGAAAACGCAGAGTACAGTTTGCTAGGATTAGAAGCAGAAGATTAAATCTTGGAAAAGAAAAATGCAGATTTTGCAGAGCAGAGGAGAGGTTAGAGGAAAAGGTAGCCAGGAGTGTGTGGAAGTCAGTCAGGGCCACGGAATATGGATTTTCTCCATTTCCTTTCTGCCGCTCGTAGTTTAAGTTGGTCGGCCAGAATGGAGTCAGTTAGCCAGGGGGTGGGGGATCAGAGACGAGCAGGTTTAGTGGAGAGGGGACAGAGTGAATCAAAGGAGGAGGAGAGAAAGGACAGTAGGGTGGATGAGGCTTCCTCAGCAAGTAGCTGAGAGAAGGCATCAATAGGGGGAAGGGATGATGGAGCAGTAGCTGACAGGGCTGCGGGGGAGAGAGAGCGGAGGTTGCGACGGACAGAGACAGTGGGGGCAGGTAAAGATGGTTTAGGCACTGGGGGGAGGGGGAGGGAAAAAGACAGAAAGCAGTGGTCAGACACATGCATAGGAGATACCATGCAGTGGAGATGTTGGGGGAGGTGCAGTTCCTAGTGAAGACCAGGTCCAATTGGTTGCCGGCCTTGTGGGTGGATGGGGATTCAGCCACGGTGAAGTCGAAGGATTGACCTTGTAACCTTTTCACATGCAGGTATCATTGTAACCTTTTACATTCTGCACATTTTAAAACAAGATGACATATGGGTGCGTGAACGATATGTTGACCGGGGGGTTGCGCAAACAAATTGTTCAGCAGTAGATTGCATAATTTGATTATTAAATACTCATTGTACTATCAACCAGCCTTGCCTGATCAATAACATTTTGTAACGACTGCACTAAATACTTCTACATTATATGGTGTAAATTCTCTCAAAGTTGACAATGCACTATATGCTCTTACAATGTCTTGGTAGTGTCATGCTACTTACTCATCTTTTTTTCCGGAGCAAACATGACTGTATTTAAGTTGAAGCCAGAATAGCGGACACAGAACACCCCTACCTAGATATGCAACTTGCCAGGGGGCACTTAATTCCACAAATAAGTTCAAAGTCTGAATACGAACAGACAGGTGAGGTGCATAATTTTCAACTTATCTCCACGTTGCACATGCTTAACTAAACTGAATAGAGATGAAAGGAAACGAAACAGGCAAAAATTTGAGTGGTGTCCAAAACATTGCAGATAGTCGAGTGGTTTCTCATCAACAGGGTAAGTTGGCTAGCTGTGGAGGGCGACTGAAGGTTATCTTTAGACATCAAGTTGGTTTGAAGAAACGTCATACTAGCTAGACCAATAAGACTAATTTTGTTATTTTTATGAGAGTGTCAGGAAAGCATGAAGCTAGCTAGTTGTTGGGCAACAAAAACATGAATACTAGTTAGCTAGCTAGAACGTAAACAAACCTCACTCCCTCAAGGGATTATTTTTTGTGGCGTAGTGAATTATTTTGATAGATATTTTAATGAAAATAATATGACAGATTTGACAAATGTTGGCATTTTAAAAATAGTGTAAGCGTTTTATATGTGCATTAATGGACTCCAGTCCATGGGTTATTGGGGAATAACCTCACACCTCTGGCCCATGTCTTTGTGCCTTATCACATCCCGGAGGTGTGCGGTTAACCAACCGATAACCCACGGCCTGTCATCTATTAATGCCAACATAAGTTATAAATATCGACTATTAGCTCAATATCCATCATTAACAGTATGCTATGCCTGATTGTTCTGTTCAGTGGTCATTAAATACTGGTGCAATAATTGTATTTTCAAGTAATGGAAAATAAGAAGCATTTATACTGGCTGAAAACGAAGGTGTGGTATGAGGAAGAATCTACCTGTAAAAGGGGGGGAACAGTCCATCTCTCCTGCAACAGGGATTTAAAAATGATAATGAACATTTTGCAAGGCAGTGACTGTTTTTCTTTCACCAATCCTCTAGTGCCAGTAAACTGACTGTGTTGGTGACAAAGCTTCATGAGTACTTGGCTCTCTCTGAAGAGGACTGTCATGTGCCTCCTGTTCCTGAAATCTCTCATGGTAAGTCTGTTCTAACTCTCTTACAACAACAAAACAAAATACATTGCATTGATCACCACCCCCACATACACGTGCACACACACAAATATAGTGGTTCATATTATACAAACTATTGTATTTTGATTTGCAGAAATAATTTAGCTTCAGTGACTTAGATTAATGGATATTTGGCAGACCTTTTTGAAATTTGAGGAGGAAAGGTGATATGCCTTTCAAGTGTACATATAATTGTATTTTACTTGCTTAGGTTACTTTTTTTTGTGATTAGGTTTTACATCTTTTTTCTTTTAAAGTATGTTCATAAAGAGATTGCATCATCTTTATTGCAGTCTATCCATCTTGAGACCAACTTGTTATGTAGTGTTAGTCAATCCAAAATACAGAATTGGAGTAAAATATTCTCTGTATTGATGAAGATGGACCCGATGTTCATAACGCAAGACCACGAAAAAGTATGTTGCAAATATTTTGAAGGTGTACCTCTCTTTTACAGTTAAATTAATTAATGGGTAACACTGGGGGGTGAGCCGCAGGGCTCTGTCTGAATGGGCAGTTATTGTCTTGTAGCATTATTGTTACAGGACACCTCCTGGCTCAGCTGCTAGCTTAGCTAGCTATCTACCGCACCTGACACCGCACGTCCCTTCTCTTGGTTTGTGGATCATGTTCATCAAAGTCTTAAGAATGTCCATATACATTTACATTTAGACTTTAAGCATTTAGCAGACACTCTTATCCAGAGCGACTTACAAGATGTGCATAAATACATGGTTGGAACAATCATAGTTTGTGCAAGAGATCAGTGCAGTAATATAGCGATAGACATCATTGCAGGCAGCTGCGTACCATACCTGTAACACTGTGAAGGAAAAGGTTAGTAATTTTTTAAATTATTTTTTTATTAAACTGATTAAGCAGGGATACACAAGTTATGTTTCAAGACATTTATTTTTAGCATTTTATGGGGGGGTTGGCTCCCTCCTTCCTTAGCCCATGCATGATTAATTAACGATTTGGGGGAAGGTCCAGTGCTAGCAAGGTTCAGATCCCCTTTTTATGTTTTTGTTTTGGGTCACTTACAACCACAAGATATATTTTCAAGGTCGCCATTGAAACGCTATCGTGGTGATACCAAATGTGTGTCATAGCAAAAGTCAAATCAAATATATAGGGTTAACACCTTTAAATATTCTGTACATAAATATAACATTGGCATAATGTTTTTTACAATGTCATAGCTAGCCCTATTTGTGCAGAAAATGTAGCTGCTTAACTTTCTTGGTAGCATTACTTTACTACAGACCACAAAACTACCAAACTGGGAGCACGTGAGAAACTTAAGTATTTCGTCATAACGTTTACCTTTCAACCATTTTATTTCCCCTTCTTTCTACTTTTTTCAAGAGCTTTTATATTCTTCTTCTGCAGACAATACTCTAAATTAGCATCCTGTTTGCCTTTTTACTGCTACAGAACAATTCTTATGTCATGATAGACTTTGGTCACTACTACTCTTTTTTAAAATTAATAACTTTATTTGCAGTGCTTTTCTCACATGGCATACAACGCGCTTTCCAAAATTGATACGTCGTGAAACAGAATGAGTAAAAGCAGGTTGGATTGGACAAACAAAAATAAAAAAATAATTTAAATTAAATTAAATTAAAAACACAGTAAAAGCATTTAATACAAAATAACTTAGAACACTAAGCATTTGAAGTAATGTGAGTTAGTATTATTAGTCTTGGTAAAGGCCTTAACTGGTGCATTTTATACCAGCTCGAGATGAGAATTTCTCCCTGAACAAGTGACACACTACCTGCAGTGTGATCCTGACCTTGTCTGAGAAGCAAATATTTAAAATTGTGATTTGTATATATATGACGATTATAAACTACTATTTTTTCCATAATAATTCCAAAGGGTAGACCAACTAGCCTAACTGGACCAGTCACTCCTATGGCTTTTATTTATTAAGTCCATTTTGAAGAAAATACAATGTGGAAGGGGGTGAATACTTTTCATACCCACTGTGTATGGGCCATTACTGTGGAACTGCCCATATACAAGTGAGCTGTTTGAAACTAGTGAAATCTATCATAACCGACACTATCTTACTCTTACTTGCCTAGATAATTGATATATCTTTTTGTCTTTCTGTCCACAGGTACAATTAACCAGGATCCTGTTGAATCACATACTGTAGACCAAATCATTCAAAAGGTACCTCATCATTTTTTAAATGTTAATCATGGTTTACTACCAGGTTAAGGGTAAAAAAATGGGGTCTGCAGTATGAGATCACATTGGCTGGATGTCATTTTTATGTTCAGCATTATTTTTAGTGCATATGTACGATTTCAACAAAGTTAATTTAATTGTTGCTCACACAAATGAAGCATGTACACTTGTAAATACACAATTGCTAAATATGATTTGATGTTAATTATATGTTTGACCCATGTTTCACAGAAACTGAACAATCATATTTCTTGAGCAATGCTATCCTTTCCTACAATAATTGGCCCTTTATTTATTCATCTCGTTAATTGGGTCTTTCAAATGACCTCCGGTGCTCAGCCCCCTAACAATTAAGTATTGCATCCACGGTAGCATAGGCTAAAATGTTCATTTTGGACAGGGAACATTTTTTATTCAAATTTGATTAGTTACGTTCACAGTTTTGCGATCTTGTTTTGGAGAGACGTTATCACCTTCAGTCAGCTTGGGTTTACCTAACTAGCACAAAAAAATGTTCTTGCTAGCTAACAATTGGCTTGCAATCCTCATCAAAGTTAGATCTAGTTAGTTGGCTACCTGGCAGGTACTAGGGGTGCACCGATATATTGGTGGACTATCGGTATCGGCCGATATTTGCTTTGTTGCAAATCTACAATCGGCTTGTCAGCTGATAAGATCAAATTTACCAATGGCAGTGGCCGACAATTATCCATCAATTTCTGTTGCATCAATCTGGTCTAAATGTTTAAACTTGAATGGGATGGCAGCATCTTTTATTTACAGGCTAAACTGACTGAAACCACGCCTAATTTACTCCTCCGACGATGCTGCGATTGACTAGCTATCACGAGCACTCTGGCACTCCACGCAGTCTTGCACAAGATGCACGCTAGAGTTGGGCGATATGGGCAAAAATAATTAGCATGATATGTTGACCAAATATAATAGATAACGATATTGAAATGATAATTTGTATTCAGAAAAAAGTTGAGTATATACAGATATTCAAACACAACTTTTTTAACATTCAATGCTCGTATCAGTCATGAGAGTTCTGCGGATATGCGGATTTCTGCTTTTCCCGGATCAAAGCATCAACCATGAGATTTGTGTAGATCTGATGTTTTTTTGGGGGGGGCGGGGGTCTTGATGACCCATGATAAGCCTAATTGGTTTTCATCTGTTATCAATCTTAAGCCACACTTAATGATAGACCAATCAGGTTGACAGCAGTATAAGCGTAGTCACTGTCACTAAGTCATGGGCATGCTAGCTAGCTAAAGCTTCTAGAAACGATGAAATGATTGCAAAGGAAGAATGTCAAAAATGATTGAGAAAAACGATAGTTCGAGGTTAAAAGAAATTAGCAGAGTAAAAAAACAGATTCCGTTAAGACTGGCTGGTCAATGTTCCCATTGACTTCCTGGTCAATGGGAACACTATCGAAGTGGGATAATTTTCGAAAAAAGTTGATATTCCTGGCAAAATACTCTGCACGTATTGTCCGGATAGTGTCAGTTATGGCTCCAGAGTATTTAAGGCTTTGGACGATCACTGATGCTAATGTACACTATCTAACATTAGCTCAACAAGCAGGGCTACAGCTCTGCAGCTCGACCAGCGATTTCAGTGGACGACCGCGTGAAAAACCAAGAGGTAGCATAACAAATCGAATAAAGAATTGAAGGCTTGTGGTTACCCAGCTATAGCCACGATTAATATTTAACCTTTGTCAAACTCACTTAAACGGTACACAATTCAATTTTGTTGATATAATTTTAGCTGGCTAGCACTAGCATGGTTTACTAGCAGTCAGTCAGTCAGTCATGAAACATTATGCCTTGCGCCCATCTCGCTAGCTTATCATTGGGTTCATTCTAAAAACCCGACCGGCACAATCTCGGTCTGTGCCGCTAGGGCGTGGTGTCCACTCCATTTAAATCCAGCTTGTACCGACCTGAACAGACGGTTTGTGCACCAAGTAAACAAAGTACCACGTGTAGCCAACCAAAAGAATGGTAAACAATAGAGAGTGTTAAACACATATTTAACATGGCTTGCGTTGGCTAAATCCAAATAGTTGTCTTTGCCAACACGTGAAAGTTGTCCAAAGATTAATTTAAAGTTTGGCTTGGATGGTGGACAACTACAGCGATTTTACATGTTTATTATGTTGTCCTACCTTATTTACCTTACCTTAGTACAACATATCCTTACCAAGCAGTGTTACCACAGCTTTAAGCCACACTACCTGCCACTGTTTCATTATCAGCTGATAGATTCAGTGTCATACTACGTGGCACACAAAATAGGCCTATGTATTCAAGTAAGCTCAATTAATAAAGTAAGACTTATTCAAATAAAGGAAGACTTTTGATTAAAACCATTTTTATACTTCCAGGGCCTGCTTCTTGAATTAATTAATTAATTAATTCATTCATTTTCTTCTGTAAAACCCCACTGTAAACACCGCCAACATGTCATTAAAATTTTCAGCTTTTTTTTTTTTTTCCAACCTGACCACTTTCATCACTGTTGTATGAGTGGTAAGATTTCAAGCATAATCTCAAGTATACTGTTCACTGTTTCCACATTTTGTTATGTTACAGCCTTATTCTAAAATGGATTAAAAAAAAAAATTCTTCATCAATCTATAATATATGGCATTTAGCAAGACGCTTTTATCCAAAGCGACTTACAGTAGTGAATGCATACATTTTTCAATGTATGTGGTGCCAGTGGGAATTTAACCCACAATCTAAGCATTGCCAACGCCGTGCTCTACCAACTGAGCTACACAGAATCACACAGAACCACAATCTACACACAATACCCCATAATGACAAAGCAAAAATAGTTTTTTTAGAAATTATTGCACATTTATTAAAAATTCTAAATTCAAATATCACATTTACATAAGTATTCAGAACCTTTGCTATGACATTCGAAATTGAGCTCAGATGCATCCTGTTCCCTTTGATCATCCTTGAGATGTCACTAGAACTTGATTTTAGTCCACCTGTGGCAAATTCAATTGATTGTACATGCTTTAAAAAGGCACACACCTGTCTATATATGGTCCCACAGTTCACAGTGCATGTCAGAGCAAAAACCAAGCCATGATATCCTAGGCACTCTCTATAGACCTCCATAAAGGCCTGATTGATGGAGTGCTGCAGAGATGGTTGTCCTTGAGCCTGACCAAGGCTCTTGCCCGGCGGCATTAACTTTTTGACTTGAAACACAATGCTAATATTCTTTTTAATGGTGCAAAGTAATTTAGGTCATTCAAACAATCATCACTGAGATGAGCCTAGTTCATGATTCCCATCAGAGAGCAGTGGACTGCTACGAGTTAAAAACTATTTACAGAGTCGGCTCTGGCTGGGAGTGCCACCAAGGGGGCGGTAATTAGCTGTCCGACCCAAATAGTAAAAACTATTTACTTTCGAATAAAGGGAATATTTTGTTGGGGGAAACGTGGTGATATTTTAAATAACCCATAAAGCTTCAGTTATAACATAGTTATGAGACATAACATGTTCTATTTGGACCTGAGACAAATCAATGACCGAATGACAAGAGATGAGGAAAGGGAAGGCTTCCCCGGGCCGTTGTTTGCTCCCACAAGCAAGCATTTTTCACGTATTAATATGGAAGAAAGCCAGATGACTTTTCCTGTTTTTACAGCAAATATTGAAGGTTTTTTAAACAACAATTTGAACAGCAATTCATCCGTGTAACGCTCTCTCCAGTCAACATTTTGCCTTAATGCTTGCTTTTAAGTATTGATATTGACATTGTTCTCTCTACCCCAAACAATCCTCCCTCAGTCTGGCTATCTCTCTCCAATCCTGCTGTTTTGCCATTGATCATTCAAGTCTAATGCTTAGATTGAGCTGCTGTGTTATCTGTTGCCATAGTAGTAGGGCCAACCTGTTCTGGGTGCCTGTAATTTCATTGGAGCCTGAAAATATTGTGACTAGGTTTTTAAAAATCTCCTCTGGTCACTGTGTCCATTTGTGTTCTCTGCAGCCTGGCAGCTTGAATGAGACTGTGAAGCCCGCCTCCTATCGCTCAAAGAGGTGGGTTTGCTGCCTGCACCAACAGGCTACTGAGTGGAACAGTCATATAAATGTTAATAGCCATTACAAATCTCTAGTATTTTATTATCAAATAATTTATAACCCACTTTCTATATTACTATAATGATTCCATTATTATCAGGTGATACGACCAAACAACATCGTCAATTGACTTTTAAAACTGCTTCTCAGGAAGCCTTCCATTGTTACCAAACACACTGGATTAGATGAATCGGATGCTTCAGATGAGAGAGGTGATGAAGATGCAATATCCAACAATGGATTGGACAGTGTTTTTGATGTGAACAGCCTTCCAAAAGGTATGCCTTTAAATGAATACATTTCATTATTGACATTCCACATAGCAATAGATTTGCATGGACATCTCTGTGGTATATCGTAGGATAAAGGGAGTTGATTAGCTTCCGTAAGTTGGTCTGTAACCCGTCTCATGTTCACAGGCACAGTGGTGGTGAAGCCAGAGCCTGTGGGAAATGAAGTCAAAGATGACTTTAGAGGCCCAGAGTTTCGATGCAAGGGAGCTGCCAAATTCAAAACAGATTTTTCGCGCAAACGAGGAGGTAATGGGTGATGCATTGTTTGTTCTCAAGGGCTGGATGTTTGCTGTTTCTTGAATGTATAGGTGGAGTTGCCTTTTGGGGGTATTTATAGAATCGAACTGTTAAGTGCGGCTAATTTTATAAAATCCACAATTCAAATGATTTCTACAAACACATTGAACATTTCTTTTTCTAAATTCGGAACCAGAGTTCCATCACTCAGTGTTATACTGCTCATCTCCTTTTAAATTCTACACAGATGTATAATTCAAGCCATTGTGAAAGTTTCCACCTGAGGTTGAGTGCACTTAAAAACGCACTCCCCATGGGTACTCCCGCGTGGTCTAGTGGTTACAACGTTTGACGCTGGCCGCTGCGATTCCCCCGGCTGTGCCAGAGTCGGCTCTGGCCGGGAGTGCCACCAAGGGGGCGGTAATTAGCTGTCCGCCCCAGGGAGGCGGCAGGGAAGCCGACATTAAGTTTGCTGCGTACAGGAGTGGCTCTGGAGTACCGGAGTTGCGGTCGACAGCTTGGCGAGTGCTGTCTCGGAGGAGACGATACTTGGCTCATGTTCCTGCCGGTCACAGGGCTACGGCAGCGAACTCACAATACCAGGGGGGATTAACATGAAAAATAGAGGGTGTAATTCGCTACTAAATTGGGAGAAAATGGGATAAAATCAGAAACAAATTCTTTCAAAATAAATAAATGCACTCCCCACAGAAATTGCACTTTGATGTAGTGCAAGGTTTAGAAGTACCCTTCAGTATTGTTGAAGAAAAGTGATCTGCGGTGGTGTAGTGGCAATATTTTTGTACCGGAGCGATATGTTTGTAATGACACCATCGACACACATACTTTACAAGAGGTGTTTATGCGCAAATTTGATTTCAAAATTGATTATTAACTAATGCAATACATAAGCCTTTAATTGTTAGAATTGTAAAAAATAAACTAATTTCAGACATGTTTCAACCATGTGCAACTATAAGGATATGCCATTACATTTTTGTCAGAAAAATAAAACTTAACCAACAGAATATACAGCAGCAGCCAGTTACTAGGTATCTATGACTCTTTACATGTATGGCTTCAATGCACCTTATAAATAAGTTGATGCTACATTTGAGGTCAATTTAATATGACTAATGCTGGTCCAGATAACTGTTCAGTAGCACCATGGCTCATATGACAAACAACATATCCAAACAAACTGCCACAATGGCTAACATTACCAACAGCATATTCATACTGGACACTAGTAGACGGCGTGGCTATAGCTTTTGTAACCATCAGAATATCCGTTCAATCAATTAGTCATGTTCCGCTAACTGCTAACGTAGTGGAAAAAGTTAAGTGGTTGTGACCTGACCACAATATCCCTCTCTGTGAAGTTCTGGACGGACTGTTCTTGATGAAACTGCCTGATTATGATTAGATTAGGTTAGGTTTTTCCGGCCAGATTCTACGTAGTGGTATGATCACATAGTTTGTTCGATTTGGTACAGCAAGATCATTTTGACCAATAATGGATTGAACAGCCGGTTTAATTTGCATAGGCATTTAGTCCACTGAGTATGATGGTCAAACATCTTTTGTGTTCACTTGTGCTGAAATTGATTTTTAAAGTGCCGGAGTGCTGCTCTGCCTCGCGACATTCCCACTACACCCCTGGTGATCCGATCCCATGATCAGAGTTTGTTTGAAGTAATTGGTGCCGGTTAATTTCACTTGTAAGACTTACATTTATTACTCTTATTATTAATTTGTCAATATTTGCTGCCTAATGCAAACTCATGATTTTTGAGGAAAGGTCCATTCTGAATCAAGCAAGTGGTATACAAGCAAGTCTAAAAAACGTAATACTGTTTTAAAGTTTTTTGGTGGGTTTCTCATATTTCACAAATGTTATGGGCACTTGTTTGTTTTTATTTCTGCAAAGTTATTGGCGTGTCAGCTGCTCTGTAATGTGTTTCTACCAGGTCAGCACTTACAAATCGTCAGCTGCACTGCCTGTGGACAGCAAGTCAACCATTTCCAGAAGGACTCTTTCTACCAGCATCCTGTACTCAAAGTCCTGATTTGTAAGGTGAGGGTGTTCTTGCTTGTTGGTGAATGTGTACTCTTGCTTGTAGGCGAGTGTGTACTTGGTAATGAATCTAGTAGAACATTTTAACAATTATACATGTGTCTTTGAATATTATACTGAATTTAAAGAGGATTATACAGATTTACACACACACACACACACACACACACTCAGATGACCAGATTCAAACCATCCAAATGCAGGAAAATAATTTATGGGACATTGTGGGACGGGAAAGGAGGAATATAAAAATGATGGAGTGGGATCATATCAACATTTCATATCCTCTGTAAGAAGTTTGTACTTTATTGATAATGTGGTAATGATCAAAATAATGAAGCAAGAGAAGGTTTGACACAGGGGTAAGGATATCTTTTTGGTGGGGGTATTCATATTCTTTGTTATTATTTTATTAAAATGCGGGAAAACATCCAACATCTCGATACGACGAGTCAAAATGCGGGTCTGTCCCACACAATGTGGTTAATCTATCTGGTCTTCCAAACACACACATAGTGTTGTTGATGTGGAGCGTCAAAACCAGAAACACCAGCATTGAGTAACACCAGATTTAAATAGAAGCTGACAACATCCAAACTAAGGGATTGAGCACCCTGTATCCTCCATACATACCCTTAAATGGTATGTGAGATGGGAAAGTGATAACGTCCGGATGCTTCATATGTTTTCTCTTTGGAATAGTCTGATGTCACTTTTACATCAAGGGATGGGAATTTTCTTTGTTTTGCCTTTGTGATTGCACGGGTGTGACACGTAAAACGTAAAGCCCTTTTCCAATATGTGTGTATGCTGTCATTGACGATCCGGTAATACTGTGATAATTTATGGATACATTCAACAGAATCAGATTTATTGTCGCCAAGTACATTTACACATACAACGAATTTGACTTGGTAAGTTGGTGCAGTGCAAATTGCAGACAGACAAAACAAAACAATAGACAATTAGGTGGCATCCAGTGCAATATTCAAACCCCAAAGCAATAGACAATAAGCATCCAAGTAATACAAATTAGAAGTTAAACTACAAAATAAAATCTGAATAAAAATGTACAGGATAATAAATTATTGCACCGTGCGTAAGAAGGATGGTGGTGGAAGGGTGAAAATCCGTCAGTCCCACAGTGCAGTTCAGGGTTGATGGAAAACTCTGAACTGCAGAGTATTTGTGAGCTTGCCATGGGGAAAAAAGCTGTTCTGATGACGTGAGGTTTTTGTCCCGATAGACCGTAGCCTGTTGCCGGAGCGGCGTTTTTGAAAGATGGGGTGGCTGGGGTGAGAGGGGTCGGCCAAGATCTTTTTAGGAAGTACGTTCTTTGTTGTGCTTTTTTGGTAATGGTGCTGATGTTCTGCTCCCACTTGAGGTCCTGGAAATGAGTGCCAAGGAATCTGAATGACTCTGCAATGTTAACTGGGGAGTCACACAGGGTGAGGGGGTGGTTGGGGCTGGCCTTTTCCTGAAGTCAACTATCATTTCAACTGTTTTAAGAGAGTTATAGGTTGTTTTGTTGCACCATGTCAGGTGGTCTACCTTCCATCTGTAAGCTGACTCATCCACATTGGCGATTAAGCCAATGAGGGTAGTGTCATCTGAAAATTTGAAAGTTTGACAGAGTTGTGCTTGGAGGTGCAGCTGTTGGTATATAGGGAAAAGAGTAGAGGAGAGAGTACACAGCCTTGAGGGGTGCCAGTTCTGATGGTCCGGGTGTCTTGAGACGTGCTTTCCCAGTCTCCCGTGCTGCTTCCTGTCCGTGAGGAAGTCGGTGATCCACCTGCAGATGTAGTCAGGCACACTGAGCTGCGAGAGCTTGTCCTGGAGAAGGGCTGGAATGATGGTATTAAAGGCGGAGCTAAAATCCACAAACAGGATCCTGGCATATGTTCCAGGGCAGTCCCAAGTGTTCCAATATAAAGTGCAGGGCCATATTGACTGTTGGCAAACTGTAATGGGTCTAAAGCGGAGTCATGATGGTCTTGAGGTAGATTAACATAAGGCATTCAAAGGTCTTCATTACCTCAAAGGTCTTCATTACCACAGAGGTCAGATTGTAGGTGTTGGGCTCAGGACTGTCAGCTTGACTATCGAATATACAGTAAAACTCGTTCAACTCCTTTGCCAGCCGTAGAGTGGGGGGGATTTGGTATTGTAATTTGTTATCTCCTGTAGTCCCTTCCAGATTGATAAGGAGTCATTAGATGGGAACGGTTGTTCTAGTATCTTATAGCGTTTTTCCACCGACGGCACGGCATGGTAACCATCCGTACCCGTAACTAACCCCTTCCCGCGTCGAGTCCCTGTGTCGTTTTCCCACCGCACAACCGAACCATGAAGATATAAGGAGTTAGATAGGAGGAATTATCTGAAGTGACAAAAAAGAACGCGACCGCTGTGGTGACATTAGCACTGACATTGTAAACATTCCAGCTCAAATTAACAAAAGCATGGCTTTCCCCGTAACATTAGCTACAATTTTCTTACCTCTACCTAGGTGTTTGGGAGTCATGTCGGGGGCAGAGAGCGTAGGAGGTACCAAGCAGTGACTTCGGACTAGGCTATATAATCTTTCATATTTATTATTTGGCGTTGGTCCTCCAATGAATTGCAATTGACCAAAATCACATTTAATACCTCATATTTCTTACATCTGTAGCCTACATTTTTATAAAAACATGAGCAATATTTGTCTTGTACATCTGTGCTTTCATGTAGCTTGTCGCTGCAAAAATATTTCCAGCACGAGCTACGAGTAGTAGTAGTAGTAGTAGTAGTAAACGATATATCCGATAGCATTTGCAATATCATACCGCCAAGGTTTGCGATATAAGTCTATAGCAACGCTCGACACTGGGCATGTTTTGTCTTACATTTGTTTCCCAAACACACTCGCAGACTAGTTTGTCTCCCCAGAACTCATACGCAAAATAATTCTAATACGTTCATGCATGTATTTTGTTTGATGTTATTTTTTGATACACTCTTCTGTAGTTTGTTGGGGAAATGTGTTGGAAATTAGACTTTGGCTATAAACACTTAATACAATGCACCTGATGCTTGGTTTTTAAGATTTTAGCAATGTTTTTGCTATGTCCCTAAATAAACTAACAAATCAGTAAATAAAATGTATATTTCATTTAGGGAGTTCAAGACAGTGGGTACGGTCGCACCTGCACCTAAGTGCACCTGTTTTCCTGAATGTGGAAGTCCTTTGTGCAAACAGATTATACAGTCAATACAATATACAAAAACCTCACTTGCCAATCAACAATTAAATAAGCTCTGATCACTACACATTAACAATGGAAATAAAGTATATCACTTCAACTTCAGATCAATCTGCATCAGATTTGTAACGTTACAAAATTGAATGATCATTAAACAAGATTGCAAAATATACAATGGACAAATGGTATAGTGTTGTCATGAGGTATGCTCAGTACATATCCATATACTGTACATAGACATCTTGCTATATCTGATGACATTGTACGAATGAATAATCTTGGTGATTACCCACATACCCTGATTTCACTGTTTACCTTTCATGATTGCATAATTCTTTTTCCATTACCCCAGCTAGCAAGTCCGTCAACACAAGGCACCTAAATTGGCTGGCTATCCATATTATGCACACAAATTAGTTCCATGTATCATTTGTAAATGTATTGTAATTAGTCTTTAAATTCTAGAAGGACAATGTTTTGACATAGGTTTAGAATTTTTCATTCGATTGTGAAAAGTAGGCTGAATTCTATCTGTGAAATGGAAGCCTAAAATAATTTGAAAGGAAGAAAAATACTACCATATAGACTCATACAGAATGTTGCATAGTTCACAGGGTTGTTCTGACTCATGTACAACTAAGGACTTTATACTCTACTCTATACTATATACTTTATTTGTTTCTGAGTTGATTGATTACAGTTCTGAATTAGTTTATTTGATGAATTTGGATTGCTCGAACAATCCTTGCAGCCATAGTCTGGAGCAGTAGTGGGCAATCTGTTGCCTGAAGACCATATGCAACCTGTGAGCATTTTGTATCAACCCAATTGATTAAATATTTCAAAATATATATATATTAGTGGGTGAAGAGTGAAAATTGATATGCATTTGAATGTAGCAAGCTGTGAATCTATGGATTGTCAAACATGAATTTATATTGTATATTCTTGCATGGTGACTTAACCTGAACATTTCAGCTGTACTAAAACATTTGCATAAACAAGTAGCCTATATTTCTCCTGCAGGTGCATACACATATGTGCTGTAGTAATTGTGGCCTGTTTAGCAGAATTGCTAAATTAGGCTATTGTGAGAGAATCTTTTCCTGGCTTTTTTGTGGAAAATGGGAGGGGGAAAAAAGTGAGAACTAGTTGAGTCAATGTTTCTCCTTATTAAAAACACATTTGCATAAAAGCATTTGCAAGATTTAGTGTCTAGAAGTTATACATTTGAACATCATGTATAAAAATGATCTAAACAATATTCCTATGTATTTTATTTTGATTAGTCTTGTATATGTTTTTCATGTTCTGCATATAAGCAAGTTAATTCACCACTGGGTGTAATGATGCTTTTTTTCAGCCATGTTTCAAATATTATATGAGTGATGACATCAGCAAGGATGTGGATGGCATGGATGAACAGTGCAGGTAGGATGGTCTGCAATACTACCTACATTTACATTTTTACATTTTAAGCATTTAGCAGAGGCTCTTATCCAGAGCGACTTACAAGATGTGCATTAATACATGGGAGGAACGATCATTGGTTGCGCAAGATATCAGTGCAGTAATACAGCGATAGACATCATTGCAGGCAGCTGCGTACCATACCTGTAACACTGGGAAGGAAAAGGTTAGTAATTATTATTATTATTATTTTTTATTTTTTTAATGAGGAGTAAGCAGGGATACATAGTGTTGCGCAAGTAGGCAGTGGTGATAACAATTAGCTAGGAGTACAGAATTCAGTGGTAGTGGAGTCTGAAAAAGTGGGTTTTGCGGAAGATCACAGAGAAGAGGCGAGACCGCGAGGAATGGCTGCCAGGCGCCTGGAGGGATGGGACAGTCAGTTTGCCAGAGGAGGCGGAGTGGAGGGGTCTGGCTGAGACCCCTATCTATCTATCCTATTTGAGTGAGATTCTTCCGAGGGAGAATTTTTCCACCTGCAACAGCAGCTCGCTGTCATTTGGCCAATCGGAACCATGATCTCTGCTTTGTCGCCTCCCTCCGCGGTCCGACTACTCCGACTGGCGCTAGTTTGGTTACTACTCAATGGCGCACCAGAGGTAAGCCCTTTGGTTTTTGGTAAGACCTTTGCTACTTGAAATTGTTTAACTAGCTAACTAACATTTGCTACAGTAACGTTAACTTGCCCAAATCAACTTAGTGGTGAAGTATGTTGTGATAAATTCTTCCCACCCTTCAAATAATTAAGATGTAGCTAGCTAGCTAGCTAACCTATCCTTATGGGCTAGCTAGCTAATGACTGAAAAAGCCCGCTTTTAGTAAAGTATTGATTTTGCCTGATTCAATCAATTAGCTAACAGTTAGCGTATGCATTTAGCTTAATGTTAGAACATTTTTTTTAGGTAGTTGGCTAGATAGTTAACGTCAGGCAAGCAGAGCAGGTGAGAATGCGTTCAGCTAAATATCTAGGCTACCGTGTTTGCCGCTGTTGAAAAAAAAAAAACCAAAAACTAAATCGTATATGATCTCCGCTATACTTAACTAAACACTCATTCAGACTCTGTACGTAATTTGGAGACAAACATGCATTAATTTCTCAAATACAACAGAATGTTTACTAAAACATTAGGAGTTGATGTTTCACTTTACCAGCGTAAACTAAACTGTAATGCATTTCATGGTTTCCTTTTCAGAATGAGTGAGCTTGAGGAGGACAATGCTATTTATGTAATAATAATAATAAGCTTTTTTATATAGCACCTTTCATACATTGAAATGCAGCGCAAAGTGCTTCACAGACAAAGTAAAACAAGATATAAAACAAGAGTGTTGAGAGTAAGCCAATAAAACAATAAAACATCAATGAAAGCAATGCTTGTTAAGGGAAATAAAATAATGAATTAAAACAATAAAATAGGGGACACTTCCCCTCCCCGATTCGTCAATTAATACTTTTTTATCACAGTATTTTTTTTTTATTGACAAAGCGGGGTATGCAAAGTGCAGCCTCTGTACAAAAGAAATAAACTATGGCAATAAGGGCTCTCATGCCCTTTTGTCACACTGCCAAACAGAGAACAAAAGGTGTGCACTATCATGACTACAATGAGTGTTCTACCAGTCCCAACCCAAAATACAGTTACTCCCAAGGGCCCTGAAGTCATGAGGAAGAGAGTTTGAGTGCTTGTACCTACATTGCAGCGTGTTGCCAATGCTATACATTTGCCAGGGTAGATTATCAGGACAAGTCATACAGGGCATTTTTACTCAGTTTAAGTTGAATTGAACTAGATTATATGTTTAAAGTAGATACAAGATACTCTTTTAACAGCTTTACAATAACAATGAAATTCATGAAAATGAAGCCATATAGTCGCAGGATAGTAATAGAAGGGCATTTGCAAAAGTTTTACAGGTAAATCTAATCCGATTCTTTTTTTTTTTTTTTTTTTTTTTTTTTTGTCTAGGCAATGGTTCTTGCTACTCTTGCGTAACATTCACTCCCTTTTACCATGGCACCAGTGATAGTGCAGCTAGCACAGGCTCTGGCTGCAGACAAAGTAGCACTGAGTGGAATGAAGCTATCTCACGTCAGCAGCTTACAAAAAGCTGGTTTGGGACATACCGTTTCGGAGAGGACCTTCAGCAATACACTGAAGTATCCAGTTTCCATCAACCTTGTGACATCATAGACCCAATAAGCACCAGCATGAACATTGCCACATTCAGTGCCATCCAGACAGGAAAATACACTTTGCAGTCCAGGAAGCAGAGTGCCATAGAAATGTTCAACGCTAAATTCGGGGCAGTAGACATGAGGCAGTGCAGCAACATTAATTCAGCAGGGACAAGAGACAAGGCCCAGCGACAAGAGAATTTGCTCAGAGTACAAGAGAAAAGGATTGAGTTTGACTGCCAGCCAAGTGCTGCGGAAAGAAGGAGAGAAGTGGTAGAGGAAGAAAAGGTGGCAAGAAAGAAGCACATGGCTAAGCACTTCAAATCCTTGTACAGGCCAAAAGACTGAAGAAATAGGCCAACTACTCAGTCTGTCTGCTCAGCGGGGTGGATGGGTTGGCAGGAATTAATAAAAGTTATTTTTTTGCCTGAATTAAATGTTGTCTTTTCCCTCCATTTTCTTCTCAGAGTGCACCAGAATGCTTCATTTACATGTTGTTAAAATCACTAAAGTTTTCTTATGAGTTATGAGTTTGCAGGCCTGTATCAAGTGACTAATGAAAAGATTAGCTAATTTGTGGAATACTTTGTACTTGTTTACATGGAGACAAATACACCATGGCGTGTTAGCCTGGCTAGCTAACGTTAGTTAGCCTGTCTCCGCTAGATTGACACCAACTCCAAATGATGATTGTTCATCTGACTCATCTTTGGCTGACTTCTGTCTGTTCGAACTGTGAGTGAGTCACTGACATGTGCATACCTGATCCTCAGCAATGATCCACAGGGAAGATGGGGCAGACGAGACTACAATCACAGGGTTCATGCATTGATTGGCAGTAATACTATCCAATTCAAATGAAGTTACAATTGACTAGCTGGTCAATATTCCATTATCTTTTAAATTCTCAGCTGTCTTTTTTCCATCTATGTCTCCAAAAAGAGTTGGATTGTAGTTATAATTGTAAAATAGCCTAAAGGTGGACCAGTATTTTTATTTTCTGATTAGACCGCACACCCCTACTGACTTGTCCACCTTTGTTATCTGTAATCCACTGAAGTAATGATCTACAAATATTATTTATCCTCAGTTTGATGTTTTTGGTTACACAAGAATGATAGTAAGATTTGTTTTAATGTTTTCCTGCTGAAACTGCAATCTCAACCTTTGTCATATTGCTAAAGTTCTGTTTGTTCTACAGATGGTGTGCTGAGGGAGGCAACTTGATCTGCTGTGACTTCTGTAGCAACGCCTTCTGCAAAAAGTGCATCCTGCGAAACCTGGGGCGGAAAGAGTTGTCAGGCATCATGGATGAGGAGAGCAAGTGGTACTGCTACATATGCAGCCCAGAGCCCCTCCTAGACTTGGTGATTGCCTGTGACGCTGTGCTACAGAACCATGAGCACCTCTGGCACCAGCAGCGGAAGAGGGCCAAAGCAGAGCATGACAAGACGGGCCAAGATGAAAATGCACACAAACTCTTGAAAAAGGACAAAACCACTTTGATTGGGAAGGAACACACATTGGACAGTCCTGTAGTTTTTAACTCTTTGAGGATACCAAAAGAACTGGCTAAAAAGGGTAAAAAGCTTGTAGAAACCACAACTGCCCTGAATAACACTTTTGTCAAGTTCATACAGCAGGACTCGGAGGACCAAGGAACCAATATTGTAAGACTTAGACACTTGAAAGCCTTCAGGTCAGTATTGGCAGATCTGAAAACTGCTCATGCTGTTCTGGAGGAGGCTTTGGAGCAGGAACTGAAAGACATGCTGCAGAATGGAGGGGAGAACGATTGTGACATCAGATTGTCACAACAGGGACAAGATGGGGAAATGTTTTCTGATGTTCCATCTACGCATGTTGAAAACCAACATAATGTGAAAAATTCTGCTGATGATGGCAGAGACTCTGTGGAGGAGTACACTGCCCCAAAAGATGTGGAGATGGAAGAAAGCCCTTCCCCTTTACATAAAGTCCAAAAGCTCACTGGTGGAATCGAAGCAAAAACCAAAAAGGACAACGATAATGACACTGAGGGTGAAGTGGGCTCTTCGTCCGGCCGCAACTCTCTTGGCGAAATCGTTATAGCTTCTCACACTGTAGCTGATGAAATCTTTGGGATGCCACATTGCATTGCAGATTCCTCAGGAGGTACAGAGCGTAGTGAGTACAGTCCAGCCAGAGCCAGGAAGACTTCCAGCAGCAAGTCTCTGGATTCCAGAAAGAGTCCCATAATGGTGACCAGAAAACTGGTGGTGAAGCTGACGCCCATGCCCCTTAAACAGTCTCTGGGTTTCCGAAGTAAAGAAGCCCAGGAAGAAAATAAAGATGCTGAGGACAAGGAGGAGGAGAAGGAAGATTGGGCAGTCGGAGAGTCTGAGGAGTCTGTCATGCTGGATGACGACCAAGAGAACAGACGATCACCAAGGGTCAAAACCACACCCCTGCGAAGGCAGGCTGACCGTAAGGGCAAATTGTCCTGTTCTCATAACACCAAGAGTGACCCACTGCATGATGATTCAGCCAAGGCTGAAACCTCCAGGACTATGGATGAGCAGTCTCAGAAAGGGAAAGGTGTCTGCAGCAGGATGGAGGACTCTGACTCCGATGAAGTCCCTGCCATTCTCCTCCAGACAGCTGCTATGACGCCAAGCTCAGGTGAGTCAGAGAGTGAAGGTGAGGATTCCCCAAAGAGCATCAAGAAGAAATGCCTTTTTGGACTGAAGAAGATTGCCTCGCAGTCCCCAGAAAAGGTGGTCATCGCACAGAGAATTAAGGCCAGACCATCAGAACGTAGTTGCAAGAAGGTTTTGACCAGGAAAGCCATCCAGAAAAGCAGGCGTAATGGCTCAAACTCCTCTAGTGATGATTCAGACCTGGAGAGGGAAATTACAAATCTGAGCAAGATCCGAGCCAAGAAACTGAGGGGTGATGAGGACAAGAAGGTGGAAAAGTTGGATGCCGAAGATGGGGAGGGACAAATGTGTATAAATAAAGTGACAAAAGAAAATCGAAAATCAACAGTCAAGCCATTAAAGAGGCTACTGAAAGAGAAAAGGACTGAAGAACAATCATCTTCCTCCTTCACTGAGGAGGGACAAGATGTTGACTCGGGGGATGACAGTGATGATCAGAAGATCAAACCCATCACTGAGAAGATGACTGTGCTGGGGGCAAGTTCTTTCCAGCAGTCATCAGGTGAGCTGCACCATCATTTCTCATTTGTACTACTTGATGGCCCTGTCTTGTGAACATTTATCTTAAATCCTCAGTAAACTTACCAGTGCTACAGTTAAAAAGAGAAAATGAATCAATGTTGCTCCTTTTTCAAAGAAATTGAAGAATTCTGAAATTCAGGTCACTGAGCTTCCAGCTCTTTAACAGTGGAGATGAAGGGGAAGAAATTGCAACTCAACCATTGACGTACATGCTGCTACTGCATGGTGAAAGGTTGTTGTCTTTGCTGTGAATAGGAGAAACGAGTGAGTTGTTGGTAAATCCGAAATACCGAATTGGAGTTAAATCACCATGAGATGGAACCAATGTTCGTACCGGAAGACAGGAAAACCATGTTACAGAATGTGCGAAGGACATGTAGCTCATGTTGTCCATGCAGCCACTAATACAGAAACCTCATCTGTGTGTTCTCAGACTAAATGTCATGTGTTTTTTATATATATATATATATATATATTACTAAAAAATACATTCTCAGTCATCAACTGGGAAGAATGTATAGGGGAAATTGAAATGGATTGTAGAATATGCATTCCAAAAATAAAATGATTTACTATAGCAAGCTAGCTTATATAAATTAAAATATCATATCATATCATACATTTTGCCTTCTAGCTGCATCATTTGCTGGAGAGCTAATTACCTAGGCAACTGGGTGATCGCTAGATGGCTAGCTTTATTCTAACAGAGTTCCTTACTAGAAAACTTTAGCTAGGGGCTCCAACCAACCTTTGCAAGATATATCATCAATCGCGTATTGTTGGAATTTTATTTCCCTGAAGTGAATGCAGCTGTAGTACCAATAGTTTGGACAATCGACTGTGGACAATTCTACCAAATGTGCATGATATACTTCACAATGAGAGTCTTATGTTTCCCTAGAGTACTTGCTTTGATTTCTGCTTACAATTTTAATTCATACAACGTTTCTGTTCCAGTGTTAGATTTGAAAACATGTATACCCCATTTTGCGCGGGGGATGCGTCCAAGCAGAATAGACCGTTAAACTAAAAAGCGTTCACACTCAACTAACGGACATACAATCCTAATCAAATAATTCCTTGTCTTTAACCAACATAATACATGTCTATAGTAGAGTAGATGTTTAAAAAATTAAACCAATCAATCCTAACATATAATTGAGAATAAAAACGTAATAACTTTCATTACCGTTACAAAAAAGTGTTTATGCATTTGCCCAGTTGTATTAAGCCGCACTTGCTGCAACCCCTCCACTGTCAATTCGGGAGAGCATAGACAAGCATGCGCTCTCCTCTGAAACGCGTGATGTCGGCCACCGCTTCTTTTCACACCGCACATTTTTCACACCGATTTAAAAGATCTGCCACGTGTAAAATAAGATGCGTTCGAAACTGACGTTTGTCTCCTCTAAAATACAAATGGAACATTGTTTTAGTCCATGCCCTAATTTTTGTGTCTGCCAATTAACAAAGAATGTGGGCAAGCTCCTGTAAATCTCACATATCAAGTCTATGAAGTTACAGTATCCATTAGATGTGCTATAAATTACGTTCTGCTGTTTGAGATATTCTTGCCAGGAAGAAGCGCTAAATAACTGAACAATGGCAATAAAATTGTTACTTTGTTTTTATTACTTTGTCTACTGAGTATGTAGATCAAAGTAGTCAGCTACTTGCGAGTGTTTATAATTTAGTTTTTTGACTCTCACTTGCTGTTTTGTGTAAGGTTTTCAAATTTTATTGAAATCCAATGTTGTCCGTTTTAAGGTCTGCGTGTTTCCAGCCCCGTTGTTTCTTCTTACAATTGGAGTCATGTCTCCTGACATACAGTAGCTTTGGAAGTTATCTTTATCTTCCATTGCCCCAGAACACATTTCAGAAAATGAATGCTAAATTGTAACAGTTGCACAGAACGTACAGAATACAATAACAGAACTTTGCTTAACAGTGGTGTTGTAGACGATTCTGTTTAAATGCTACATTTTAGATGGTGGTAACTTGCTTTTCCTCACTTATGGTTTGCTTCTAGATACTATATAACCGTATTGTGCATCCAGGGATTGAAATAGATCTTGCCATGTGATGCTCCCCTATTTAAAAATGTACTTGGTCTCAACTTCTCATCTCTTGTACAGGAGAGGAAGGTGAGATGAAACCTGGCCCCATTTCGGCAGATGATGATGATGATGACCCAGAGAATAGGTATGGTTGCAAGAAATCGGCCGTAGTGATTATAACGCACCCTAGGTGTTGGAGCAAGGCAAAGCAACGGAGCTCCCAAGTGCATCACCAAAACTGAGATTGCCTGCAAGACCTGCTCCCAAACGGCACACAGCTACAGTAAACAAGCAGCCTTCAAATACACTTCCCTTGTACTGCAGACGCTGGGCACAAGATGGACCCTCTGTTACACACCTGATCAATGCCATCCCAAAGTTTCCACTCACTGTTATGTCTCAATTGCTGGCGTGACAAGAGAAATTGGACCAAAGTAGACTGTTCATTAGAGTTTATTTTAAGTCTGCATGCTTACTGTCATCAAGTCTGCACACTTAATGACTAATTACATGGCAACTCAGATCTGTGCATAGTCGGATGTTCTTAAATATGTTTAAGTGAATGTGTATGAGCACATGGGCTGTAAATAAGTTTACAAAAAATTTAAAACACACAAGTAATAAACATATTTGAATAATTAGCTGGTTAATCATTAACTGTTAGTTTAGTTCTCTCCTCTAAACAAAACTCACTTATAATTCACACAGTCATATCTTTGTGATTGATTGAATACATGATAGTGTTGCCTGGTCACCATAAGAAAGAAGATAAAGGAGCAAACACAAAATTAGCTTTAGCGCTCAGAAGATTTTTTACATTTTCCTCTCGACAGTCCCTGGCGACCTGGACCAAACCACAAATCCCTACAGAAATAAAAAAAGAATAGGGCTATTCGATCTGAGGTCATTTGGACTTTCTTTGAGCACATTGGCTTTACCAGGTTTTTTCCCACTGTTTACCAGGTGCACGCTTCCTGTATAAATAACTTGATTCTCCCAAACAACTAGTGTCTCAACAATTCAATCAGAAAAGGTCGAAAATTATTTAAATTGGAAGGAAGACTGGACCCACACAGTGGCATATAGTGCATTCTGGTCAGCAGCCATAGTCAGTTTGGTTTTTTCCTACAAAATGTGAAAACGTGTTACCTGTTCTCACTCCTGTTAATTTTTTTTGTCTAAAAATAAAACACTGGCACCACCTCCCCAAACAGGCAACATTGGTATGTTACTTTGGGGATTCATATAGATTTTAGCTTGTGAACCCTTGCATGAATTTGGGGTAGATTTAATAATCTTGGTTAATAAAATAACATATTTTGTAAGCTCCCTTATCATTGGGGTAAGGGTGGCAATGCCACGTGTCCCATAAACCTCAGGCTTCAAACTATGTTGTATGGCCTATGCAGCCATCATGCTGCTGGCCTGCCATCAGAGTACTCCAATGACTCTGAGACTGGAAGGAATGTGTTTATCATCAGTCGTTGTGTCATATTTTCACATTAACAAAAGATCCGCCAGGTGCCCCACAGGATTCAGGGGTGCGATTTAGTAGGTAATCAAGGATGGCAGAACAGCTCGGTGTACCTTGAGGGAATTGGCAGGCTAAAGACTTGATGGACTCATGTGAAATGCGCTGGCATTCTCTTGCTTTATGAAGACTGCTAACTACTGCTCCCCTGATCGGAGTTGATGAACAGGTCTTTTGCCAGTTTGCACACGTCAAGACACGTCAAAGATACATGAACAAATCAAAGTACAGGTATATTTGTACGATTTCTCCAGTCTCTGCTCTCTATCCTCATTATTGAAAGTTCACCCTCAGCTTCTATACCTCAAGGGAAGGTGATGAATAAAGGGTTATTGCACCTTTTTAACAAAACTACATCTTTCTAGAGTCCTGTCGACCAATTTGGGTGTTTTTTGTTGTTGATGGCTCCCTCCTTTCACTTCCAGTAGGAGCCGTTCCCTGAAAACCCTGATTCTAATGCAAGTCTATGGGCCCTTCTGTGTAAAGGACAAATGCGTGTTTTGTTAAAAAGGTGTAATATCCCTTTCTCCCTGTACTTAACATAGAACTTTGTTATTTTTAAAGCATGGTTTTTATTTTTATTGTGACCTTTTAGGCCTTTAGGATATTGTAAGCATCTCTGTTCCCTGTGTATGTGGAACTGAAAGCAAAATACAGATTTGATCCACTTTATCCATGCATGTATAATGGCTACATTGTTGATCCACATGCACATTTGCTGCAATATAGACAGTATCCTCAAAAATGGTTCACACCCTTGGTAAAGATTAGCAAATAAGGTTATAATAAGCAAAAAAAACAAAAACAATACAGGTAATGAGTTTGTTGCAAAAATATGTCACAATTACTCACGCCCCGGTTTTCAGTACTTTGTGCACCCTCCCCTCGCTAGGATAACACTACTGAGTTGTCTTTGATAGTGTTTGAGATTGGTGAACATGTTGGGGGGTGAGAGGGATCTTCGACCATTCCGAATTGTTCAGGATCCTTTGGTCTGCACTTGTGGAATGCCCACTTCAAATCAAACGACACATTTTCAATCAGGTTCAAGACTGGAGACAGAGAGCCATTGCACAACAGTAATTTTGTGGTCAGTTGACCATTGCTTGGTTGATTTTGAGGTATGCATTGTCTTCCTGAAAGATCCATTTGTGGCCAAGTTTCCGCTTCGGGCAAGTGAGTATTGAATAAACGTGCCTATTCCAGTAGCCTTAACAGTCAAATACCCATTTAAGGTTCAGCACTCTGAATACTGAACACGTGGTAGTATGTGTTAAACCCCCTCACTTATCCGACATGTAATATATGTATATTCGATTTAATATAACAATTGCTAAAAAGGGATATCAATTATCAATGAAATCACAAAATTCTAAATCAACCTTCGTCAAAAATATACAACTTAGAATTAAGAGTTTGTGACATTAAGACAAAGGCAACGTCAAATCTAAAGACGTAGGTTTACTACCGTAACAAACATTCAATCCTAGACATAAACGTGACATGTAACAATCATGACAATGAAATGGAAGAAAATTATGCCGAACCAAGTTTCTCCCAAAGCAGAAACACGCAGCCAGCAAACAAAACAAAATGTGGTCATCAAGATGTGGGTTCAGCTATTATTTGGAGAAACGTTATGCTCAGGCAAATAATATCGCTACCATGTGACAAGGCCAATCGTGAATCTTGTGCGCCTGACCTATAATTTCCAGCTCACGGGTAGAATCCCCAAATTGTGGTGTGACATAGTCCATTATTGACCACGCTGCTGCCAAACTGACATACCCAAGTGTCCTGGTTTTCATTCAAGGAGTAATAAAACCTGTCAGTGATGACACCAGGGAAGCCCACATTTGTTTATGGGCTTTGGGTCAAACAGCACTGAGATGCAGATAGAGATTTTGTTCATTTTATACCGTGTTGAACAAATTATGCTAGCTATCTATATCGTTAGCTACTGTTAGCGAGCTTTATTTGGCCGTGATACTAGGTTGCTGCTAGATAGATATCGATAGTGTTGCTTAGCTAACGTTAACCTAGATATATACAGGTATGGTATGCAGCTGCCAACAACGGTGTCTATCGCTGTATTACTGCACTGATCTCTTGTGCAAACTATGATTGTTCTTACCATGTATTAATGCACATTTTGTAAATTGCTCTAGATAAGAGCGTCTGCTATATGCTTAAAAAATGTATATGCACGCTGCTTTTTCTTTGTTGAATATTCTGTGCATCGAAAGCACAACACAAAACATCTGGATATTTGCAACCTTAAATATATAATTTAGAACCACAGTCGATCTTTCGTTGTTTGCATAATCTCTGAGTTTAATGTAGGCTGCTGTCAGTACAATAGATTTTAAAACCTTTTGGGGGGAAAAGAAGTACGCCTGTCATGAAAGCAGCTTGTGTGCGAGCAGCTCACCTTTATAGCATTAAAGTAAGAGTAAATTCACGTGGAACAAAGGAACCAGCAGACGACTCTTGAAAATAATGTCAATGTATTAAAGGGAAATTAAGGATGGTCTTTTTCTGTCTTCTCACAGAATTTTTCAGATCACTGTTTTTATCTTTCTCCCCTAATCTGAATGTCGCTCTGGATAAGAGCGTCTGCTAAATGCTTAAAATGTAAAAGGTTAAAAAATGATGTACTAGCTCGATGAACTATGACTGACAGCTCCGCCTCCATTCGCTAACAAACCGCCTCCGGTCGCTCTAGCATGTAGAGACCTTAACTTGTTAAGGTCAACAACCCTTTCTTGTTTCTTCTGAGAGTTATTTGCCTTTCTCCGTGGTGATGGATGACAAATGGATTTTACATGTGCTTGACCTCATTTTTATATTCCAGTGAAACGGGAAACCATGGAGGCCACAATACAATTCCCTAAGATTGAGATAAACCTACTATAAAAAGTAGCATGTTAATGCAGATTATAATTTTATTTAAAAGAATTATTACAAATTAAACGTGTTAACAATTCACATCTGCCACATGTCGTGTGACATAACCGGGATTGTAACAGAACAGCAGGACACAGGGAATGGTGTTATTGGTCTGCGGATGGGATTTTATTATTTTTCCCATAGGGAGAGAGGGAGCCGAAGCTATAGAAATTAACTAAATAAACTTTGGCCGCCCCTCTTACGGGTTCTGGCTAAAAACAATATATTGCCTTTTGGCAAAACACTACACATTCTCACACAAAGTTTTCAGGTAGTAATCTCTTTGCGTCATAGTTCTCTCTCGCCAGCTTTCATCCTCCGTGTTCCAGCCACCTACTAAGAGAGCAGAGCAGTTTTAAGCACACAGGTACAATTAGATAATACACAGCTGTGTGCCCTAGCTGCCCTGCCAGTAGTCATGGCCGTTAACCACCCTGACTTCCCTCCCTAGACTTGCCTTTGTCACGATCCAAGGCCGGGTGGACCGAACAAAGTGGAAACCAAGTGAGTTTTTGGTGCAAAAAAGGGATTTATTACACCAGTATACTAATAACAAAATAATAGCATTGGTAAAGGAAAAACGTGGCGACGTCCATTCGGCTGGACCGGGAGAGAGTGACCGCCTTCCACCATCCGGCCTTATATAGCTCTCGTCCTCCAATTGACTAATTAAGCACTGCCACCTGCTGGCCAAACACTGTCCTGCACAGAAAGACAAAAGCGGAGAACAGCATCAGGGGCCAAGCACAAACATGCAAGGAACCGTAACACCTTCCACAACATCTTTTCATGGAAAAAACTAATTGTTAGCTATTGTATTGGTATAAAACAATTTTCCCATTTTTTGAGCATACATGTAGATTACCTGCATTGTTTATTTATCTCTGCTTATCTTTAGCAAGGGTGTGAATAATTTGAGGGTACTGTATGTGCAATACTTCATGAAATGGAGACACCTTTGCTCTGTTGCAGTGCTGCTATAGGATGGTGATCAGTCATAACAGAAAGGTTCCTCTACGTTGTGTGTTAAACTTGAGTAAAAAAATACTCTGTTCAGGGAGGTCTCCTTAATAGCATGTTATTCTCAAGATACTATTTATGAGAGTAACAAGGTTGGCAGAAGGCTGGCTGGTGGATTTTCTTTACCAAAGATCCTCAGCTTTCTTGATCATATTACAGTATTGTGTTGTTTTCATAAAACTGCATGTAAGCTGAGACTTTTTTTTGTCTTATTTTCTGTCAGACTTTCTATCCTCTCAGTCAATAAGGACTGGCTTGCCTTGTGCTTTTTTTCAAATGTATGTCATAACAGGCTTCATATAATTGTTACTGTATGAAGCTTTGAAAAATGCTGCTAGTTGCTAACACAATCAGGATGTCTGGTTCAGTGCACATCATGGTTTTCTTTAGCGATCCATTTAACCTTTTGTGGCAGGTAAGGTCAATCAGAAAATGTTAATTGTTTTTAAGCAAAAACATTTGGGGTTGTAAAATGGTATATTGGGGAAATGCTATTTTCCAATTTTGGTAGATATTTCTTATTTAATTCTTATATTTAAAGTTCTTTGTGTCCATCATTTGTCCTCAGTGCAAGGACTTTTTGGCTATTCGGGCATGGTCTCCAAACTGCTCTCACCATAATTTATCATCAGTTGCAACAGTTGCATGTACTTCTACAAAATCCTTACTTGTGTGGATTTTGTGAACTGGTCTGAAACTACTAGTACAACTCAAGTCTGCATGCATTTATAAAGATGTACTTGTTTTTTCATCTTTTTTTTTTTTAGGGCTGGCTCCTCGTCAGCGACACAGATGGCTTGTTTTATTTTTTCACATTTTATTCTCAACACTGAAAAGCAGAATTAACTTTGTGTTGTTGGTGTCACTGAAGAGACTTCAGTGTTTTACATTAGATACTGCTGTGAATCCGCCATATTGTAGAACCATGTTGCTATTGAGATTTCTCATTTGTATCACTTGTCCCAGACTGAAGTTATTGTAGGGCAAAAAGAGACCAGTGTCCATTGAAACCCTATGAGTTCCTTGTTAGTCTGTTATTTTTTTTTATTTTTATTGACAGACCAGCTGAAGTATTTATTAAATGTACCATAGTTAAGATCCACCTGCATTCAAAATGTTAAAATGTAATGGTTTTGGTATTTATTTATGGCGAAAAAATCCCACGGAAATATGATATGCCATGGTATACCTGCCTGGAGGCTAGAATATCTTGCAAGCTAGTTGGCTGACTGTAAAAATTAATTGTTCGTGAAATTCCCTAGACTCATAGGAGATAATGGGGTATCTGTGGGGATTCCTTGAGTTCTGAGGGACTGTATCTAGTAGCCAACTCACAAGCTAAAAGTCATAGAGAAGCTCAGTTTTGTTTTTGGTAGCTAGTTTCTTGTTCTCTAGCATGTCGAAGACAGATTGATTCTGAAGTGTAGCCTGGCAGCTGATCCTATACAGTGCAGATTTACCGTGCTTTACAGTTTCACTATGTATAGCTATCAATATAGTGAAGAGCTGGGTGTGTACATATCAGCTAGTGGGACTTGAACTAAAAGGCGACAAATTTACGCAACTAGCCGGCTGGCCTCAACAATTGTACTGCTGTATCAAGATGCAAGTACAGATCAAGTGCAGATAACAAAAGCATGAATATAGCAGCTAGCTAGCAAGCTATGACAGCATTATAGAAACATGATGACAAATCATATCTTCTAGCTTTTGTGTGAGCTAGTATTCTAGGAAAGGCATTACGATTTTATATATCGTTGAAAACAACATCCCTCAGCTTGGCAAGCTAGCTTATGTTGAACTCCAAGCACCAATACACATGAACGTATGACGTCAGTTAAATTTGATCATGTCAAATAAATAAGGGGAAGGGATTAATTGAATTTCAGATGTACAAATTAGTATTTCTTAACCATCTGTTGGTGCCACATTCACATTGCATACGTTTATTACTTTGTGTGAAGAGATCGATGATATTTTTTAGCAATGTAATTGGATTCAGTGCTGTTCTTGCCCTTCAGTCACTGGTGTGCACAAATTCATGATGCCAATCGAGAAACCTCAGTAAATTGAATCGCCTTTTTTATTTAACTTTTTAATTTCAAGTTACAATTTCGGTGAAAAAGTGTCCCCTTTTATTTTTTATTTTATATATTTTTTTCCTTTCTTCTCTCTCTTTCTTTTCTTCCCCCGCAGTTAAATGCTTAGGCCAGGCCTCTCTTGCTGCAGCTGTGTGTGTGCCTTATGTGAAGGTGCTACTCGTCACCTGTACCTCTCACTGAAGCTTCATTCAAGCATAATCATTTGCCAGCCATGTTCTTCTTGGAATGTATTTTTATTTTTTTCAAATTCAGTCATTGAGTTCAGTACCCAGTCAACCATGTATTTTTTATGGCCAGTCCTGTATTTTCAGAAATGGTCCTCAAACAGACCTAAACCTGACCCATGGCCACAATTGGAAAGTAGATTGATGTTACGGCAAAATAAGTGTTGCATTGGAAGAAATCCTTTGTACCTTGTGTTCAGTATTGAAGTCATTTTGGCCTGATGACCATTGTTGGTAGTGAAGCATGCATTTCACTGGAGATGAGAGCTTAACCATTTCTTCATATCTGTAAACTGACTTGTGGAAAGGAACACTTCATTGTAATAAATTAATACCAAATTAGACTGCGTCACCTTTGTCTCACTTTTTTCTTGCATAATACCACAACCATCATACTTTAGTATATCAGACTTGATGCACCATTATTGGAATCCTACTTCATTGCAGTGTGGTACACAAAATATGTGCTGGCAATGGTTTCCTGAAAATGGCCATTTTTATTTTATTTTGTTTACAGTGCATACAAGTTGGATGCAAAATGCAAAATTCCTCTTCTTTCTTTAACCTGCAGTTACGACTTTACGAAGCTCCTTGTTAAGCAATCAACATATTACAATCTAACAATCATTTGATTATCACAAATGAGGTGTGTGTTGCAGTGCAGTAGGCTAAGTTAGCAGGTGCAGCGACCCATACCTATATGTAAAGCATGCTGATTGATTTGCAAGTACTGCCTTCAAATGTAAAAATTTGCCTGTTGACCCTCCTGGAGGATATATCATGCCGTTCTGGAGCAATAAAGAAACTAAAATGTTGAAATGAGTGGACTGATATTTTTTAACTTATAAAAACAATTGACAGGAAAATTAAAAGCTTTAATATCTTGTCTTGTTTTATTAGTTTAGTGTTTTTTTTGAAGCACTTGAGTCCTTTGAAAATGTGCTATACAAATATAGTTTATTATTATTTGTGTTATTACAGGCTAAGGGCAAAATAAAATGAAGGACAAAAGTCTTAATGGCACATAGCCTAAACTGAAAAAATGTTGGCTAGGGGGGGGACACTTATGTTTTGTTGTTGAATTGAATCATCCGATGATTTGCTGCTTGTTCTGTCATGGACTGTTGTAGCAGTGTAACAACTTGTCCATAGCAGGAAACACTGCCCTCTGCATCAACAGAACGCATTTTACATGGCTCAAATGTCAGTTTTATTGGGAGTTGCTTGTTTAAATAGTGCCGTTTCCTACTTTGACAGTGTTTGAATTGTTACAACATGTTTGTCTTTGGGAAATTGTCTGCCCATATATTGCTTATGAGAGCCAAGATGTGGGCATTGCGTATCAAATGAATGGAATTAGGAAATGTGCCTTGCAGGATGTCATTTTATGTCTTTACCATGTGTTTTGCGTTGTCTGGAAGAATAACACATGCCATAGAAAGAGCGGCAGCTGTGCAATTACTTTACCTGAATTCTGGAACAGTTCTGAAATGGGCCAATTACTTCTGACACGAATGGTAAATTGATATTTATCACTTTTCAACAATTCTCTCTTCCATAGGAGGAAACACTCCTCTCTGCACCAAGTTTTTACACCACTATGACAGTCCATGACAGAAGAAACTGGTAATGATCTTAGAATGATTAAATTCAACAATGACAAATATGATATAGGGAAAACATTTCTCAAGATGAACAAACAGCAAAATATGTCAAAAATCCAAAAAAACAAACTGAAAAGATCAGGAAAAAATAAAAGCAAGATCACAAATAAAAATAAGATGAAATAAAGAGCAAAAAGCAACCCGCCAATTTAAAAACATGTGTTTTCAACTTTTAAAATGGTATGCAGAGGCAGGCTATTCCACAGTCTGGAAGCTTCATTTCTTTTGTAGTTGACTTTTGGGATACAGAGAAGTCTGGCCTCCGCTGATCTGAGAGGATGTTTGGGCTCACATCATTCCAATACACTCTGGTGCCAAGCTATTTCAGGCTTTAAAAGGTGATTTTTAAATTCATTCTAAAACAAACAGGAAGCCACTGCAGAGATGAAAACTACTGGGGCAATATGAGCTCTATTTATGTATACAAAAAGCTTCATTTTGTGTTGTTTTTATAGGTGTAGTGCAATTTGAAAATATCAGCCCAATCATTTCTACATTTTACTTTAATTCTCCAGAACAGGCATGATATATCCTACAGGTCAACTGGCATATTTTTGCCATTGCTTTGTGTCAAACATTTTCCGGTAGAAGATAGATCGTTTACCGTTTGAAATATTTAACAAGTGTTGAAAACTGATGCAGCTAGGCATATTTATGACACATCTATGTGTAATGGAGTGTGCCTTTACAAGTTGGCGCGTATGTCATTGCTATACCTTTATATATACTACTTGGCCATTGCAAGCAATGGCTAGCACCGGTTATCCCAGCAGATGTCGATGTGATTCATATGCTTATATGGCAGTGAAAGAAAACTACCACGTAAGTCGTAGCGAGATGTAATGCAAGTGACTGGCATACACAGGCTAAATGAAGAGAGCCAATCCTTAGAGATCTTTCTCTCTCCCTTACTCCTGAAAGAATTGCAAAGAAAATGCTCTTGGCCCAAATTAAAGCCAACTACTCCTCTGGGGAGGACAGCTCTGCAGACGAAGAATCTGAGGAAGAGGATAAAAAGAAAGTGAAAGCGCGGAATGAGAGCAAGGATGAAGAGGAGGACGGTGAGTGACCTTGACAGATGCGATAGTAATGGAATCCGCTCGGTCGGTGGGATAAGTATCCAGTTTCCCATTTATGCATAGAAATGTTTTTGTATTGTTTCTGGTATCTCCTATAAATGGCCAGTTAGTAATACTTGAGATTAAGAGTGAAAAGGAAGAGTGGGCGGTGGCCAAAGCTGCTCAGCCTTCGTATTTGCAATTGTCCACACCAGCTTCACCGTTAATAGATGTATTTCTGCCAGGTCAGTCTGAAAACTGCTCCGGGTAAACATTCCCCAGTTCCATTTCTCAGTTGAAAAGGTTAGTCTGTGCTTCCGTCACTGGTGCTTTGACTCCGTTAGGAGTTTCTTTCCTGTGCAATGTTGTTTTCCTTCTGCAGAGGACTTGACGTGGGACTCTGACATCAGCGTGAAGAAGACCCATCGCCAGCACCATCTGCTCCGGCACAAGCTGTCCCCGTGCAATGGCCAGCCGGAAGGCGAGACCGCTACCACTAAGCCCAAGGAGTTGGTCAATGGGGTGACAAAGAAAACGGGTCAACATGAAACACTCCCCCTGTCCAGTGAGTGAGACGGTCGTGTTCTGCACATGTATTTCCCGAAACCACCACCACCACCCCACCATCCCTACCATTTCATCTGCTCCTTAGGGCTGACTGACTTTTTGTGCATTTGATTTTTCGAGAATGGTTTGCCACTGTTGTACAATCAATGAAAAGGCGCAGGAATGAAAATGAACTAATGGTTGACCGTCTTCATGTTTATGTTCTTACGCGCCTGTCCTGCAGCGAGTAGCGATGATTCTGCTGCTTCAGACTTTGAGGAGTCAGGCATCAGCGTGCTGCTCAGCGATTCTGAGGAGGGAGGAAACGTGTGCATGAGCTCAAAGTAACAAGACCCGTTCTTTTACCCATATCAGTCATTCATATTCAGTTCCTGGAACCATTTTTTCATGCTGGTGAAAAGCCATTGACCCAATTTAAGTTGCTGTGCTTAATGTCTTAGTTGTATTTATTTATTTGCTGGAAAAGTGCATTGGTAATTAAGCTCTTTGAAGAATAATTACTTTGAAATGATTTCTTGCTGAAAAGACTAGTACTGTCTGCGCTGCATTGTGATGTGTGGCCATCAGGTGGCACTGTGTCAACATAACTTGCAGAACTCTCTTGCAAATCTACCAATGAATATACTGAGCTTTTGAATCTTTGAGGATTTGAGAATGTAAAATAACTTTACTATAAATGAATTTACTTTGAGCTTTAACCTTGCATTTTCTTCTCTTCCAGATCTTCTAAGAAAACCGCTGAGGAAAACGAGTTGAGATGCCAACAGAAGAAGTGGCGACACAGTGCTCAGGAGTCTTCCAGCAGAGGGGAGGTAGAATGATACTTCAGGTTGGGGAGTGGGAGGGGCAGGGTTTCCGCTCTGTAGCATAAGAGGCTAAACTTTTGTCTTCTCTGCAGACTAGCTCTAACGATGAGGGAGAGGACAAGGGTGAAGATGACGATGAGAACGATCCCAAAGGGACACCCAAGGGTCGAAAAAAGATACGTAACATCATCAAGGATGACCACCTGAGGTTGGAGACCCAGAATGCCCTGAAAGAGGAGGAGGCCCGAAGGAAACGCATTACAGAGAGGGAACATCTGAGGGAGAATCTGCGAGAGGTAGGCTGGTGAAAAAAGCGCAAATAGATGATGAAAAAAGTAAACGTAGAGCATTGACAGTGAGTCTCTCTCCCCAGTTGCATGGCCAGGCACCAATATCAGGATTTATGTTACCCAAAATATATAAGAAGTGCAAGGAATTAATTATGCAATTCCAGTTCCACAATTATCCATTATCCATTCCGACAGGGGTATGTACTCGCAAACTAATAGCACAAAATGATTTAATATTAATCATTTCCCTCATACTTCCTTGCACAAACATCGTCTCGGTCACATGCTTTTTGTAACACAGCATATATGGTAGTGAGGGTCATTCCACCTCTAATCTGACAGTATTTGGGATGACTTGGGTGTCAGAATCTCCTATTTTTTACACCTTCCTCAACAATGCATATGAACAACTACTGGTGAAGGTATTTTTCTTAGCATCCTCAAACATTCACGTCATCCCTAGGCACTGCAGAATATGTGAGACATAGGATAGGCTAAATGAAGATGGTCGCGACTCTCTATCATACTCTTTCCATGATTTTTATTATCTAAAAGTAGTACAAAAAAAAGATTTTATTTGCGGTTTATGTGTTCAGCTCTTTTCTATGTCTAAAGTTACTGTAGTAGGTATAAACAAATACTGACAAATCCATAAAAAAATGTAAAAAAAGTTATAAAGCATGAATGAGCTTTGATATTTTGTGTTCAGATTTTTTATGAATCATATTGTTTGTGGATACTAAATGGATTTGTCAATATTCTGCAATTCAAAATGGCAGTTTCTTTTACTCTCACTCTCTTTCACAAAGTGCCATTTAAAAAACAATTAACAGCTCACTATATTTCCGGAGTTACAACTACGGTTGGAAGGAAACCTAGCATACAGGGAGGTTACTGAAAGGCTACTGATAAGTGATAACTTATTGTAAAATGTATCTGAAATGTGCCAATACAAGTCCATTTCTATGGTGCTACCAAAGTTTGTGCTTGTGCTGACAAATTTTGTTTGATTGGTAGTGCAGGCTCTATTAGGGAAACAAGTTAGTCTGGAGTCCTGCTACATTTTACTTTTACATTTTAAGCATTTAGCAGATGCTCTTATCCAGAGCGACTTACAAGATGTGCATCATGCATGTGCATGGTAAGATCAATCTTTGTTCGCGCAAGAGATCAGTGCAGTAATACAGCGATAGATTTTGTGGTGCCGCCAAATCATGTGCTGGTGTCCCCAACTGGAAAATCGGTGACATCAGTGCCACCAGAGGAAAATGTTAGTCTGGAGCCCTGCCTTATTATTTTCCCAAAACATATTTTCTCCATGTTGAACTTTTGACTCTAACCCTGTTGACTCTACTTGTGTACACACTAATTTATCGCGAGACTTATTGAGTTATTAGGATTTATATTGCACCTGGGCTTTCTGTCCAGACCTTTTATTTTTTACAATATTAAGACATACTCACATAAGTTATTGTACTTTAGCTAACAAACAAGTAAGGTTGATCTTTTTCAGCTGTATTTGATTTCATATTGATATTCATACTGGGTGTTGGATCTGAGATTTTAATTTTTTTAAATATATTTTAATTTTTTAATTTTGTAGAACCTATTTGCAAACAAAATCATCAGTCTTATGTGACAGAATTTCATGTCAAATAACATTTGATAGAAAGTAAAGGTCAGTGATATTTTGTCAAACAGACTTCCACAGATGTTACTGCAAAGGAGAATCCCATAGTTCTTTTTATTGTGGTGTCTGTGATGGGAAAATCCATAGAAGAACCCTAGCATGTAGTTGAGCTACTCCGTAAAACGGTAATTCTAAATGAATGTGGAATTGGAACCTGAACTCACATGAAACAATCTAGAAGTCATTGACCCTACTATGTGCAGGTATGCATCTTGAGTCAGTTCATGTTTTCTCCTAGGTTATTGTTGTGGAGGACACATCCCCAGTCTCTTGCGTCATAACCACCAAGCTGGTGCTGGAAGAGATTGAGGAGACCAAGGAACCACTGATACAAGTCCACAGAAACCTGGTGACTAAGCTGAAGCCCCACCAGGTGGATGGTTAGTTTGTCTCAATATGTATCTCTGATATGTGCATGTTGACCCTCTGAAATGTTGCCTTACTGTAATATAGTTCCAAGTATAAGTATATACCAGGGCTGTAACAGTTAATTGATTAATCTTTCCAATAAATCAATTAATTGTTGCGTATTCTCTTATTTATTATTATTCTCGAATAATTCGTTTTATACCCCACTTATTTTTGAGAAATTAAATGCATGTTAAATTCATGATTAAATTGGCATATTTCCTCAGTGTAAATGCACCAGCTGTTGTTTGACACTAGATAATGCCAGATACAGCCATCATTTTCAACATCCGTTGTTTTAGCTAAGCCTCTTGCAATACAGGTAATGCATTAAATGTAGCTGGTGTTTTGTTTCGTGTTATACTTCTATGTGATTGATAGAACTTCAGCCATATTTTGCACTTTGGAATATAATTTTAAGGTGTTTAGAAATGGACACATGCATGTTGCATAAACTTTTTTTTAAACTTGTCTGATTAATTGACCGATTTCATTAATCATCAACAAATTGTTGTAATTGGTTGACCGTCCTAGTATATAGTATATATTTCTTCATATGTGTCTCTAAAATGCTATCAAGCATCAGACAGATTGTGATTATTTTCAGTACAGAGTACTTGCCTGTCCAGAGGCTACAAAGTTTAAAAACATTTAAAAACGGCAAGTTTTTCAATCTCCATAGCTGTGAAATGCAGAACATGAAATGTAAAATGTGAAGTCGTTCCCTTTTTCCATCTGCAGGAGTGCAGTTCATGTGGGAGTGCTGCTGTGAGTCTCTAAAGAAAATCGAGAAGTCTCCTGGGTCAGGTTGCATCTTGGCGCACTGCATGGGCCTGGGAAAGACACTGCAGGTGAGGAACAGTGAATGCTACCTGGGCTTGGGCAAAACACAGCAGGTGAGGAGAGGGAAATGCTGCTCGTCCACAAAGGGACTTTCAGTTTTAATTGCTCAAAACCCATCAATCGGTAAGCATAGGTTTAGCAATCCTCATTTATAAAGAGGGCAGTTGTGTTGTTAGGTATTCTCCCGATTGATAGTAGAATACTGTGAGTGTGATTGGCTGTTATCCTGACTAGAAGTGAACGAGTGTGCGGTTGACTGTTCTGATGCATTGTGAAAATGTAATCCACATTGACACAGTGGGTGAGGGAGGCATTCAGTGTGAACGTGAAGAATTGTGTAGTTGAGCATGCGATTGGATCGGCCTCCATTACAGCTTTCCTTGGTTCCTCTAGGTGGTGGCGTTCCTCCACACCATGCTGCTGTGTGAGAAACTTAAATTCAAGACAGCCTTGGTGGTGTGTCCGCTCAACACTGCCCTCAACTGGCTCAACGAGTTTGCGAAGTGGCAGAAAGGCATGAAGTGTGTTGAGACTTTGCAGGTATCATACGTTATTGTTAACATTAGTATTTTCCCCATTTTGTGTTTCCCCTTCCCCTGTCTCCTTAGTCATTTCAAATTATGAAGAAAAATAAAAATGTCTTAAGACCTTTCATGAATCTAGCTCCTGGTATATAATTTAAGTACTTAATTTAAGAAGTCTCTTAAAATGAATTATTTTTCATGAGCTTGTATAGTTTGTAGCACCATTGAATATGAACAAACAGACACTTACACACACGCTGTTGTTGTTGAAGGTGTATGAGCTGTCCACTGTGAAGTTGGCGCAGCTACGCATTTATATCCTGGAGCAGTGGCATAGGGTAGGAGGCGTCATGATCATTGGCTACGAGATGTATCGCAACCTTACACAGGGCCGCAATATCAACGGCACTTCCTTCCGGAAGACTCTGGTGGAGCCAGGTATTAACCCAACCAATCCTGCTGCCATCACACTTCTGTATTAAGTTCTCACACCAATGTTTATTTAATCATTTGCACATTTCACGGGCAAAGCAATATTTGAAATCCTCAAATTAAGTCCTTGAAAATGTTTACTTGAGCAGCTGAGAACAAAATACTTTGCTCAATATGCAACACAGCAATGCCCCATCCAATATTAAGCCCACGACAATTGATGAGTGCCCCTTAATGCTCAGCTGGGAGGAATCTCAGTCCCTGTGACTTCTGTCTTGTAGGTCCTGATTTTGTCATCTGCGATGAGGGGCACATCCTGAGGAATGAGGCCTCTGCTATATCCAAAGCAATGAGCTCCATCAAAACCAGAAGAAGAGTGGTGTTAACTGGAACACCGATGCAGAACAACCTCAATGAGTGTGAGTGTCCTAAAAATGATTTGTAGAAGTGATCTGCATAATATTTTAGGGAATGGATAATTGGTCGTTAACGCAGTAACTAGAAATACACTTTTAATATTAATTTGAGAAAGTCTTGTCGAAAGGTGTGATACTGTTTTTACATCATTCAATTTCACATTTTAAACACTTTTGTTGCATTGGCTACCTAGCTGAGCTACTGCCTCTGTCTTAAGTCGTGTGTGTGCCTGTGAGACAGAGGGGGAGAGAGAGTGATCTAGCTAAAGAGCAGATATTTTCTTTGTGTAAGGTTGTTCATATTCACAAAGGTAATTTTCATTAATGTATTTTGTTACTAACATAGGCATTACCTGTACGAACCTAAACTAATTTTGTCAGATCACATTCAGTCTAAATATTGTATATATCCTATGCATCTGTTATACATTGCTATAGGGTACTGTACATTTACAGTACTGATTTGTTTAGTGACTACAATGCACCATACTTTCTATTATTTCTGCTTTAAAACATTTTGCACATTTAATGGAAAATTCTGAATAGTCCAGTGCCTCTCTCCTGCATAGCAGACTGACCGTTAACTAATAGTTTATAGAAAGCAGTTTCAACATTTGACCAACATTTCAACATTATACATTCATTTGCAGGTAAATTGTTACATTCATTTTAAAGGATGAATTCTAATGCTATTATACAATTGAATTTGTGTCACATAAAACATTTAAAATTGACTATAAAAATATGTGTATACACTAAACATGACATAATTGGTCCAGATGTATACCATGTTGTCATTGTCACTGGCAATGACTGAGCACACAAAATTTGATGACTGGTTGCCCAGCCAAGCGACCACATTTCACCACCAGTTCAAACAGCGTGTTCAGAATATTGAAACAGAAGTTCAATGAATAAACACAACAATATGATGATGATAAAGCACAGCTGACTTGCTAATTAGCTAGTGACCAGTATTAGATTATAGCTAGGTAATTAGCTGCATGTCATCCAGCTAGCAGTTTTAGGTATCAATCTAAGGTAAAATAAATGTGTTTATTTGTTATGAAGTATGGTGAAGCAATTTGCCTGCACAGTATTCTAAACACCTAATTGTCTGAGGGACACCTGGCATCTGGAAAAATAAGCAACAGTTTTAACAAGGAAATCACAGAGCAATGGTGTACCTGGTGTGACTGGAAACTTGCACACATTAACACAAAAACATTTTCCTAAATAAAAAAACTAAACCGTTTACCAAGAAAATCTTGCCATAACATACATTATACAGTATATAAGCATGTGAAGTTATGTGAATGTAGCTTCAAAGCTGTTGGAGGACACCATAAACACCGTAGCAATAGCAATTCTGCCTAATAACAATATCCTTTCATGTTTCAGATGCATATAATTTGGCAGGAGACTTCTGTGTGTGCCTCTGAACTTGGAAATTTAACAGACAAACTGAGCTTCCCCCCATCAATATGTAGATCAATACATATAGATAAATGGCTTCCGCTTCAGAATAAGACCCTTAAAATGGCGTGCCTTGTCTGCCAGCTAGTTTGCTTTGCTTAAATATTTTTTGTGATGTAAATAAAAACAAAAACCACCTAATACACCTTTCCAAATGGCACATCTATTGTTGATTTACATGCATACACATGTATATATATATCACATTAAATTTATTTACACTCTTGATAAAGATGAACAAAAGGGATCATATAAAATAAACTATATAAGTAATGAGCTTTATTGTATGCTCACAAAATGCAGAAAATGTTATTCTTTAGTAATAACGCATTGGTACGTACCACAATCGAACGGTTCACAAATTATAATTTTCCCCCATAAATCAAGAATCAAAATTTTCACACCCTGTTATCAGTACTTTGTGGTTCCTCCCTTGGCCATTATAACAGCAAGTAGTCGCCTTCTGTTGTGTCGTAAGAGGTTATGGAACTTCTTGGAGGGGATCCTCAACCATTCCTCCATGCAGAATTTATGTTTGTGGACTTCTTTTTTGAGTTCAAACCACAAATGTTCAATTGGATTCAGGTCTGGAGACTAAGATGGCCACGTCAGGACATTTATCTTGTGCTTTGTCAACCATTTCTTAGTTGCTTTGGACGTATGTTTGGGATCGTTGTCTTGGAAGGTCCATCTGCGGCCAAGGTGTAGCTTCTTTGCAGAGGGAACAAGGGTTTTTGGACAAAATGTCTTGGTACATGCTTGAGTTCATGGTTCCATCTATTTTAATAAGGGCCCCAGGGCCTGTGGATGCAAAATAACCCAAAACCATTAAAGATCCACCATCATGTTTCACCATAGACATGAGATGCTTTTCAACATTACGTGCATTCTTTGGACGCCAAACATAATGCTGATGTGCATGTCCAAAAAAAAGCTCACATTTTTGTTTCATCTGACCACAAGACATGGTTCCAACTGTAGTTCAGATGTAGTTTGGTGAATTCCAGACGCCTTTTTCAGGGAATTGTCTTCAAAAGAGGCTTCCTTCTTGCAACTCTGCCATAAAGGCCATTGTCATGTAGGTGTTGTCAAATGGTAGCTTTAGCTTGTAACCCCAAGATGCCAGGATGTTTTGGAGTCTTGAACTGTGCCCCTTGGACTATTTTTTGCCTCTTCAACCATCCGTCTCACTACACGTGGGGGCAAGATAGACTTGTCCTCTACTTGGCAGGTTAGCCACTGTTCCAGTGGCCTTAAACTTCCTAATAATTGACACAACAATGGAAAGTGGTATTTTTACTTTTTAGTTATTTTTTTGTAGCCATCTCCTGATCTCTAGAGGTCTATAACCATTTATCTGATGCTTTCAGGGAGTTCTTTGCGTTTCACCATGATGATGATGACCACAGTATTTGAAACGAGTGTTCCCTCCTTTTTATACCCTAGGGAAACAGGAAACAATTGTAATCCACTGTATAGTTCCATAACCTTCCAATGAACTTCAAATAAGTTGTATATTCTATGAAGATGTTTTTGTTTATTATTAATAAAACAAAAATGAACAATTGTATTAATATCGTAGGTTTGGAATTTTCTGCATTTTTTGAGTATAACATATACCTCAGTACTTGTATTCTTTATTTTATACAATCTTTTTTGTTCATCTTTATAAAGGTTGTGAATAAAAACTGAGTCTACTGTATGCAATATATGCATGAAATGCATAATATTCTTATTATTGTTAGTGGTCATATGTATATTTTTTAAATGGTTAAAGCGGTGTGCCTGCACCTGATGTGGTATATGCTGTTTGTGTAAAGCTTGGTGAATGATGGGTAAGGCTATGTCTCTGGTTCCCTCAGACCACTGCATGGTAAACTTCATTAAGGAGAACCTGCTGGGTTCGATCACGGAGTTCCGTAATCGATTCATCAACCCCATCCAGAACGGTCAGTCAGCTGACTCTACCCCCTCCGATGTTCGGCTCATGAAGAAGCGTGCCCACATCCTCTATGAAATGTTGGCAGGATGTGTCCAGGTGAGCAACTCCTCCCCCAGCCACTTTTGTTTAATAATACTTGAAAAAATATATATATTTGAAGGAATCTTTTATCTCTTACATCCAGTGCCAGATATGCCACAAAATAGTTTGAAATATATGAGCATAAATGACAATGTAATGTGCAAAGAATGATTGTTGGTGCCAGACGGGGTGGTGTGAGTATCTCAGAAACTGCTGATCTCATGGGATTTTCACACAGAACAGTCTCTAGAGTTTACAGAGAATGGTACGAAAAACAAAAAAACATCCATTGAGCGGCAGTTCTGTGGGCGAAAACACCTTGTTAATGAGACAGGTCAGAGGAGATACTGGTTCAAGCTGACAGTAAGGCGACAGTAACTCAAATGACCACGTGTTAACAGTGGTATGCAGAAGAGCATCTCTGAACGGACAACACGTTGTCCATGAACACGACAATGAGTTCAGTGTACAGTGAACGGGAGATTCGCAACATGGATGTGCAGCTGACAAAAGTGATTCTCTGTGGCTCAGTTGGTAGAGCATGGCGTTGGCAACGCTTAGGTTGTGGGTTCAATCCCCACTGGGGCCACATATACTGAAAAAATGTATGCATTCACTACTGTAAGTCGCTTTGGATAAAAGCGTCTGCTAAATGGCGCATATATAAATGGCGCATATATACAAATCTGCAGCAACTGCGTGATCCTATCATGTCAACATGGACCAGAAACTCTGAGGAATGTTTCCAGCACCTTGTTGAATCCATGCCACGTAGAATTCAGGCTGTTCTGGGGGCAAAGGGGGTCCTACCCAGTACTGGAAAGGTGTACCTAATAAAGTGGCCACTGAGCATATATGCAGCTGTATAATTATTGGTCCTATTATTTTAATTAGATTAAGCAAATGTTTTTCCATTTTTCCACCCTGGATGTCACAAGGATTATGTGACATAGTTTATATAATATAACTTGGTGGCACTATAACCAATGAAGTCCAGTATATTGGATTTTCCACCATTTCGAATTTAAAAAAAATGCTTAAAAGACATCTCCTTTGACATACTGACATGCAACCTTCACCAATTTGTTCACTGACATCTCAAGAAAGTTGCTACTCAAAAAAACATTCATTTGTTTCAATCGCCACACTTAATGATAGACTAATCATGTTGAAAGCAGTACAAGCGTAGTCACTGTCAGTCACTGTCACTCATGCGCATGCTAGCTAGCTAAAGCCTCTAGAAACGGTGAAATGACCACGAAGGAGAATGGCAAAAGTGATTGAGAAAAATGATCGTTTGTGGCTAAAAGAAATTGAAAGCGGAGTAAAAAACAGATTTCGTTGGGACTGGCTGGACAAAAAACCCTGTTTCAGTGAATGGGAACACCACCGATTTGACAGTGTGTGAATGTTGTAAAAACGTTGATATTCCTGGCAAAATACTCTGCACATATTGTTCAGATATTGAACAGCTCAACAAGTGATTGCAATGGACGACCGCGTGAAAAACCAAGAGGGATGATAACAAATAGAATAAAGAATTGAACACTTGTGGTTACCCAGCTATAGCCACGATTAATATTTAGCCTTTGTCAAACTCACTTAAACGATACACGATTCAATTTTGTTGATAACATTTTAGTTGCCTAGCATTAGCATGGTTTACTAGCAGTCAATCATCATGAAACATTATGCCTTGCACCCATTTCGCTAGCTTATTATTGGATCTGTTCCAAAACCCGAGCGGCACAAACCGTGTCCACTCCATTTAAATCCGGCACACAAGACAGCATGTGCCGCTCGTGCCGACCTGAACAGACGGTTTGTGTGCCAAGTAAACAAAGTACCACTTGTAGCCTACCAACAGCATACTAAACAATAGAGACTGCTAAACACATATTTAACATGGCTTGCGTTGGCTAAATCCAAATAGAAAAGTTATTGTGTTGTCTTTGTCAACACTTGCAAGTTGTCCAAAGATTAATTTAAAGTGTGGCTTGAATGATGGCTGCATAGAGACAAACACAGTGATTTAACATGTTTATTATGTTGTCCTACCTTATTTACATTTTTCTAGTACGCCTTAGTACAACTTATATCCTTACCAAGCAGTGTTACCACAGCTTTAAGCCACACTACCTGCCACTGTTTTATTATCAACTGATAGATTCAGTGTCATACTTCCCACCGGCACTCCATTTAACATCTGGCATGCCAGCATAATTACATAAGCAGTGTAATGGCACACAAAATAGGCCTATTAAAGTAAGAAAATAAATAAAGGAAGACTATTTTGATAACCTCATTTTTATACTTCCAGGGCCTGCTTCTTGGATTTATTGATTCATTTATTAATTTTCGTCTGTAAAACCCCACTATAAGCACCGTCAACACGTCATTAAAATGTTCAGCTTTCTTTCAGCCTGACCACTCATCACTGTCCTTTGCAGAGATTTGAAACTTTGAGAGTAATCCCCTCATTAGGAACATGCATATGTGCCCTATGGGTCACCATCTTCACTGGCTTACTTTTGTCAATGAGTGCTTGGCCCCTGTAATTGCTGCTTGCAGCTATATTTCCATGTATTGTCACTAATTATAGGACCCTGAATAATATTAAATATGTATGTAAGTATAGTTTAATAAAGATTAACAATTTTAACGACATCTCTTTTAAATCTGAGCGCATCACAACAAGATTGTAGTATTTGGTTAACTTCTCAATCCAATTTAGTTACCACTATCATCACTGGTAGACTTCTAACTACCAAAGGCAATGTAAAACTCATTATGCCATAAGATCTTAATCAGTTCCTATAATGCCTTTGAAAAGTGGTTAGTCGAGTGAATTGGGGTGTGAAATGCCAAGACACCCTGTTACTGTATGGCACACATCACGTTACATTGTTGTAGTGAAATTGTGTTTAGAGAGTTTGAAACTGATATGCATTACCGTGCAAATGTCTTAGGCCACCCAATACAATTATGTTTAAAGCTATTTAGCTGGGCAGTAAGTGTTTATTTCCTTGGAAAAACACTGTATAACATTGAAGTAAACACAAATAAATATTAATACAATGAAAATAATTGAGGTTTTGCATTGCATTTTACGTGTTTACTGTGTAACCTCTGCTGCCATTCTTGGCCAGGTCGCCCTTGAAAAAGAGATTTTGAATCTCAATGGGACTTCCTGGTAAAATAGAGGCTAAATGAAAAATAAAATTGCATGCATCATATGTATCAAATATTGTGATTTTTCTGTTTTGTCAGGGCTAGCTAATTTGGGGTAATTGAACACCCTATCAGCACTTTTGTTCCACCGCTAACGCCATGCTTTCACCAGTCCTGAGTAAATGTCTGAAGGCATCTGTTTCCTCCTGGAGATGACTTGAATTGATTATTATAGCTTTTTGTATTATTGAGGTTTATATTGCTACTGTAAAATAGGTCATTGTCTTTTGAAGAGGGTTTTACAAGGGTGCATTAGGCCATGCATCACTATGAACCAGTTTTAGCTTGTTATGAGTTTTAAAATGTATAATACTGTCTATGTTTCTGTCATCCACGCTCCCCCCGTCTTAAAGCCCCTTTTTGCATTGGTGTGAGTGTCACACATACAGTGACCTGAAATTATTATGGAAGTGAAATTAGTAAAGCTAACACACAACATTCTTACAGCATTTGATTAACATTGCGGTAACATTTTCAATTTTCCTTGTTTTTATATGCCCTGTGATCTAGTCTTGTGACCCCAAACTCATTGATATGTAGCAAAAAACACTGATCACAGACTTGTGTGTTATTTTGCCCCCACCTAGAGGAAAGATTACTCGGCTTTGACAAAATTCCTGCCTCCTAAACATGAATATGTCCTGGCCGTAAGAGTGACGCCTATCCAGGTCAAGCTGTATCGATACTACCTGGAGCATTTTACAGGTAAGGCCCTCATCTGTCATATAAGCTAGGTGGTATTTGTTTGGTGTCAAAATGCAATTTCAGTTTGATTGTTCCTGTGTTGCTTTGCAGTAACATTTATATCCCGTTTCACAGTTGTTTTTATTAGGAATTGTAATTTTTTCTGGATTTTTACTTTTGTCTGAGGTATGAAGGCTCTTTTAGAAGAAGAAAAAAATGTCTGTAATGTTAAGTGCATTGTTATAGAGCTCAGTGTCAAACCTCACTTACTGGAAAGTGTCCAATGCCTTTAGAATTTCTTTATGTTTTGAAAAGCCCATTCTTGGTGAATAAATCCAAAACCAAAATTCAGGTGGTCCTTGTTGCAGCCTGAAAGGCAGGCTGGAATTCCAGATGGTCACAAGAGAGATCTGGATTCTCAGCCTCCAACGCTGTTGCATTAAGTGGTTTAGCGATGTTATGGCTTAGACTGCGCTCGCCCCGAAAAGGAGATTTGCAGCTGGAGATTGAGTGGCAGCTGGCACAGAGCCGTGGGGTATCCACACAGATTCCCACGTCCTTCATAATGAAGAGCTCTGGGAGAATTCTCTAGCCAGCCACTCATTAGGGCCTCTTTCCGCTGAGCCAAGTGCTACCGTGGCACTGTTGTGACTGCGTGTTTGGACCCGCAGGGCACTGTCTGCGAGCCACTGGTCACCCTAACCGTATGCATCGACCTCTTCTCTCCACTGAAGGAATGGATACTCCATTCCACCCTGATTTAAGTGGCGCAAAACTATGCTCATTTGAAGTGATTGGAATTTTTATCCCATGCATGCAAGAGCGTATATCCTTTGCGTGAGCCAAGTATTAAACCATTTTGGCTGTGTTATGAGTAGAATGTATTGCGTATCACACAGACCTTGTGCCTTGTGCACACTAATGTTGCTAACCTTCAAAGTACAGTTAGGCTACTTTTGCTCTGGGACCCCACCTGTCGTGTGCAAGAAAACATTAGGCCATTGGTGAAAGCTATCGTTTAAATCTTTTGCATGAAATGCAAAACAGCAACATTGAGTGACTGTGCTGAATGAGGTTAAAGTCTCAGCCAAACGGGCATGTGCTGCCAACTGCACATGGCACCCGCACACTGCCCCAGTACGTGCACAATGTGCGCTTACCAGAATCTCCGAACAGGTGAGTGCAACGCTGGGGGGAGAGGCCGGTCCGGGACTAAACTCTTCCAGGATTTCCAGATGCTCAGCAGGATTTGGACCCATCCCTGGTGTCTTCAGCTGGACTACCTCAAAAAAGAAAACAAGGTAAAGAAGCAATACAACTCTGAAGCCACACAACTGCTTCTCCTCTCAAAGCACTGAAGGAGCTTCTTTGTAGTCATCAGTTAGTGGGGGGTGAGGAGATGTGAAGTACACACTTTGTACTTCACGTGTAATGGAGAGAGACGATGTACAATGTACTCCGAGAGATCCTTGCTGCATAACCATTAGGCTGTCCATGTAGGGGCACATTACCGAGACACTTGAGTTTACAGAAGTGCTTCTCAATGCTTTCTTGTCTTTGGACAGTTGACCCAGAATGCGTTGTGTTGGGATGCAAGTACACGTTATGAGTTTTATTAAACTCATAATGTACCTCTAACATGTATGGCTTTTAACAATATTAGTTATTAAGGGCCCCGGGTAGTGAAGCGGTCTAACTGCCTACTGTTGTCACGGTTTGAAACCTGACTGGCCTTGGAGCCCTGATTGGGGGAAGCTTTTGGCTTTCCGCCCCAGGGGACAGGGGAGGGAAAGCCAGCACGAGCTCGCTGAGAAGCAGTAGGGCGTTCCTAAAGAGCAGGTGGGCAAAGTTCCATCTCGTGGGAGGCGGGTCATTGCCGGCCTCGGGATATTGGCTTTACCCAGAGGACAGGCGGCGCGCTCATGAGGGGAGGGTGAATCAAAATAAATAGAGGGTTGAATTGGCTACTAAATTGGGAGAAAAATGGGAAATTAGAAACCAATAAAAAAATAAAAAATATTAGTTATTCATTAGGATCTGCAAAACAGCATTATCATTTAGTATATCATTTCTGAATATATTTTATGGATTAAAAAAAAGTATATAATGTTTGTAGATGATGAATAGTTACAACTTTAGAGTGGGGTCCAGAAAATGTCTATAAATTGTTAATATGGTCTTTACAAATATATTACCATTTACATTGAATGAACATTAATGATCAATTGTCAATTAACTAATGCTTGATTAACTAGTTGTAAGTAATTAGTTAAAATCAGCTGTAAGTCATGAACAGTTAACTAATATAGTCAATGTTTTCATAATCATTCATAGATCATTTGTTTATAGTTATTACATCATTTACGAATGATTTCAAATTGAATAACATTCACAATTTAATGATAAGTTACTAATCAGTTGCCAATCATTTATAAATGGTTATTAGACATGTGTAAATCATTAGCTAATAGTTTGTTCTTGATATGCTAACTGTTTACAAGTGATACTTACAAAGTGTTATAATAATAATATTGACCGTAATAACTTTTCGTACATTTTGTTCAAAGCACTAAACTAATCGAAAAGCATACAAAGTTGGAAACTCAAAAATAGGCAGTAAAAGTGATATGTATTGAGATCAAACATGAAAGAAATTCAAATGAAATTCAAATGAATCGTTTTAAAAAGTTTTTAATCTGAATAAATATTCCTCTACTCTATTGAACCATCACTCCATGTTCAAATTCCCAGTGCTAGTCCAGCAGCTGGTGGTGAAAGGTTTGTAGAAAACTGTCCAAAACTGTCCAATCCACCCTTATCCGATAACAGTACTTTTTCATGGAACAACACTATTGGTTACCGAGAGTTTGAAAAATTACTTATTCATGAGCTTCCCGTTGCCGTCCTATGAAAGAAAAAATTGCCAACAGCAGCAGCCTGCTAGAAGTAGCGCAAACCAGTGATATTGTATGAACAAAGGCAAATTCCACATGGATATTACAAAGTTTTGTTGTCAATGCCTGGAACATCTTGCCAGGTCAAGTAGTAGAGGCAGAAACACTTGGGCTATTCAAGTCCAGGCTAGATGCAGTACTAGATACTCTTAGATTACGACATGACGAGCCTAGATGGGCTGAATTCGGTATTATGTATTCTTATGTTCTTATGAACAACATAGACACATAGAGATTAAACTGTTTTAATCACTATGCATAGACACACCTCCCTCCTCTAACTCCACGTAAACACAGTGTCAAAAGGCAAACTAAAAAAATTACTTTGAGAGAGAGGGAGTGAATGCAAGGAGAGAAATTAAGACATCATCAAAGAAACATGCCCATTGCATGCAAACAGCAAATGAGCGATTTCAAATATACTTTTTGTATAAATATGTTGCTACACTTGATATGCTTTGTGTTACAGGGTTACTTTGATGAGGACATTCTGGTAGAAAGTTCACCGTCGGAAAAAGAAGAAATGAGTATGAGCTCTGAGGACGAGAACGAGAAGGGGTACGTCAATACGGGTACCAGCAATTTCTACGCAGTAGTAGTGTCGAACTGTTCACAGAACTATACTTCAACAGCTGACATGTTCTAGAGCTTTGCCGAATGGGACTGCGTTTGCTTCTGTGCGGAAAAGACAGAAATACAACCTCCACAATGTTTTATCAGTCTCCGTTTTCACACTGTGATACCCAGGACTGACTGGATGTCCAATTACTTTACTGTGGAGGGACTACATTTTTGTGGTATTGTCACATGACCTCAAATTCATTAGCAGACCTGTGTAATTTGCATCCCCCCCTCAGAGAGAAGACGAGGGGTAAGAAGTTGACCTCGAACAACCCGGACAGAGATGACTCGGAAGTTAGAAAAAAGTGGCGCTCCAGCTCACGGGGCAGGAATAAAGAGAGACGCAAAGGAGCAAGCCGTGCAGATGACGGTAGAGCATCCTCTGTTTCACTAAGAGATGAACAGCTCAGTGTCAAACGTGCTCAAATGCTAGAATGTTCTTTTGATGAAGAATCATTTTGGGCCTTTATACAGTACAACAGAGGTTTGCAATTCATTTTCAGTATGGTCCACTTTCTAGGATTGTAATGGAATGACATAAGAATACATAATTATGATAACAGGCCGTTCCCCTCCATCTAGGCTTGTCATTTACCTACAATCTAGAGAATACCCAGTGCTGTATCAAGCCTCGACTCGAATATCCCACGTGCTTCTGCCTCTACTACATGATCATCATTCAAGTCAAAACACTTTGTAGCTTCCTCAAAGTAGTCCAGGAGGTTTGTTAGGCATGACCTCCCACTGGAAAAATCATGTTGGCCATCTCATAACATACTATTACTTTCGTGTAATAATTACAATTACAAGTCCCTAATAGTACATTCCAGTATTTTACATGCCTGTTAAGCTGACAGGCCTATAGTTCCCTGGATCTGGATGATGGGCCACATTTTTGTGTTTAAATATGTATTGTTACAAATGTTACAATACATAATTTGTATGGAAACAAAATACATTCTATGTATATCCCTCCTTAGTGAAATACGTTTTTTTTTTTTAACGAATGACCGTGGCAGCGACAATCAGATGTAAGTTTATGAAAGTTGGGCTGGTAAGACGTGGCAATGCACCGGCAGTGAGAGTATTTCCTTTTTGTCAAGTTATAACTCTATATATCACATAAAAATGATATTAAACTTGAGGGAAAAATTCGGAGACAAAAATAGGACATACACATTTGTAGCTAATTTGATCCACTGATCATAGACAAATCATACCTCTAAAAATCACCTTGACATAGAATCTGTCTACACCTCTTACTATAAGCACATGATATGGTACACACATATATTGTTGGAAGCAGCAGTAGATGTTGCCACACTTGCACGCACAATCATATAGATGGAATACTCTCATTTCTGCAGCGATAATATTACATAATATTATGAGCCATGGCAACTGCTGCACACACCCCACCATCTCCCCAAACACATGGTGGTTACATGCAAACATCAGAGGGTCCAAATTGAGAATTGTATTATTTTACAGTTCACACCCTGGATAATTATGCCTCAGCCTGTACACAGAACTTGATTTTCTGCTCTGATTTGGACAGTGAGAGTGACCTCAAGCTCAGGCGCTGGAAGTATCTCCCCTGACTGGTACAAAGACTTTGTGACCGAAGAAGATGCAGCGGTCCTGCAACACTCTGGAAAGATGGTGCTCCTGTTTGAAATTCTCAGCATGGCAGAGGAAGTTGGAGATAAAGTGTGCGTTTTAAAGCATGGACATTTTTATGTTTCTAAAACAACGTGTGTTACTATCTAATTTACATTAATTCACCAGTCTAATCAATATCACACCCTTGAACCCTAAAATGATGAATTTAATGATAAACAAGTCAATCGACTGGCCTGATGTCTGAAATATCCGTCATGTCCAGTTACTCTTGCCACCTACTAGCTACTTTAACCGTTTAGAACCAGAATTACCTGCTGTCAAGGAGATCTGCATTAGGGGCTGGCAGTGTAGTGTAATGGTTGGGGAGCTGGGCTTGTAACTCAGAGGATGCAGGTTCAATTCCCAGGTGGGACACTGCTGTTGTACCCTTGAGCAAGGTACTTAATCTGAATTGCTTCAGTAAAATACCCAGCTGTAAAAAATTGATTGTATGTAAAGAAATGTAAACTGTGTAAGTCGCTCTGGATAAGAGCATCTGCTAAATGTCTAAAATGTAAATGTGAAAGCTTTGCAACATGGAAGACCTGGCTGTTTGTTTTTTGTTCTGGAAATGAAAAAAAGACTTGTGATTTTATGGCATTGATGTGAATGATATGCATTGACCAAAGGTGCTTTGTCTGTGTCTTCAGGCTGGTGTTCAGTCAGTCTCTGATCTCATTAGACCTGATCGAAGGCTTCCTGGCGATGGCCGATAATGCCAAAAAGGAAAGGAAGCCCTCACCGTACAAAGGTACGCAGCCCCGAGCAGCAGTCCCACTGTTCAGAGGAGTGTCCTCTGAAATATTATAACATCAACCCATGTTTAGTTCCAGCCTTGTTTGGACAGTGATTGTGAATGATTTCCTAGTGGAAAACCTTTGGAATGCTTGTTTTACCTATTCTGCTCTATTTTCCCTTTACCACCAAAATGGTCTTGAACTGGTAAATGGCTCTGTCTTACCATTATTTGCTTTACAGAACAGTCTGTGGCTGTATCAGCTTTGCTCTTTAATGAGGTTTCTTTGGCTGTTTTAACAGCTAGAATACAGCAGCTGAACAGCAATAACTGTTCTAGGACTCATAGAGGAATTATGTAAATGGCGGCATACTTTAATCATTTGGGTGGAATAATGATTAACTCTGTCATCCATAGGCCTGATTATTAAGTAATGCGTTTGCACACATTCATAAAAAAGACTCGTGAGAAAATATCGGTCTTGCTGATATGCACATTTTT